>OY728131.1:593234946-594484946 GCA_963277665.1 Viscum album | reverse complement strand
CAACAACCAATGTATCCTCCTAGGATAATCCAACCAGCACAATCCCCTACCCAATATGTCCCTCTCCAGATCCTTGAACAATTGTGGAACCAAATGGAAAAAATTAATATAAAAGTCTCACCACTTAAACATGAACTAAAAATGATAAAAATTATAGAAGTACCCATGCCTAATCAAGTTATTCCTCCCCCAACCTCGAGGGGAGAATCAAGATGTACACAATCATCTCTTGGATAACTCAAAGTAGTGACCATATTAAGAAATGAAAAATCCATTTATAAACCTAAGAAAAACATCACAAAACCATATAAATAACTCATGATAATGATGGAGAAATTCCTTTTGAAACTAAAAAATCTAATGAGCATGTGAAGGAACACACACCAAACCAAATAATATATCGACCTACTCTCTTCCCTAAATACATGAGAGGAAAACATAAACCTGAACTAAATAAAACATTAAGGTAAATATTCTCTCTGGTTAAGTTAAATATACCCATTATGGATGTAATTCAAACCATACCTACCTAATCCAAGTACCTTAAGGACTTTTTCACTTTTAAAATAAAAATTTCACATAAAAACCAATTCCTTTTGGCTACTAATGTGAGTACCACAATTCATGTAAACATTCATACTAAATTGAAATACCTAGGTTTTCCATACATCAACATTGAATTAGGAGAGAAAAAAAATTCAAATCCCTTTTTGATCTAGGATCCAATGTGAAACTTATTCCATATGTAGTTTATTTTCAATTAGGGATCGAGGAACTCTAACCCACATCTGTCACTCTTTAACTTTTCAAATGAAGTATTTAAATTTATAAGGGGGTCTTAAAATATGTTATAGTGAAATTTGATAACTTCATATACCTTTAAAACTTCATTTCACATGAAATTCATCCAAAATTAGGCACTATGGAAGAAAATACAATCATCCTTGGTTATCCCTTCCTAGAAAGAATCAACGCATTTATCTGATTAAGGAATGGGAACATTAACATAACCATCAAAAATATGAGCCTTTATTTAAATATTTACAATGAAAACTCTCAAATTTGGTATGATGGAGAGATTAATGAGGTAAATTTGATAGGTAGTTTTGGTTTTAAACCAAAGGAACATCAAGGATTTTCTAAAGGATGTTTAAGTCGAGATAATATTTATTTCCTTTATTCACATGAGGGAAGTTTGTCTCCTTATATTTAATCTCTTTTAGATAGATCCTTTGAGGATTTTTTAGGATCACCAATCAATGAAATTATTAGATAAATTAAAAACATAGAGTCTATACCCATTACTAACATTGAATTGTCTAATTTGGTGACTGAAACTTCTATTTAAAAGGAACCAATTCTATCAAGAAATTTGGAAGAATAAACTAAGTTTGATTTAAAGTCCAAATATTCTTCTAAAAATTTCAACCAAAATGATATCAAAATCAATGCCCTTCCTACCTCACTTAAGTATGTATTACTAGGGTAAAATCAAACCTTACTATTTTCATTTCTTCTTATTTTGAATCCAACCAAGTGATAATTATTATAGAAGTATTGATCAAGAATAAGAAAGCAGTTGGATGGACCTTATTTGATATTCCTAGGATTATCCCACTCATTGGAAACCATAATATTATCCAAGAATATGATCCTAAAACATGTCAATAGCCTAAATTAATACTCAATCACAATATCATGGATGTGGTGTGGAAATAAATTCTAGTTTTTTGAAAGTTGGTATCATCTACTCAATTGTTGAGAGTATGTGGGTAATCCCAATCCAAGTGGTTCATAAGAAGGCTATAATTATCATGATTACCAATGAGGGTGGTTATCTTATCCCCACAAGGGTTAATATTGTATGGATATTGTTCATTTACTATAGGAAGTTAAACTCTTTCACCAAGAAAGGCCATTTTCCATTTCCCTTCATTGATCAAGTCCTTGATCAAGTGGAAGATCATGAGTTTTAATACTTATTAAAAGAATTCTTAGGGTATAATAAAATTGAGGTATATTTATAATATCAATGAGAAAAACCTCCACCTATCAATTTGGAACTTTTTCCTTCAAGAAAATTATCTTTGGGTTATGTAATTCCCCAAGTACCTTCCAGCAGTGCATGATGGGAATCTTATCTAACATAGTGGATATTTTTTAGAGGTATTTATGGATGACTTACCCATATTCAGAGATATATTTGAGGGATTACTTAGAAATTTATAAATGGTTTTTTCTAGATTTGAGGATAATAATTTCATCCTAAACTAAGAAAATGACATTTCATGGTAAAGGAAGGACTTTTTTGAGCCATATAGTCTCTAGTAGAGGGATTGAAGTTGATAAATCCAAATTAGATATCATTCATCACCTTCCCTATCCAAAAACTTTAAAATAAGTGATTTCCTTATTAGGATATGATAGTTTCTATATAAGAATCACTAGGAACTTTAGATAAATTTCCCAACCCATTTATGCTCCGCTTATGAAAGATGCTCTGTTTGTTTAGACATAGAGCTATGAGGAATAATTATCTACACTCAATTCATATATTATATCTCCACGCATCATGAAAGATCCTAATTTTAATATTCCTTTTGAAATCATGTGTAATGCAATGGAATTTTCTATAGGATCCGTCTTAGGAAAAAGATCTGATAAAACACCATTTTTCACTACTTATGTAAGAAAAAAATTGAATGATGCTCAAATAAACTACACCACCACTGAGAAAGAGTTTCTCATTGTTTTCTTAAATTTATAAAATTTTAGGTACTATCTCCTAGGATCACCCGTCACTATTTTTAAAAATAATTCAACATTAAAATACCTTTTCTAAAAATAATATTCCAAGGAAAGACTGGTTAGGTGGGTCCTTCTCCTATAATAATTTGAAATAAACATTAAGGATAAAAAGTTTGGTGAAAATGTTGTATAAGATCGCCTCTCTAGGTTATAATTCAATGATAAATCATTCAATATTTTTGTGACTAATTCATTCCCTGATGAGAATATGTATTCTTTGAGAGATTAGGCATGGTATGATGACATATAAAACTACTTGGTTATAGTCATTATTCCAAAATTATTAGGGACTCATGTTAGGAGGAAATTCCTTTATAATGTCAGACATTATTTGTTTGATTATCTTTACCTCTTCATGTTTCACTGTGGTCAATTCATGTGTTCCCGAGTCTGAGTAAGATCCCATTTTTAAATTATTTCAGGGAGAGGCATGTGGGGGCCACTTCTCTACTAACTGTAAAGGTATAAAGTAGTTTATTTTGGCCTATCCACACTAAATATTCATTCATATTCTACCAAATTTTTCCTCAATGTTAAGAATTAGGATCTATAGACAAAAGAAATCAAATTCCCCTTACTCCCATTTTTGTTTTCTAAATATTTTATTATTGGGGAATTGATTTCATGGGAACCTTCCCAAACTCTATGGGATATCTCTATGTTCTATTATCTATTTATTATATATAAAAATGATTTTTTTTCATTCCCACCAAGTACAATGACCATCAAGTTGTGATCTAATTCCTAAAATAATGCATCTTTTCTAGATTCAGAATGCATAGGGTTGTCATAAATTATCATGGAACCTATTTCTAAAAAAGTCCCTTCTCAGCACTCATATATAATTATGGTATTTCTCACAAAGTTTCCACTTCCTACTATTCTCAAAAAAATTGTCAAGATTAGTTTTAGAATAGATAAATTAAGAAAATTCTTTAAAAAATCATCAATCCCTCTAGGAAAGATTGGTTTGAGAAACTCTTGGATTCCACTTGAGCATATCATACTATATTCAAAACTATACTATTAATATCAACATATAGGTTGGTTTATGTTAAATATTTCTATTTACCAATTGAAATTGAATATAATTCCTTTTAGGTAATCAAAAAAATGAATTTTGACATTTCTTTACCCAAAAAAAGAGGAAATTAGACCTTAAATAACTTGAGGAACTTAGAATGGAGTCCTATTAAAATTCAAGAATGAATAAATCTATAATTAAATCAAAAAACTATAGTAATGTTAAATTCAAATAGTTTGAACCAGGAAAATGTTTTCTCCAGTATAGTTCCAAACTTCACTTACACCCAGGAAAGTTAAGTTTAAGATGGTCAGGGCCTTACACAGTGCATCATATATACCCCCATGGGGAGATAGAGATTAAAGATCAATATAGTGTTCATATCCTCAAATTAAATGGTAATAGGTTAAAATCATTCATTGAATCATTCAATAAACATGAAACATAGGAGTATTTAACTGAGACAACCTATGAACCATACCATAGTTGATAGATTTAGGCTCCATATCGAGATAATGATATTAAAGAAAGAAATTTATAGGAGGTAACCCTAATTTTACTTGTACCTCGACTCGATATTTAGGGTTATAAAATAAAAAAAAGTATGTTTTTTCTCTCTTTTATTTTCCTTTTCCTTTTTTGGAACCTCAAGAAGTTTATTTTGGGATTCTAATTGTATTGGTGTGTAAGATTTAGGGGCTGTTGAGGATGATGTATTTTTAGTAAAATCACATTTCTTATCATATTTAAAATACAATATTCGGTCATTGATGAGGATTTTGAAATTTAAATAGATTCCAAAGGATCAATTGGTTTCAACATAGACTTCTTATTGGATTTTGAAACTCCTCTTCTTCACTTATTCCCCCTTCTGAATTTTATTTTCTTTAAACACTAAGGATAATGTTATTCTAAGTTGGGGGGTGAAAAGAAATAAAATAAATAAATTTTTTATGGGTTAAAGAAAATGTGTTGTGTGTGCATCCATAGTGAAAAGAGAAAAAAATTGTGTGCCCAAATGGGAAATAAATTTATTTAACCTTGAACATGATAATACGCATTACAAACTTTGAAACTTAATATAAAATAATTTTTCATGTATTGATTATGATTTTAAGACAAGTTTGAGTTTACAAGCATAAATTTTTTAAAGTGAATTTATCTAATGTGATTTTTCATAGTTTACATTTCCATCCATTTAATCAAAATTTTACAACACATGTCCTCTGGATTATGGGGTTTTAGTTAGAGTTCTTCGGGTCCCCTAATAAATAGCATTGGTTTAGAGATCATTTTAATTTTAAAATGAGTGTTCAAAAAACAAACAAAAAATTAAATAATAAATAATAAATATGTGCATGGAGAAATGGATTGACCTAATGTGTGTGTTTTATAACTTGAGGATTGTGAATACAAAGTTTTATATCCTATAGTTGGGAATAATATCTCTATTATTGTAATTTAAATTTTTTTTATTAATTTAACTCAATACGATGCCCTAGTATGATATATTCACTTGGTTTCATAAGTTCTTTGATCATGGGAGTCATCTGTAAAGTCTCGCTATAGTGGTTTACTTAATTGAGTGAAATTTCAATTAATATGGAAAATTTAAAAAAAATACAAAAAAAGGAATAATCATCTTAAGATTAAAATTTTGTTCCGCCTATAGCTTCTATCTTTCCCCCTTAAAATAAAAATGAACCCCCATTTCTATTATGATGCACAACACATCATCATGCTTAAATGAAATTGGATGAAATGTGGTAATGAATCTGAATAAAGGAATGGGATTGGGCTTGAGATATGAATATGAACCAAGATTGTGTTAAATGATTTTTTATAGGATTCATTATTATTTGGCATGATGTCTTTTGGTAATAATTTTATGTTAAAATGTTTTTGGAAAATGGAATTCCATTTACATATTTTTGAGATAATTTTTCTCAGGACTAGAAAAAATCAAGTTGGGGGGTATGATTAGCCACTAAAAGAGGATAATATTAATTTTTTATATTTTTAATATTAATGTTATTTAATGTTCATAAACACTAGTATTAGTGTATTTTATAATTTGAACTACATTCCTCATTAAGCTTTCAATTATTGGTTAAAATATGCTAATACTCAGTACATTTTTCATCAACTTGTTGAACTCACTCTAGTCATAATTTTTATTTTAAATTTCAGGATAAAGTTACCCATTTTATGTGGAATATTTTATATTTATGTAGAATTTTTAGATTCACATAGTAATACACTCATCTTTTACCTGGAACCTAGAAAATTCTTGGAAAAGTGAACTAGATAGTATCCCACTATAATGAAGGTAGCAGATATGATACAATCCCAATAAAGCTCAAATTTAACTATAGATAAATTAAATCCTGGGAAAATTTTCATTCAATTGTTTCTAGATATAATTTTTAAGTTTCATGATTGATTCAGGCAGCCTAAGTGGAATATGAAATTCTGGGCCAGATTCGGTAGCCCAGAATAACATCCCACGATTTTGATCATAAATCCACAGATATAAAGCCAAATGTGATTAAATTTTAAATAATTTTAGAGGAAATATGGAGATTAAATTTCTTCTTATATATCTCACACAAATTCATTCATATAGAATCTTGTTTTTGTGCATCTATTTAGTGGATTCTAACTGGCTTCTATTTTTTTCAAGGGTGGAATAGTACACAATCGATTAACTTTCTGCCCAAATATTCCTACCATCATTGATTGGGAATACTTGTACTATTGTGGGATCATTACAGGGCTTCCATAATTCCTATTTAAGGTAGTGGTGTTGAATTATTTTGGTGGAAGTTGTGTATGTTTTCAATGTAATGTTCTACTACTAATTTGACATTGTAATTTCATTTCTTCAATTATAAGTTATTTTATTTCACCTTATATTCTTAAAAAAAAATTCATATTCTTATCATTTTATGTTATTTTTGTTAACACAGTGACACCATTTCATTAAGATGCAAATTTATTCACATATTGAATAGATAAATCTTTTACACAACGGTGGAGTATTCATTATTTCATTATTTTCTCTTCTTTAATTTTGTTCTTATGACTCAACTCTCATACTACATTGAGAGCATAACATAAATGTAAGGATAAACTTATTATGTTTTGATTCAATTGATTATAAAGGGGTTTTATTAGATTTTATTTCTCACTATATAAATGTTTGATCGCTTCTTTTAATTGAGAATATTTTTCGACGATCTTTATCCTTCTTTGTCCTTATTGAATTTTAAGGCCACAAACTTCAAGTGATATTATGATATTTTACCTTGGATTGATCATAAAAATGATCCTAAAATTTTTTAAGCTATTATTATTAATTTTTTTGGGTATTAAACCAATAATTTATGAATTTTGTTTGATCTGGTTGAATGAATCACTCTCGATTCTAAGAAATTGGTATCTTTAAAAATGAAATTCATCTGATCCAACCCAATCATAATATAGGTTAAAGCAATTTACATTAATTTAGTTCACTTAAGTATTTTAACGATTTAATAATTTACTCAAATAAAACCTAATTAGGATACTTTATAAAAAAACACTCCATATAATGTGTCTGTATGTTTCTTATTAGGTCTATGAGGAATTGAAAACCCAAGCTACACTATAAGTGATTACTTAAACCCAAAATTTGGGTAAATTTGGGTGAGAAAACCTATTAACCTTCATCCCATATGGTAAGGTCCTTATTTTTTATCAAAAAAATTCCTTATAGTGTAGTGGAGATGACATAAGAGGTCTTAGTAAGGAGCCTTACTGTCAATGGGTAGTGGTTTAAGGGACTTCTCACACATATGGTTGATGTCATCACAATTCATGACCCCATTATCAATTGAGAACATCAGGTTGTCCCTAAACCTTTCACATTTATATTATTTATCATATTTAAAATTATATATTTCATGTGCATATATCATCTTATAGGATTACATTGAGGACAATGTATTATTTTAAGTGTGGGATAGGGAACAACATTTTGGGGTATATTTTTTGGATTTTAATTTTTGTGTTTTGTGTGTTTGTTTTATGTTAGTTTTCAAAAAAATAATGAAAAAAACAAAAAAACATCATGTAACATGCTCATTTACATGAAGAACATTTGTAAAATGTCTATTTAAAGTTTAAAAATTCAATAGTAGCATGATAATCATGAGCAAGATTTCATCATCAAGGGTTGTTTTTTATAAAAATGGAAGTCGTTGAGGATATGATTGGTTATGTAATTATAAGACTTTTTGGATTTTGATACCATTATTTTTGATATATTTTCATTGTAAATTGTTTCATTGATTTCTACACATAACTTTACTCGCAACCATGACTTGTGAAATTTTTCCTAATCAATTGAAGGTATAGTCAAGTTAGGTATTTTTTCATCTTACATCAATTTTTTATCTATACATTAATTTCTCTTCTGGTCAATTTTTGTACTATACTGAATTGAACTATGCATGTGTAACTAGTATCTAATAGTTTTATTCCCTAAAAAATTAAAAACATACAAAAAATTTATTTATATTATCTTAATAAATATTGAAGTGATGAAATTTACAACATGTGGGGATATATAGGTCAATAGATTATAGTTTGAATTTTGTGAATGCTTAAGTGAGTGGGTCTTGAAATTTGTTTACAAAGGAATATAGAAAAGTTTTGGTGGAACTAAACCATGTAAGAAGAAATGTTTTATCAAAATATACTTAATAAAGGGTGGAGATATGAGCTTAAAATGGTTGGAACACACACTTGTGGGTAATTAAAGTCATAGTAGACCCGTGAATTTTTTATCTATGATTAGTATCATTAATCTCACTGGATATTGTCCTTATAAAATTTATAAGACAATGAATTTCAAATTTATTGAGATTGACTTCTTGATGATATTTTTAGTTTTCCTATATTTCTGTTATGGATTGGGAAATTTCAACATGCATATCTTATCATAATTCTTTGAAATACATGACATGTGACTTTTCTCATGAGTGCCAAAGGGTAAGTGTTCGGGAGTTGATAAAACATATTTTTATTTAATATTATCTTGATAGTAAATGACATAATTTCCTCACAGTGTGTTAAATATGTTTATTTATGGGATATTTGGGATTAGATCATTCATTTTCAAATTTGATTAAAATATAATTTTGAACCTTTAAATTGAACGGTAGTTTTTGCCATAAATATTTTTTTGTGACTTATTAAAACTAAAAATTCAATAAAATAATTCTTTACTCAATGGAATGAAACATTTATTTAGGCCCTTTGAGATGGATCTTATATTTGATTTGAGTAAATGGTTAATTAATTCAAAGTTTTACTAGACTCGTCAAAATGGACACCACTTCACAATTTGAAAAATATATTCTTAATTAGGTCTTTCATTGGGCTCAAATTTGGATAGTATATAGAGGACCCAATTCTAAAAAATAATTATTTTGGAAGGACAGTTGTTTCACATGTTTTGGAGGACAAAAAGTCAGTGAAAATTGTATTAAAATATTTTTTTCAAATTTCTCATTCACACTTGTAAAGTCTTGGAACCCTAGCCTACCCTCAAATATATAAATTCTTAGGTCCTAGAGAGGTGATGGAAATGGAAAATAGGGGGTGAATTGTATTTCTTTAAAAATTAATCATATTTTAAACTTTAAGTGTGGAACATGTTCAGTTAAAATATTAAATAACTCAACTAAAATGATATAAGAAGAAAGATAGACAATAAAATGTAAGAAATAAAAAGATAAAAATAATAATTTTATAGTGGTTCATATCTAAATGATCTTAGTCTACTCTTAACCCCTCTCACGAACTAAGAAATATGTTAACCACTATGCTATATCACTTTTTAAGGATAGTGAAAACTCTTTACATCTTCCTTTTTCACACCTGGAGGACTAACCCAATTCCATTGTATTTTATGAGTTCAAGAAAAAACCTAATATTTTTAAAAGAAGGACCAACCTAGAATTTCATAGGCTCAATCTTAACTTGTTTCCTTTTTCAGGTTCATATGGAACCCAATATTTTATGAGTTGAGACCTAACTCTATATTTTATAGGTGAAGTCCCAACCTATACTTTCACAGGCTCAGTTCTAACCTCTTTTATGATATGGGTTAAGAGGAACCTGAACTTCTAAGAAGGAAGAATAAACTCAGACTCTTATAGAAGTGTCCATTTCCTCAATTGTTTTATAGGTAAAGAAGAACTTGATCTTATATGGGGATAGACTAAACCCAGATGTAAATTTTGTTAGGGTAGTATAACCTCATGCAAGATGCGCTGAGTGAGATAATATAGTATAGATAGTTATAGTATAAACAAAGAATATAAAAATTTAAACTAGTAAATTATTTTCGATGAAGACATTGGTGTTGGGATTAGGTTGTTCTCAGGATATTCAAAATATTGAAATAGTGAATCTTGGGTAGCTAGTAGTTTAATTCAGCAAGAAGTTGAACAATAAAGTTATTAGACTCGGTCAAAAACTAGACAGAATATAGCAGTAAATCAGAGTCACATATATTTTCTTGATTGTATTCCTTGGTCCTATTATACACCAAATAGTAAGGGTCATTTTCTTCATTAAATTTATTGATAAAATCTTCACGTGGAAGTAAATTTTATAATACTATGAGAATAGAAATCATGTTATTCAAAAATAATCATTAAAATAATTACCAATTAGTTCAGTAGTAAATATATCCATAAAATTTGATGATAAATTCATTATAATACTCCCATAATTCATCAGATACTAACTCTTGATATTCCCAAACTATTATAATTTAAACTTTTCACATTTCGAGTCATCTCTCAATGTTTCGTAAAAAAAATTGTACATATAGAAACAAATTTAGAAGAATTTATATAGTAGTTAATAATGAATATTAATTTCCTTGATAAAATCCCTATAAAAATTAAAACAAAATTCTTCATATTCTAGATAGTTTGAATTTGGATATTTCAATTTCCAAAATATCAATGTTAATACTTAACCCATGTTATTTTTATTTAATTCCTCATAAAACAATGTAAAACCTATTTTCATGACATCTAAATAAGTAATGACTAATTTTAGAAAAAATAAAACATTAAAAATATTTGTGACAAACTTGTAGTAAATTGAAATGTCAAAAATTACATAAAATAGAGTATATTTCTAGGTTTATGTATGAATATATCTCAAAGATCATATATGAGTTTTTAACACATGGTAAAATGGATTTTTCTACAAAATAAATTCATGATATATGTATATATATATATATAAGATAAAAATATCTTATATCCGTGAAAATATTGATTTATAGTGATTTAAATATCATTTTGATAGATAATATATTTCATGTAACTGAATTATACCATGTATGAAAATTTATCTACGTAGTTGATTTTCACATAGGTGAATTGAATCAGTAATTTTCATGTAGGATAATTCACATAGATGATTTATAAAAGTGAATTTTCATAATATAATTCACATAGGATAATTCATGTATTTGATTCACAAAATCAAACTCATATAGTTGATTCACATAAATGAATTCACGTAGCCGATTCTGGAAAATTGTAAACAACATGACTCATCAAATTTCATACCTAAATTATACCTTCTAAATGGTAGAATAAACTTTTTGTGAAGATGAATTATATTTATAAAATTTAATTATATTTCTAAATAATTATGAATCACCTTAATTAGACTTCTATAAATCATGTTATCATAAAAAATAGTAGTAACCCAGTTCTAAAAAACTGTAGAATTCATATTGAAAACATACAATGACTTATAACCTAATTTTGAACATTATAGAGATGTATTTATACTTTTATGTCTTCTAATTAAATGTATATAATTTGGTTATCTTTCCAATAAAATAAGAATAATTTAATTTTGAGTTCCATATTCTAATTTAAGACTGAAATATAGAAGGTAACTAAATTAGGAAATTTGGATACATGGATTTGAAATTTGCTACATGGATTTACAATTGGCTACATGGTTAAGCAATTAGATACATGATAAATTGTACATTGGATATGTGAGAATAGAAAAAATTGTGTACAAATGGTATTTCAAGGTCCCAAATGACTTATTTATCCTAGAAACACTTCATGAAACTTGTAGAACATTTTATGAACAAACAAAACATGAAATCTAAGGATATTTTAAGAAAATAAATATATAAATAGAAGTAAAGTATAACTTAATAAATATATTAGATAAAAAACTAAATATAAAACTTAATTAAGAGGTGAGAAATTATAATTACACAAATAAATTTCTTAATAATTATGTTAAATAGAATAAACCAAGTAAAATTTTGTACTTATCAAAACATGAAGTGGTTCAAGTAAAGTTTTGTAATTATCAAAACATGAAGTGGTTCAAGGATCCATTAAAAATTATCCCCATTTTTAATAATTATAAAACCAAGAATAATTTAAAAACTTCTCCCCATTTTTGAAATTATCAAAAAGATAATGTTTAAATAAATTCTCTCTTTGAAGATAATGGGAAAGAAACTAATTCTCCTAAATCCAGCATCAAAAATGAATTCACAAATTAACTCCCCCTAAGTTTAAACATTCTTAAAATCTAATATAACATCATTAAATTAAAATAAATAGAATTAAAACTTTATAAACATGAATATAATAGCAATAGAAAACTTTTATATACCAAATTCATTCAAAAACATATGTTAAGAAGCCACTATAAAGATTTATATTGTTGTAACATTATGTTATATAATGTGAGAGTATTAGAAAAGATATTTATGAAAAATAAATGATAAACCCTTCATAAAATAAAATTTTATGCAAAGTGGAAGTTTACAAAAATAATTAGACATCAACTATTATCTATGAGAAAACTTAAAATAATAATATAACAAAAAAATATGTACAAAAATTAAAAATAGTAAACTAAAAAACATATTCCAAATTACTATATATTTCATATAAATTTGAAATTTTAAACATATAAAAACACAAAATCTCCCCCAAATTTGAGAATTATATATGATTCTACATGATTTTAATAAAATAAAAATGTTTCCATAAAATAAAACTAAAATTGTTTCAGCATACACAACCTTGATTTAAAAATAAAAATCTATACATATTTTAAAACCATGATTTTTCATGCTTAAATTATTTAGAATAGATTTTATAAATTTAAAACTACACATGTTAATCATGTATAAAAGATTATATTTAAATTTAATACACTTAAACTTACCCTTAATTTACCATTCTATGCACTAAAGTACATATTTAAAATATATAAAGTATATTCCAACATTCTTAAAATGGACTTAAAACTAGGATCCTTTTATAGTAAAATTTCAAATTTTAAATAAGGTTCTATCCCACTTAATTTATGAAATATACATATAATTTAAAATAATATGAATTTCAAATCAAAATCCCCACCTTCATTCCATATTAGAAGAAAAATAGTGAAGAAACTTTTTAAACACACATATTTAACTTGATAAATAAGATTTAAAATTTAAAACTTTTACATATTTGAATCTTGAAAAAAAATTATACACTTTAAAGGAATTCATAATTAAAATAAATAGATTTTAAAAAGTTAATAAAATATATAAATTTATATTTTAAAATAGATTATATTCATTGAATAAATTTAAAAATAAGAAACAAATATTTCTTCCCTCTTTATTTTAGTTTCATTATTTCTAGAAAATAAAACCATTTCAAGCACATTTTAAAATTAAAAAAAATGAAATATGCACATATTTGGTATTTAAAGTAAATTTAATGTTTTAAAAACTATATATATATAAATATGTATAATAGTTTTCAATAAATAAAAAAATTAAATATGAATTAATAATTAAAAATAATAATAACTCCCCCTCAAATGATGTTTTCCTTTAAAAATGATTCTGTCAAAACAGTACAGCCTTAATTTTAATTTCAACAGTGAACACTCCTCTAAAAACATACTTTAATATATCAAGGAGCCCCTAAAAATGACATAATATATTCAAATAATTTTGAAAGTAACCAAATGATAATATCATATATTTAAACTATAATTTACAACTTAAATAGCATATTCACTGACCATATAAAAATGAAAATTCAAGAGCATGATATATCAATACAATTTTACTCACATTTACTGACCCAAAAAAATTAAATATTGAATTACATGGTAGAATCCTAAAATGATACAATATATTAAAACATATCCAAAATGATATAATAAATCCTCTAATGTGCATGCCAATATACTAAGGATAAAATTGTAATTCTATGCATGTTGGATATAAGAATAAAAAATTAAACAGATATAGCATGGGTATAAAGAATGGTTTAATTTCACATGAATTAGGTATAAATAATGGATTAATTTTTCATTAATTGGGATATATATACCTTAAGTTACCCAATCTATAGATGGTTTAGATATTTTGGCCTTGAAAACAAAATTAGACATGAAATTCATTTTATAACTAAAATATTTAGTGAACTCCAAAGGAAAATCACTAGTATAATGACCATAAGATCCACATTTTAAGAAATTAAATGAAGAAATTACAGCATAATTCCTTTTGAAAAATTACTTCTAAACATAATAGGAAAAAAATAATCACAACCAAGTTTATTACTTTTATCATTACATTTTTTGAAATACACAATCTTGCCAATATTGAAATTTAAAGCACATTTATTATAAATTGGAATTTTAAAACAAAATTTTTCATTTATAACATTATATAATTCATTATTTAGCTTTTAATTTTCATTTTAAACAAATTATAAATCATCACAAGTCTTTTCATGTGTGTAAGAATTTATGTTTATAAGCTTTTCATTTTCTTCTTCAAGATTCTTACATTGATCCTAAACTTTAGACATATCATCCAACAATGAATTAAATATACCTTTTTTATCTTCATTATTCTTGGAAAGAAAATCATTAATCCTATTATTATTAGCTTTAAGACTCAAAATTTTAGAATCAAAATTTAAGTTTCTTAATTTATCAATTTCAAGAGATAAAACCTTCTTTTCTTCAATAACTTTCTTAAATTTATTTTTGATTTTCAAATTCTTAGCATACATAATTTATATTTTATTATTATAATGATCTTGTATCTTCTTTATTTGATAATTATTTGATTTATAAGAATAATAAGAATAATAATTTGAATCAGATTTACTTACCTTATAATATTTAACCATGAAGCACATGTTACCAGAGTGTTTGCTTACTTTAGATGAAGAATGTGAATGTTTAGAACAAATTTTCTTGCTCATTTTGATTTTTTTTCCTTCTTATAGGGTAATATGTCCCCAAGTGTCTAGTTTTTCCACAATATTGTAACAAAATATCTTTTTTCTCAACATCATCCATTGAAGCTTTTCCCATCAATCTTCTTCCCTATCCAACAATTTAAAGTAATCTTTACCTTAGTATTGTTAATTAATAGGGTAAAAAGTTATCACAATTAAAAAAATATATATATTAAAATATTAAACCTGTAATATAAATTATGAGGTATCAAAAAATGTGACAAAATAAATTATCCTCAAAGGTACCTTCTCTGATACCAATTTTTGGTTATCCAAAAAATTAGATAACTAAAATTGTCCTTATAATATCCAAATTTTGATACTAATTATTAGGTCTTAGAGAGGTGGTGGAAATATACAAGAGGGGGTGAGTCTTATTTATTTAAAAAATAATTAGTATTTAAAATTTAAGAGTATAAATTGATTGATTCAAATATTAAAAAATTAAACTACACCGATATAAGAAAAAATATGGGAAAGAAAATATGGGAAAGAAAAAGATAAAAACAAGAATTTTATAGTGGGTTAAATCAAAATTATCCTAGTCTACTCTTCAAACATATCATAAACTAAAATAGATGAAAGCAATTGTGGTTTATCACTTTTTAATGAGACTTACAACTCTTTACATTCTCCTTTTTTACACTAGGAGGCCTAACTCAATTCCCTTGTCTTTTACAGATTCAGAAAAAAAAATCCAACCTTATATTGGATAAGACCCAATATAGAATTTTACAGGCTCAATCCTAACCTATTTAATTTTTTAGGTTTATAAGGAACAAATTTTTTTATGGGTGGAAACCTAAACTAGTATTTTATAGATGCAGACCCAACCTGGACTTTCACAAGATCATTCCTAACCTCTTCTATGTTATGGTTCAAGAGAAACCTGGTCTTCTAAGGGGATAGACTAAACCCAGACTCTTACAGGAGCATTCCTTTTCTCTACTATTTTACAGGTTAAGCAGAACCCAATCTTCTAAGGGGATACACTAAACCTAGACATACCATTTTTAAGGGTATTATAACCCCATACAAGAATCACTAACTGAGACAATATAGAAAAGACAGTTATATCACAAATAAAAAATAGAATAATTTAAACAAGTGAATTATTTTCAATGAAGATGTTGGTGTTTGGATCTGTTAGTGATTAGGCCCTTCAAAATGTTTAAACAGTAAAGCTTGGGCATCCATTAGTTTACTTCAGCAAGCAGTTGAACGATAAATCTCATGGACTCATTTGCAAACTATACAACATGTAGGAGTAAATCTGGTTCATTTCTATTTTCCTCACTGCATGCATTTTTCCTTTTATACACAAAATAGCAATGTCTATTTTCTCTATTAAATTCAATGATAAAATCTTCATATGTAAGGATATTTCATTATACTATGAAAATGAAAATCATTTTATACATAAATAATTTTTAGAATAATAAAAAATTAATACCAGTTTAAATATATCCATAAAAGTTGATAATAAATTCCTTGGAATACTCTCATAATTCTTGAAAGACTAACTCCTAATATTCCCAAACAATTATAATTTAACCTTTTCACTTTTTGAGTTCTCTCTATATATTTTGTAAAACACATGCTATATAGAGAGAATCAAATTTAGAACAATTAATACCATATTTAATAATGAATATTAATATTATTTTTAAACTCCCTATCAATATTCAAAACAAACTCTTAATATTCCATCCAATTTGAATTTGGATATTTCAATTTCCAAGATATCAGTGTGAGTGTTTTTTCCATGTGATTCTCATTTAATTCCTCATAAAAATATATAAAACCTTCTTGTGTGACTTATAAATAATTAATGACTAATTTTAGAATAAATAAAACAATAAAAAATTGTGAAAACTTGAATCAAATTTAAATGTCAAACATTGTGTAAAAAATAGTATATTTCTAGGTTTATGTATGTATATGTCTCAATGATCACATATGAGTTTTTAGAACATACTAAAATGTGTTTTTCTAAAAAAATCATGATATATATAAAAAATATCAAAATACCTTAGATCTATGAAAATATTGATTTACAATGATTGAAATATCATTTTTATTGATAATATATTTCACATAACCAAATTATACCATGTAAGTAAATTTATCTACATAATTGATTTTCACATAGGGGAATTGATCATGTAGTCGTTTACATGTAGGTGAACTCATGTATCTAATTCACATAAGTGAATTCATTTAATCTAATTCACATATGTTAATTCACATAGTTGATTCATGCAAGCAAATTCGTGTAGTTGGTTCATGTAAGTGAATTCAAGCATCTGATTCTGTAAAATTGTAAACAACTTGACTCATAAAATTTTAGACCTTAATCATACCTTCTAAATGTAAGGTTTGGTTATAGTTGACTTATATTTATAAAACTTAATTATATTTCTAAATAATCAAGAATCACCTTAATTTAACTTCTATAACTCAAGTTATCATCAAAATAACTATAGAAACCCATTTCTGAAAATTGAAAAATTCAGATTAAAAACATACAATGAATTATAAACTAATTTAGGACATGATAGGTATAGATTCAGAATTTTATGTCTTATAATTAAATGTATATAATTTTAACATATTTCAAACAAAAAAATAATCTCTTAATTTTGGGTAACTTATCCCAAGTTATGGCCAAAATACAAAAGGTAACCAAATCTGAAAATTTGGCTATGTGGATTTGAAATTGTCTACATGGATTTAAAATTTGTATATGTGATTAAGCAATTGGATATGTGGTGAAAAATAAATTGGATATGTGGGAATAGTAAAAATCACATATAAATGACATTTCAATGTCCCAATTAACTTATTTATCCTAGGAACACTTCGTGAAACTTATAGAGCATGTTATAAACAATCAAAACATGAAATATAAATATATTTTAAGAAAATAAATATAATAATTAAAATAAAGACTACCTTAATAAATATATAAGATAAAAACCTAAATATAAAACTTAATTAACCTATGATAATTTATAATTACACAAATTAATGTATTAAGAGTTTTGTTAAAGAGAATAAAACAACTAAAATTTTGTAATTATCAAAACATTAAGTGTTTCAAGGAAAGTTTTATAAATATAAAAACATAAAGTGGTTCAATTAGACACTCAATATAATTGTGTATTTATCTCATTTGGAGGTTATTGGTAGTGAATTAAGATAATTAGGGAATAAGGGAAGTGGTTTCACTCCATTTCTCCAAGCATTTCAAGAGGTAGAGCTCTTGAAGCAAGGATCCCTTCATCAAGGCCTTCTCCTTCTTCACATTTTCATGTTTGTGTTTTCATAATAAACATCATAGTTTCTACTATTTATTCTATTTTATTAAATTTTATTCTTATTTACTTCACTTATTTGGTCTGTAAATCAAGAGCATAAATGTTATTTTTTTATTCCCCTTCTATATCTTTTCAAATTAAAATTATTTCTATAATGACTACATCTTTCATAAAAGAGTAGTTTTTCTTAGTAATCGATCTTCCACTAACCTTATTTTTTTTAATCAACGATATTACTATAATTAATTTAATATGATCCATGAATTGAGTTTTTAATTTAAAATATTCACTCAAGAAATTGAATAATTACCACAAAACGCATGTGGTCGAGTAATGTTTGAATTGTGAGAGTGTAATATTAATCAGTAAAACAAAACAAAATAGGATCAATTTGTAGAGTTAAAATACAATCAAAAAACTCAATTCATTCTAATTTTCAAAAAAAATATGTGACCTAATTTACCAATGACCATAATCAATCCTTAGAACAATAATCAAAGCAGGGCGCTGTGATTTCACATTCTGAAGCTAGTCTAGGGTTTAATTAATTCTATCTTTGTGGTTAAGTTAACTCCCATAGGGTTCAAGGGTTAAAAAATTTGGGGATTATAATTAATTGGAGTATAATTTGAATGATAATTATTAATAATTAATTTAATAGGTATAGTTATATCGATTACGCCTTATAAAAATATTTTATAAAAAAAATATTCTTGTCGCATTTTGTTAATTAAATTTTAAAAACAAAAATATATATATAATCTTATTTCAACATACTTATTCTAGTTTTATAAATTCTAAACAACCCAACACCCCCACCCCATACTTTTAAGTGGTGTGTTTTTTTATAATACCTTTAAGAAGTGGTTTTATGTACTACCTCTTTGAGAAACAGCCTTAGTCATCCACTCTGCTGCACTTAAGTACAAAAAACACCACACATCATTTCAGAGTTCCCACAATAGAACCTTTTAACCAACAAACAACTTTGTACACTACACCCACATCATACTATCATCCCTGAGTTTACTCATGAATATGTATGTGATGCCATTGTATTTGAAACAAAGGTATCATCTTATCATGGAGGATCTTCTCACTCTGATCCGCAATACAAACCAATCACTCTTCAAACAATACACTAGCATCCAGCTTGACATCATCAATATTGAATACGTGATAAGTGTTATGATAGTATTTATAAATATGAGATACATAGAATACATCATGCATGACACTAAATCTCTGAGGAATCACTAACTTATAATATATTATATTAATCCACTCGATAACCTCAAATGGCTGTATGAACATGGGTGACACTTTTCCCTACCTTCAAATCCGCATGTGTCCCAACATAGGATTCGCATGAAAGACTACCTGATCACCCACCTCAAACTCCAAAGGATATAATTATTAGTCATCATATGATTTTTTTTCTTACTCTAATTAGTTTTTAAACACTTCTTGATCAGTCAAATATGCATCGACATCACTTACATGAGACTCATATCGATGACATCTAACTCCCATTCCTCTAACAAGCATAGAGGTTTCAACATATTCTTCCACACAGGGTATCAAAATGTTGAATTTGAATAAATTACTCAAAAATTTTGTTATAGGAAAACTTCACATGTGTGATATGGTTCTCCCATGAATCACCAAAATCAATGACGCATACCTGCAACATGTCCTCCAACACCTGAATAGTATGCTCATACTGCTCGTCAATCTAAGTATGATAGGTGGTTCTCAAATACACCTATATATAAATACTCTTCTATAATATCTAATAAGATCATTATGTGAAATGGTAATCCCAATCATATATGATGCTCCTAGGTAACCCCATGAAGATATACTATCTACCAGACATATAAACATCTTAGCTCATCGACAGAATATATATCTCGAATTGGTAAGAAATGTGCAAACTTTTTTAATTGGTCCATGATAACAGATACTACATCATTTACACATGGTAACATCAGTAAACCTATCATGAAGTCCATTGTTACAATACTATACTATCACTTGGGAATGGTTAAAGGCTGGAGAATACATGTGGGTCACTAATACTCAACCTTCACATGCTAACAAGCGAGGCATCATGAAATGAACCCCACTATGTCCCTTTTAATATTGAGACTCTATAACTACCTATGAATATCATGATGCATCTTGGTAAGACTTGGGTGAAAAACCCATCTCAAGGCATGTGAGTCCTTCATCATCTCTTCACACATGCACAGGGGACCACAACCCGACCTCAGACATAAAGGATTTCATCTACAACTAAGGAAGAATCAGGAGGAGTATCCCCACTATATATATTATCTCTCATCACTAGATAATTGAAATCAGATAATTTACTCTCCTTTATACTCAAAAAGAGTGAGGAGGTAATAGTTAAGGATGAAAGGTTTGGTTAAACCTAATACTATTTAACATTTAGGTGCATATCAGTGAAGAGAATTGCCATCTTCCACTCACTACTAACCACCTACACTACTTAATCCCAAGTCTTCCTACTAATCTCATCATCTATGAAGTTACCTTTTATAGAGCTATATTATATCTCAAAATATAAACATTGATGGTACTCAACTCACCGCCACTGCTGAAGAATAAGTTTATGTCAATAGAATATATATCTCAGGATCTTATAGTTAGTATAAACTATAGAAATATCACTCTACATGTAGTGATACTAACTCCTCCATGTGTACTTTATTACCACCAATTATAAATCACATGTAGGGTAGTTTTTCTCATACAGCTTCAGCTGGCTGGATCCATAAGCAACTACTCACCCGGCCTACATCATAATTTCTCTAATCCTAACTCCAAATAGGTTATAGTATGCTATATATTATGTACCTAGATTGGGTAAGGGTGAGATTATAATGAAATTAAACCTCTCCTTCAACTTATAAAAGGCCCTCTCACAAGACTTTAACCACTCAAACTTTGCACTATTCTTGTTTGGGGCCTTCATCAGTGCTTCTAATTAGGAGAAGTCTTGGATAAATCTCTCATAGTATCCCACAAACCCCAACAAATAGTTAATCTTGAATAAATTATTGGTTCATTAATAATAAATCAAAACCTCAACTTTATCAAGGTCCATTGATATTATAGCCTCACATATCATGTTCCCCAAGAACTGCACCTCACCAATCTAGAATTGACACTTTGAGATCTTGGAATACAAATGATACTCTCTCAATGTGATCTAAATTATATACATATGGTGATTATGGTACTATCATGATTAAGAGAATACTATAATTTCACCAATGAAGGCAATAACATATGAATCTAGATATGGGTGGAAGACCCTGTTCATCAAGGCCATAAACACAATCAATATTTTTATTAACCCAAACAAAATCATGAGATACTCATATAGGCCATGCGTACTCTTAAAATTATTATAAGGAATATCCAAAGGTCTCACCATAACTGATGATACCCTAACCTTAAATAAATCTTGGAGAACTAATTGGATCCACTCAACTAGTCAAATAGGTCATCTATATGTGGTATATCACAAGTATAAAAATAAGCTATATCCACAGGCATAGCCACTATGGCACTGAGTGGTTTGGAAAAAACATGTAAGGCTATATCCATGGGAAATTCTCATGGATATAGAGGATTTTCATGGAGGTTGTTCCACATGGACCAATATTATATATTTTCACATTCTCCTTGACCATCGATATAAGGGGATCTCAAAATAAAAGACAACGTTTGGATTTGAATCATCACCTCCTGACTATCTATAAAACAACTATTCCACTCCATTAGAAGCTCTTTTATTTATATATATATATAATAATTATATATATACATATTAGGGGTCTATAAAATAAAAGGGGCTCTCGGTTTTGAACTCATGCCTTGGGATACTTCTCCAATGGCCTCTTCCAATACTATATATCTCATATTCAACATATTAATATACAAATATATATATATACATATATATATATATATATATTCAAGGGATTATAAAAGGAAAATGGAATTCTGTTTTGAACCCAGGATTCGGAAATAATCTCAAATGACATGTCCACTCTACTACAACCAATATTTGATTTATTAATATATAAAATCATATATAAATACATATATAATAATTTTTAAATATAGGACTATTATTATCGGAGAAAATGTATATAGATATAGGGTCGTAATGAATTTTCTATAGACACAATTTTATATGATTGTGGCTATAGGAAACCTGTTGTAAGATCTTGTGTCCATACAAGTTTAAAATTTCAGAAGGGATTTTAATTTTCAATTATTGGATGGGTCAAATTTTGATCAGATATTAAAAATGAGACTCCAAGAGTTAGAAAATCTTAAAGTGATGTTTCAAGATGTGGAATGAGGATAAAAAGTTTTCCAAGGTTCTCAAGTGCACCATGAGAGCTTCAGGTATAGTTTTAGGAGTTTTGGAGAACCCTGGCTAGGGAGCATGGTTTGGTGGACATGGTTTAGGGGAAACTATGTAACACCTTGGTGCTCAATGAACTTTCAATTCATTTTTTATAGAGTAAAGGTTTACTAAATGGTTAGAACATGGTTTTATAAAAACCATATAAGTTTTCAAAGTAATCCATATGAGTGTGCAGAGTTGTTTGAAAATTTTGGAAAATTTTGTGGCCAAACCATGTGAGGTGGGGTGCCTTAGATAGTGGATGGTGCACGGTTTGGAAAACCATGTGTCCAAACCATGCAGTTGTCTAGGTTTTCATTAAAAAGGTATTTTTACCATTTTTTACCTTTATGATTTTCTTCTCCCCCACCCTTTATCATCCCCTAATTAATACAGACCAGAGGATCTTCCCTCCTCCCTTTTCTTCTTTCCCCCTTGATTTGGGATGGTTTTTTGTGCCATTCTTCGGTGATTTGAGTTACATTTTCAGATCTTGCAGCATACCTTATTATATCCCTCTATTTTATTTAATATTTTAGTTTCCTAGTTTAGCGATTCAATTTTTATTCCATCAAATAATGGTGCAATCGACTGAGTGTGATGGGGATTTCATTATACCTAAGAAGAGGTTGACCTGGAATGCCATCTACACATATTGGCTCATTGTTTCGATTAAGGTATGTCACAATGTGGATTTTTCTTCAGTTATTCATTAAATTTTAAATTATTTAATGATGAATTTGTTAGTGTATGTCAATTATTTTTCTATTCTAGGGTTTGGGGGTGTGTTGGGGTGGTCTGCACCCTATTTCTCGAAGAACTAGTGATCGTTGGACTCGTAATGAGTTATTTGGATTTATAACGAGTGGGAATTAAATTAATTAATTAATTATAAATGTTATAATTAATTAATTATGGATATTTCATGTGATTTAGGGGCTTGGGATGTAGATGTTATCTCGATTGATTAAGGATGAGTCTTGATGGGCCTTGGCAGTTGTTGTCGGCCCTTTGCTATGAGTCGGAAAAGCATCAGTAAAAGGTAGGGGTATCACTTAATTTCCCTATGTAATTTATGTTTTGATTGTGTGTATATGGATGAATAGGAACATAAATAAGGTAAATGATCTTGTTAATCAAATTAAATGGAGTTCTTTAATTAAATTAAATTTTCTAATTAAAATAAATGAGTTTCAAGGTTCATGAATAACCCTTGTGTGTTGGCTTAATGCCTTGGCCTCTGATGGTTGAGGCTAGAAATTTTGAGATACTAGGTGACCTTAGGACCTCTTTATTGGTGTGATAGAACCCACCAAGACTTAGTGTCCTTAGTATAGGATCCGTGAACATCCCTTGAAATGGGGTGATGTGACTTGAGATGACTAGTCCATGAGGGTCCGTAGGGATATTTTGAGATACCAGGTGGCCTCAAAAACTCTTGAGAGGTGAGTTAAGCCCTCACTACTAGAAAAGGAACCTATACCCATGGTTTTGGGTACCATGTCCCATTAATATGTTGGTATAGATCTAATATATATCCACGGTTTGAAAATTCTATACCCATAGTTTCAAAACTGTGGGAATAGGTTTTAAAAAATCACCAATCCTAGGTTTCGATCCCTAGACCTCCTGTATACAATTCACGCACCGAACCACTACACCGTATTGGATTATAGGTATATAAATATATATTTACTTATACATATATATTTATCTAGACCATGGATATAGGTGGAAACCATAGAAATAGCTGTTCTTGTGGAAGTTTTTTTACACCACAGAATTTTTTCCCCACCTTAACACTGGAAAGATATACCCACAGTTTTGGGAAACTGTGGGTATAGTTATGGCTTATACCCATGGTTTTTTGGAGAACTGTGTTTATAGGTCTTGAAAAAAACCCTATACCCATGGTTTTTCAAAACCGTGGGTATAGGTTTGACCTATACCTATAATTTTTGAAAAACTATAGGTATAGGTTGTGAAAAAAACCCTATACCCATGGATTTTCAAAAATCATGGGTATAGGTGAAAATTTCCAACTTATAACCACAGTTTTACAAAACCATGGGTATAAGTTCCCATCCAATCCATATACCCATGGTTTTTGGAAAACCGTGGGTATAAGGGTGACCTATACCCATAGTTTTTTACAAAACCATGGGTATAGGTTCATTTTCTAGTAGTGCCTGATGTGACTTGTTATCCCATGCACGGGACTAGGTGGATAGGTCTTAAGAATAATGAGTTTAAGTTGGGTGAGCGAACCAACCTAGTGAAACTTGACAGCTGAGATGGTTCATGTGTTATCTCATTAACTGATGTTGGGATGGCGAGACCATGTAGTTGGAATGGTTGTGCTGCCTTGAAGATGATTTCAAGGGATGTGGTATCCCCTAGGAATTAGGTATTAATAGAGACCATGTTTGAGACTAAGGAATCCAAGTGGAGTGCCTCCATTTAATGTAACTGAGGGGACCCTAGTAAATTCCATGTGACATGTAACCCTAGTGAGAGAGTGGATATAGAAATGGGTGGAAATGATCATGGGTACCACCTTATAACCTAGATCAAAATTTGAACCTATATAGGCTATTATGAGCTAGGACATTCTCTATAGAGTCTAACCATAGGTTTCATAGTGGGATGGGCATATGGCCAGCCATATTTATAATTTTTTAAATTGATGTTTGATATGGTATATTATATTAGGTTCTTGATGATTAGGTGGGAATTATCATAGGGTAGGTTAGCTAAAATTATTATAGGTTGTATTCTCTAGGCATAAAAACTCTGATAGGGGAGGTTGGATAAGATACCTATTAGGATTATACCACCACTGAGAGAAATACAATGGGGGGGGTATGTGATATCGGTTGGGATGCCATGGATTTGGAGGACAGATGAACCAATGGACTATCACATGTTATTATGGTGAGGGTATTTCAATAGGGACTCATTGATTGTGATTTTTTGGGGGCCTACTATTTGTTGGGGCATGTATGGTCTCATATAATAGGGTAAGCTTGGCTCCAGGTTTGTGATGACTATTGTATACTCCCATAGGGGAGGTTCAAGATAATTATTGTATACTCCCATAGGGGAGTTCTATGATGATTGTTGTATACTCCCATAGGGGAGGTCTATAATTACTATTATATACTCCCATTAAGGGAGGTATTTGATGACTAAAGAAAAATTCCCATTGAAGGAGGTATGTGATACTATAGTTGGGGATACCATGGAGGTGGATCCTAAGTTAATAGTATGGTTGGAATTATTTCAAAATGTGCTCAGAGACACTCTAGAATTAGGATGAAGAGGGTATAGTCGATCAGGGTCACGAACCTATAGATTAACAATGTTGTTTATTTATTTATTTTTGATAATTATTTTTTTCAACTGAGCATGTCATATTCACAAATCATGAAATATATTTCTTATTATGGGATCACGTTGGTGGTTCCATACTAATTTTTTTACTCACACTCTAATTCGCTTGCCACTACACTTGTGCACCAGATCATACATTCACTTGGTTATAGGAACAAGTTTGGGTCGAGGCCCTAGGATAACATGTTCGAGCATGATGGATTAGATGAGTAGATGAAGCTAGGGATGAACTATGGATTGGGATATTATGGATCCATCATATTTTATTTTATTTATTATGGTATATATATAATTGGCCCAGTGGGCGGTCTATGTATGCATGACATGGTTGTTTGGGCCCTTTGGCATTTTCATGCATTTTGTTGGATGTTTACTTATTGTGAGTATTCTGATTATTTATTATTATGTATGGTGTTTGGTTATTTTATATTTATTTTTCACTATGATATAAGGTTTTATTCTTCCATATTACCACCTTATACCCCCGCTTCTAGTCAGTAACCTCTAGTGTAAGGGGAGGTGTGCCTGAAGTATAGTGGTGACCGTCAACCTGGGCACCGGTCAGTGGTTCGAGGTGGAGGTACATCACAAATTGGTATCATAGCATTAATTTTCTTTGATCTTATGGTTTTGTGGATTTGGTAAAATGTAGATTTAATAATGTGTCAGAGCCTATAATAGATATTGTATTGGTATGTCAAGAAAACCTATTTTAGCAATAATTCTAGATTACCAGGTATGGGATTTCTATTTTGATTTTATATTTTATAGTTTAATTTGATTGTATCCTTAGGAAACACACATGTGGTTTGGGGTTGAAGGTTTATTATGGATTACTAGATCATGGCCCATCAATAAAAGGATAGTGGTTTGATTTTGAATCTTATCATGTTAAGGTAAGATGAATCTCATGAATCGTATTAGGCATGTATCATTCATATGATGTAGGTCTACTGGTGTGATTTTTATCACTGATAATGAAGGCTTAGTTGTTTAAATTTTCAACAACTACTCATATGGTGTTTTCACATATAATTACTTAGTGACGTTATACTTAGATGGTCCAAATTTTATATGGATTTTCTCCAAATGGAGGTTCATGTAAGTCTATAGTGATATGCTCATTGATAATGATAATGGTGTGGGACTTTGTGCACGGTAGGTGGAGTGACCCCGGTGGGTCAGTATGGCATTGGTTACCCAATGATAAACCCCTTGTGGGGTGTTGTTGTTTAGGTTTGATTATTTAAAGTGACCAATAACAACCTATATAGTTTTTTCTCATATATGTTGGAATGGAACTTAACTAAACCATGTGATGTGTTTTATGTGGAATAGGTCATCTAGGATGATGTCATTGTGCATATACTTATTGACTGGTGAGACTTGATCCTTAAGGGAGTAGTCTTATTGGTGGATACTTGTGAGTATGGGTGCCCTAATTATGGATGGTGGTCATCATGTGATGTATTCACATGTGATTCCTTATAAGTGGGTGATTTTCATGTTGATGTTGTGGGTTGAGATAAGAGCATGGATAACGCCCCATGGGTTGTGACCCTGATGTGAGGCCTTATTGGTGGGGCTATGTGGAAGGCCTAGAGACCCTTAGTATTGACCTATACCTTAGTGGTTCAGTGAGGTACATTTTTGTAGGTATTCCCATGATAGGGGATAATCTAAGATTTTTGGAGCCTTTAGAGGTGGTGAACATGATTGTATGATCATGATGAGATTGGTACATGTGAGGTGTTACTGTGTATGTGACTAGGCATGATGATGCCATTGGTTTTTGAGGAAGCACCTAGATTGGTTGGGTATTGAGAATAGATTTGATAGGTATGATTGTTTGGGTGCCTAACCCTATTGACCAGTGGGTGTGCTTTCAGCGGGGCTATTAGAGCATGAGTGGATACTTGTGACTAGAACAACTTCACGTGGTAGCTAATAATATGGATTATAAAAACACGATTTAGACCATGGATAAGAAACTAGTGCTAAAATGATGTCGTGAGGCATATGGTCACTTAATGGATCATGACATGGGTAAGGTGAAATATTTTAAAGATAAGTTCTAAGGGATCTCCTAACGTGTTGAGACTGATATGTCATGAAGAACGGCCAGCTTGTCTTGGTCAAATGAAACTCATAGGAGTATGATTTGGGTATGGAATAGATGATTTCCATGAGAATTATGAAGAATTATGGACATTTTTTGGGTTGCTTATGGACATAGTATCCTAAGAACCTGACGAGTGTGTCTTAAAAGGAGATAAATGTGTGTTTGTCTATAGAACCCGTTGTGGGTTAGCACTCAGGAATGAGTAGGTTTGTACACACAAATAATTATGTTTGTTGATATAAAAGGCATATTCCATGGTAGTAGGGTTATTATTTTATTAGTGCGATGATACAGGTGCGTCTAAGGTAGGTAGTAGGATGTCAGACACGAGAGTGTAACCCTCACACGAGAAGGGTCATGGGAGTGTGGGACCAATCATTGGACAATCATTTAGCATTTTGATGTTGGGCGATAAATGGAAGCAAGTAATTCTAGATTACTCAATGAATTTTAGGTATACTTTAGATATATTAGGTTGTATTCTGAGCAAGGGCATCAGGCTTGGGGTGGCTTGTGATTATCCAAATGTGTGGGATCAAGAATGCATTGGTGCTCATGTTTAGAACATGATGATGGATTTGTTAAATTATATTTTCAAACATGATATCACATTGGGCTTTGGGTGTGGATTTTTTTGTTTTCAATTAGATTATAATAGTATTCCTTCAAGGATAGAGGCATTGTGGTCGGGAATTAGATAACACATTAGAGGCTAGAGCTGAGTGTTTTCAGAAAAGTCAGTTTGTAAAGGTTTTATAGTCATTTTTACATGTAAACAGATGTTTTTGATGAGGAAATTAATCATTAATGTCGTTTAGGATATGATGGGAGTGTTTTGGGTACTATCTGGGGCCTTTCGAGAAAAGTTCAACATGCTCGTGTTGGGAAGGGAAGATGGAGGCACGCCTATTTTGAATTGGAATTTAGAAACAAGAATGGGTGTCAATGTTAGATGTTTTTCTCATATGTTATTAGGTGTTTAATTTGGAACCATGCTAGTATAATCATTAGTATGTTATAGTCATGTTGCAATAGGAAATTCTGGCAGTGGGCAGTGTCATGGCTTAGAATTGTCCTTCTCATACTAAGCATTATGGTGGGGAGAAATATGGGTCGAGAGATGAATCTGATGAAGATAAAGTCATGTACCAGGTTAAAAGGGCTCAATAAATCATCTTCTAAGTGTTTATGTTGTAGTTATAGGTGATGGATCATGGTTGGTTGGCTTAACATCCCTAGATGTAAAATGGTTATTTAGAAGTGAGATGGGCATTCAAGGATGGAACACGGCCATTTGAGTGGGAATTCATGACTGGGGTAGGTCAAGGTTCTTGGTTGTATGACCACAGGGGATTCTCAGGGATTATAAATATTAAGTTGGGGAGGTTTTAAGATCTCATGTCCATACCAGTTTAAATTTTCAGAAGATATTTGAATTTTTCAATTACTGGACGGGTCAATTTTTGATTAGGGATTCAGAATAGAATTATAAAAGTTAAAACATATTATGGTGATGTTTCTAGACATTTAATGAGGCCCATAATGTATCTCAGGTTACCAGGTGATCCTTGGGAACTTTGGATCCAGTTTTAGGAGTTTTTGGTAACTATGGCCAGGGATCATAGTCTGGGTAACATGATTTAGGGGAAACCATGTATCATCCTGATGTTTAATGAACTTCTAGTTCATTTTGTATAGGGAAAAATTTTCTTGCATTTTTTAACAAGTAGAGTGAAATGCCCCATTTATTAATATAAAAAATAAAATCTCTTTTGAAGAATGGGAAAAGAGGAAACCCATTACAGACAAAGTGAAAAAAAAAATCCATGAAAATGATAGTCCCAAAGGGATGAAAGAAAACCCAAGAGATAAAAGGAAAGAAAATGTCAAGATAATTAAGGAAAAGAATTCATCGCCCCCCCTGAAAGATAATACAGTAGTGAAAATGGTTAGAGAGAAAGTATCTCCCCCCTACAAAGGAATTTCACCGTGCTGGGGGTACAATAAGGTAGATCACCACTCCCATGCACATTAAAATGTGGAGGGAGGACCGGATGATAGATTCCAGCAAATCTATCTATCTTTCGAGATGCCCACCCGACATTACTTGTGAAGAACTCACAGCAAGCCAACCTGATGCAACACTAACTCAAGACCAAAATCACTAAACAGAATTAAATCAAGGCACCCATCCATCCAACAAGGATGAAAGACGACTGGATGATGGGTGTCAACACACCCATCCCTCAAAAGTGGTCACCCACCCAATAGTACAAGCAAGTTTCACTACATCCAAATGCGATAAAACAAAATCCAATAACCAAAGAGACATATGATACCCATCAACCAACCATATGACATAAACAGTAATCAAAAAATTGACAAAGAGTCTTAAAAAATCCAATAGCCAACACAAATCATCATCAATCTATGTCATCATCCATCAATCAAAGCCAAATAACCACTAAATCAACAACTCCCAGGACCAACAAAGGTCATCCAAGAAATCCTTTAGTAGAGGTACCCAAAAATAATTGTTTCTCTTGGAAATCACCACAATGATCTCCAAGTACAACCATGATGATACCTAGCCGCTGCCTAGTCTTCAATCTTCACTATCCAAGAGTGACACTGGATGAACTAAAAACAATGAGATAGACACCACCTACAAATATGAACGTTGTCATGTGAATAAAATCCCTCTCTCAAGCACTGAATTGACTAAGGGTGCATAGATCTAAGAATAATTGGGGAAGAGAAATCCTGACAAGGAACCTCTCGAAATCAAAACCACCGCTCTGTCTGTGTAAACATGGGATGAATCTAACCCAACCTACAACCTTCAAAATTTTTCAGAGGATCTAGATCCAGGTATATCTGAGAGAAAGGAGGCGCAATAACCACCAAGTCTTCAAAATCCACAAGTATAGTGATGGGAGGAAATCAAAGATGTACCCAATCAAAAGGTGACCGTGTAAGGGGGAAAGGCCTAGAATAGACCAACACATAGAGACAAATAAATGATTTGGAGTCTTACAGACCTGAAGGAAACAGAAACCCTAGATAAGGGTAAAGTGGACTAAAATTTTTTAGAGGAAAACTATGTGAGTGTGCAAAGGTGGTTTCATAGTTGGCACACATTTTGGAAAACCATGCGGCCAAACCATGCAAGGTGGGTTGCCTTGGATAGTAGAGGGAACATGGTTTGTAAAAATATGTGGTAAAACCACACAGATGACCAAGTTTTCATGTGAGTGTTAAAATGTGGTTGTAAATTTGGAACATAGTTTGGAAAACCATGTGGACAAACCATGTGAGGTGGGTTTCCTTGGATAGTGGAGGGACCATGGTTTGGAAAACTGTGCGGTCAAACCACACAATTGTCCAAGTTTTCATTAAAGTTGTATTTTTTTTATTTTCCCATTTAGGATTTTTCTTCCCCCCTCTATTTCTTTTTACCTCATGAACACAGACCATATGAGGCTCCCTATCCCTTTTTTTCTTTTTCCCCCTTGATTTAGTGTGCTCTTTAGTGCCATTATTTGGTGATTTGAGGTACATTTACAACTCTAGTAGCCTCTCTTATTCTCTCCCTTGATTTTCCTTAATCTTTTGGTTTATTATTTTAGTAATTAAATTATTATTCTATCAGATAATGATGGAATTATCCAAGAACGATGGGGATTTCATTCTTCCTGGGAAGCGGATTACTCAGGATGTCATTTGCATGTGGTGGCTTGTCGTTTCAGTTGAGGTATGTCATGCCATGGATTTTTATTTAGTTTTTTCATTAAAATTGAAATTTTTTAATGATTTATTTAGTATTATAGGTTATGTATTTTTCTCATCTTTGGTTTGGGGGTGGTCAACAACCCATTGCTCAAAGAAACAGTGATCATTGGATGCCCGGTGATTTATTTGGATTTATGCCAAGTTGGAATTAAATTAATTAATTAATTATAAATTTTATAATTAATTAATTATAGATTTTTAGTGTAATTTAGGGTATCGAGACATGGATATAATCTTGGTTGATCAAGGATGAGACTTGATTGGCCTTGGAAGCTATTTTTGGCCCTTTTTTATGAGTTTGAAAAGATTCGGTACAAGGTAGGTGGTCTCACGTATTTTCCCTATGGCATTTGTGTTTTGATTATTTGTATGAATATTCATGAGAATGAAACTAAGGGTTCCTTAGTAACTCAAATTAAATGGATTTTTGTAATTAAATTAAATTGTCTTATTGAAATAAATGAGCATTAAGCGTCATGAACAACCCTTGTGTGTTGGATTGACACCTTGGCCACTACTGGTTGAGGGTAAGAATTTTGAGATACTGGGTGGCCCTCAGACCTCTTGAGAGGTGAGGTTGAACCCACAAAGGCTTAGTGTACCTAGTATAGGATCCTTGAACACCCCTTGAAAAGGGAAAATGTGACTTTAGAAGACTATACTGTGAGGTTCTAAAGGGAACTTTTGAGATACCGAGTGGACTCTAGATCTCTTGATAGGTGAGGTCCAAACTAATGTGGATTATTATCCCATGTGTAGGACTAGGTGGACAAAACTTAGGTAGACCAGGTTTGGGTTAGGTGAGTGGACCAACCTAGTGAAACTTGATGTCTAAGATGGGCCATGAACCATATCCTTAACTAATGTTGGTGTAGTTATATCATGTATCTGGTAAGGTCATGCTACCTTTATGATGATACTGAGGGATGTGGTATCCCCTAGGAATCAGGTGATTACCATGAACATGTTTGAGACTGAGGAGTCCAAGTGGATTTCCTTTGTTTTATGAGATTAAGGGGACCCAAGTAGCTTCCCTATGACATGTGACCCTAGTGAGATAGTGGATATAGAAATGGGTGGAAATGATCATGGGTGTCTCCTTTGAGCTCAAATAGATGTTTGATCCTATTTAGGTCATGACAAGCTAGGTCTTTCTCTGGGGAGTCTAACCAAAATTTTCCTAGTGAGTTGGGTATATGGATACCCACATTTATAATTTTTTATATTGATTTTTGATATGGTATACACTATAGTGAATCTTGATGATTGGATGGAAAATCCCAAAGGGGAGGTTATCTAAAATGCTTATAGGGAGTATGCCCTGAGCGTGGAAACTCTCATAGGGAATATTGGTTGAGATTTCTATTGTAATTATACCCTAGATTAGAAAACTCTCATAGGGGATATATGTGATACTGGTTGAGAATCCATAGATTTAGATCCCATATGATCAGGTGGACCATCACATGTTATCCTCATAGGGGTATTTCAGTGGGGGCTCATGGAATTTGATCTTCTAAGGGCCTATTATCTACTAAGGTATGTCTCATATGGTATACCAAGGTGATATTGGCTCTAGGTTTGTGATAACTATTTTATACTTCAATAGGGTAGGTCTGTGATGACTATTGTATACTCTCGTAGGGGAGGTTTATGATGACTATTGTATACTCCCTTGGAGGGAGGTCTATAATGACTAAAGAAAACTCCCCATAGAAGTAGGTATGTGATACTATGGTTGGATTTTCCAAAGAGGTGGTGATCAGGTTATTATTATGTTTATAAAGATTTCAGGACATGCTTAGTGACACTCTAGCATCAGGTCGATGCAGGTATTTTCAATCGGGTTTACAGACCTAGGGATCAATGGTTTTTTTATTTATTTATTTTCACTATTATTTAATTCAGTTAATCATGTCACATGCATATATCATGACATATTATTTTTAGTATGAGATCATGTTGGTGGTTACCTACTTTTTTTTATACTCACACCATACTCAAGCCGTCGTTACACTTGGGCACCTAAGAAAATGTTCACTTGTTTGCAGGAACATGTCAAGGATGAGGCCCTGAGATAGCGTGTTCAAGAAGGATGGATCATATGATTACATGGATCTAGGGATGAGTTCTAGATGGGGATTTTATGGATCCAATTTATTTTATTTTCTTTATTCTGGTATGTATATGTAACCATCCCAATAGGTAGTTTGTGTATATATGACATGGTTGTTTAGGTATTCCTACATTTTCATGATTTTTTTATGTTTCTTTATTTTTTACTCTAATTATTTACTTTTGTGGATGGTATTTTTTTATTCAATATCTTTTATATACTCTGATATAGGGGGTATAGTCTCCCTATAGTACCACCTTATACCCTCATTGTTAGTCAGTGGCCTCTGGAATATGGGGAGACATGCCTAAGGTATAGTGCAAACCGTTGGCCTAGGTACCAACCAGTGGTCCAAGGTGGTGGTACATTACACCTATAGTCATGATCATATAAGATAATAGATATAGGTGGTGGGTTATGAGGTCATATAGCCACAGTCTTATATGGTTTTGGCTATATTTGTTAGTGTGTGAGGTCCTATAGCAACAACCATAGAAAACCATGGTTATAGGCTCTTTCTCACATCCTTCCTTCATAAAAAATTCCTTCCCACGCTATGGTAGGAAAACCTATATCCATGATAATTTTATACTTATAGTTATAGCCCATGGATATATATCTATGTTGTAGTAGTGTATGGAACTAGTTATAGATTTTCACTGAGTTTAACTTTTGGTAATCCACACATAATCACAAAGAACTATCCACCTTGGAGAATAACATGGGAGTATACCAAGGGTATGTGCTAGGGTGAAAGGATCCCTTTTCATCAAGATCCTATCATTGATACTTAAACTATATAATATTTGAAAAAATCCATCCTATATAGAGGAATGGATATGGTCTCCATACATAGAATTAACTCAATCATAAAATCAACCACCCTCTTGGGTAGAAACCCTAATAAGTCCTCAAAAAAGATGTCCTAAAACTATTCAACAATAGAATTAAAGATTGGTTGAAACATCTAGTTATCACCCAAAATAATACTGGAAGATTGGGCTTAGATTGTCCCTAGATGCCAATGGTAAGGTCCTGAATAACCTGCCTATAAATGCCACTCCCCGACTAGTGTATAACGATCACCCTCAATGGATGTTAATGATGTTAATTGGTGATAGCAGTTATTATATGCTCGATATTGATCCAACCAATCCATCCCAAGGATCGCATTGAAGTTGTGCATCTCTAACATAATTAAATCCTAGATGATCTTATATCCACTTATCATGGTAGTGCACTCTGAACATCTCTAAATACCCTCTAATAGTAGCCATAAGGGTGTATCAATAGTCACCACCCAATATAGATCCTCTGTAACAACCCAAAACATTAGAAAATTGAGAAAATGTGAATGATTGTGATGCACCTATATCAAATAAAATTAAAGTAAGGGTGGATGCTTCTAAAATCATACCTCAAATTTTCGATGTCCCGATGTCATTATCAGCAGGATTCATCTTAATAACATATAATTGTAATGACCCAAAAATTTATTTCTTCTATATATATATATATATTCTTGTGTCAATCTTAGTAATGTAGTATAATATAAGACACATACTAGAATACAACAACAATTTATTTCATTATTTGAGAATGTTATAATAATATCCAATAAATTACCCAGTATTATACAGAAAGACTATTGAATTTCATAATAACATTACACATCATGTGTAAATATGGACTAATACAACTAGGAATAGTAAAGGGATATACACATGAAAGAATAACTCATTCATGAAAAGTAAATCCGTAGATTTTAATTTCCCTAATAATATCTCTCCAACCATAAAGATCGTAAAAATAAAGAGAAGGATTAGGAAAACAATTTACATTATCAAAGGATGTGTAAGAACCTTTATAAGTGAAGTAATGAATAATTAAGTATGATAAAATGATAGTGTATTCATAGGGAAATATGGTCATCTATTATCATGATTATTGAACAATATTTTTGATGTGAATTATTATCATTATCCAATAAAATAGTTCTTCATTATTTTTTATGATTATGTACATGTAATTAAGTGTCTGTTGGGAATACTTTAATGATATAACCAAAATTGTATTATTTTTTAGGGACTATAAACATATTAATGTTTTAAAATATGTTTAATAGTAAATGTATAAGTTTTAAATAAAATTTATTTTCATGAAATAATATTATAAAACACTTTTTAAAAGATAATATATTTTAATGATTCCCTAAGTAATTTCTAAAATGGCTGGAATGTTTATTATGCTATAAAAATTATTAATTATTAATTAATAGGTATTTTTTATTTAAAAGTTAAAATTATCATATTTATAGAATTATTTTGGTAAAATAAATCTAATTTTTTGTCTCAACACATCAAAATTATCTTAGGGATATTTTTTTGGGAATTTTATGACAAAGTTGATTTTTGGTGAAAATGTGAAAATTACTACCTTACGAGCACTACGAAGTTATGACATAATTATTATAAAAGCGTGATTAAAAAATTTATAGAAATGTTTATTCAATAAAAATGTATTTAATAATTATAAAAATGAATTTAAAATTTAAAATTTTAATTTATAAATTTATGCATTACTTTTTAGAACCAAAAATTTTATTTTTGAGGTGAAAAATATTCTTGGTTTATGTGCATTAAATAGGCTGGTTAGAAGGTGAGTTTCAGTTTGTGATAGATTTTAACATCCACTAAACCTCTATAAATCATTAATAATCTATTAAATTTGTTGGAATTCATTTTACCTACAAGTGGTTTTCTTATATAATAAAATAACCAATATTTAATCCTTTAAAACCACCCCTCCTCAAGTATAAATACCCCCCATTCCCTCCTCACTTTTCATACCAAATACTTTGAGTATAAATTATATCTTAATATCCCTCCCAAGAGTATATCCAAGGTCTTTCCAAGGTTATAAGGATTCCCTCTATAGCTTCAAGAATCATCCTCCCAAGGTACGGGTCATCAATCCTCCACTTTACTTTTCAAGTTCATTACCTTTGTTATATTTTCTTTTTAAATTTCATTTTCATATACTAACATGATTGTTATTAAATGGTATTATCCTAAATTTAATATGTTTTATATGGGATTTTATTTATTTCTCACTCATTATATCCTTTTTCAATTTTTTATTATTCTCAGACTATCTTGTAACCATAAAACCATCCTAAATTTTTTTTAAAGTAAAAAAGTTTGTGGTTTTCCAAGAAATTAAATCCATATCTAGATAACACAAGTGGATGTGACTCTATAACAGTTGTAACTAGTTGTAATAACCCTGAAAAGGTATCATTGGTCTTTGACTCAATCATCACCCAGTGCACGACAACAAACCTTTCTACATACCTGGTTTGACACTCCCCAGGGATATGCTTTGGATAATTTACATGCTCTTTACAAAACCATTGTGAAGGATTTATTTATCATTGCATTGGTCTCCTACCTTTCCAAATAAATTCATCCAGATACCTAGATACCTTGAAAAATTATTTCTTATGAACACCCAATGACTACAATCTCATATCATTCACTTGTTAATGGTGTTTATTTATACATTATGAATTCCCTGGTTACTTATTAAGGGAATTCACCTAGATATCAATATTAGTTCCTGATTGGGAAAAATAATTTTTTACCATATAATTTATTCTTTTATATAGTGAAATCTTGTAATATATGCCTCATTGATCAATTTTTAAGTATTTATGTTATTCATTCCTTGAACATTATTCCCTGAAACTATTCAATTTGTGATGGATTGAATTAGACTTTTATATGATGGGTGGGTCCTAGAATAGCCCCTCAATGCACTGGTATGTCTCGTGAGACAACTAAGATAGGATAATGTGAGAATACTTACCCTTTATGTAATATTTCTTAGCACAAGTCCTTGACATTGTATTTAAGATGTTCAACATTATGTATTCCCATCACTATATGATTAGTTATTAATATCCTAGAATCTACTCATTATTATTTTTTTCATGGATTTATTTATTCTCTTAGTATCATTTGATATGTAATATATCAATTTATTTGTTCCTAAATTCAATAAATGTTCAATTATTGATATCTTGACATATATTCATTATTATATTGGCTATAGATTTATTTATGATCTCGGTTTTAATTATTATGGCATAACTCATTTTATTTTTTCATGACATAATGTTTTATTTATAACAGATTCCACTATACTCTACCCCCTTACTGATCACCTGATATCACCCTGTTCTATTCTTTTCCTTTTTACTAGGGAACTAAGAGGAGTACTACATAAGAAGAGTGGATTATAACAAGAATAATCATGTTTTCATGTTTTTAGATGATGTAATTTTAGAGTTAATGTAATGTAAAACTCATTTATGTATCTAGTTTTCTAAGTTGACTAAAATATTGTATAAGATGTATTTTTATCTATGTATTAATATAATAAAACAACCAATGGCTTCATGGTACTAGATTTGAGGTCGTTACACAACTAAATTGAGCCTTGACCTTGAGCTATTATATCTTGACTTCTCTGAGGGGTCTCACATTATTGACATTGTTTCCCCTTACCCTGGGCACTGTATACTCCCCTATGACCATAATAGTCAAAGAAAATCAAGCTACCACTCTATTTTGGTACTCCTATCCCTACACCAGAGCCTTGTGTTTGACCAGATTCTCTTCCATCGTTTGACTGTAGAGCACTCCTTAAAAATCATTTCAAGTTTCCCATCCACCCATATAAACAAAACTCCATCGGTTTTCAATGGAAATTTGATCACATGTGAATAGACTTATTTCACTGGTAATACTCTATATAACCTATTTCCCAAGGTATAAGAGATAAACCACCACTCTGGATACCTTTCCCATTATCTTCCAAGAGTGTACCATCAAATTTGTGCTTCCTACTACCCAAAGACCCACTGTGAGCCCCAAAAGTAAAAGTTAGATACCCATAGACCCTACCCCCATTCAAGTTCCTCTAAATTATGAGGTCATAATTCAAAACCTTGGAAAATTATTTTAGGAAAATATATTCACCTGAACCCAAACTGCATACTGCAACCCATCCTAAAATTGCTTAGCCCTGAATACCTCTTTCCTAGGCAACATCAAAGAAAAATACTGAAACTATATAAAATGTATTTTATAATGCATGAATGAAATATCCCTTTTTATTATATAAATGAAATATTTAACCTTATCCACCATAAATGTCACTAAGAATAAATACTCATAAAACCAAACCTGAAAATTCTTCTAGTGTAACCCCACATGCTAGTATGCTAGCATCAAAAAATATCACCAGTGTTTAGTTGGTCCTCATGGAATATTGGTCTCTAGATTCACCCTTCTATTAGGGGATTCCTTGAGATGGTAAAATATTTCATTAAATCCACCTAGATATCAATTTATTAGGGTATACTATCACCCATAAAAAGGGGTGGATGTTAAATTTGAAACTCTCATGTTAGCTCAAACATGGAAACCCTAGCACACAAAGTTTCTCAATCTATAAACTATACAACTTGAAACAAACTTTCTTAGATTTTCTCATATATAGTAAATACTAATGGAATAGGGGGGTTCTCAACCATTAGTGGGGAATGATTTTCCCCGCCTTCCTGATTCTCCATTAGAGGTATTTATGGTGGCATGTCACTAAAATTCCAAACACATGACTCATATTACATTTCTAGTGCAATTCAAGATATTGTGGTTTAGGGTAAGTAGTAACATACATAGTTTCCCACTACTCTATACACACAACCCGCATTATAAGGGCTAAACAACTCATATGCTCTCTATATCCCCATATTCCCACTCTCATGGTCAACAATTCATAAAAGATCAACATAATCAATCATTAGATAATAATAACAAAACCAAAAGATGAGATCGATTGAGTATATTTTCGTCATCAAATTATATATTAAAATTATATATAATTCTTTATTGATGATTTAAATAACTAAACCTGATATCATAACCAAGGTGATCAATCACAAGAAAGCACATGAATGTCATGTGAATACTATGTGCCAAAAAATGATATATAAATGCACATCCTCTTGACACCTTGGTCCAAGAGTAAAAAAAGACAAAAATCAATAACTCAATACATTATATTTGGAAAAAACAACTCAATTGTAACAATGAAAAAAACATCAATCTCATCCCTGGTGACCTAGACTTACACTACATGTGGGTTAGTTATGCCTAAAAATATGATCTAAACAAAGCTCCAAAAATATACCATTTCTTTTTTACAATATCATGTATAGTATGACAAAATAAACAATAATATGATAACAATTTATAACATCCCCATCCCAATTCACCTCTACCTTGACCAAATAAGAGATTTATGTACCTAAAGTATTTCTTTTTGTATTCTAAAGGCTACTGAGTAATAGTGAGGGTCTAGGTGATCATGTAGATACTATACTCTTTGACACGGTTAACTATAAATAGTAGCATAAGTAAATTCTATAATAACCATCACAGTATAATAAAAGTGTAAATAATTATGTCACGGTAAAGTTTAAATAAAAAATAAATATTACACCACATATTATAATAAAATTAGCTACAATAATTCCACACAGTTCATAAAAATATTAACAAGATACTACATGGGAATATCATACACAACCAAGCCTAAAAATTAACAAAAACTATTGATATATATATAAGTGGTTTTGATTCTTAGCTTGGTCCCTTATACAAACTCCAACCATGATCCTCTAAAAAACAAATCCAAAGTAACATGGCCATTTCCCTTACATAGATTATGGAAAATTAAATCTACACGAGTATAGTTGTGCCTGAGTAGGGTGTTAGTACAACTTAATAGGTTATCACCAATGGTGTCCCTGATATCACTTGTCTATGTAGGTGAATGTTGTTCTAATAGGATAAAATTAATACAACACATAAAAATAAATAAATTCTATATCCTTGAGTTCCATCATGATGCTTGGGATCAAACATATATCATTTTTCTAGTGTTGATGTCATGTTTGAATATCTCACATTGCATAACCAAGGGTAAATAAGACATCCACCCATTATATCATCCCATAAACTCATAAATATCATTTGATAGTACACCCAGCTGTAGAACCAAGTATGGAATGGTTGTAAGTACACCCAAATCATCCTCTTAAATCATCTCTAGTTGGTAGTACACCCAACTAGAATCACCAATTCATATATAGTTTTCATTACACCTAACCCATATCATAAATCCACTATGGTTGGAATTACACCCATCCCACTCTCAAATATGTTCATGGTTGAAATTATTCCCAAATCATATCTCATAAATGACCAAGGTTGGCATTACTCTAAACCTTTTTCCCAAAAACACCCCCAAATTGGAATTATTTTCAACTTCATGTCATGTATATCCCTAGGTTTTCATTAGACGCATCCACACTTCAATCACCTTTCTGATTGGCATTAAACCTAACTTTATTTTCACACATACCTAGGTGGTAATTAAACCCAACTCATTCAAATATCATAACCATTTAATATTCTACTATAATAATCATATGATATAATAACTTCTCATAATATAATATAATTAATAACTGTAAGTCAATTATCACACATAAATCGCAAGTATTAATATGGGTTGGAAACTTAATCAACAGTGGGTTTTTTCTTTATACTTGATTTTTCACTCACACACATAATATTTTCTAAATTTTCATTCATTTGAGTCTATAAATATATTATCTTTGAACTATTATACTTTTAATTATTAATAATAAATATAGGTAACATATCATATTCCACTGGTTGTATCATAATTGAGGACACCCCTCCTGGGTTTCTTCACTCTATTTCTATATCACTTTGGTTAAATGCATGGTCATCAGTGACCATGATGTTAGATACAACTCAAGGTGAACACATTCATCCTTTTCTCATGTTAAATCATTTATTATATTCTAAGAAACCTCATGTGGTTTCATTTAGGGATAATCACTCATTCCTAGTGGATCACATATATCATAAATCACATTATACACACATAAAATATAGGGAAATGATAGGGACCACCAACCTTGTTTTTGTTGGATACAACCTAAGAAGTATCACAAAAAGAATCAACTATGGTCGCAATAAATCTCCCAACCTATAAATAACCCCTAATTTATGGCATAACTGATGGAAAATAGTGTAATCATGAGAGAAATAAGAATTATATGGAAAGGGAGAATTAGACTTACTTATGTCACTCCCTTGGATTAGTTTACAATCTAATTTGACCAAGAACAAAGAAAATCCAAGCTTTGGGAAATAATAACAAAGAGAAAGCGAAGAGGGGTGTGTGATTAGAAAATGAGGAAGGAGAAGGGTTTAACATTTAATAAAAATTAACATTTTTAATTAAATTTTAAAAAAAATCGAGTCTATCAGGTACCCAATACCTCATCGAGTACCCACTCCATGGTCACTAGCCACCCAATATTCCATATAGAGTTTCCTCCCCTCTTCTTACTTTCATCAGGTACTCGGTGCTAGTCCACTAGGTACCCGGTGGAATTTTTCAAAATGATGGATGTACTAACACCATATCTGTAACACCCCTAGAAAAGTGAGAATTAAAAGACTAAATGTTATTACCCATGTAAATAAGGTGCAACTTTCTTTTTGGAAGCCTACTTGATCAGAACTCCACAGTTTAGAAAGGATTTTCCTATAGTAGTGTCAGGATGGGTGACCTCCTGGGATGTTTCTCAGGGTGTGTGTGAGTGAGAAAAAAGAACACTCAAAGAACATGTGTTGTTCCATGGGGATATTAATTAATCTAACTAAAACCCCAATGGTTAATAGTCTATGGTGTGTCAGGAATTAAACAAAGGTATTATAAGAGACTTGTGGGGTTATATGATTGGGTTCATGGTCCAAGGAGATCGGTTCACAAAAAATGGTATCAGAGCCAATACATATCCAGAATTGCAGTGTCACTACCTGATTTTGAGGTGTGGGGTCCATAATGAGGGTGTTGTACTTTAAATTGTGGAGAGTTTAACACCCCTATAAAAGTGAGAATTAAAATAATAAATGTTACTACCCATGTCAATAAGGTTCACCATTCTTTTTAGGATCCTACCTAATTAAAACTCCATAATTAAGCAAGGCTTGTACTAGAGTAGTGTCAGGATGGGTGAATTAATAGAAATTTTCTTAGGGTATGTGTCAATGAGGAAAAATCACATTGAATGAATATGTGTTGGCTTGTGGGGATAGTTATTAGTCTCATAAATGAACCTGGTGGGTAATATCTCATGGTGTGTTTGGAAATAAATCAAGGTATTACATGAAACCCATGGGGTAATATGACCAGGTTTATGGCCTGAGGACATCAGGTCATAAAAATATCCAAATTCCCAAAATTGGGCCTCAGACCCTCACTAACACCTCTAACACCCAAGAATAAAAAAAATACATGAGGTTTTGTGAAAATTAAATCGAGTTCATACCAAAAAAATATGTAGGGTGTTACGCATTATATATTGGTGGTTTATATATTTCATGGATAGACAAGAAATAAGATTTTATATCATCGAATATTTCAAGAGATAATTATATTATCATTAATCAAGCATGTACACATCTTTTTAAGATGAGACAATATCTTAAAGACATTGTTATTAATGTATGTTATCTTATTAAAATTAAATGTGATAACTCTATTGACATCAGTATTAGAAAATATCTAGTACACAATTCAAGAATAAAGAAAATTGAGATCAAATATACCTTTATCAAAGAAAAAGTTGAACAGGTGAGGGTGAAATTGGAGTATGTTCTAACACAAGATCAAGTTGTGAATGTTATGGTAAAGGAACTATCTAAGGAGTGTTTTGAGAGGCATAAATTGGATCTGAGAATTCAGATATCTTTATTCAATTGATCATTTTAGTGAAGGATATCCACCCCTATGATGGTTTTTTCATGTGGGTTTGGAAATTTTATGAAGAGTTTTATCATTCCATAAATGTTTTCAACATGTGTTTTTCTTATTTTAAATTTCAATAGGTGGTATCAATAAATAATTGGTTTATAAAAGGATATGTTTCTCTTATATTATGATTCATTGAGTTATTGATTCCCTAAAAAAACCTTGAAGAAGTGGTTTTTGGGTTCATTAAAAGGGGGTACACAAGTTTTTGGGGGAGATATACTTTATTTGTTACTCACAAATGGAAATATTACCCTTAAAGGATAATATTATTTAAGGTAGAGTGATTAAATTTTTATAATGGGGAGAAATTTTTTAGGATTAGAAATTAATTCATTAAAATTATTCTTAAAATTTGTAGGTTTAAAATTATGGGAATTTATTATGAAAGTGCATGAAGTTAGTGAAGTGGTTCATGAAAAACACTTTTCATTCAATTCTTGTTTCTCAAAGTGAGTATTAATGTGAGATTAGAGGGAATGATTTGTTAATCATTTCATATTATATGAAATATATTCTCATGATGTAGGAACATATACTAAAAGTAGTTTTTTTATGGTATAATATGATTTTTGAAGAAGTGATTATCAATAAATCCAAAGGGGAGATTGTGAGAAAAAAATAAAGTGAGAATTTTTAGGTTTTGTTTATTGTCAAAGGAGGTTAGGAGTCTTTAAAAAAGACTCATATTATTTTTGGGGAATTTTCTCATAGTGTTTCATGATGTTTAGAGAAATTTCAAAGGATTTTGGTTAGATAACCAAAAATCGTGTCATGTTTTAATATTATACATCTTGGTTTATAACATGGTTTGTAAAAATAATGGGAGTTTAAGTGGTTATTAATGATGAAATATCAGATGATTTTATTGTCTACTATAACTCAAAATCATGTGGCTCAACAAATTATTCCATGTTTAAAAGGAAATTTTGTGAAGTAAAGAACACTACATCATTTAAGTCGCATTTTTGATTTGATAGATTTTGATAGAAGAAAGTTGTAATTTTTGGGGTTAGTGTTTTAGAACCAACTATTTGTACTTTGGATTATATATATATATATATATATATATATTCATATTTGAACCGATAGTTTATACTTTGGATTACATATATATTAAAATAAGTGGATATTAATTTAAATATCTTATTACATATTGTCTATAGTTATGTATGAATTCAATTTAATAATATCCTATAATGTCTATCACATTAAAAGGTCATAATAGTTCCCCAATATGAGGAAAACCTTGAAATTTCATAATGATATTCTTAACACAAGTTATATGGTAGGATCACATTATATGATAGGGCACATAGCATGTTGAATTTTAGGTTCAAGTACTCATAAGAACATGATACTTCTTCTAATGAAGTTCGCACTTGGTAATCTCTAAGATGGGAGATTATGAGAATAATCCCAATAATAGGAATTCCACATGTTTATCTGTCATTGTATATTCTTATATTTGAGCATGTGTAATGGTCCCTAAACTTTATGATTATTATTAATTCATTTCATGACACATAAACTTAGATGTATTGTTGTAAACCATTATGATAATTGTTCATGGTGAAGTTGGGTATATTGGGTGCATCATGAATGGTTTTTTATTAAAGAATAAGTTGAGTAAGGATTATTACCTTCCATATTAATGGAAGTTTATATCATGATCCTTTGATTAAAATATAACTTTCGCATTAAATTCCATGTCTATGGTGTAATTACACGTTTATTTCATTTAGTAAAAGAAATACTTGTCAAGAATATAGAATAATTACATGGGTATGCAACCTAATTGATGAGATATTGAGACAAAGGTATTGTATTACATAGTGAGTGTTTGTAAGTGGTTTTCGACAATGTGATGTTAACTACTTTCACTTGGGAGTATTGACCCATTATTAGACAGTAATCTTAAACTTTAGGCAAGACCACCTAATTCCAATGATAAGTAATCCTAGATGGTCACACACTAAGTGATTATATTGATCTAAATTAAATTTATTTTAATTTAATTATTGGAATAAATATTATTCCCAAGATCAAGTAATAATTTTATTCAAGTTTTATCGATTGAAAATATTTATTTTATTGAATATTTAATAAATATTTATTTTCTAGACTGTGAATGAAAAATTTATTTTATGAATAAATATTTAATTAAATATTTAGTTGGGTATTCGATAAATGATGAGGGGGATGAGTGGAACAAGATCATTTCTAGTGATAAATATTATTTTTCAAGATGGTAAAATAATATTTATCATTGTGTCATTTAGCACACGATGTGAAATAAAAATATTAATATTATTTTAATACATATCAAGGGGTCGGACATGGGTTTGGAATTTTATTAAAGGAAATCATGTAATTAATTCAAATACAAACCCTAACCCTAGGTCTATAAATAGAAAACTTATAATTTCTAATAATGGCTAATCAAGAATCACTATTTACAATGTATTGCTCTCTAAAATTCAACTCTTTCCTTCACATCTGCTTAAGAATGAGAAGATCAAGAGAACTTATTCAAGATCAAAGAAAGGTGAAACGATCTAGAGGAACAATGTAAGATGATCAATTGACAGTGCTATCACTCGATGATTCATTGGTGTCATTTGGATATTAAAGGATCATGTGTATATCACTACTATAGGGATTATACAATTGGGTCCTACAAGCATAATGATATATTACTGAAAAGGGCTTCTAATGATAAGCATATACTATAAAGAAATATATCAGGAATGAGGTATTCTTTATTCTTATTTAATAAAAAATTAACATAAAAAAGGATATTCTCTTGGTTCCAGAAACCTTCTTGTATATATTCGATTGGAAAAAAAATTTGTCATGATGTTCATGTATTTTAAAATATGAAAATGGTCCATTGAATTCAACATTCACTGAGTTAGGATTGACCCCAATAAGCCCTTACACTATTATTAGAACCAAAAAGTGGTATCATAGCAGTCATGTTCAAATTTATATTTATTTATTAGATTATTGATCATTACACATTTAAAAGTTAGAATTCATTTCAAGTTTTAATTCATTCTTGATCCATCATCAAAATATATTCTTCCTCTTCTTCATTTTACACTCATATTACTAATATTGGTTAATAATTAAATGAAGATCACATCTAAAGAACCTATCTGGAGGTACCAAAAAATTTGTAAGGATAATACAAGACTACATTGCATGTAGTCATTTGTTACACATCATGTATCCTTGTTCATTACATAAGGACACCCATGTGGTTTCTGGTTCATCGTGTAATTAGTGAAATCTATATGCAATAAATGAACTGTGTGTTGACTAGACAGGGTGCCACATGGATTTTCTAGAGTACACACCATGTATATTGACTGCACATCATGTAGTAAATGTGTTTTCAAGGTGGAAAACGCAAGGTCAAACTGCATTGTGTAATTAATACAACGCATATATTTAATATATTATGTGTACATACTGGAAACTGTGTAACTTGAAGTACACACCATGAATTATTTATACACATCATGTACTTCATAAATTTCTATGAGAAGTACATGTTGATTCCCTAGGTGTGTACTTTAGATATCCGGTGAAGATAAGTACACATTATGTTATTGGATTGAACAGGTTATATAATTTACTTGTTTACATAGAAATATTAAATTTAATTAATTAATCTATTAATCCTCATCGACCTGAGTTTTTTGGGTCATTAAGTTGATAGTACACACTGTTCATTAGGTTTTATATTATATTAAATGATTAATTAATTCCGCATAATATTCGAAACTATGAATCATGTATGGTTATTGTATACTAAAGACTCGATACATTAAATTTTACAGTCTATATAATTTTCATGTGATCCATATAGCATTAATTTGGTTCTACATTATATAAAATTATGACTCATTCCATGTACACGATATGATGTATGAGTGCATTGTTTATGATTAAAACCATAATGGTCAATTCTAACTGGTAATCATCGAGTTACTTCCAAGTAAAAAGCTATGTACTATTTTATTGAGTTTTAAATAAAATAAAATAATTTATTTTATGTAAAATTGCAATATATGGAAATATTAGAATGATTGGATGAAATAAGATAAAATTAATTAATTTATTAATAAGATAATTAATCGGATTAATTTGTGTGTGTTTTATCTGATTAAAGAATGAATTGAAATAAATGCTAGCTAGTTGTTTTAAATATGTAATAATTGAATGTGTATGACCGATCACGAGCTTGGCCATACCTATCTATGTATTTGTTTTATTTAATTTAATTTTACTTCATGGTTTTGAAATTAATCATTATTAAATTAATTATGATGGCATGAAAGTTTCCCCTCCCTCTTTTATTATGCATGACCTGCGTGTCCAAGGATGCTTTGTATAATTATCCTTAATAAATCCTTTGGTTTCCCTAACCTTCATGTGAGTTATAAAAAATATTTTATAAAAGGGTCTTCTAAAGGCACATAGATTCAGTTCAATATAGAGCTAAGGTGGAGGCGGTTCAAGATGGAACTGAGGTAAAAATAATGTGGTAGATACCTAGGTGTACAAGTGGGATGTTTCAACTTATTCCAAGACTGGCACAAGGAGTTTATCCCCAGGGTTATAGGTTGATTTATTTTCCACTCAAAAAAACAATCATTAGATAAATCTCATGATCATGTCATTTATTTATTTATTTATTTTATGTCTTATGTATGATTTATTTTATGGATTAAAGACAATGATCACATAAATAAATGAACTAATATGCAAAGTTGGAATTAAAATAAATGGGTTATAATAAATGTTTTATCAGAACATGATTAATCCATAAAGTAAAATCCACTTTATATTAACAAGACATATTAAAGATAAAATAGGGAAATTTACTCCTAATAAACAAAATCTCGTAAGTTAATATTAAGTCATTAAGTCTTCCATCATCAGAATTAAGAAGAAATAATAGTTAACGTGTTGGTTCAGTCTCCATCGAGGGCACTTTTAATTATCAAAAAGTCTTAACTAATATATTGGTTTGAATTAACTAAATATTTATTGGTTTTAATGGATTATTTCTATACAATAAAAATTTAGAGGCAAGTTTTGAGAAAATTTGAGTCAGAATTTATAGATTGTGGAATCCACTCAATAGTTCATGGAGATACCAGTTTACAGTTGACAAGATACCTATATAAATACATTCTTATAATTTTCATGGCCTCCATCTGAATTATAATAAGGTAAATATGGATCATTTCCACTAGAATGTCTATGATGATAGAATATTATGAGTTCAATGGTGAGGGTCATTGAGACTTGATAAAATAATGGGAGACTTAATAAAACCAAAATTATTATATCCTCACATAAATTATAATCAAGTGAAGTACTAATAATCTACTATTTTATAATTATATAATAATTTCAATCTCATAAACCACATTATCCCTTTGATCAATTTTGTAGAAAGACCACCTTCTTACTGTACGTAACTTTCAGGAATGGTTCAGACACCTACAAGTAGTGTTGCGCCATAAACGAAAATATTACATGCTAGAATCCTAAATGATTGATATGCCTACTAAGGAGGTGAGTTATGAGGAGTTTGATATATATGATAAACACCTGAGTGACATGGTCAATTTTTAGTGTTTAATACTTTAATCCATGTCTAGTGAACTCATGAAGTCACATGAAGACATGGATATTTATATCATGCTCATGCATCTCCATGGTTTATAATTGGAGAAAGATAGATAGGAATAGTTTGAGATATCTAAAATTCTCTTTCATAGTAAACTTAGAGAAGGTTTTCCAGATAGACCTCACATAGTCAAACTCATTAGATACATTGAACACCTATAGGTTCTAGGGATTAAATTACCTGATGAACTATAAATCGATCTCATTCTTTCATCACTTCATCAAAGCTTATCTAGATTTTTTGTTAATTTCAATATGAAAAAAATAGAGAAGTATCTCCTAAATCTTCTCACTTTTCATCTCCAAGTTGATAAGTATATGAAGCACAAAAATTATTTAATCTTTATGGTGAATAAGAGGAAATTATAGGTATAGATATCTAAGTCTAAATATTATTTTCAATTCCCTTCCAAGAAGAGAAAGATCAAGGGGAATGCAAGGGAAAAAGATGTTGATTATTTCACATGTGGTAAGAAGGGTTACTGGAAGAAAAACTGCACCTAGGCAAAGAAAAAAGGGGAAGATTCATGTGCATTTGTTATCGAGTTCAATTTATCTATTTCTAAAAATGGGTTATTAAATACAGAATGTGTATCTCACATATGTATTCAAATATAGAAACCAAGTAGATTCTGAAAGATTTCCTAGGGTGAGGTAAATCTACGAGCAGCCAACAGAGACAAGATTTCTATCATGGCTATTATGGATTACCACATATTATTGTTGATGGGAATGATCTTGGTTTTAAAATATTGTTATTATGTTCCTTCATTCATAAAAAACATTTTATATGTATCCAGACTTGATAAAGATGGATTTATTTTCAAATTTTGGAATAAATGTTGTTTCTTTTATAAATAAATCATATTTTATGATAAGGAATATTTAAATAATGGTATTTGTGTGTTAGAATATATAAACCAAGTAATGGAAATAAATAATGAAATTAATTTACATTATTCATACAATGACCAATTATTTCATCACCAACTAGGTCATGTAAATGAGAAACATTTGACTATATTTCACCAAGATGGATATTTATATTCTTTTGAACTAAAACCACTCGGTTTATTTAATGCATGTTTAAAAGGAAAAATGACCAAATATATATTTAGTATGAAAGTTAAAAGGGACACTATGCTTCTTGATTTGGTTCATACTGATGTGTGTGGATCATTTCCAGTTGAAGTAAGGGGTGGGTACTCATACTTCATAATTTTTACTTACTATTTTAGTAGATATGGATATGTCTACTTAATGAGGTATAAGTCAGATTCCTTTGAGATATTCAAGAAATATAAGAATAAAGTTGAGAAATATATTGGTAAGAAGATTAAGAAACTCTAATCAGACCATAGAAGAGAATATCTTAATCAAGTATTAATTTATTATTTATAGTATTTTGGGATTTTTACCTTAACTCACTCCTCCTTATACACCATAATGGAATGGTGTGAGTGAAAGGAGGAACTGAACCTTGTTATACATAGTGATATCACTGATGATTCAAGTGATTATTCCATTATCCTTTTGGGGATATTAATTACCTGTAGTAGCACACATTCTAAACTGAGTGCCAGCTAAATTGGAAAACAGTATTCCATATGAACTTTGGTATGGAAATAAAACTATGTTTTTGTGTATGAAAGTTTGGGGATAAAAAGAGTTTGTTAAGGATATTTATGTAAAAAAACTTTCACCCCGATGCACTAAGTGTGTCTTTGTAGGATATCCCAAGGAAACAAGGGGATACTACTTATACAAAACTTCTGATAAAAATGTTATGGTCGATGGATGTCCCACATTCCTTGAGAAGGATCATATCTTTAAAAGTGATAATGGGAGTGATATAGAATTCAGTGAATTCCAAGATCAAGATATTCAAGAGTTTTCATAGGAACAAATTACACAAATCTCAGTGGATGAGAACATTCCAAAGACACAAGTACTGTATAGGAGTACAAGAGAGGTTGGAGAACTTAAAAGATATGGTTTTATAGTCACCAAGGATGGTGACTCATTGTTAGTTGATAATAATGATCCTATAAAATCAAGGAAGTGGTATGTGGCATAGATGTCATTAAATGGGAAAAAGATAAGAATTATGTAATGGATCCCATGTACCAAAACCAAGTCAATATTTTGGTTGATCCTCCGGTGGATGTAAATCCCATTGGTTGTAAATGGGTATTTAAGAAGAAAATAGACCCGTATGGACTAGTCAGTACTTATAAGGCATGAATGGTTGCAGAGGGGTTCAAATAGTATTATGTCATAGACTGTAATGAAACCTTTTCACTAGTTAAAATATTAAAATCCAATAAAATTATACTTGTTATAGTGGCTTACCATGACTGTGATATTTTGGAAAATGGATGTCAAAATTTCCTTCCTTAAGGGGAACTTTTAAAAATATATCTATATGAAATAACCTAAAGGTTTTTTGACTCTAAAAAATTCCAACAAGAAATAAAAATTTCAAGGATCCATTTATAGATTAAAGAAAGCATGAGGCTCGTAGAACATTTGATTTTATGAATCCATTAAGGAATTTTCTTTCATAAATAATTAATGTGATACTTGTGTCAATAAGTAGTTTAGTGGGAGTGCAGTCATTTTCTTAATAGTTTATATCGATGAAATACTACTTATTGGAAATGAGATACCTACCTTATGGTATGTTAAATACTAGTTAAATACATGCTTCTCCATGAAGTACTTAGGTAAACTAGCATATATTATTTGGATCAATATCCATCATGATAGATCCAAGAGACTCCTTGGTCTAAGTTAGGGTACATATATTGAAAAGATACTGAATAGATTTAGTATGGAACAATCCAAGTGAGGATTATTGCTAGTGTCACATGGAACTCATCTTTCTAAGAAAATTTGTCCTCGGAAACATGAGGAAAGACAAAGGATGACAAGTATTCCATATGTATTGTTTATTAATTCACTCATGTATGATATGTTATGTACTAGTCTAGATGTATTCTAGACCTTAAGTGTGGTAGAAAGATATAAAATTAACCCATTAGACCACCATTGGATGGAATTAAAGACTATCCTTAAGTATATAAGATGAACTAAGGATATGTTCGTGGTTTATAGAAGAGATAAGGGACTAGTCATCAGAGGATATGCATATTCTAGTTTTCAAATAGATTGGATGATCTGAAATTCCAAACGGGATACATTTTAACTCTCAAAGGAGGCTTTGTGAGCAAGAAGATCTCAAATTATGTTGTAGTTGCATATTATACAGTAGAGTATGAGTATATTGTGACTTTTGAGGCAACTAAATAAGAATCTTGGATACACAACTTTGTCCAAGATCTTGACATGGTACCTAGAAGTAAATGACCTATCACACTATATTTTAAAAATACTGTTTTGGTGGATCTTGCAAAATATCCAAGGTCACGTCAGATGATGAAGCACTTAATTTAGAAGTATCATCTCTTGATGGATTTTTCTTAGAGAGGTGAATTCATAGTAAGAAAATTCTCCACATAAGACAACATATTGGACCCCTTGAATGAAGCATTAACTCAGTAGAAACATGATTTTCATGTGTGGTCAAGTGGATTAAAAGTCATTGAAAGTTGGCTCTAGTCCAAGTGGGAGTTTTTTGGAGTTGGTATTCTTGAACCAATTGTTTGTAATTTAGATTACATATATATTCAAATAAGTGTATATACATTTAAATATCTTATTACACATAGTTTATAGATTTGGGTGTCTTTAATATAATAATTTCCTAGAATATCTATTGCATTAAAAGGGCATAGCAGTTCCCCACTATGAGGGGAACCTTGAAATGTCATGATTATATTATTAAAACAAGTTATATGGTAAAATAACATTCTATGGTAGGGAAAATATCATATTTAATTTCAATAACAAGTACTCATAAGCACATGATACTTCTTCTAGTGAATTTAGCACTTTGTAATCTTGAATTTGTGAGATTGTGAGAACAGTCCCTCCAGTGGGAATTCCACATGTCTATGTGTCATTAGATATCCCTTTACACAAGAATGTATAATGGTACTTATACTTTATGATTATTATTTATTCATTTCATGACTTGCGTACTTAGATTTATTATTGTAAACCATGGTGATAACAATTCAAAGTGGATTTGGGTATGTTGGGTGCATCACAAATGATGTGTTATTAGAGAATTAGATGAGGAAGGATTTGTCCCATCCATATTAATGGAAGTTTATATCTCATCCCTTTTATTAAAATAGAACTATTGTATTAAATTCTATGGTAATGGTGTAATGATGAGTTTATTTTAGATAATCACATAAATGTGTATCAAGTATATAGGTTTATGACACATGTGCACAACCTACTTGATGAGATATTGTGAAAAGGGGATTATATTACATAGTGAGTGCTCATGTGCGGTTGTAGATGTTGATACATTAACTTCTTTATCATAGGTGTCTTAACCCGTTGATAGATAGTAATCTTAGACTTTTGGCAAGCCCATATAATTCTAATGAGAAAGATGCATATAGGGTCACACACAAAGTTTTTTTGTTGATATCAATTAAATTATATTTTGATTTAATTATTAGAATAAATATTGTAACATCCCAGTCTAAGTTCCAAAAAACTAGTACCCCGAGCCAGTTCACCACATGGCCTCAAGCATGCCTCCCCATATGCCAGAGGCTGCCGACTAGTAGCGAGGGTCTAGTGAAATGTGTAGGGAGGCTATACCCACTTTACTAGAGTAAACCTATAACATAAATCAAAATAAACATTGATATAAAATAATAATAAATACCTAAACATCACATACCACACTCCCAAACTAAGGAAGTACCAACAACTAAAATAGAAACATATCATGTCATGATAGTCTAAAGTGACAAATGGAAACCAAAATAAATACACCAAATATGATCACCAAAATGGGACCTAATAACATGTTTGGTACCCTTATCCACACTCCATACCAAATCAACCATCTATCACAGGGCCCTTTCCCTTATCTGGTCCTGTAAACATGAAGTCTGCTTGGGTACCAATAGCGGCCCGAGCAAGGTGTGAGTAAAACTCAGTAGGTCACCACCAATAGTTTCTATAAAAAAATACAGTCAAATAATAGTGTATAAAATAGTAAAAATAATCAATAAACAAGATAGTGAAATTAAACAGGCTTTTTAATTAAATAATTGTCAATTGGCCCCATGGTCTCTCAGTTCCCACAATGGAACCAACACACCAAGCCTGCTTCAGCCCATGCTGAAAGTCCAAACCATTTACTCTAGGGGGTTTAACACTTCACAGCATATGGGAATTCATTAATCAATTAAATTGAAACATTGTACCTTAGAGAATCAGTCTAGGTATCCACATCATGTCTATACCAGGGGAGATTGGAGCATTTTTTCAACATCCAAACCATACTATACATCAATGGGGCCAAGAGCATTAGTCTATCCCAAACCAAAGATGAGGAGCCTTAGTCCAACAACCCAACCATACCATCAATAATGATTTCCATGGTTCATTATCAGTGATCATTTATCAAACAATGACAATAGATGTGAACCTTTTAATTTAAAAATATCACCATGGTTCATTACTTCCAATACATTTAACTCAATTTCATAACCATCCCATTTTACCATTATTTCATAACTACATCCATTAAACATGCTTTCAAACCATTTATAACATAGAAATTCCCCACTTTAATAATTTATCACTTTTCCCTTTATTTACCACATAACCATTTAACTTTCCAAGTTAATACAAATAATAATTTATACCATATTAACTTTCTAAACATAGTTACAATTGGTTTAATCTCGTAAAAAAATCAATTCATCATTTAGAAACTCAATTTCCATGTTTAAGGGCAGGGCGCACTCCATGGGTGGCCACAGGCCCGGTCTACTCATTATTAATGGATCCAAAAGGATCCTTGAAAGGTACACACATCCTTTAGACACCTCATTTATCATTACCTATCAAGGAATCAATATCAAAACACAAAAACATGAATTCAAAACCCACAAACACATGAAGAAACATCAAGACTATGGAAAATAACTTATAGTAAACCTACTTAAATATTTTAGATTTCACTCATCTACAAGTGACCCTTTATTCTAATTAAAATAGCCTCAAACACTAGGGAAAATAACCTCCTAGAAAATAGTGTTCATAAGATTCAGAAGGATAGGAAATAATACACAATGATTTTCTCATAAAATAGAATAAAATGGAGTTAATAACTTCTTGGGAGTTTTGATTTGTACTAAAAACACTCCAAACACCTAAAAAACAAGGGAGAATCGCCCTTGAGGAAGTAGGGAGATCTAGTTTTGTAATCCTTTTTGCTGGAGAATAAATGAGGGAGAAATAGTGTAAAAATCATATAAAGGTCAAGAGGAAAAAATCATCAATTTCTATCTTTTTAAGAGGCACGTAATTTGGTTGTACGACTTACCAAACCATGTATCAACTGTGCAGTTCCCTCATTCCAAGAGGAAACCAAGATACACAGTTTTTCTAGGAACCCACATGGTTTGGAAAGCCATGTGTTCACCATGTGCTTGCCTCTATAAAAGGTGGTTTAGTTTACATGAATTCTTGGGATACCATGCCCAGTTTTCTAACTGTGAATCACCCTCCACTAGGTTTCACGTTTAGTACTAACCATGATCTAATCGTGCACTATGCACTGGATGGCTTCTTTTCCCCGATTTTTATATCCCTAACCCCCATTACACCCCGAAGACCTTACCTACTCTAGGAAAGTATTCTATTAACCAAAATAAATTGAGTTAAACTAAAATTAAAACAAAATCATACCTGATTAAAGTTTGGGATCATAAAAACTCTCCACCTTGAAACAGCTCATCCTCAAGCTACTCTCCTGAGTATCACTGAGCCTCTAAGATAAAAATTTTGTTCCACTGATATTGTATACCGGATTCCTTATCCCGATTTTCCTCTTGAACATGGCCATGAAACCACAACACTCAAACCAACAGTATGGTCTTACCTCATAAAACTTTCTCACTACGATCCACTACACGAATCTGGTGCTCCTTATAGGGAGCATCAACCTCAAGCACAACATCGTGAAAATCAATCACATGAGAAGGTTTAGGGTGATACTACTGAATATTTGATGCATGGAAAACATCATGCATAACACTATTCTATTATAGAAGAGCCAATTGGTATGCCACTAGTCTAATCCTCTCCACAATCTCAAATAACCCAACATACCTAGGAATTAACTTAACCTATTTATGAATCTGATGCTGACCCAATCTTAGTGATAACCAAAGAAATATATAATCACCCACTATAAACTCAATTGGTCGATGATGTCAATCGGCATATGACTTATGCCTACTCTATGTTGTAGCTATACTCTTCTGGATCAACTAAATTACTTAGATGGATCTTCCATGATACTTGGTCCCAACAACTCTGTTTCTCTTACTTCCATCCAACATAAGGGTGATCAAAATGGCCTACCATATATTTCCTCATACGGTGACATATGAATAGTTTATTAATAACTGTTTTTTATAGGTAAGATCAACAAGTGATAAATGATTTTCCCTTGTTCCACAAAAATCTAGAACACATGATCTTAGCATTTCCTCTAACATCAGTATAGTATGCTCTGATTACCCATCCATATATGGGTGAAAAGTTTTTCTCAAAAAAACTTGAGTACCAAACACCTCATGCAACCCTTTCCAGAATCATGATGTAAAATGATGGTCTCTGTCAAAAATAATGTTCTGACGCACCCCATGAAAACACACTATCTCCCAAGTGTACAAGTTGCCCAACTGGTCAATAGTAAAAGTCTCCCATATTAGCAAGAAATGGGATAATTTTTTCAATCAATCCACTATTACATAAATCACATCATTCTTTTGAGGATTTATTAGTATTACCATAATAAAATCCATCATAATATAATCACACTTCCATTCTGGAATGGGTAATGGCTGCAATAGACCAATAGGATGGTGATTCTCAGCCTTCACCTTCAAATATGTATAGCATCATGTAACAAAACCTATGATAACCTTCTCAATTATTGACCACCAATGTTGTATACGAATGTCATGGTAAATTTTGGTTAAACCTAGGCTTACTACCCATTTTGAGGCATGAAACTTGTGCATCATTTCCTCAGCATACAAGTAGGCATAATAATATGACCATGAAAATAGATAATCTCATCATCATCTATGGTCTATTCAGGAGGCAACTCCCCACTATTAAAATTTTCCATCAACACCATGAATTTTGGATCCTAATACTATCTTATCTTAATACATCTTATAAGTGAGGGATCAATGGATAAGGATACAAGGTTCATATGTTCAATTTCCTCCTGAACATCTAGATTCATTTTAGTGAACAAATCCATCATTTTTCATTTTGAACTAGACTCCTGAACCATCTGAGTTTATGCCTTTTGGCTCAAGGAATTAGCAACATTACTCCCCTTTTCTAGCATATACACCAGCTCAAAATCAAAGTACTGTATATACTCAACTCATATTCACTACTAAATATTTAAATCACACTGGGAAAAGATGTATTTTAGGCTCTTAGGATTAGTAAAAATGGTAAACTTTTCACACAAAATATAATAATACCAATAATTTAAGACATAAACTACTTTAGTCAACTTTAGATCATGTGTAGGTTAGTTTTGTTCATGAGGCCTCAAATTTTGTGATCCATACACCATAACTTGGTCCCCCTGGATTAAAACTACACCAAGTCTAATCCCAAATGCATCATAAAATATAGTATACTCCTCACCTGATTTGGGTAAGACAAAAATCGGTGCTATTATCAAATGCCACTTTAACTCCAAAGAGGTTTCATCACATGCTCCATACTATTCAAACTTTACACCCTTATTGGTTAGGCCTGATAGTGGCACTTCCAAGTGGGAAAAGTCTTTGATGAACCTTTGGTAAAAACCCACCAAACCCGAAAATCTTCAGATATCAAAAACATTATTGGGATGCTCCTAAGAAACAACTTCGTGAACCTTCTCTAGGTCCTCTAACACACCTTCCTCTAAGATAATGTGTCCCAAGAAATATTCCTTATCAATACATAAATCACACTTAGATATATTGGAATATATTCAATGCTCTCTCGGTGTAACAAGAAAGATTTCAAGATATTTGGAATGATCATTATGAGTTTTGGAGAATAATAAGATTTCATCAATAAAAACAACCACAAATTGATCTAGGTGTGAGTGAAAGATTCAGTTCATCAAATCCATAAACACAACAGGAGTTTTCATTAACCAAAATGGCATCACAATGAACTTATAAAAACCATACCTTCTATTGATGTCTATCTATGGTATATCTAAAGTTCTCACCCTCAACTGATGATATCCCGATCTCAAATCAATCTTGGAGAACACACAAGCACCCCTTATCTGGTCGTAAAGATCATCAATATGTGGAATAGGATACCAATTCTTGATCTTCATCTGGTTCAACTTCCAATAATCGACACATAAATGAAATGTTTTGTCAGCCTTCTTCATAAACAGATCTAAAGATCCCTAATGTGACATACTAAAATGGATAAATCCTTTATTCTCCAACTCCTACAGCTGAGTCTTGAGATTTTGAAGCTCCTTCGATGCTATTCTATAAGGAAAAAATAGAAACTAATTCATCTCCTGGCATCAACTCAATCATGAAATCAACCTATCTCTCAGGTGGAATCCCTAAAAACTCTTTAGGAAACATGTTATGGAACTAATTCACTATAGGAGAGAAGACCCCATGTTCCACTCCTTCAACATCAATCATAATACTTACTACCTGGTCTATGAACTCACACAACTTCCAGTAGATAGGCCCTATACATCCCACCTAGATGTCCCATTCTTCATGATGTACATAAACATCACCCTCAGGAGATGTTATAAAAATCCAAACTTATCATACATAAATATTACATCTTAGTAGATGAATATTCATTGAATAACATAACGATCTATGCCAAAATAATTTAGGTCTAGTGCCTTCGAAAACTTGGACACATAAACAATTGATCCATAAGTGAGTTACGTCATCTCCCACTAAGTTATTCAAAACTAGAACCCTTTTTATACATATCATACATAATACCTTTCTTTATATCCTAGGGAAAGTAAACATAATAAAGGGTGATTTCAGATGCCCTCTAAGTGTAAACAAGGTATATATCAATATAACATGATAATATGGGTATGATAACATAAGAATGACATTTGAAAACCATTCCCTACATTATATAGATCATAAAAGTTAGTCATGGGATAAATCTTGGTAGTTCATAAGACATGAATCATAATAGAATCAAAGAACATGATCCTTGAGATCATAACATTGGCATAAGACTTAGATTTGTGTAAAACACATAAGCATAGAAAATCATTTCCTTAGTAGTAAAGTATCATTTCCAAAACTATCACAGTATAATGGGTTCTGTAAGAACCTAGTTTTTGCTGTGAAAGACTTTGGAATATTCTTGATGTTATCCTAGAGCAGCGCCTTCAGACGGTGTGCGATTCCGAGCCCCGGTGTGGCCGGAATTAAATTTTCAGTGTGTTCACATTGGAAATGCCAAATAAATGGGATAACTCCTGAACGGTGATCCGGATTAGATATCCGAGTGTACGGATGGGTCCGGAATGGGGTGTTTACCCTAGGAATGATGTAAAACTTGTCGGTGCGGGACGTTTGGACCCCTCGCCCGCTTCTAGAAAGTTAAACGGATTAATTAATTAATTTATTTATTAATTTAGTGTTGAAACGCAAGTATCTCTTAAAAGGTGGCTCGGATTGGAAAACCGAGGGCACCGTTGAGTCCGGAATGATCTGTTTACCCTAGGAGGGGTGTAAGTATTGCGGGCGCGGCCCGTCTGTGAAAAATGGCCCCAGGGGCGTTTTAATAATTTGGCGGCCTCGGGCGCTAAGATTAATAACTTTTCAAAGGGGTCTTGGATTAAAATTCCGAGACCGTCATTGCGCTCAAAGCGTGTTTTTTATCCTAGGGGAGTCTTAATCCCGATCCCGCCGAAATTTCGGGTTCAGGGCTATCGGGCGGGCGTTTAAGTGTTTTCTACTTAAACGCATCCCCTCCCTTCTTCTTCTTCTTCTTCCTCAAACCCTCCCCTCTCCTCCAGCTCTGGCGAAACACTCCGGCGAGGCACCTCCGGTGAGGCAACTCCAGCAAGGCAGCGGTGCGACGGCGGACTCCCTGTGAAGCTCCGGGCAACGCCCAAGAGGTAGGAGGTCTTGGTTTGCGTTTTAATTTCCAAACCATCTTTCAAGCTCAATTATATGTGTTGATTGTTGTTTGATTGTCGAATCAAATCCCATGAATGCGTAGTAGAGTTTTTTTCCTTTCCGACACATCTTTCGGATCAAAAATCCAAGTTCGGAGTCGATTGAAAACGACCGCCGAAGGTTGCGGGTTTTCAGTTTCCGGCGGGTTTGAGCAGCGGCACGGCTAGCTTCCGGCGGATAGCGCGGCGGCGGGGCTCTCGGACAGTGGCGGTCCGGCTTCGGCGTGAGCGGGCTCCTCGGCTGGGCAGGCAGCGGACTCGGCGGCAGGCGACGCTGGCCGGGTGAGTTGGGGGCGTCGGGCAAGCTGGCGGACAGCGGCGAGGTGGAGTCCCGAGCGGCGGCGCCGGCATAGGGCAAGGGGCAGGGGGGCCGCGAGGCGCGTGGCCCCGTTCGGCGCGACCGCGACCCGCGTAATGCGGGTCGCTGGGGAAAAAAAGAGACCGGCCTTGATGGCCGGTCAGTGGCGGCAGGCCGTGGCCAACTGGCCGCGGCGGAGTGAACCGGACCCGCAGCCGGGCCGCGGGCCGACTGTGGGCGGACCGGCCGGACTGGGCCAGTCCGGGCCAAGGGGGTTTCCCCCTTTTAAATTTCTGACGCCCGTAGCTTTCGCTACGGGTGTCCGTTTTGCACGCTGTCTGTGGCGGCGCGGACCTGACGCAGAGGCCGACCTTTTGAGGTGGTTCCGGAAGTTTTATCTTCCGAGAAGAGGGGCTCGGGGGCACGGAACGTGCGTAAAGCAGCTAAGCGGGCTTCCCGTGAATTCTTGTTTTGGATGGCGCGGATGCGTCCGACGTCCATTTTAAGAGACGTCAGTGGCGTTGGGACCCTGGCACTGAGGCGGAGCTTTCCAGGGTGGTTTCAGGCGTTGAGGCCAAAGTTGAGGCGAGGGCCCCACGGACCGTCTTTCGATCTGTGTGCAGCGTTTCACGACTTTTTCATCGGACGTCCGTTCGGGGTGTGCGAGCAGTCGATTCTGGATGTTTTTCCGAGGGGATTGTAATGGTGCAATCCACCCGCTCTAATTTGGCACGATGGTGCGGGGCCCATGAGGGCCGTTTTGGCGTCGATGGTGATTTTCCATCTTTATCACCGGGCGACCATTTTGGACAAGTGAATAGTCCATCTTGTGTTCTTTTTCGAGAGGATCGCAACGGTGTGATCCGTCCGTTCAGTTTTGGGACCGGGATGTGGGTCCCGCGTAGTACCGCTCGTGCGCGGTAAGCTGGAATGAATCTTTTTCTCCGGGCATCCGTTTCTCTCAAGTGAGTAGTGTTTTTGACGGGTTTTTCCGAGAGCATTGCGATGGTGCAGTTCGCCTGACCTTTTTCAGGGACATGGTGTGGGTCCCACCCAACCTGGATATGGTGAATAGTACCTTTTTCACCGGGTATCCATTTTGGGTGGTTGATTATTCAATACCGTGTGTTCTTCTGAGGGGATCGCAGTGGCGTTATCCGTTTGTTCAGTTTCGGGATCTTGGGGTGGGCCCCACATGGGTTTGGTTACGGTGAATAGTACTTTTTTCACCGGTTGACCGTTTCGAGCGAGTGAGTAGTCCATCTCGCGTGTCTTTTCGCGAGGATTACAACGGTGTAATCTGTTCAGGCGGGCGGAGCCTCTTACGTGATCTTATTAAATGTGGAAATGTGAAAGGTGCCCCGGTGGCGGTTCTTCTACCGTGGTTATAGCGGACCCATGGAATATGATCGCGTGAACTCTTGGGAGAGAGATGTAAATGTTTCATAAGATGTGGTCGGTCGTGCCTGGGACTTTGAGTTGGAGATATTACGTCACGCCTTCGCGTTGACGTTGGGTGTCGTGTGCACGATAGCCCTTGGGCTGAAAATGAGGGATACTCTGGGAGTATACGGGAGCGCTTGGAGGTACGTGTGGTTTATACCTGAGACTGTTTGTGCGCTTGGTTGGGGATTGACTTGGGGCCACACGTCGTGTGGGCCCCATGTGCGTGTTGTATTCTGCTTTGCGTACCTTTGACCTCTCGCGACGTAGAGGGTCCCTCGGTTCTCGTTTGTTGACTAGCGGGGTTGAGTTTTTCCCCCGACTCTGTGCTCGATGGTTTAGATCAGCAGGGTTGAGTGGTTTCCCCTGGTCTTATTCCGGAGTTGGGTGGTTGCGCGATACCCACTCTGTGTTCGGTTGGCCAGTGTTGTACCCTCCAGTAGAGATGGCCAGAGCAGTTCTGAGTTTTACCCTCCAGCGGGGCTGGGCAGTGGGTTACTCATCGACTTCTTTGAGTTTACCCTCCAGCAGAGACTGGGCAGTGGGTTGCTCACTGACTTCTAGGGTCTACTCTCCAGCAGAGACTGGGCAGTGGGTCACCCGACGCACTTAGGGTCTACCCTCCAGGGGAGACTGGGCAGTGGGTCACCCGACGCACTTAGGGTCTACCCTCCAGCGGAGACTAGGCAGTGGGTCACCCGGCGGCCTCTTAGGGTCTACCCTCCAGCAGAGACTTGGCAGTGGGTTGCTCGTCGTCTAGTTCCAGGTCTACCCTCCAGAAAGGCTGGGCAGTGGGTCGCCTGTCGACTTATTGAGGTCTACCCTCCAGCAGGGTTGGGCAGTGGGTCGCCTGATGATGTATTAGGGTTTACCCTCCAGCATGGCTGGGAAGTGGGTCACCCGATATCTGGTTATGAATTACCCTCCAGCAGGGTTGGGCAGTTGGACACCTGTTGGCATTCCAGGCTCAGTCCTTTTGACTAGGCTAGTCTGTGGCTTTCCTCCGTGATTACTGGAGTGGGACCCTTGGTTATACGGGTCAGTGTTGTGACGGCTTTGACTTTGAGAAGACCTCTCGACTGCAGGGTAGTGACGAGGTGTGGTTTAACTTTCCCTATAACTCTCAAGTACAAGGGGTGCATTTTCCCCCACCGAGACGCGTCCTTGTGACGTGATCTAAAATCGTGCGGGCGAGTCAGTGCCGCCCAAAGTGGATAGTGTCAAGGTGCGGTGATTGAGCCCCTTGGCTTGAGGTTCAGGGTAGACGTGCAGGATGCTGGGCATCGATGGTGTTACTTCTGGGACTGTTGGCTACTCGTTTTCTTGGGCTGAGCTACGGGATGGAGATCCTCTTACGACGTTGTTCAGACTTCTTGCTGAGTATAAAGATATGTATATACCTTGTTCCAGTACCCAATCCTTGGGTTTTGTCTACTCTCCTTCCAGGAGATGTGAAGACGTGTGGGGTATGCCACGTGCTTTCCGTGTCTAGCTTCTCATGGTTGGATGAGTCTAATCTCCTGCTATAGGTAGCGAAGACTCGACAAGAAGTTCATCTTCTCACTGTTTCCAGCTCCCTGTGTCTGAACGAGTCTATATCCTTCCTTCTTATTGGGTTGAGCTGGACTCTTTACTGCACTCTCTATTGTACTCCTTTACTTTTTCTATTCGGTCTACTGCTTACCCTTTGGTACCTCCTTTGTTTCTCCCTCGAGTCTTCGGGGTATCCTACTGAGTATTTTTATACTCACCCCTGCTTGGACTTTGCCCGCACTTGGTGTGCCCTTGCAGACGATGAACAGGTCGGTCGTGACTTCAGTGGAGCATAGGAGTTCGAGAGCTTGGACCGCGTGCGGTGGTCGTAGTCGGGTTCCAGGTGGGGAACCCTTCCAGCTGTTTGTTTTGTTTACATGTTGCCGGGTTGTGGAATTTTTATGGTCGGGCGCGTGTTTTGCCCCTTTTTCCTTTTCATCACTTTACTTGTACTGTTTAGAGGTCGATGCACATTTGTGGTATATATATAGCATTTTCCCTTTGCTTTTCTTTTTACTCTGCACTTTTTCATTGAGTGTGTTGCGTGTGTGTGTACAAGTACTTTGGCAAAGGCCTCCCCAAGTTATTGTGCCTTCGGTGCTGGTCGCCAGCCCCTGGCCTATGGAGGCAGGCTTGGGGTGGTTGCGGCTCGAGCCTGGGTAGGGTCGGGTTGTGACAAAGTGGTATCAGAGGAGGTTCGTTCCTTGGTACATTGTGCGGACGTCCCTAAAAGAGGAATTGGTTGGGATTTAGGGCAACAGTGTTAATGTGTCTCGAGAGTGACTCTCAGGCCAGGGAGTCCAGTGATGGTGCGGCGGCCGACGTATCCATTCACCAGGACCTTGATAACCCTCTTGTCGACTCATCATGTTGAGACACTTGTTGCAGGGAAAATTTGTTTGTGCATCACATAGGATTGAGTCTTTGATTGTCCTTCTTGAGTCAGCTCCCCATCGTTGTTGTTATTGGTATATACATATATGCTCATCTGACCGCGGCCCTCCTTTGTAAAATTCAGGATGTCTCCGCGAAGACAGCCAGCCAGGATACCATATTTGGTTTGTGATGATGACCTTGTGAGCTACGAGTCCACAGTCCAGGACCCATCATGTGAGCCCCTTTCTCCGAGTGGGCCGATAGCAGCACCCCCACCTGTTGAGCAGAAGACCGTTTTAGCAGAGCAGGCTGAGCTTGAGCGTAGGTTGAGCGTGCTCCGTGAGTTCCAGCGGCAGAGACCGTTGAGGTTCAGTGGTGAGCCAGACCCTCAGGCAGTAGAGATTTGGCTAGAGGTAGTGGTTAGCCTTTTCAGGCTTGTGCAGACGCCGACAGATCAGAGAGTGGCTTTGGCAGCCACCCTTTTTCATGGAGCATCTTGGCGTTGCTGGAGTCTGGTGACTCAGTTTCTTGATGAGTCATCACCTTCATGGGGCGACTTCTAGTTGTTGTTCCGTGGGGAGTTTTTCCCCTCCTTCTTGCACTCCGTTAGGATTCAGGAGATCCTGTAGTTTCAGTAGGGAGGGATGACGGTGGCTGAGTACGCGGCTAGTTTTGCAGACCGTGCACGCTTTTACCCGGACTTGGTCCATGACGACAACATCCGAGCGCGGATGTTTGAGTAGGGTCTCCGCCGAGAGATCCGTGCTGTCATAGTACCCTTGGTCATTTCTACATATGTCGGGGTGCTAGAGCAGGCGTTGGTGATAGAGGGCTTCCTGTCAAGTTTTAGAGTTGGTGGTGGCAGCAGTCACGTCAGAGCCGAGACGTCTGCCGCAGCTAGCGGGCGTCAGCGAGCAGAACCTCAACGCAGGTGGCTTTCTGAAAACCAGGCTCAGGGGTGTGGTCGTAAACCACAGTGGCGCCGTAGGGCACCAGTGCAGCCCAGAGAGAGTCGGTGTTATGCTTGCGTCAGGCGAGGTCACCTGGCACAGGACTGCCCGACCAGGCATGTGGAGAGCTTCGGACAGGCAGCAGGTGCACCACCATGACGGAGGCAGCACCGTAATCAGAGTAGTACCCAGATAGGTGGTGCTAGTAGAGGTGCAGGAGGAGCTGGTAGTGGTGGACATCTTTACGAGGTCTTTCCATCACCACTAGGCGGTCCACGTCAGGCTCCAAGAGCTGACAGTTGGGACCCCGGACAGCCGCGAGCCTTGTATTTCTACGATCCTACATAGCATGAGGTGATAAGAGGTACGCTCTACAGCTCCTCTACTTCTTGTAGTAGAACTGATAGACTCTGTGTGTGGAATGCTTTACTCCCTACTCTTTGCTTGAGGTGTTACCAGGGTGGCGTGGGGCGTCGGTGTAACCCAGTGTTGGTATGATAAAAGGCGTGAGACCTTTTTCTCTAGTCGATGGCGTTGACTCCTTCACTCCCCGAGTGTGTAAGAGATTCCTGGTCGTGGGACATCAACTGTGGAACCTTGCGTGATCAGATATCCTTGGGAGTTTCACCATATGGATATTCTGAAGGAGGGAATCACCGGGCCTTGTTCCAGGTGCGGGCGGTGATTCCAGTCGCGACGTGCGACGCAGTGGTTCGGTCGGGGAGGTGAGTTACTCTCGAGGTCCTTCAGGCCGTTTGAGACCGTGCGAAGGGATGGCGAGGTTCCCTACCGCCTTGCCCTAACCCCAAAAACCGGTTTGGGTGCATAGCGTCTCCCGCGTGACTCACCTGGGGAGATGTGTACGTGCTCCCATGCACATCATCGGAGATGGAAGACCTCGCGTGAACTGATCAAATCCTTTGGTCTGTGTATGGTGGCGCAGAGTTGTGCAAGAGTTCTTCTTGGTACGGGAGAGCCATGTGTGGGCTTAGTACCCTGAGTTGTTCCCTAGTTTTTCTTTTCGGGGAAAAAAATATTGAAGGAGGGAATGATTTAATAATTCTTTTTTTGCTGAGAAATACTTTGGAGTATTCTTGATGTTATCCCAGAGCATCGCCTTCAGACGGCGTGCGATTCCGAGCCCCGGTGTGGCCGGAATTAAATTTTCAGTGCGTTCGCATTGGAAACGCCAAATAAATGGGATAACTCCTGAACGGTGATCTATATCAAAGATCCGAGTGTACTTATGGGTCCAGAATGGGGTTTTTACTCTAGGAATGATGTAAAACTTTTCGGCGTGGGACGTTTGGACCCCTCGCCCGCTTCTGGAACGTTAAACGGATTAATTAATTTATTTATTTATTCGTTTAGTGTTGAAATGAAAGTATCTCTTAAACGGTGGATCAGATTGGAAAACTGAGGGCACCGTTGAGTCCGGAATGTGCTTTTTACCCTAGTAGGGGTGTAATTTTTGCAGGCGCGGCCCGTCTGTGAAAAATGGCCCCAGGGGCATTTTCGTAATTTGGCGGCCTCGGGCACTAAGTTTAATAACTTTTGAACGGGGTCTAGGATTAAAATTCTGAGACCGCAGTTGCGCTCGGAGCATGGTTTTTATCCTAGGGGAGTCTTAATTCCGATCCCGCCGAAATTTCGGGTTCGGGGCTATCGGGCGGGCGTTTAAGTGTTTTCTACTTAAACGCATCCCCTTCCTTCTTCTTTTTCTTCTTCCTCAAACCCTTCCCTCTCCTCCAGCTCCTGCGCAGCACTCCGGGGAGGCACCTCCCGTGAGGAAACTTCTGCAAGGCAGCGGTGCGGCGGCGGACTCCCCGTGAAGCTCCGGGCAACGCCCAAGAGGTAGGAGGTCTTGGTTTGCATTTTAATTTCCGAACCATCTTTCAAGCTCAATTATATGTGTCTATTGTTTTCCATCGTCGAATCAAAGCCCATGAATGCATAGTAGAGTTTTTTTCCTTTCCGACGCATCTTTCGAATCGAAAATACGAGTTCGGAGTCGATCGCAAACGACCGCCGAAGGTTGCGGGTTTTCGGTTTCTAGCGGGTTTGAGCGGCGGCGCGGCTGGCTTCCGGCGGATGGCGCGGCGGAGGGGCTCTCGGACAGCAGCGGTCCGGCTTCGGCACGAGCGGGCTCCTCGGCTAGGCAGGCAACGGACTCGGCGGCAGGCGGTTCTGGTCGGGTGAGCTGGGGGCGTCAGGCGAGCTGGCGGACGGCGGCGCCGGCGTAGGGCAAGGGGCAGGGGGGGCCGTGAGGCGCGCGCCCCCGTGCGGCGCGACCACGACCCGCGTAATGCGGGTTGCTGGGGAAAAAAAGAGACCGGCCTTGACGGACGGTCGGTGGCGGCAGGCCGCAACCAGCTAGCCGCGGCGGAGTGAACCGGACCCGCGGCCGGGCCGCGGGCCGGCTGTGGGCGGACCGGCCGGACCGAGCCGGTCCGGCCCAAGGGGGTTTCCCCGTTTTAAATTTTCGACGCCCGTAGCTTTCGCTACGGACGTCCGTATTGCACGCCGTCTACGGAGGCGTGGACCTAACGCAGAGGCAGACCTTTTGAGATGGTTCTGGGAGTTTTAGCTTCCGAGACGAGGGGCTTGGGGGCACGACACGTGCGTAAAGCAGTTAAGCGGGCTTCTCTGGAATTCTTGTTTTGGACGGCGCGGATGCGTCCGACGTCCGTTTTAAGCGTCGTCAGTGGCGTTGGGACCCTAGCACCAAGGCGGAGCTTTCCAGGGTGGTTTCAGGCATTTAGGCCGAAGTTGAGTCGAGGGCCCCACGGCCCGTCTTTCGAGCTCCGTGCAGCGTTTCACGACTTTTTCATCGGACGTCCATTCGGGGCGTGCGAGCAGTCGATTCTGGATGTTTTTCTGAGGGGATTGCAATGGTGCAATCCACCCGCTCTAATTTGGCACGATGGTGCGGGGCCCACGAGGTCTGTTTGGGCGTCGATGGTGATTTTCCATCTTTATCACCGGGCGACCGTTTTGGACAAGTGAATAGTCCTTCTTGTGTGCTTTTTCGAGAGGATCGCAACGGTGTGATCCGTCCATTCAGTTTTGGGACCGGTATGTGGGTCCCGCGTAGTACCGCTCGTGCGCGGTAAGATGGAATGAATCTTTTTCTCTGGGCATCCGTTCCACACAAGTGAGTATTGCTTTTGACGGGTTTTTTCGATAGCATTGCGATGGCGCAGTTCGCCCGAACTTTTTCGGGGATATGGTGTGGGTCCCACCCGACCCGGATACGGTGAATAGTACCTTTTTCACCGGTTAACCGTTTTGGGCGAGTGAGTAGTCCATCTCGCATGTCTTACCACGAGGATTACAACGGTGTAATCTGTTCAGGCGGGCGGAGCCTCTTATGCGGTCTTATTAAATGTGGAAATGTGAAAGGTGCCCCGGTGGTGGTTCTTCTACCGTGGTTGTAGCGGACCCATGGCATATGATTGCGTGCACTCTTGGGAGAGAGATGTAAATGTTTCATAAGATGTGGTCAGTCATTCCTGGGCCTTTGAGTTGGAGATATTACGTCACGCCTTCGCGTTGACGTTGGGTGTCGTGTGCACGATAGCCCTTGGGTTGAAAATGAGGGATACTCTGGGAGTATATGGGAGCGCTTGGAGGTACGTGTGGTTTGTACCTGAGACTGTTTGTGCTCTTGGTTGGGGATTGACTTGGGGCCACACGTCGTGTGGGCCCCATGTGCGTGTTGTGTTCTGCTTTGCGTACCTTTGACCTCTCTCGATGCAGAGGGTCCCTCGGTTCTCGTTTGTTGACTAGCGGGGTTGTGTTTTTCCCCCGGCTCTGTGCTCGATGTTTTAGATCAGCAGGGTTGAGTGGTTTCCCCTGGTCTTATTCCGGAGTCGGGTGGTTGCGTGATACCCACTCCGTGTTCGGTTGGCCAGTGTTGTACCCTCCAGTAGAGATGGCCAGAGCAGTTTTGAGTTTTACCCTCCAGCGGGGCTGGGCAGTGGGTTACTCATCAACTTCTTCGGGTTTACCCTCCAGTAGAGACTGGGCAGTGGGTTTCTCACTGACTTCTAGGGTCTACCCTCCAGCAGAGACTGGGCAGTGGTTCACCTGACGCACTTAGGGTCTACCCTCCAGTGGAGACTGGGCAGTGGGTCACCCGATGCACTTAGGGTCTACCCTCCAGTGGAGACTGGGCAGTGGGTCACCCGGCGACCTCTTAGGGTCTACCCTCCAGGAGAGACTGGGCAGTGGGTCGCTCGTCGTCTAGTTCGAGGTCTACCCTCCAGCAAGGCTGGGCAGTGGGTCACCTGATGATGTATTAGGGTTTACCCTCCAGCAGGGCTGGGCAGTGGGTCACCCGATATCTGGTTATGAATTACCCTCCAGAAGGGCTGGGAAGTGGGACACCTGTTGGCATTCTAGGCTCAGTCCTTTTGACTAGGCTAGTCTGTGGCTTTCCTCCATGATTACAGGAGCGGGACCCTTGGTTATACGGGTCAGTGTTGTGACGGCTTTGACTTTGAGAAGACCTCTTGACTGCAGGGCAGTGACGAGGTGTGGTTTGACTTTCCCTAGAACTCTCAAGTACAAGGGGCACATTTTCCCCCACCGAGACGCGTCCTTGTGACGCGATCTAAAACCGTGCGGGCGAGTCAGTGCAACCCAAAGCAGATAGTGTCGAGGTGTGGTGATTGAGCCCCTTGGCATGCGGTTCGGGGAAGACGTGCGGGATGTTGGGCATCGATGGTGTTACTTCTGGGACTGTTGGATACTCATTTTCTTGGGCTGAGCTATGGGATAGAGATCCCCCTACGACGTTGTTTGGGCTTCTTTCTGAGCATAAAGATATGTATATACCTTGTTCTAGTACCCACTCCTTGGGATTTGGCTACTCTCCTTCTAGGAGAGGCGAAGACGCGCGGGGTATGCCACGTTCTTTCCGTGTCTAGCTTCTCGTGGTTGGACGAGTCTACTCTCCTGCTATAGGTAGCGAAGACTCGACGAGAAGTTCATCTTCTCACCATTTCCAGATCCTTGTATCTGGATGAGTCTATCTCTTTCCTTCTTGTTGGGTTGAGCTGGACTCTTTACTGAACTCTCTGTTGTACTCCTTTACTTTTCATGTTCGCTCTACTGCTCACCCTTCGGTACCTCCTTTGTTGCTCCCTCGAGCCTTCGGGGTATCCTACTGAGTATTTTTATACTCACCCCTGATTGGACTTTGCCCGCACTTGGTGTGCCCTTACAGACGATAGACAGGTTGGTCGTGACTTCAGTGGAGCATAGGAGTTTGGGAGCTTGGACCGCGTGCGGTGTTTGTAGTCGGGTTCCAGGTGGGGAACCCTTCCAGCTGTTTGTTTTCTTTACCTGTTGCCAGGTTGTGGCATTTTTCTAGTTGGGTGTGTGTTTTGCCCCTTTTTCCATTTCAGCACTTTACTTGTACTGTTTAGAGGTCGATGCACATTTTTGGTATATATATAGAAATTTCCCTTTTCTTTTCTTTTTACTCTGCACTTTTGCATTAAGTGTGTTGTGTGTGTGTGTACAGGTACTTAGGCAAAGGCCTCCCCGAGTTGTTGTGCCTTCGGCGCTTGTCGCCATCCCCTGGCCTATGGAGGTGGGCTTGGGGTGGTTGCAGCTCAAGCTTGGGTAGGGTCAGGTCGTGACAGGTTCACTCCCCAAACCATCATAGTAGTCAAGGTTTTCTCCTAAGACTATCATAGTGGACATGTTCTTTTACTGATCTAGTTTTTTTTCTTATTCTAGCTCTGTTTATCTCAGGAGATATAAATATTTACCCAATACATTGGAGGGTGTTATAGGTCCCACACATCACATAATTAAAATCACACATACATATAGCATAAATCATAAAACATTCATCATATTGAAACCCATGAAAATAAATAGGCTTCATAAACATTTAATCATAGCATAACCTATGGAAAAGAAAAAGTTCTCATGATCATTTCATCATTTCATCATGGTATAAACTATGGAAAAAATAAGTAGTTTCCATAATAATTTTATCATGGTATAAACCGTGGAAGGGAAACAGGTTTCATAAATATCTTGTCATCATAAACATAAACCATCTAGATAAAGAATAATAATGGTATCCTTGGATCATAACCCTATTAAAACATAAGTAACATTAAAGGATGTCATCTTAAAAGAAAAATGATTTTGAAAGATCATTTGGAACAGTTATTTAGAAAAATAGACTTCCCATGTTGAAAAGAATTTTAAAATCATAAAACTTTTTCAAAATACTTTTATTTAAAAATAACCTATTAAACTTATAAAGGAATCTTCAAAAATCATTTAAAACATTTCTTGAGGAAAATGATCTTTCTTTAAAAATCAATTTTTAAAACAAAAAATTCATAAAACTTTTTAGAAATTATTTTATTTTAAAACAAACTTTGAAAAATATAAAGGAATATTTAAAAAGTATAATGTTCATTATGGTAGTAAAATTTTCTCATATCATACATGTCAAAAACAAATATTCTTTTCACGTTTTTAGAAAAATCCAAACGGGGATTTTTTTTTAAACAATATGAATATTACTTTTAAAACACTTTGTAAAAATGTCAAACATGGGTAAAAATGTCTTTAATAAATAATTTGGATAATGTTAAAACATTTTTTAATATATTTTTAAAAAACATTGACATGTAAGAAAAAGGATCTTCGAACAAAGAGAGAAATAAAGAAGCTTTTTATTAAAAACATTATTGTGAACTCTTGAGTGCATAAAGAGAGTAACATGAATGGAAAAAATGTATTATCATGAAATAACCGTAGGATAATAAAATTCATGAGTTTATTGAGAAATATATCATAATATTTCATCATCATAATCATAATCATAAACAATCCTGATAAACAATGAGATAGTAACATCAAACCATTACAACTTTGGTATCTTTTGAATCATAGACTACATTAAAGAATAACATAAAATGAAATTTTAAATATTGTTAAAATAAGAATATTCATGATATAAAATTTAAAATGTCAGTATATACACCTCATAAAATAAGATAGGTGAATAACATATCGTATTTCCCAAAGAAGGCAATTTGAGACAAAAATCCCTTACCGCTTTGGTAAATTTTGAACCATAGACCCCATGAAATAGAGATACTCAAATGGATATTTAAATCCCCATAATTTTCAGTATAATAATTATAAAATACATTCATTGGTAGTATATACACTACATAAGAGTAACATATGGTGAATGTGTCATGTATCACACAAAAAATAAAAGTGAGACGAAAATCTCTTACCTTAAGTATTTACTTCCTTCGTACACATTAAAAGCTCGTGTATAATAAATATAAGTTTATTATAAATTTATTAAAGAACCATATTATATATATAATACCATATATTATTTACTTATGACCTTTTATTACTCATTAATTAATAATTTCATGTTAAAGTCGGGTTTCGGGCAATAACTGCTTTGTTTTTTGCGTATGATTTGATTTGTTATTTTTGGACCTCTTAATTTTATCATGTTTCCATAATATACATAATTTTAAATGTGATATAAATATCATATATATTCAATATATATGTATTTATATTAATCCATAAATGTTAGAGGTTTAAAATTAAATGCATCATTCATGGAGATGGTAGGTCATACGTACACATGAACACTATTCCAATTTTCTCAACGAATTGAAATAAATAAGGGTAAATAATAAATTACCATTCCAGAATAATTTTTATATCATATATATCACATATATTTTTTTAAACTTATCCTTATTACCTTCCATGTAAAGTGTACATGAATAATTAATCACATTATTTCGTGAGGTGATAGTTCGTCGTACACACGAATGACGTTATTGTATCCCCCACAAAACAGAAAGTAAGAATTTGTATGAGATATAATAATTATAAAAGTATAATTATATTATAGATATAATATTTATTCATTTAATTTATCCTTATTACCATCCAAGTAAAACAAAAATGAAAAACATGTCATATCGGTTCGTGGGGCGGTACTCCGCCATACACACAAGCGACGTTATTATTTTCCAACAAGTTATGGGGTAAGAAGGTAGATATTGTATTATAATTAAAAATGTATAATAATATCATAAATATCATATATAAATATTAAATAAATCATTATATCCATCCATGATAGGTGGTGATAGAAAACGAATAACATCGGTTCGTAAGGTGGTAGTTTGTCATACACATGAATGGTGATTTTATATCCCATTTGATGGAAGAGGAGAAGAATTTAGGTTATTTAATTAAGATAATAACATATAATCATATTAAATATTATTATTTTATTATATCATAAGGTTTAATAATAATTTATGTAGGTGGAGGAATAAATAAAATGAAACGCTCGGTTAGGGATGTTACCTCTTCTTCACACAACTTCTTTTAGTTTGCACCAAAAGGCTTATTAGGTTATATTTATAACCAAAATAAGTATTATAGGATGATATTGAGAAATTAAAGAATTTATTTTGGTATTTATTGACTTAAACAATGGGTTTTATAAGTTTTAAGAGGAGAGGAGAGGGGATGGCCTTTTATAAGTGAGGTGAGTGGAAAACTTGTAATTTTTGAAAAGAAAAAGGTGTGCCCATGTTTTTCACATGCCAAAAGGCTCCAAAATGGGTCATTATCAAATATTATAGGTTATAAGGTATAAATATGGCCATAAAAGGGGTTTATAGAAATTTTATAGGTCATTTTAACTCTTGTCTTTTTAGTTTAACCTCTCAATAAACTCACTTTCACCTTAATCGCGGTAATTAATTTTTTTACTGCTTTTAATATTCATAATGGTAAAAAATCAATTCAACATTATTATAAAATATAAATTATTATTAAAACAAATATTTAATCCATTTTTCCAAATTATATTCATAAAAGTGGCAAAATTTAATTTAAAATTAATCTCATAGATGTGGTGAAATGCGGTTTTTCAAAGAGAAAAGTTTCAAATTTTAAAAAAAAAATTATATCAAAATTCAATATTAAATTCATTAAAATTACCTAAATTGGATTAATATATATATAATTTTACTAATTTTACTTTTAATAATATATTAAAATAAAATTTATCTTGTAAATTCTTTGAATGAGAATACGGTTTTTTAATAAAAACCAGTATTTTTCACTATTCATAGAAAATTTTATCATTTCAGAATATTATCAAAAATTCACTACAAGATAATTTATACATTATTATTTAAAAAATATAGTTCATTTTTTCAAATGAATTTTCTAATAATTATCAAAAATTAATTTTAAAATAATTCTGAAAAATGCGACAAAACTGCTTTTTAAGAAAAATAAAAATTTTAATTATAAAATTAGATTTATTCTTATCTCTTGTATATAAATCACATAATATGAATTTTAAAAATTTTATTGAATATATAATATATAAATTTCATTAAAATCATTCACCAAAAGTGATTTTTTTTTAATTTATTGAGGTAAAATGTGTTTGTGCGCGTAAAAATAAATTTTCAAAAAAAAGATTTCCTTTATTTTCAAATGGTTTTTATTTTAATTTTTAATTAATTAGTCACAAAATAATTCATTATATATACATGTGTATACCATATATTATCATAATTTAGTTAGTCATATTCATTCCCTCCATTCAAACGGCTAGGTCATAACTATCATATTAATTAATAATATTTTAATAGTATGTCATGTTTTGTTTAAACTCGGTGTTGCGTGTAACACAAGATATACTCAGTTTTGTGTGTAACACAAAATAAAATCAGTGTTGTATGTAATTAAATACAAAATTGGTTTTGTGTGTAATGAAAAATATTTCAAAGATTAAATTTATTTGAAAATATATATTTCACAAAATCTCAGGGTGTTACATTCTACCCCCTTAAATAAATTATATCCTCACAGTTTTATCTTGTGCTCAATAATAAAGGGTTTGACATTTTAAAATCCCTTTCTGGTAATTCGACATCATAAAAATGGTTAATAAAACTTCCTCTTGAAAATAGATAATGGGATGTGAAAATTTCATCTTCAATAACACGTGCTAGGTTTCCAAATAGGATAACATAGGTGGGAAGTAAAGATTTGGACATGGAAAAAAATTTAATGTCCAAATAATGATGGAGTGTGACAAAGATCATTGATCATGAGAAAATCAACAACCATAAAACCATAAACCAAATAGGTGTGAAAAAGGCCATTAACATCATCAAAAATGTGGTAATAAGACAACATTTTATTTCAAGATCATTTTCCTAAAGTTGGGGAATTTTCATGAGAAGATATAATTACTTGAATTTTTTCCATTTCATAAACAAAATCTCATCATTTTTTGTGATTATATCAATTTTCACATCATCTATTAATTTAATAAATAGATTTTTTTTATTTTTGAATCACTAGTTATGACAACCCTGGTCTTTATTACACATTAATTCAAAATATATTACATTATAATACACATAATTAACTCATAAGATAGAGAATTCTAGTCTATTTGGTTAATTAGGTACCTTACATGAAAACTTAAAATAGGGGGTACATTAGAATTATTGAAAACTTCCTTAATATACTCATAATTTTCCATCATTCTTAAATCTATATGGGATAACTTGGGGACATGCATAAGAAATGGGTGATATATAATGATCAGTAAGGGAATAATCAAAGAATAAGATAAAAAAATATTACATGTTATACAATATTCATTTAAATAGAGCATAAAGGGGGTGATTATCACAAACATGAATAATAAGGCATGATGTAGCATGGTAACATAAAGGCGATGTGGGAAATGTGGAAACAACTTTAAACATAACATCATAAATATAAGTCAAGGTTAACCCCCAATACATCATAACATAATGTTATTAGGATAAACTATTTTACACAATACATGGCATATCATGAGACTAAAACATTACCTAATTCATTGGAGCACTATCTAGGTGAACCCATCATAATCATATAATGTGCATGAATAAGTGTACCTCATATATCATATAACATAAGAACATATTTTATCACATTTAATCCCATGATTAAGGATTTTAGGTTACATAAATGGAATTTACAAATAAATTAATTATAGTTACAAGTAGGTGAATACCCTAGAGTGGAAATGGGTACAAGTATACACCTCACAAATGATCGGCATGGAAAACTGTAGTGATATTTCACCAGTGTAATGGCAATACATGAAGATTAATAAAATGGTTCATTGGGAGATAAAGGGGTATCTCACCACTTTTAAGAAAAAAGGGAAATATTAGGGATATGTAAGAACATAAAAAAACATAAAAATTTTGTAATTAAAATGCATAAGACAAGGAGAGTGCTTGGATAAAAACTTAGCATGGAAAATCGTAGGATAGTTTCAACAATGAGGGTACATTATGAAACATGGAAGGGATTAATGAGAGTTAAATGGTTCAATCATCACTTTTAAATCATAAATTAAGTAATTGGTATGTTTAAAAACTTATCTCATAAATATTAATTTGAATACAAATTGTATTACATAAATAAGGTGTTTGAATAAAGATGAGAAAGAGAGGATCCCTTACTAAATTGTGTCATAGTAATGGCTTAAGTAAATGATATATTGAGAAGGGATAAATGATATATAATTATTATGAAATAAATTTGAAAGTATAGGGATATTTATAAACTCATTACAACATAACCAATTGAGATTCAAAAGGCTAATTACAAATATGGTTCTTGAATGGAAAATAAGAGAGTGAAATCCCTTACTAAATTTTGGCATAGTAACAGCTTAGATAAATTATATAATGAGAGGAGATAAATGATCTATTATTATTAGGAGATCAATTTTATATTATATTTATATTTATAAATTCATGAAAACATAACCAATTGAGATTTAAAAGGCTAAATATAAAGAAGTTTCTTGAATTGAAATGAAAGAGAGAGAGGTCCCTTACCTTGAGAGGGAGATTCCAAAGTCTTGGGAGGAGCTTCTTGAGAACTTGGGGGAATCTTGGGAGTACTATGTATATGGGATGGAAAATTAAGTATGTTATGAAAGGTTATTTATTGAAGATGAATGGGATATTGGGTGGGTTTATATAGTAAAAGATAAGGGAGTTCTTTATTATTTCCCAAACATAGGTTTTGGACTCTATATGATAAAATAATCAAAACCACAAAACTTCTTGTGGTTTTTTACCATGGTTTCTATCAAATGGGAGTGATTTTAATTATTTTATAATTATATGGTCATAAATCATTAAAATATTACCCTTGGTTATGTGGAAGTGTGACATGTTCATAAATAAATGATTTTAAAACCATAAATATAATATAGGTGATGGAGGATTCATAAAGGATTTATAAAATTAATAAAATAACTTAAAATAAAATTATTTTAAATGGTAAATATATAATTTTTCTTTTATACCCTTTATATCATTTATTACACCACTTTTGGTTCATTATGATGGCATAAAACACACCATATATTTATACTGAATTTAATTTTTACCCGAAAATTTGAATGTCTCGTAAAATTATGAAAAATTAACCATTGGATAATTTATAAATTGTGATTCAAAAAATAATATTTAATTTATAAAAATAATATTCTAAATATGTGAATTTTAACTTTTAAAATGAGAATCGACATTTATAGAGAAATACTGGTTTTTTTGACAATAATAGTTTTTGAACCCTTATAACAATCACATTAGACCTCATAATAATTATATTATCATTTAAATTTAATAAAAACTATTTAATAGTATTATTTTATTAAAATATAATTTATTTTTAAAATTAATGAATTCATCAAAAAGGGATGTCTTAATTGAAATCATTTATTACACAAAAATACAATTTGTGTTTTATTGTATAAAAATCTAATTTTTATCAAAATTATTTATTAATTATATATAAATAAATAAATAAATATAATTATTATTATATTGAAATTAAAATATAAATATTCATACTATTAGGGTTAATTTTCTTCTATTCCTTGTTAAATATTTTTTACCCCTAATCAATTTATTTTCCTTTTACCATGGTAATAAATATTTACTATGGTTTTTATTTATATTGTCCAAAAAATAAGTTGAAATTATTAAATAATATTAATTATGATTATTAAAAATATTTAAAAAATTTTAACAAATTAAATTGTCATAGGTGGATGAATTTAATTTAAAATAAAACCCATAAGCATGATGGAAAACAGATTTTCTGAAAAATGCATTTTTCAATGAAAAGATGATTTTATTTTAACTCTATAAATAGTAATATTCATTATATAAATTTAAATTAATAATGATAGATATATGATACATAAATTTAATTTAAATCATTCATCATTATGGGTTATTTTTAATTAATTAAAATGGATAAACATTATGCATTTTAAAATAGTTTTTAGAAAAATGAGTTTTCAAGCCCAAAAATAAACTTATACTAAAATCCGATATAAAGATGATTTAAATGTAATTAATTAGATTAAATATAAATAAATAATAAATATTTTACTTTAAAATAAAATTAAAATAATAAAGGGACTTTTAAATTACTTAATTTATCAAAAGAAATGACATTTTTACAAAAACAATCGGTATTTTTTCATTATTCACTGAAAAATAAATATTTTTTGAAAAATCAAAAAAAAATTACTATAAGTTAATTTTGATATTTTAATTTCAAAAATTATTTTAATTTTATCAAATAAATTTTATAAATGTTATATAAATTAATTATAATATTTTCTCACAAAAAATAAATAAAAAACATTTTTGAAGAAAATGTATTTTTAAAGAATAAAATGTCATTAATAAAAATTGAGTTATTGTTTAATAAAAATTTATTGATAAATTTATGTTCATTAGGACATATATATTTGTGGGTGTGTGTATTATAAATTAGTTAATCTTATTCATACCCACAAATTTAATGGCTAGGTTATAACAGTTGTATTTAAATAATCATTGTTTGTTTGCATTCAATGTTTCATATCACATATGCTATCAAACATAATTTTATATTTTAAAAACTTGGGGAATTAAATTATTCCCACTTTAATAAATTTAATCCTTGAAATTTGAACTTGATCTTGGTTTGAAACATTTTGACACTTTAAAATATCTTTATTGAAAACCCACATTGTAAATAGGGTTAATAAACCATCAAATTGAAAAGAGAGAAAGGGAAGTATGAAGTTCATAAAATAACTAGGTTTAAAAGTATGTGAAAATTAGTGGAAAGTGAAAATATAGAGATGGAATAAATACAAATAAATCCCAATAACTAATAAAGAGTGATAGAGAACATGGTTAGGATAAATTCAATGACCAAAAAACCATAAATATGAAAACATTTTTGTTTCATGATACTTTTCTTGAAGTTAAGGAATTCCTTTACCATCTAGACTAGGAACATAAAGAAATATACTTCATTTAAAATTATAATTTCATCCTTTAATCAATTTCCACTGCAATTTCATCTTTTCTCCAAATGATGAGTACTCAAGATGAATTTTTTATTATGACTGAAGCACTAAAATAAACTTTTAAGGGGTCACATAATCCACCAAAGAATAAAAAGTTATTCCTCCTATCATTACTAAATCCAAAATAGTTAAAATAAATTAAGATAATACTAAAATTAATAAACCTTAATAAATTAATATCCATAATTCAATAAAAAATTATAAAGGTTAAATATATATCATTCCTTAAATAAATACCCCTATATCCAAAATAACACCAATAACCTCAAAAATAAAGAATTTTTTAACCTCAAAGGTTTTCTCATACCCTTAAGCTTACACCTCCAAAAACATAATAGAATTCTTATCAAATAATCCTTTATATTAAACCTAATGGGTATTTATGACTCAACCTAATAAAACATCTACTGAAATATCATTAATCACCTCAAAATAAAAAAAAAATTGATCTTGTAATACATTTCCCAAAATATCCTTAATCATTCTTAACTTCAATCACATAAATATCCAAAAGTGGTATCAATGATTTTAAACATAATATTAGACTTATACATATCATCCCAAGACTCTTTAGATTTATCCTAGTATCAAATACATATTAAGGGTTATCAATCCCACAATCATGGGTTTTCCAAATTATCACCTTATCACTAAATCACTTTTATAGGTTATCAGTACCATTCAACATATGTTTCAAATCCTTAAAGAAAAACTATTGTAGAATAATATTTATATTTTTCATGATTATTATATCTATAATGTCATTCATATACTATTAATACAACATAGTTCTCAAATTCTAATATATAATCACTTCAATCCTTATACTTCAATGATTTCCACAACACATGTCCTTACTTAGTCTATGATTTAACCCTTAGATTAGGGCATTGACTCAAATAATTTCCATATTCTCCACACATAAGACATTAAACAAAAAATGGTTTCATATAATGTAATTTATTCCCCTCCACCATACTCTTCATTTTTTTATGGAAACTAGCTACTTTATCCCCTATTTTTCACACAAAAAACACCTTTGATTTCCTTTATTCCATTTACCTTGGTGCCACTTTCCAAATTCTTAACATACGGAAAATTGAATCTTTTTTCATTTATCACCTTTATCAGATGAACTTCTGTGAGGAATAATCCTTCTTTTCTTTGATGTATTTTGAAATTCAACTATGTTATAGTTATTAATTGTGATTTTCGATAGATGGCTTGGAATAATCACAAGATTTCTTAAATGAGCTCCCATCATGTTAGTAATCTCATTTGGGTAGTCATCACATTGACACTCACATTGGTTTTTCATCCAATTTCTCCTATTTCCATCCATTGACTAAAATAAAGGGAAAAATTAGGGATGAGAAATTTTAAACTATTGAACACATAAATAGGAAACCATTGAAATTAAGGTAATAACTCATAAATGAAATATATTCCTTAACTTGTGAATTTCTAGGATTCAATCTAAGTTATCCATGATCTATTCCATAACATATACTCTTGTAGGAATTTTTGTTCCATTAATAATGGTTTGTAATGAGCTTGTGAATTTACCAAATCATATCTCCTAATATTGTGAAATAAGGTGTACAGTAAGGCCCATTACCATGCACTAGTTCCCTATCGATTCTAGATCAATATGGTATTTTCTGGGTTGTCTCCCCTAGGTACATATGTTCTAGAGCCACGTCCACTTGTAGTATCTAGATAGGGATGTATTTACTTGGAAATCACTTACTCTATAATTTACCATAACTTAGGTATGTTTTCCTATACTTGGTATTATCCTTAAGTCTTTAGCTATAGTTTTCTAACCCTAATCCCAAAAATAACTAGACTTTCCTTTGATGCCAAATATGACAGCCCTAGTCTTTATTAACATTAATTCATGATTTATTACATAATAATACACATAATACAACCTATAAGATCGATAATTATAGTGAATTTGGGTAATAAGGTACATTATATAACAACTTAAAACATAGGGTAAATCAGCATTATTGAAAACTTCCTTAGCATGAAAATAATTTTTCATCGTTCTTTAAACTACATGGGATAACTTGGGGACATATATAAGAAAGGGGTGATATATAAATCTTAATAAGGTAATTAAAAAGTATAAGATAAATAAAGTTTTAAATTTTATACAATAGTCATTTAAATTGAAAATAAAAGGGGTGATGATCATAAACATGAAAAATAAGGTGTGGTATAGCATGGTAACATAAAGGTAACATGGGAAATATGACAACAAATTTAAACATGACATCATAAACATAAGTCAAGGTTATCCACAAAGAAATCATAACATGATGTGATTAGGATAACCTCCCATGCACCATAAAAGTAATGTCATGAGATTAAAACATTACCCAATGCATTGGAGCACTATCTGGGTGTACCCATAATAAGCATACCATGTGCATGCATAAGTGTGGCACATAGATCAAATAACATAAGAACTTTTTTCATCACATTTAATCTCATGATTAATTATTGTGGGTTACAAAAATGGAAGTCCATAATAAATTAATTATAGGTACAAATAGTTGAATAACCATGAGTAGAAATGGGTATGGGTATACACCTCACAAATGATCAGCATGGAAAATCGCAGTGACATTTCGACAATGTAACAAAATTACATGAAGATTCATAAAATGGTTTAATGAGAGAGAAAGGGGTATTTCGTAACTTTTAAGTCAAAATTACAGTATGAAGTATATGTAATAACATAATACGACATGAAATTTTTTGAATTAATAGGCATAAGACAAGTAGGGTTCTTGAATAAAAACTTAGCATGGAAATCACAGGATAATTTCGACAACATAATGGGGGTACATTGTAACATCCCGCCCCATCTCATTGGCTTGAGAGGGAAGAGGAATTATACTTGGCCTTATGAGACATTCCCAAGGCGCCAAAGGCTGGAAATAAATGTTGAGTGCTTCGAGAATAAATTAGGGAATGATTTTCCCTTCAGATTCAACCAACCAAACAATCCACTATCAAAAAACTACATAATGCATGTCAACAAAACAACCAAACCCATACATTACCAAAAGACAACCAACTAATCCATAACAATCCCACATGCCAAATACAACCAATCCAAAATCATAGTACCAAGAGGAAGACAAAAACAAGACTCCAACATAACTAGGACACCATCCAAATCCCTACACCAAGCTCCATGCTCCAAGCACACAACATCACCAAAGCATCATGCTGAACCACTAGAAAAATTAGATACTTTACTCTTACCTATGTCCCAAAACACAACATCTGCAAAAGAACCCATGTTCTAAAGCTGGGGTGAGTAATAATAATCATTAGGATCTCTCAAAATGGATTCCCTACATATTACACTACAGTAAAACCATTATAACACTTATATAAAACATTTTATATAAAGCATTAAACAGTTCAACAATTTACAATAAGCCAAACACACCCTTACCAAGACACCTTTACTCAAACCATGAAACCCAAGGGAAATCCAGACAACCATACCATAATCCATTCCACCATTTCACATTATCACAGAAAATTCCATCTTGAAAAGAAACACACAACAAGGAAACCAAAACGGTGGAGCTTCCGTCCAACCCATTCACTACATTTTCAACTAGTGGTGATTCCCAACCACTATCCATAATGGTGGTTCTTATGACCACTATATATCAACTTTTATAGTGATAATTCAGTCCCACTTTCACACAACAAACAAAATCCATAACACTTAATCAACCAACAATCACAAAGCACCAAGGCCACACAAAATCACACCATCATTCCCATAATATGCCAATTCACTTAAATAAATCACTCATTTATTGAAAACACCCTTTAACCAATTTTACATGCCCAACCACATTTCAATAAACAAAAAATTTATTGAAAACCATATTTCACAAAACATTTTTCATAATCAACCACTAATGATTTAAAATCAATATTTTAAAATCACACAACAAAGCCCCTTTTTTGCAACAATAACCCATTTTCCCCAAAATCCCTCAAATCATCACCAAATGGATTTCCAACAATATTATCACGTCATTTTCACAATTAATTTCAAGAAAAACAAATTAATTTCAACCAAGGCCACTAATTCTAACAAAGTGGAGTCGAGAGAGAATCCACCTACCTTTAGGGTTCTGACAAATTTGACCCCCATGTAACCGCACCACAATCCGGGAAAATGCTCCACTAAAACCACTCTAGATATCCTTCCCTATCACTAAAAAGCCTTAAAATCAACATCCAAGGAAAACAACAACCCTATATCTACATGAAATAGATGTATATATAGAAAACTGAGAGAGAGGGAAGAGTAGATCTAGAGAAAACCAAAGAGAAACCAAGAGGAGGGACTTACCCGGAAGAAACCACCTTCAAATAACCTTGAAACTCCTTCAAATCGCTTCCAAAATGAGTGGGAGAGCCCCTAAAACCCTTGATAATCAAAAATAACAAGTAAGTCTCAGGTGGGAGGAAATTTGGAGTGAAATAGGTCAAGCCTGACTGAACTCGGATTTAAAAATCCCTTCTTTAAGTGGCCACACAGTTAGCCCACATGGTTTGGAAAACCGTGTGCTAACCATGCACACGATACTGCCTCAATAGAAGGGATATCGCATGGTTGTCTCGCACAGTTTGGAAAACCATGTGCAGACCATGTGAATCCCATTATCTCCCCCTACACAGTTACCTAGAGAGCTCATACAGTTTTCCCTAATCGTGTTCAAATCGTGCACCCATAGAAAAGCCTCCAAACTTATTCAAAACCATTCCAAAATCTCCCAAACTCTTCCCAACTCTTCCCAATCGCTTTAAACACATAAAAGGAATAAAAAAAGATACATAAATCAAACTGGGGGTGCTAAATTCTCCCCACCATTGGACTTTCCGTCCTCGAAAAGTAGAGAACCACCACTTTGCTGAAAGAGCTTGGGCCATTGCTCGACCATCTCTTTCTCCCGCTCCCAAGTATCCTCCTAAATCTGACCATACTGCCACAAAACCCGAACTAAATCGATGATTTTACCATGAAATACTTTCTCCTACCTATCCACAATCTGCACTGGCATGTGCACCAAGGAAGCATTTGGTTCTAGCTCAACATGATCCCAACGAATCACATGGTCACGATTCGGCTGATACTTTTTCAATTGTAACACATGAAACACATTGTGCACCGCACTAAATCATGGTGGAAAATCCAACTGATAAGTCACCTCTCCAATCCACTCAAGTATCTCAAAAGGCCCAATATACCTCAGACCGATGATGTCCCAACCTAGGAGAGATTCACAAAAACACATGATCACCCACCTCGAATGACAATGGTCATCGACGATGGTCCGCATACGATTTCTGAAAAAATTGATCCATATCCATCCTCTTCTTGGTCAACTTGATTTTCTTCATAGTCTTTTAGACAAGGCTTGGTCTAATCATCTAATTCTCACTCATTTCCACCCAAAATAGAAGAGAACAACACGGACGCCCATACAATGCCTCAAACAGAGCCATATGTATTGAATCCTGATAACTGTTATTATAGGAGAACTCCACCAATGGTAAGTGATCCTCCCATGAACCATAAAAATTTATCACACACACCCTTAGCATATCCTACAACATTTGTATCATCCTCTTGGATTGGCCATCCGTCTGCGGATGATACATTGTGCTCGTAGTCAACTGTATCCTAAGGTCTTGCTGTAAGGATTTTCGAGATATGAACCTCGAATATCTATCTGATACAATAGAAATTGGAACAACATGCCTCTTTACCACCTCCCAGATATAGATTTTGGACAGATCCTCCACCGTATGAGATTCACAAATCAGGATGAAATGGGCCGACTTTATGAGTCGATCCACAATCACCCATATGGCATCATGTTTCCAGACCATTCTTGGGAGACCCGTCACAAAATCCGTTGTTATTTTCTCTCATTTCCACACTGGGATAGGTAAAGACTACAACATGCCAGCTGTCCAATGATATTATGCCTTGACTTGCTGACAAGTCAAGCATCTCGAGACAAACCCAACCACATCCCTTTTCATACCAGCCCACCAAAACTGCACTTTCAACGCCTTGTATATTTTCTGAATTCCAGGATGGACAGTCCACCTAGAATGATGATAATCCCTGAGAAGTTCCTCCTGACAAGCCATTGGTACCACCATCTGATTCCAAAAACACTATACTGAATTCCCATTCATTTCCCAGCTCTCAATGGTCTCCCCACTATTGAGTTTCGACCCCATCGCCACACATTTAGAATCAGATGATTGTGCCTCTTTAACCAAACCATCCAAGTCAGGAACCTACGAAAATAGAAATAAGACCACTCTTACACCCTGGTCCTCACATTCTAACTGCATGTCGGCTATGAATGACATCAACTTCCACTAATCTGATGCATATTTCGCCACCTGAGCATATGACTTTCTACTTAATGCATCCAACACCGAATTTCCCTTACCCATGTGTACATTAAGTCAAAATCAAACATTTGGAGATATTCCATCCATATACTTTGCCTCAACTTCAAATATATCTGTGAGAAAATATTTTTTAAGATCTTATGGTCGGTAAACACTATAAATTTCTCACCGAAGAGATAATGAAACCACAGTTTTAAAGCATGAACCATTGCTGCCAATTCCAAATCATGTGTTGGGTAGTTCTTCTCATGTAACCTCAACTGTCGTGAGCCATATGCAACCACATGATTCCCCTGCATGAGAATACTCCTCAACCCCGATCTCAATGCGTCATAATACACCACATACCCTTTCCATAGTTCAGGAAAAACCAAGATTGGTTTTTATGTAAGGAGACCCTTTAACTCTTCAAAGAATTTATAACAGTGCTCATCCCATTGAAATGGGATATTCTTTCTTGTAAAATCTATCATCGGTGAAGTCAATTGTGAGAAATCATGAACAAAACGTTGATAATACCCAGCTAGATCAAGGAAGCTCTGTAACTCAAAAACGTTCTTTGGCGGTTTCCATGAAATAACAGTATCTATCTTTTCCAAATCAACTAAAACACCCTTATAAGAAATAACATGGCCAAGGAAATGAATCTCTTGTATCCAAAAATCACACTTTGACAATTTGGCATACAACCAATGATCCCTCGAGATCCCCAACACGATCTCCAAGAGCTGATCATGCTCTACCCTTGTACTTGAATACACCAGTATATCATCCACAAATACCACCAAAAAAGAATCCAAATATCTCTGAAATATATGATTCATCAATGCCATAAACACTACTGGTGCATTCGTTAGACCAAAGGGCATAACCACATATTGGTAATGGCCATATCTACTTCTAAAGGTTGTTTTCAGAATATCCTCCTTCCTCACTCGAAATTGATGATACCCTAAACTCAAGTCAATCTTGTAGAACCACTGAGCTCCCCTCAACTAGTCAAACAAATCATCAATGCGTGGAAGTGGGTATCCGTTCTTTATCATAATCTAATTAAGTCTATAATAATCAACACAGAGCTGCAAGGTTCTATCATCATTTTTAACAAACAAAATCAGTGCTTCCCATGGAAATGTGCTAGGACGGATGAACCCTTTGTTTTATAACTCTTCCAACTACATATTTAATTCCCTCAATTATATTGGTTTCATTTGGTAAGACAGAAGTGAGATAGGACTGGTCCCCATTAGGAGATCAATTGTAAACTTCACTTCTCTCACAGGTAGAAACCCTGATAATTCTTTAGGAAATACATCCATAAACTGATCCACAACTACCAGAAGAACACTCTTCTCAACACCTTCCACTAATTTCAATAACAAAGCCACTAACTGATATGATATCATGTCAATCGCTGGTTCCAACAAGTCTGTTTCACCCTAATTCTCATTGTTCTCCCCTATAAAGAGATGTTTAATGCCATCCTTTGTAAAAAAAAGTAACTGTTTGTGCATAGAAACCAATGTGGGCCTTAAACATTTCCAATCAATCCATTCTCAGGATTATGTCACAAGCATCCATCTCAAGAACTGAGAAATCCCACATCAATCCAATGCCATCCATAACTAAACAACAGGATTGACATAAGAAGGATCGACACTCTCTTTAACCCAGGTGAGTTTGAAGTTTCAAAATAGATGGCATCATTTCCACATTTAAACCCAACAAATCAACAGTGCGAGAATCAATAAAAGAATGAAAATCACCCGTATCAAATAAGTCTTGTATCAATGTGGAATTTAAAATAATCGTACCACGCACCGTGGATGGTCCTGAATGATCATCCATCGCTACCTGCTCAGCTCCAAACAACTGCTTTCTTTCCATGATTTTCTCTTTATTACCCTACTGAGGAGTCAGGGTGTTCCTCGAATCACTATGACTAATCTTTGTCTGCTACTGAGGGTTATGCTACTGCCCCCATCCTGTCATGGCATAAGACCCCTGCGACCCTTGAGGAGTGTCATGGACACCTGACCTTAGAGAATTCTGACAATAATGTTGCAGATTCCCTATCTTCTTACAATTATGACATGATCAAGGTTGTGTCATACAATCCTGCTTGATGTGGCTCGTAGAACCACACTGAAAAAATATCAGCTTACTCTAAGGCTTTGAAGGAAGATACACTGATCCTATCATCGGATTCTGAACTGTACTCTCACCCTGGAAATAAGTGTCCCTCTTCCGCTTGAACCAGCATTCGAGATCCCACTATTTCCCATAGATACCAACATACTTCCCCTTCCTATATCCCCCATAATATCTCGCTCAGCCACTATATCTCTATTCACCATTTCTATGTAATCATCTATACACAGCATCGTTATCTTGGAATGAATTTCATGGTTTAACCCAGCTTCAAAAATTCATTCCTTCAAGGATGTACTACCCGCCACCTCGGGTGAAAACCGCACTAAGTTTATAAACTTAGCTACATACTCTGTTATTTTCAAGTTCCCTTGTTCCAAACTAAATAAATCTATTGTACATTGAATTCTAAATGTATGAGGGTAGAATTGTTTGTTAAAAAATTCCTCAAAACCCTCCCATGTCACACTTTGGTTCGTCCTGGCTTGGACTGCCAACTCCCACCACTGAAGGGAAAGATCTTCCAACATATACATGGATAACTTCACTTTCATCTCTGTGGGTGTTCCCAAGAAGTCAAATATCCTATTCATTCTATTCATCCACATTGCAGCCCTGTGTGGCTCCGAATCACCCCTAAAGATGGGCAGATTTTTCCTTTGAAAATGAATCATATAATCCACATGCCTTGGTTCATCCACTTTATTCCCACTTTCCATAGCTTGGAAAGCTTTCACTATACTATGCACTAGCTACTGGTTCACCTAAGACTCAAGTGAAACCTCATTTTCAGCAGCTTCCTCCAGTTGGTCTCTACGACGCCTACCCAGTGTCATTTCTCTCAACAAAAAAACAACCATAAGTCCCACTCCCTTGATAATAAAGGGTATAAAATTTTCAAATTCAATTACATAATAACTATAAAAACCAGAATTTCCACAAGTTCACATTTCCCATGTTGCACTATTCTGAAAAATCCACCATGTTTTGAAAATCAACCCATTTTCAAAATACCATGAGTTTCCATGTTTCAAATACTTCCATTTTGAAACCCAATTCAAATTTTCAAAATATACACATTCATATCACACCATAGATCATTATTCCCCAATGAAATATGCATCCCAGTGGGAAGTCATTTCTACCATGCATGCCAAGCTCATATTATTGGCTACACCCACGACAATGAGATATCAAATTCCTATAAGTGTCTCCAAACACTTATGTACCCAACTCCTTGGTAACTTGAAGTTCATCATAAAAGGGTTAGCTATATCCTTTTATGCTATACATTCCAAGTTTCGACAATCCTATGCCTTGCTGCCATCCCGAATTATGGAATATACCAAGAACGAATGTCAACACCAAGACCAAAAATCAACACCAAAGGACCAAACAACTATTCTCACGCGAAAGCCAAGGATGGAACAAACTGATACCAATTGTAACATCCTGTCCCATCTCATTGGCCTGAGAGTGAGGAAGAATGCTACTTGGCCTTAAGTGATGTTCCTAAGGTGAAAAAAGCTGGCAATAAATGCCAAGGGATTCGAGAATAAATTGGGAAATGATTTTCCCTTGATATTCAACTAACCAACCAAACAATCCACTATCAACAAACTACATGATGTATGTCGACAAAACAACCAAACCCATACATTACCAAAAGAAAACTAATTAATCCATAACAATCCCATATGCCAAATAAAATCAAGACAAAATCAGAGTACCAAGCAGAAGACTACAACAAGACTCCAAGAGAACTAGGACATCATCCATAGCTCCACACAAAGATTCATGCTCTAGGAACCATAACATCACCAAAGCATCATGCTGAACCACTAGAAAAATGAGATACTTTACTCTTACCTGTGTCCCAGAACACAACATCTACAAAATCACCTAAGTTCCATAGCAGGGGTGAGTAATAACACTTAGTAGGATTTCCCCAAATTACTTCCCTACACACGCCACTAGGATAAAACCATTAGCACATTTATATAAAACAGTTTATATAAAACATTAAATAGTTCAACAATTACCAATAATCCAAACATACCCTTACCAAGCCACCTTTACTCAAACCATCCAACCCATGGGAAAGTCAAAAAAAACATAATCCATTTCATCATTTCACATTAGCACAACAAATTACATCTTTCAAATCAACACACAACAAGGAAACCAAAATGGTGGAGCTTTCATCCAACCCATTCACTACATTTCCAACTAGTGGTGCTTCCTAACCACTGTCCATAATGGTGGTTATTCCAATCACTACCCATCACCTTTTATAGTGAGACTTCCCTCCCACTTACACACAACCAACACAAGCCATAAAACTTAATCAACCAACAAGCACAAAGCACCAAGGACACACAAAATTACACCATCATTTCCATCACATGTCAAATCACTTTAATAAATCACCCATTTATTGAAAACACCCTTTAACCAATTTTCCATGCCCAACCACATTTCAATAAACAACATCTTTATTGAAAATCATCTTTCACAAAACATTTTTAATAATCAACCACTAACAATTTTAAAATCAACATTTTAAAATCACACAACAAATCCCCTTTTTGCAACAATAACCCATTTTCCCCAAAATCCCACAAATCATCACCAAATGGATTTCCAACAAGATTATCACATCATTTTCACAATTAATTTCAAGAAAAATAAATTAATTGAAACCAAGGCCACTAATTCTAACCAAGTGGAGTTGAGAGAGAATCCACCTACCTTTAGGGTTCCAGTGAATTCGACCCCCATGCAACCGTACCCCAATCTAGGAAAACGCTCCACTAAAACTGCTCAAGATATCCTTACCTATCACCAATGAGACTTAAAATCAACATCTAAGGAAAAAAACAACCCTATATCTACATAAAATGGGTGTAGATCTAGAAAACCGAGAGAGAGGGAAGAGTAGATCTAGAGAAAACCAAAGATAAACCAAGAGGAGAGACTTACCTGGGAGAAACCACCTTTAAACCACCTTGAAACCCCTTCAAATTGCTTCCAAAATGAGTGGTAGAGCCCCTCAAACCCTTGAGAACTGAAAATCCTAAGTGAGGCTCGAGTGGGAGGATGTTTAGAGTGAAATAGGTCAATCCAAACTGAATTAGGATTTAAAAATCCCTTCTTTAAGTGGTCTCACAGTTAGCCCACACAGTTTGGAAAACCGTGCGCTAACCGTGTGCATGCCACTACCTCAAGAGAAGGGGTCCCGCATGGTTTGGAAAACTATGTACAGACCGTGTGAAGCCCACTATCCCCCCTTGCATAGTTACCTAGAGAACCCACACAGTTTTCCCTAATTGTGATCAAACTATGCACCCTTATAAAAGCCTCCAAAATTATTCAAAACCATTCCAAACTCTCTCAACCTCTTCCCAACTCATCACAAGCACTTTAAACACATAAAAGGCATAAACAAAGGCTACATACCTCAAACTGGGGGGTGTTACATACATTATGAATCATGAAAGGGATTAATGATAGTGAAAGGGGTCACTTATCACTTTTAAATCATAAGTTTAGTAATATTTATATGTAAAATCATATCCCATCAAAATTAATTGTAATACAAAGTGTATTACATAAATAAGGTTCTTTAATAAAGAGGATAAAGAGAGGATACCTTGCTAAATTTTGGCATAGTAACGGTTTAGGTAAATGCTATAATGTGATGGGATAAATTATATTTAATTATCAAAAAATAAATTAAATATTATATATATCTTTATAAATTCATGAGAACATAATAAAATGGGATTCAAAAGGCTAATTACAAATAAGGTGCTTGAATGGAAAAGAAGAGAGTGAAATCCCTTACTAAATTTCGGCATAGTAATGTCTTAGGTAAATTCTATAATGAGAGGGTGGAAATGATATATAATTATTAGGAAATAAATTATATATTAAATTCATCTTTATAAATTCGTAACAACATAACCAATTGAGATTCAAAAGGCTAAATATAAAGAAGGTGCTTGAATTGAAAAGAAGAGAGAGAGGTCCCTTACCTTGAGAGGGAGATTCCAAAAGCTTAGGAGAAGCTTCTTGGGAGTTAGGGGAACCTTGGAAGGACTCTATAGAGGGGAGGTATGAGTAAGGACATGATACAAGGTTTTTTTTTGAATAGTAATGGGATATTGGGTGGGTTTATATAGGAAAAGAGAGGGGAGTTATTTATTATTTTCCAAACTTTGGTTTTGGACTCTATACAATAAAATAATCAAAACCAAAAACCTTATCATGGTTCTTGCCCTTGGTTTTTGAAAAAATGAGTAGTTTTAATTATTTTATAATTAAAAGGTACAAACTTATTAAAATATTAACCTTGGTGATGTGTAAGTGAGTCGTGTTCATAAAGAAATTATTTTAAAACCATAAAATATAATATAGGTTTTGAAGGATTCATAAAGGATTTATAAAATTAATCAAATAATATAAAATATTGTTATTTTAAAGGGAAATATATATTTGGTTTTTTATACCCGTTATATCATTTATTAGATCACTTTTGGGTTATTATGATGTCATAATGCACACTATAAATTTATACTGTATTTAATTTTTACCCGAAAATTCGACAATCTCAAAAAATTATTAAAAATAAACCATTAGATAATTTTAATGTGCTAATTAAAAATATGATATTTATTTTATAAAAATAATTTTATAAATATGTGAATTTTTAAATTTAAAAAAATAATCGACATTTATTGAGAAATGCTGGTTTTTTCGACAATTACAGTTTTCAAACCTTTATAAAAAAAATTTTGACTTCATAAAAATTATATTATCATTTAAATTTAATAAAAAATATTTAATAGTATTATTATATTAAAATATAATTTATTTTTAAAATTCATATATTTATCAAAAAGGTATGTATTAATTGAAATTTCTTATTGCACAAAAATACAATTTGTGTTTTATCACATAAAAATCTAATTTTTATCAAAATAATTTAATAATTATTTATAAAGAAACAAAAAAATATATAAAAATTATTATATTAAAATAAAAATATAAAAAATCATAATATTAGGGTTACTTTATTTCTAGTCCTTATTAAATTATTTTTTACTGTTAATTAACCTTTTTTACCATGGTAATAAATATTTACTACGGTTACTATTCATATTCTCCAAAAATTAAGTTCAACTTATTACCTAATATTAATTATGATTATTAAAACTATGGAATCCATTTTATAAAAATCAATTCTCATAGGTGGATAAATTTAATTTAAAATAAAACTCGCAAGCGCGATGGAAAACGGTTTTTCTGAAAAATGAATTTTTCAATGAAAAGATTATTTTACTTAAAATCTATAAACAGTAATATTCATTATATGAATTTCAATTAATAATGATATATATATGATCCATAAATTTAATTCAAATCATTCCCCATTATGAGTTATTTTTAATTAATTAAAATGGAGAAACATTATTCATTTTAAAACTTTTTTCAGAAAAATGTGTTTTCAAGCCTAAAAATAAACTTATACTAAAATATGGTATAAAGATAATTTAAATTTAATTAATTGGATTAAATAAAACTAAATAATACATATGTCACTTTAAAATAAAATTAAAATAATAATGATACTTTTAAATTACTTAATTTATCAAAAGAAATGACAATTTTACAAAAAAAATTGGTACTTTTTCACTATTTACTAAAAAATAAAAAAAATCATCCTAAGTTAATTTTGATGTGATGATTTCAAAAATTATGTTAAATTTATAAAATATTTTTATAAATGTTATATAAATTAATTATAATATTTTCTCACAAAAAATAAATAAATAACATTTTTGAAGAAAATGTATTTTTGAAAAATAAAACGACATTACTAAAAATTGAGTTATTATTTACTAAGAATTTATCAATAAATTTATGTTGAGTAGTAAATGTATATATTATAAATTAATTAATCCTATTCATACTCATACATTTAATGGCTAGGTTATAATGGTCGTATTTAAATAATTATTGTTCGTTTGAGTTCAGTGTTACGTATCACATACGTTATCAAACATAATTTTCTATTTTAAAAACTCAGGGTGATACACTAGTGGATCATAATATATATAAAATAATAATAAGTCATTTCTTATTTCTATCAAAAATAGAATTGTTAGTACAATTTATCCAATAACATCCAAAGTTCAACATAGTTCATTCCATGAATGGTTAACCTTATGACCCTTCCAAAATTTAAAATTTATAAATAAGGTCACTAAATTTCCTAAAAAAACTTTACATCAATCCCCAAAATATCATTAATTAGCTCTTAATTTTAACATACCAAATATTTGAATACCTTAGTTGTATATTTTCCTAAAACATGGTAATAACCATAATTATGATAAAACCTTAATGAAAACATACATACTTCCCCGTTACTTGAATAAAACCTTAAATTATTTAATACATTCCATAAATCCAATAATTTTGTAAACTCCATAAATGATAATATAAATCATTTTGTCCACAAATCATTAATCAGTTCCAAATTCATCAATATTATCCAATTTACTTTATTCATATCCATAATCTATTTATTCCAAACTAAACACCACTTTATCAACATTAGGAACATTTTAAGGGTTATATTCCCTTAATCATGTGTAATATATAAAATATAACCTTTCCATTAAATCACTTTTCTTGTTCATTAGTACCATTCAACATATTCTTTAAAATCTATAATAAAAAACTTATATTGTACAATCCTTATATATTTCCTGATTCATATAACATAATTCTTGAATTTTAATACATAAACACTTCAATCAACCCACTTCATTCTCAAACCATTAATTAGGACTCATCATCTTATTCCTTAATACCTCTTTACTATAATATGAAATATGAATCATGTCTTAACATTCATCAACCTCAATTTAACCATGCTTCTTACATTTAACATAAACAATACTATTAGAACAGCACATACCTTTTATATGTCATTCATAGTCTCTTCATCATCATCGATATAACTATTACTCGTACAAACTCACTAATTTTATTTATAATCTTTCCCCCTAGGAAATTGATTTTTATAATTCCCATACTTTCAACATTAATAACATTCAACCATTGATAATACTTTAGGGAGACCAATATTTTCATCTGTTGTGTTAACTAAACTTTTAATTTTCCCTTTACAATTTATTAATTTTTTTTTTCTTCTTCTCTATTCATAAAACATCTTATGATTCCTTTGATACATTCCCTATAGTGATTCTTCCCACATTATTGACATATAGTAAACTTAATCTTCTTTCCTCCATGGTCTTCACCACCTGAACACTTAATAAACTATATCTTTATCTTATTTGGTGATTCTGAAAGTTGGTTAAGGTATAAGTTGTTAATCATATATCATGATAAATAATTAGGAATAATCATAATATCCTTTACTCTAGTCATAATCTCATTTTATTTCTCATTAAAACATTTTCTATCACATTCAATGTTAATCTAATTCCTTCTAGTTCCCTCCATTGACTAAAACCAAAAAACATAGTGTAAGAAACAATAATCACAGTGGGAAACCACATAATCATGAAAACCAATTTATAGGATGTCTAAATCATGACACCTTATTTTCAATATATAACACCTTAAGTTTAACCTAGTTAATTATTCAAATCCTTCATAATGGTTCATAAAAAGTTTTTGAATTCCCAAATCATATCCCCATGAGTGTCAAACCAGGTGTGTAGTAACACCTGTTGTCGTGAACTAGGTGATGATAAAGTATAAATCAATGTGACCTTTTCTGAGTTATTTCCCATATGTACCTTTGCACCAAAGCCACATCCACTTGTAGTATCCAGATAGAGATATAATTTATTGGAAACCACTCTCTCTATTCTTTACCAAAATTCCATGACATTTTACTATACTTTAACTCATCTTTATACTTATCTTTAGACATGTCCCTATATATATACTTATAAATAACCCTAGGAATCTCATTAAAGTTTTCTCGTCCTAGCTTCCAAAGGTTAATTAAACCTTACTCTGATACCAATTATAAAGACCCAAACTTATCATACATAAATATTACATCTTAGTATATGAATATTCATTATATAACATAACGATCCATACTAGAATCGTTTAGGTCTAGTGCCTTTGGAAACTTAGGCACATAAACTACCGGTCCATAAGTGAGTAATGTCATCTCCCACTAAGTTCTTCATAAAGAGCACCCTTATTAGACATATCATACATAATACCTTTCTTTATATCCTGGGGAAAGGAAACATAAGAAAGGGTGATCTTAGATTCTCAGTAAGGGTAAAAAATAGAGATACTAATATAACATGAGATTATGAGTATGAGAAAATGATAATAACATTTGAAAACCATACCCTTCTTATAATATATCATAAACTTGAGTCATAGAATAAATCTTGGTAGTTCATAAGGCATGAATAATAATTGAATCAAATAACATGAGCCATGAGGGTATAATATTGTCATAAGACATATATTTTTGGCATACACATAATCATAGAAAACCATTTCCTTAGTAGTCAAGGATCATTTCAAAAACTATCATAATGGAATGGGTTCACTCCCCAAACCATCATAATAGTCAAGGTTCACTCCCAAGACTGTCATATTGGATATAGTCCCTTACTAAACTGGGTTCACTCCCCATTCTAGTCCTATTTATCTCATGAGATATAAAGATTTATGCAATACATTGGAGGGATATCTAGGTCTCACTCATCACATAGTTAAAATCATACATGCATGTTCCATAAGATTATAAAACATTTATCATATTGGAATACATGAAAAAAATGGGTTTCATAGACATTTCATCATAGAAAAACTTGTGGAAAAGAAACAGGTTTCATAATAATTTCATCATTTCATTATAAAATAACCTATGGATAAAGAATGGATTTAATAAAAAATTTATAATTGTATAACCCATGGAAGGGAAATTGGTTTCATAAATATCATTTCATCATTAACATAAACCATCTGGAGAAATAATAAGAATGGTATCATTGGATCATGTCCCCAGTAAAGCATAAGTAACACCAAAGGATGTCATCTTATATGGAAAATGATTTTGAAAGATCGTTTAGAACATTTATTTAGGAAAATAGTCTCTCCATTTGAAAAACACTTTTTAAATCATAAAACATTTTCAAAATCCTTTTCTTTGAAAATAACATTAGAAACCTATAAAGGAATATTTAAAAAACATTTAAAAGATTTTTTGAGGTAAATATCCTTTCTTTAAAAATAAATTTTTAAAAATTAAAATTCATAAAATATTTTTTAAATGATTTTATTTGAAAAAAAATGAAACATATAAATTAAGGTTTAAAACATTTAGTGGTCATGATAGTGGTAAATTTTGTTCATGTCTTACACATTCAAACAAATATTCCTTTCACATTTTCAGTAAAATCCAAAAAGATATTATTTTTGAAAACAACATGAAGATTCCTTTTAAAACACTTTTTAAAAAGTTTAAATATGGGTAAAATTTTCTTTAATAAATCCTTTGTATAATGTTAAAACATTTTTGAAAACATTTTTAGAAGACATGGACATATAAGAAAAAAGGCTTTCGACCGAATAGAGAAATAAGATGATTTTTCTTAAAAACATTCTTTTGAACTCTTGATTACATAAAGAGAGGAAAATTAAGGGAATACATGTATTCTTGTGAAATAACTAGATGAGAATAAAATTCATGAGTTTATTGAGAGATGTATCATAATATTTTATCATCATAAGCATAATCATAAACAATGAGATTATAACATCAAACCTTTACCACTTTGGTATCTTTTAAATCGTAGGCCCTATTAAATAATAGCATCAAATTAAACTTTAAATGTAATTAAAAGAATTATATTAATGATATAAAATCAAAATGGAATTATATACACCTCATAAAAGAAGATAGGTTCATGACATATCTTATTTCCCAAAGAAGGCAATTTGAGATAAAATATCTTATTGATTTAGTAACTTTTGAAAAGTAAACACCATAGATGAGAGATAATAAAATGGAAATGTAAATCACCATAATTTTCAGGATAATAATCATAAAATACATTCATGTGAAGTATATTCACTACATAAGATAAGCATGTGGTGAATATGGAATGTGCCTCACAAAAAATAAAAGTCAGACGAAAATCTATTACCTTAAGTCTCAACTTCCATCATACACATTAAAAAATAATGTATAATAAATATAAGTTTATTATATATATATAAAATAACCAAACTTATATATATCATACCATATATTATTTACTTATGACCTTTTATTACCATTTTATTAACAATTCCATGTTAAAGTTAGGTTTCAGGCAATAACTACTTTGTTTTTAAAGTATGTTTTGATTTGTTATTTTTGGTCCTATTAATTTTATAATGGTTAAATAATCTATAGAATTTTAACCATGAAATGAATATCATATATATTTATTATATATGTATTTAGAGTAATCCATAAAAGTTAGAGATATAAAATGAAATATATTGTTCATGGAGTCGCACTACTGGAAATATGATCTATACCAACGGTTTTGGGAAATCATTGGTATAGTTCACTAATTTGGACCTATACCAACGGTTTGGAAAAAACCGTTGGTATAGGTCACTAATATGGACCTATACCAACGGTTTGTCCAAAACCGTTGGTATAGGTCCCAAAATCAAATAACTTGTACCAACGGTTCTCAAAACCGTAGGTATAGGTACATGTATTTTTAATGGAATCTTCTTACAGAGGACATTAAATAAATCAAAATTTAAAATACTTATGATAATACATATATATATTTATGAAATTATGTTCACAAAATTAAGTTAGGTTAGTGGTTAGGTCATTCAATCACAAACGGGAGGTGCTGGGATCAAAACCAACCGAATAATTTTTTTTTGAATTACATATACCAACGGTTTATGGAACCGTTGGTATATATTTTCATCTTACTTATACCAATGGTTTTCAAAACCATTAGTATAGGTCTATACCAACGATTTTTCTAAAACCGTTGGTATGGACCTATCCCCATGGCGTACTTGACAACGGTTCTCCAAACCATTGTTATACCCTATACCAACGATTTGGAGGCCTATACCAACGGTTCCAAATCGTTGGTATATGGTATTTTTCCAGTAGTGACGGTAGGTCGTACATGCGCATAAACATTGTTTCCATTTTCTCGATAGATTTAAAGAAAAAATTGTAAATAATATATTACCATTCTAGAATTATTTTTATGTAATATATATCACATATTTTTATTTAAACCTATCTTTATTACCTTCCATGTAAAGCGTATGTGAAGAATGAATTACATAGCTTCGTGTGGCGGTAGTCCGTTGTACACATGAACGATGTTATTTCATACCCCATGGAATAGAAGTAAGAAGGTGTATATGATATCATAATGAAATAAGTATAATTATATTACAAATATCATATGTATTTTTTTAATCTATCCCTATTACCATCCAAGTAAAACAAAAAAGAAAAATACATCACATCAGTTTTCATGGCAGTAGTCCTCTGTACACATGAGCAACATTATAATTTTCCAACAGGTTAGGATGTAAGAAGGAATATGTGGTATTATAATTCAAAAGGTATAATAATATAATATATAAACATTAAATCAATCATTATATCCATCCATGAGAGGTGGTGATGAAAAACGAATAACATCAATTTGTGAGGCGGTAATCCATCGTACATGGCTGTTGGGAAAGTCCTATACCAACAGTTCTTAGTGAACCATTGATATAGGGTTACTAGAATTTTGTTTTAACCAATATTTTACTTATAACTATTGATATAGACCAATACCAAAAAAATTTAACCACTAGTATAGACATATACCAACATTTTGAACTATTAGTATAGGTATATACCAAAGGCTTAAAGTAAACCATTGGTATAGGTCTACACGAATGATTTTGTAACCATTGGTATAGCTCCCCTAGTTCACAGACCTACAACACCCCCACTACCCACAGAACCTACAAAATCCAACAAAACCTGCTCAAATAACCACCAAAAGACACACCATCACCCCACCTTGGTCAATTACCTGCAAACAAACATCACTAACCAATATACAAATAATGATAACACAAGAAATCAATTAATGAATTCAACCAATGATAAAACACACTCAAAAAATCACATATCTTCATTCAGAACTAATCATCAAACATCAAATGTCATAAATATGAGTCAAAAATGTAAAGGATAAATTTTTCCCTCATCACCGTCATCCTCATCATAATCCTCATTGTCATCCTCGCCATCATCCTCACCCTTTTCCTCACCATCATCCTCACCATCATCCTCTTCATCACTATCACCATCGACATTTCCAAGAACGTCATCATATTGACCACCACTAGGACCAATACCCAATGCACTATATAACATATGTATCATTGATACATATTCATCACAAGTAATGGCGATAACTGGTTGAAGGGATGGAAATAAGACTTCCATAAATTTCATAAATTCATTGTTAGACTATTGAATCTATTCACTCTCCTATATGACCATTTTTTCAACCTTTTCTGCCTGGTCTGAGCCTGTAATGCCCATGCATTATCTTTTTTCAAATCAGTGCTACCAGAATTGTCTTGTAAAGTGGGCCAATATCTAGTTAGGATAATACTATTCCCTAGTTGACATCATACACTACCATGGTGCTCATATCCCAAAACTTGATCTAAGTGATCGTTTGTCATAAAGTTTTGAACTATATGCTCATTAAGGGCCTCCAAATCACACTGTTAAAAATTTAAATAGACTATTTAGTTAGAAAATAGATATTAAAATTTGAAATCAAAAAATTAAAACTTAAAATCTACTACTATGTTGGTTCATTTACCGCGCTTCCGCCTTTCTTCTTTCTGCTCAAGAAAAAATATTTTTCTCAAGGCACGTGTCCTTCAATATTCAAAACCTCCCTCTGTAATGACATTTAATGTAGAAAACCATAATTGAAATTAGTTTATTAATAATAAATTTCAAAACTAAAATCAAATGGATATACTCAATGATGAAATATGATTTTCTATAATGATTGATTAATTTTTTCTAGTATGATATGAGTTGGTTAACAAAAGAAATTTTATATACTAAATAGGGAGAATTGAGAATATGATCAAATAATGATTTGATAAATTAACTTAAAGTTGAATTTAAGGATTCTTTTTTGTATATACTATTTCTATGATAGAAGGGAAACATAATTATAGAATAATGGAAATGGAATATCTTTATTGAGAAAAACTAATCAAGATGAAATATATGTATAATATACTAAAGTGGAAAGGTGAAATGTATTCTAGATATGTTTCTATTTGGTTTTCTTTGTTTCTATGATTTAATTTGAAAGGGGTTAAAATAGGTAAAAGTAAGGTAAATTTTTCATTGATGTATATTTATGATAGTGTATAGTCAATATTGGTGTTTGTCTTTTTTTTTAAATACATATTAAAGAATATGATTTATTATTTATTTGGTTAAATAATGGTAATGTTTAGTTATAATGAGAGTATGTAAGGTCATTTTGGTTTTGATCCTTGTTTTTATATTTAGTTTGACATGGTATAATTTTATTTCATTCTTTTTAATTAAATTTGGTTGTGTATGGTTCAATTCAATTTATTTTGGTTCAATTATATTCAATTTATATTAATGAAGTATGATTTCATTATGGTCGGCTTATTTTTTCATCTTAATTTAGTTTTGTTTATTTTGGATGAGATTTATTTATTTTTATTCACCTATATTTGTTTATAAATTTTCATTTCAATTTGATTTAGTTTTTTCATCCCTTATATGATTCAGTTTGGTATATATTAATTTATATTCATTTAGTTAAGTTATCTTTCATTTGATTTATTTCGATTCAACTCAATTAAATTTTATTTGATTTGGTGTGATTTATTTCATTTTTTATTCAATTTTTTTTATCATATTCAAACTAGTACATTTAGGTTTTTTATTTTCATATTGGTTTTGCTTCCAGTTGGGTTGTTTTAGTTTCATCAATCACTGAACAGAGGTGATTCCATAATTATTCATTCTAGCTAATCCATTTAAAGGGGATATTCCATACTTGGATTTATTTTATTCTAACTTTATTTAAACTAAATTTCCAAATCATAATTCCTCTATTTTTTCTAAAAAATAGCATTGATTTGGAGCCCTTTGAGTAATTTGACAGTGAGGCCTTGGAAAAAAAAGGTAATAAGTTTTGAGTAAAATTTGGAATGGTTGTTTCCCACTCATTCATGTAGATTCCTAGATTCACTATATGTTAACAAAGAACTTTATCCAAGTATTGATGAGGGAGATACACTCTATATAGATTTATTTTATTAATATTTTATTAAAAGTTAATTAAAAACTAACATTTATTATACTATAATTATAGAACCATTACCACTAGTGTGTTGTTGGGAATATTTTAGTGAAGAATCCATGGTATAGGTGGCGTAATTTGATAAAGTAATGGAAGAACCACTCTGGTAACCTGATAATATTGAGGAGGGAGTTGGAATATATATGTGCTTTCATAATGAACAATCTTCTCAAACAAAACCAAATGATAGGATAGTCCTTGTAGAAATCCATTCATACTCAATAGGCTATCCAAGGGTACCAACAATTAAAGAACAAAATCTAGTAGTGTTACATGCTAATTCATAAGCACGACTTCTATATATAAGTAGTAGAATCTCAATTTTAAATTTATCTTATTTTAATTTCACTCAAATTGGGTTCTTTATTAACTTTCCCTAAGATTTTAATATTGATGTAGAAATATTGGAACTAAACCTGGATACATGAGGTAATTATGAGAATATTGATTCCAAATGTGAAGAGTCTAAAGAAGAAAAGGAAATATAGGAGATATAGTTGTGTCCAGTTAGATTTGTGTCCAAATAGGTGGATTACACCTATCATATACCAACTCTATAATACTGTAGGATACTATTAGGATAAGGGTTGGGAAAGAAAAACAAATAACATGGGGTCCAACTTAGGAAGAAATTCAAGAGAATTTGTGGGATGACAAGGATGTTGTGGTCTAAACCACAAAAACAGCATCCCCCGTCTAATGAAGGATGGTCCACTACAACTACCAATGGGGTAATAAAAACATATAGTACCTGTATGGAGGTCAAAACAAGTTTCCCTTACCTTTTCATTTCATTTTTGTTTTTTTTTATTCAAATAAATTCCCCAAGTATATTTTTTTTCTTATAGGTTTTTCATAGAGGGCAGTAGTTGTGGGAATAATATAGTTTAATTGAAATCTTCCATCCCAAAAACCATATTATAGTCACCCACCATATTATTTTACTAATACCTTATTCATAAAATTTGCAAAATTCTAAAGTCATTGTTAAGTTATTTTAAGGGTAGAAGCATCTTTGTGTGGTAAGTGAAACATGCTTATTGCTAGATTATGATTTCTTGTGTTTTTCCTTTATTTTTTATTTTTGTGTTTAAATTGATATTTATTAGACAATTGAAATTTTTGGACTATTGATTTGATGGTGTTAGTGATCTTGAATTTAAAATATGAAAACTCACCTGATTAATGATATGTTTTAAACAATATTATTCCTAAAATTTCAGTACACACTAAATAATTTCAATAATAAACTAATGAATACATATAATTTACAATTGAATAAATTTTATTTCCATAATTTATTTAGATAGAAAAATTATAAATGGGTGTCGTACCTTCTTCCTCTCATGGAACAACATCATAGTTTGTCCCAAAGTGTGAAGGTATTTTGTAGAATCCTTATTTTTTTCTTTCTTCCTGACACTTCCTAAAAAAATAAATAATAAAAAACAAATTATTAATGAAAATAATAGTAATTTTCATTCAAAAACCTCAAATTTGATTAATAACTTGAACTCGATTCTCATCTAATAAAAAATAATTTCCCAATAATATGTTATTGGAAACTCATTCATGATAGGTGTGGCCTCTAAATAAATACCAAATCTAGCATGCAAACCCCTATACAACTCATGCTTATATTATCTACACAACTCACCTAATTACATAATCCATGTTGTCCTTATAACCTCACTATCAGAAAAATTAAAATGAAGCTAGAACCAAAATATAAATTTATATAAATACAATAATAATATAATATTAAATCCAATGAATTTTTTTACCCATATTTGTGCCCAAGCATTATCATTTACTTTATTTGTAAGGTGTCTCCAAGAGGGTGGCCTAATGATAATGATTTTAGAGTTTTCGGAAATTTTCTCCATAAAACTCCTATATTATCACCTTGTTTTTTCAGTCATTTGATTGTCCTTGTTGTACTCCACTGTCAATTGTGTGTGGTGGTTCCATGCTACACGCATGTGTGTATGCCCACACTGCCTAGTAGAAGATCTAACAATTAAAGAAAAAACCAATATTATATCAATAAATCTTATAATGATAATTAATTATGGTCAAAAAATTACTTGGGTTCGATAAATATACATGAGGTAGTCTGATCAGTGGGTGTTGTCGGATCCCTAGGATTTGAAGGAACTTCAACCTGTACAAATGGAATGGCACCCAATTTCTGCTTTGGGGGCTCATAATGTGTCAGAGTAGAAGTAAAAAGAGCATGAATGTAGAAGATTGAGGAGAATTAAGTGTAAGGAAAAAAAGATTGCATAGGTGTCTGTGGAAATTCATAATATGGATGGGGAGTAAGAGACATCATCAGATAAGGGAAAGATAGACGAGGAGGGTCAGATGCAATTAGTGGCAAAAACATAGGTAGCCTAAATATCCTGGGGGCCTCTAGCGACACTATGGGATCATAATGTGTGCTAGATGGTATGTCAGAGGAAGGGACAGGGTGTGATCGGGTATGCCGAGTAGAGCACGTAGCTCTAGTACCCCCCCCCCCCCCCCATATCGTCTGTCTACCCACTAGTACCACTAGGATGATCAGAGAATAACTATCATCTAGGTGGTGGATCCAGATTAAAAGTTAAAAACAAAATTAATCACATGAAATTATATGTTACATATATATATATATATATATATATATATATTTTAAATAAAATACTTACAATAGGAACTAAATGAGGGACACTTGTCTCTCTCATTCAGTTATTACTATCTTTCATCATTTTCCTTCATATCTCTTAAATGTTTTTCATTTTCTACATTTGAAAACAAATATGGAATTAATTATAAACTCATAACTAATGTGTAAGACAAACAATAAATAATATGATACATGAATTAATTAATAAATACCAATTATCAAACCAAGTAAAGGATACATAGTGATATAACAAAAGCATTTTATATTTAGTGGTAAGAATATGAAAACATAAACTAAATGTCATAGAAAAATCAATACATTCAAATTATCATGTTTAGCATGGGTATGATATAGTTTTCTTCTATTTTCAATTTGATCCAATTCAATTTTGGTTATTTCATTTGGTTCATTTTGGTCAATTTATTAGGTTATTTTTCTATTTTTATTTTTCTTAGGTCATTTGGTTCATTTTGGTCAATTGATTGGGTCATTTGTCTTTTTTTATTTATCTTAGGTCATTTTCTTCACTTTTTTCAATTGATTAGGTCATTTTTTCATTTTTATTTTTCTCAGGTCATTTGGTTCATATTTTGGGTTATGTTATTTTTTCATTTTTTGGTTAGGTCGTTATTTTCATTGGTTTTGATTTTCATATTAATTAGTTTAATATGTTCAATTCAATTCATCTTGTTTTTTGTTCTAATTTAATTGTTTCAGTTTTTTTTAGTTTGGTAAGTTCTAATACATTTCAATTCAATATTAGAAAATGCAACTCAAAGATAACTACAAAAAATATATATTGAAAATGCACATAAAGGTAAAGTTGGATACAAAATATTTGTAATCAATAGTAAAGCAATTTGAATAGTACCAACCTTAACAACCCAATTCAAGATAAACCAAAATAACTGAAAACACAGATGGATGATTTTATATATTTACCACCATAACTTTAGGTTCACAATCAATTCTTAAAATTGAAATATTATAGTCATCATAAGTAATAAATTGATCGGGGCCAATGGGATCAGGGATAGTGTCAATTCCATCATCACCATCATCAAAAATATGTCTTTGTATTACTTCAATAATGACACCAAATTCAGGCTGTGGATGATCTTTCACATAAAAAACTTGTTTATCCATTGATTCCAATATATATGGATCATCAGTATCAAGATTTTGAGTCATGTAAATAACTCAAAATCTACAATCATCAATAAATGTGTCATGAATCTTCATCGAATCAAACCACTTGCATTTAATCATAGCGACTCGACCATGAGAGTAATATTACAATATTATTATTTTCTCAATGACTCCATAATAATATACATCTTCAAATCGAGGTTGTAACGTCCCGGTTCCGGAATCCACCCAGAGGCGCCCCGTACCTGGTTGGTCACATGGCCTCAAGCGCATTTCCCCAAACGCCAGAGGTTTCCGACTAGTAGCGAGGGCCTTGGGTGTGATAGTGGGGAAACTATTCCCTCATTGGAAGAGTACACAGTGGAAGAAAAGTAAACATGAAATAGCGGAAGCAGTAATAACCAACAATATAAACAGTGGAAGACTAAATCAACAAACTGTAGCACATATGTATGTATATAAAATGATGCATGATACATAACTGGAAAACATCCAAACAAGTCACAATGCTGGAAAACACTACAGTACCAAAACAAGTACAAAATAGAAAAGTAAACAGCTCCTCAGCATCGCAAGCCGAAGCTTGGTCCCATGCTCCCCTTCTCCAAGCAATCAAGTTCCAGAAGTCGAAGGGCGCTTTCCCTTGTCTATACCTGCAGCAACATAGTCTGCTTGGGCCCAAAAGCATGGCCCAAACAGGGTGTGAGATAAAATCTCAGTAGGCATTCACCCAAAGATATGTGCCTAACAGTCAGTGAGTATATGGCAGGTAAAAGTACAATAAGCAGTAAACAGCAACAACAAGAAATAGGTAGTAACAGTAAGTAGTAAGGCAGGATGATACAACAGCAATCAAACCACAACCAACAACAGCAGTGAAGCACAAAGCTAACAAACAGGAAACCCTATGGGAAGTACTCGCAGCCATCCCCTCTGGTCCTAACCAAGAAGTACCACAACCCTCTGGGCAGTGCACTCAGCCTAACCCCTCTGGTTTGGCCATACGCATTTATGAGACTCTTTGGGGAAGCTCACTCGGTAAATTCCCCTTATAGTCTAGGGTAGTCAGGGAATCTATTGAGGAAGATCACGCGGTCTAACCCTCTTATCCCCAAGGTCTAGAGACTCTCTGAGGAAGCTATCTCGTTCAATTCCTCCTATAGCCTCAGGTATACCACAGACTCTCTGAGGAAGCTCACTCGGTCAATTCCTCCTCTATCCTGGGAAGGTTCTTAAAGAGATTAAAACAAGGTAAGACTCTCTGAGGAAGCTCACTCAGTCTACCCTCCTGTAGTCTATAAAATCCAAGACTCTCTAGGAGCTCACTCGGTCCATCCCCTCTGTAGTCTGTAATGTCTAAGACTCTCTGGGAAGCTCACTCGGTCTATCCCTTATAGTCTATAGCACCAGGTCCTCTCAGCCCCATGCCAGTCAGTGCATAATAATGCTATAAGGCCAAAGTACACCTATAGAGCTACTTGGCTAACCAAAGTACACCTATAGAGCTACTTAGCTAAATAGTCTACTAGGCAACAAGCATGTCATGAATTCCACTTCAACCAATAATCACAAGGCATGAAAACAGGTGTAGCAGCCAAAGGAAAATGAGACCCAAAGGTCGTAAATAGAACAAAGCAAGGGAAAACACATCCAAGAACAGAAAATTATCCTCTAACATGGTCAAATTATCTCTACACAAGCATACAGGCAAGGCAGGAAAACAACAAGGGCAAAAAGGTAAACACGTGATGCCCCGTTCACGGGTATCGGTGGGAATTCGCACATAAACTCAAGAACTTTGAATGGTAAGGCACAAACCACCTACCTCGATCCTAAAATATCGATATACTTGAACCACGATGGTTGATTCTCCCTAGAACGTCGTAGATTTGATAAAACGCACAAAACGTTCAACCTTAGATAACTTGAGAAGGAGGAAGAATTGGAAAACAAGGTTCAAACAAAAGGAAGGACACACCGCTGGGCTTCCAACGCAATCGACCATGCTCGAATCGGAGATCGGACGAAGAGACAGGAGCTCAGGGAAGATTCGGCCGTACGGGTCGCTCTCGGACGAACCAAACCTAGAAGAAGACAAATATCATGATGAGGCACGACCCCAGTCCGTTTAGTGAAAAAAAAAAGTACACGGCATGTAGTGGGTTTTTCCGTACTCCACCAAAATCGGCCTCCACGTCACCCCTACACACCGTGTGTGTGGCCCGGGCACGGCTAACACACGGCTTCAAGCTGGGGAAGAGTACACGGCGTGTACTTCAAAATTTTCCAGAAACTCCAAAAAAAACTCAAAAACTCCAGAAAAGGAAAGACATACCTGAAATGAAGATCCGGGTTCTTACAGAGGTATACTATCTGATGCACTAACATAACAGTATTTTGTGTAAGTTACCATAACACCATCATGATGTGTTATCATATTCATTACTCATTTAGTGATAATAAATTTGTACCCATTGATCATAATTGATTTTCATTTACAAACCACAAAATTAGGACCAAAATCCAAAGCTCTTATTTCCTCAAAGACAAAGTCAGTAAGAAAACTCAATACTTAAATTTTAAATGAATATTAAAATTAATTAAATATTGATTTTATTAATTTATTACAATAACACTTCTACCTTCATTTTTAACCAAGTAGAAAAATATTTTCTATGAAAAGTCTCTATCATTCTCAAATATAAAGAATGATGCTTTCTATTTATTATTTGTTTATTTTCTCTATCTAAAAAATAGAATTAGTTTAACAGATTTATAAAATTACATGAGATAAGATAAGATATACATGTTCAATTTACTTACTTGATTTATTCATCAAACAAATCATAGTTAAAAAAAATTGTCCGATGTGCCATCTCCCTATCTTAAAGGCTTAATGTGATCAATGTATATGATCTGGGAATTCCTCCTTTTTGGGGAAGTGATGGAAAACTAGGTACAATTTTCTCATATTGTTCTTCTTCATTTCTCATTGGTTTGTTCTATCATGTAGTCACATCATACAAATACATTGAATAGAAATACATACATTCTTGATCCAAGTAACCTTTCATGATAGAACCTTTAGAATGATTCCTATTCCAGATATAAGACATCAATATGTATATATTTCTTTTAATTGGATACATCCAATGAAAATAAATATGTCCTCCAAGAATTATTTCAACTGGAAGATGGATAGTTAGATGCAACATGCTTGTGAAAAATAATGGAGGACATATTTTTTATAACTCACACAAAATTAATGGTGAATCTCCCAAAAAAATCAAGAAAGACTTGGACAACTTCTTAGAACAAAGATATCTATAAAAATGGAAAAACTAAATAACTGAGACCCTTACATTATTGGACAGAAGATGATAGATTTCTATTGGAATCAACTCATTCAAAAGGATGTGATAATCACGAGTCTTTAAAAAATTTAACTTCAACTCTCTTATGTTGACACATTTTCATGTGTTGCTTGAATAGCTATCAAGAAATTTAATAGTCTCTAGTACTTCCAAAAATTTATTTTTTCTATAGGTGTCATCGCATAAGAAGCATGCAGGACATTCCATTTATTTTCACTAATGTACATGGGATGCATTTCCAGTCTGATACCTCAATCCGCCAATTCATGCTGAGATCGTAAATAATATTTTTTGTTTCCCTTAACATTTAGAATAATTGAAATCAAAATTTCATATGTATTTTTTTCAATGTGTATTAAATCTAAGAAGTGACATAGAAATTTGGTTAATCGATAAGGTAACTCAAAGAATATATTTTTCTTCTTCCAATTATAATTAGTTTTAGTGGAAATATTCTTCCTCTTTATAGATTTCATCTAACCCTTCCTAGATAAAAAAATAACATCTTGAAATTCATTAAGATCATAAGTTACATACATATGATGAGGTGGATTGTTGATCTCCATGGTATTGTCAAACCTTTGATAATTATTCCTATATGGGTGATCCATTGGAAAAAAATCATCGATGTCACATAAAACTGAAACTATGTTGATATTTAAGTCTTCCATATCATGTATTCCTCATAAAAATAGGACATGATAGTTTTCCCTTCATGCTCCATCCATAAATCATTGTATAAGTAGGAAAATCATCTATCATCCACATAAGTAAATCACGCATCTGAAATATATCTTTTGAACATGCATCATATGTACACACACCTGTATTACAAAGATGTTTCAACTATTTTATTAAAGGTTTTATGTATAAATCTATATCATTGTCATGATCAAAAGGTCTAGATATAAGTATACTCATGAAAGTGAAAGGTTTTTTCATAAAGATACATAGAGGAAGGTTATAAATATGTATGAAAACTAGCCATGTGTTTTGTGAAGTAAGCATCTTCCCAAACATATTAAAACTATCACATGAAAGACTCATCCTCAAATTAAGCATGCCAGCTACGAAATTAGGATATTGAGCATCAAATGTCTACCATGAAAATCCATCTATAGGATGAACAAACTCATTATTATCCTTATTTATATTGGTATCATTCCATCACATTTTTATTAGTATTTCATTAGATATGAAAAGATTCTACAGTATGGGAATTTATGTAAAGTGCCACATTACTTTTTGTGGAATGCGGGATAGTTTTCCATCAGCATTTGGCTTCCATCAGGACGTTCCATGTTTTATACAATCATTTTTTTAGTAGTTTCCTCCCATAATAAGTTTTAGTATTTCAGGAAATCATGGATTTTATTTTTTAAAAATCCAAGTTCCTCAACTAACTTTCATGCCATATAATAGTTTGAGGGAATATCTACATCACCTGGAAGTAATTCCTTCAAAAAGGTAAGAATATAATTGATGGATGTATTATAAATCCCATACATGGTTTTCCCATGAAATGGTAAGATTAAAAATTCTATCTTTTTCATTTTACCACATTATCGATATATTGGATTCATGGAAACATCATTAAATTTTTTCACTCTATAAACATCATCATTTTCATTACATGCATCATGTGTTTTTGTATCAAAATCTTATTGGGTTGGAATCCTTTCCTTCACATGATGATGAATAAATGGAAATTGATCATCTAATAAATTCTTCAATTCAATCCTCTCATTCAGATCATGAACATTTTGAGATTTCATTTTCTCACTATTATGATACCACACATATTAGTTTGTTTTAAAACCATATTTGGTTATATGGTAGCTAACTTATTCATGACTTAACCAAGGTCTTCCAACACAATTATAACATGGGAAGTGTATATGAGCAATATCTAAAGCATTGTTAAATGAAAAATCTAAAAATATCTCCAACTTGTTTTGAAAATTACTTGAGATCTGATCAGTTTCATATATCCAACTTTTATCCATTCTGTAAAAAAATTATATGTAATGTTATAAAAACAAGGAAATAATATTGAAGTTAAATCGAAAACATATTTAAGGAAATGATAATTGTTAACTTTATATGAAGCCATAACTGAAAACTAGTCTATCTGAGAATCATAATATAAAAGACAACAAAAAACTATATATATATATAACAAAATACTATAAATATAAAACCATGATATTGAATTACATTATATCAATGACTAATAACTATACATAATACTATGAAAAATTGTGTTTATAATTGTTTTTTTTATTTTTTTCTCTTATTCAATTCACCTTTTAACTAATGTTATTATTATTCTATAAATTCATGTATTAACAGTTACTATTTTATAGGTAACCATCTTCTACATCACACATAGATTATAAAGTTAGTTTAGATTAATCTATAATTAGTATTTTCTCATATTGACGGATATTAAAGTGAATCCTTCCTCGACTTGAGATAAATGCAATAAAGGTGCTTCTATATATGTTGTAGGCATGATTGTACCTTGTATTTATATAAGGAATGTACCTTTTTTGGAAGTAACTTAGTATCAATGACAGTTTTGAGGAAAGGATAATCTGTATGCCTAACCCTATAGTTTTTTTTGTGGTTGTCAATTGGATGGTTGATGATGACTCTAAATGGGTAGATGTTAGGTGGAGAAAGTGTGGTTTGATGTTGTGGATTATGGAATATTTCCAATGTTGTGGGTGTGCATGAAGTAAACTTTTTCATGAGTGAGAGATAAAATTTTGAAGAGGAGTGTTGAGTAATTTTAAAGATGAGTGCTGAGGAATTCAAAGTGGGTTAGTTTGGTTCAAATCAGTTCTATTTATTTTGGTTTTAATCAATTCTATTTAGTTTGGTTTGGTTTTATTTGATATGGCTCGGTTTAATTTGGTATAGTTTGGTTCTATTCAAGTTGGGTCAGTTTTTTAAGGCATCGCAAATAAATTATTCATAAAACACTAATAAATTTCTTATTGTTTCATTATTTAACTAAGTCCCTAAAATAAAAATTAATTTCTCAGAAATCATTTCCCAATAATTTTAAAAACATATTTAAGAAAATAAAATTTTAAAAATCACACACATGCATGAATATTTCATGTAGATATATATGCCAAGTGTGATGTATGAAAAAATAAAAAATCTCTATACTTGAATGGACTATAACTTATTCCCAATTTCCACTGGTATGTAATCATGATATTCAACCCAAAATCTCACCCATCTCTATGATGCCTTTTTCATATTTGAACATCCCTAATAACCTAAACTTCAACTATAAATATATTAACCAAATCGCATTGCATGTTACTTTTCATGTCTCAAAACTATTATATTTTATATCAACAAAGTACCTAGAATCCCAAACAATACAACAATACCATATTAAAATGGATTATCTTGAATCTTACATTTATTTAAATTACACTACCACATACACCATGTGTGTTTCCCATTCACAGAGGGCTAGATACTAGCACTAATAGTTTGGGTTTATCATTAGGGAAAAATTTAATAGTTTCTAATGAAATTCAAGATGAATGATTAATTAAATTAAAAATCAAGTATGTTTATCTGTATCTCAAGAATTTCATAAAATAAAATATCTGCCTATATGATAGGGAGTTCTGAATAGTCATTGATAATAGTTTGAAGAAAACATTAATATATATCTCATATATATATAACAAAAATAATCTCAACATACAACTAAATACCATTGACATTATATAATAGTATAAATCGCAAACATAATAAAACTAGAATGACATACAGAATTGCCAAAAACTCCACCTATTAATTCCATCAACCATCACTCTATGTATTAATAGAGTATAACCTACTAAAAAATTTACCATAACCCATGAAACATCTAATTTATAATTCTTTCATACATTCTTGTACATGAAATTATATATTTTAAACTACATAAACATAGAGATTTATATGTAGGTTGAGACTATGTAACTCAAAATGAAACCACCAATAGTTACCTTGTCATGGTAATTTATAAACATGAGTTTATAATTAATATGAGATGCACTAGTATCGTAAAATCTTATCTCAATAACACATGAATTGAATAAAATTTGACTAAACTAAATGAAACCAAATAGAACTAAAATGAAGCAAAACAAACGATAATGAATCAATCCAAATTGAACTGAACAAACCCAAACCAAACCAACCCTGTATGAACTAAACCAAACAGATGTGAACCAAATATTTTAAATCCTAAATAAAACTAAATTAATTAGGATAAAAATAAATTAAATGTTGAAAATTTTTGTTTCAATACCCACAATCATATTTAAACATATTAGAAGAAATTAATTGTAGACAAAAAAATGAATCTATCATAGTGTTTTAGACCTATAATAAAAATAAAATTGATGGTTAATACAATAACTGAACGATTTTGAAGTTAAGTATTTAATAATGAATAAGAATGGATGTAAAATAATAAGAGAGGATATATCACCCCCAGTGGGGAAGAAAGTTGAACACCGACTGTTAGGGCTCGCAAGCTCTGGATGGAAATGTGAGGGGAGGAGGAGCTCGTGGTATTTGGGGAAAGCCTATACCAATGGTTCATTAAAACTGTTGGTTTATCACCTCTATACCAAAGGTTTTAAAAAATCATTAGTATACAGTAACCTATACCAATGATTTTTTAAAACTATTGGTATATAGCAATATTTTATGAGGTTATACCACCGGTTAGCCAAAACCATTGGTATAGACTTAAGAAATCATCCTAACCAACTGGTTTTAGAAAAGCATGGTTATATACCCATTAGTATAGGTACTATCTCTAGTAGTGACCCATGGAAGGTAAATGGGTTTCATAAACATCTTGTAATCATCAACATAAACCATTCAGAGAAAGAATAAGAATGGTATCCTTGGATCATATCCCCAGTAAAGCATAAGTAACATTAAAGGATATCATCTTAGATGGAAAATGATTTTGAATCATCATTTGAAACATTTCTTGAGGAAAGTATTATTTCCATGTTGAAAAATACTTTTTTAAAACATAAAACATTTTCAAAATCCATTTTTTTGAAAATAACATTGGAAAATTATAAAGGAAACTTTAAAAATTATTTAAAATGTTTCTTGAGGTAGATAACCTTTCTTTGAAAATCACTTTCTTGGTATTGTTTTCCCTACAAAAGAGACTGCTAGGTTTGGAAAACTTTATTAGAGCTGGAACATGGTTAAGTACTCCATAAGAGATATGCTAGTGACATATAATGGTTCCTCATAATTCTATGCAGAGTTATATACCTACTTAGAAACATATTTATTATAGGATTGACTTCCTCTATATTCTTTCTAGGCATTTAACACTACCCCACATACTCAAAGTGGGGGTACTCATTATTCATGACAACAAATACTTCTTTATATGTGTGGTTCTATACCTATATCCTTTTCAAGGATTTTTCTTTCTCTTGGATTTCATTCAGCAAATATATATAGGTGGGGTCCAAGAGGGAGGGTGCAGGGGGGGTCTACAGGGGTAGGGTGAGGGTGTAGGGGGGAGGGAAAATTGGTAGGGGTTGGAAGGAGGAGGGAAAACTGGAAAGGGGGTGGTCTGTAGGGGGGAGGGAAAATTGGCAGGGGGCTGGCAAGGGGTGGTCTGCAGGGGGGGTCTGTAGGGGGTGGTCTTCAGGGTAGGGAAGGGGGAGGGGGTAGGGGGAGGGGGAGGGGGCAAGGGGCGGGGGTAAGGGGTAGGGGGAGGTCTGAAGGGCAGGGGGTGGTTTGCAGGGCAGGGGGAAGGGGGTGGTCTGTAGGGGGGTCTGCATGGTAGGGGGAGGGGGAGGGTGTAGGTGGGATGCAAGGGGGAGAGGGTGGTGGTCTTCAGGGGGTCTGCAGGGTAGGGGTACAAGGGGTAGGGTAGGGGGTGCAAGGGGGTGGGGCGGGAGGGGCAGGGGGTGCAAGGGGTAGTGGGGGAGGAAAAACTGGCAGGGGGAGGGTGCAGGGGACAGGGGGGGTCTGCAGGGGGTCTTACGGGCAGTAGGGAGGGTGCAGGTGGGGTGCAAGGGGGGAGGAGTGGGGCAGGGGTGCAAGGGGGTGGGGCATAGGTTAATTATGAATCCATTCATGAATAACCTTTATATATTCACCCGATAACATATAGTGTTCCCCTTATATGGACTAATTTTTCATTTATTTTTATGAATTATAATAATTTCCCCCTTTCATGAAATCCATACATGAATGAACATATAGAATAATAGAATCATTAAATAAATATGATTTAATATTTTAACCATCTTCAAACTTGATTACTCTCTCATTCTTATTTTGTTCTATTTAGACCATAAGACTCTTACTATTGCTCTATATTCTAAACATCCTTCTTATTTCTCTTTAATTTTATGTTCTTGAATCATTATACATAAGAATATTTCAATGTTTTCATTAATTATATGTGTTCTCATTTGTATGCATTATGTTTATCAGATTATTTTATTAGTAACATAGTGATATTATATGAATCACTATATAAACATTGAATGTTTTCATTAATTAAATGTGTCCTCATTTTTATTCATTATGTTTATTAGGATTCTTCGCTCCTTCCACTGATTTAGGTGCATAAACCAATGAATATTTCAATGATTGTGATGGTGTTGGTGGTGGAGGTGGTCTAAGAGGAGGTGATAATGATGTTGGTGAGTCTATAGAAGATGATGAGGGTCATGATGGTTTTGGTGATGCTGATATTGAGGTACATTTCATATGTAAATTTTATTTTTGGTTTATACATTTAATTTTATCAAATAGTTCTTTTTATTATAATGATATTGATATTGAAATGTTATATTGTTTATATTGGAGAGAGTTTAAATTCTTATGATATATATTGTATTATGTTTGAGTTTAGTTTTATTTGGAAGGTGGTGTTTTTTTTTTGCTCGTAGCTAGAGGATGTGAGTACTGATATAAGGTGTAGATATTATGGAAGCATTTGATGATTAAGTATAGTTGGGTAGGAATCAATTTACATGGTTATTAACTATGGGAGTAGGGTCTATTTTCCATGGTTTTGAAAGTGTTATTAGGGACCAAGATCCATGGTTTAACCAAGGGGGGCAGTGGGGGGAGGGAAAACTGGCAGGGGGGAGGGGGCAGGGGGAGGGGGCAGGGGGTCTATAGGGCAGGGTGGGGTGCAGGGGGTGGGGGTGGGGGGTGGGGGTGGGGGTGGGGGTCTGCAGGGTGGGGTGGGGTGCAGGGGGTCTGCAGGGTGGGGTGGGGGCAGGGTGCGGGGCAGGGGGTGGGGGTGGGGGCAGGGGGTCTGCAGGGCAGGGTGGGGTGCAGGGGGTGGGGGGCAGGGGGTGGGGGTCTGCAGGGTAGGGGGAGGGAGCAGGGGGTCTGCAGGTTGGGGTGGGGTGCAGGGGGTCTGCAGGGTGGGGTGGGGGCAGGGGGGGAAGGGGGTGGGGTAGGGGTGTGCTAGGGGGTGGGGAACGGGGTGCAAGGGGGGAGGGAAAACTGGAAGGGGTGTTTAGGGGGTGTTTAGGGTGTCCAGGGTCTGGGGGGTTGTTCAGGGTCTGTCCTGGGGGGGTCTATCCAGGGTCTGTCTTGGGGGTGTCTAGGGTCTAGGGGGTGTCTGGGGTCTTTCCAGGTGGGGTGTGTCTAGGGTCTGTCTAGGGGGGGTACGGGGGGTCTGTCCAGGAGGGGGGGTTGTCTAGGGGAGTGGAGGTATGGGTCTGTCCTGGGGGTGTCCAGGGTCTGTCCAGAGGAGTGGAGGTATGGGTCTGTCCTGGGGGGGTTTGTCCGGGTCTGGGGGTGTCCCGGGTCTGTCCAGGGGGTGTTTAGGGTCTATCTAGGGGGGTTTTCCAGGGGAGTGGAGGGGGGATTTTCATGGGGGAAGGGGTGCTGCAGGGGGGGCTTTGTAGGGGGTGTCTAGGGTCTGGGGGGTGTCCAGGGTTGGTCCAGAGGGGGTGTCCAGGGTCTGTCCAGGGGGGGTTGTCTAGGGGAGTGGGGGGGGGCTTTGCATGGGGGAAGGGGTGCTGCAGGGGGGGCTTTGCATGGGGTGTCCAGGGTCTGGGGGTCCAGGGTCTATCCTGGGGGGTCTGTCCAGGGTCTATCTGGGGGGTCTAGGATCTGTCGGGGGGTTATCCAAGGGAGTGGAGGTCTGGGTCTATCCTGGGGGGGTCTGTCCAGGGTCTGTCTGGGGGGTTTCTAGGGTCTAGGGGGCTTTACATGGGGGAAGGGGTGCTGTAGGGGGGCTTGTAGGGGGTGTTCAGGGTCTGGGGGGTGTCTAGGGTCTATCTTGTAGGGTGTCTAGGGTCTGTCTAGGAAGGGGTGTCTAGAAGGGGGTGTCCAGCATCTGTCCAGGAGGGGGGTGTCCAGCATCTGTCTGGGGGGGTCTGTCTGGGGGGTGTCCAATGTTTGGGTGGGGGGGTCCAGGGTCTTTCCAGGAGGGGGGGCTATCCAGGGGAGTGGAGGGGGGATTTGTATGGGGGAAGGGGTGCTGCAGGGGGGGCTTTGTAGGGGTGGGGTGTTTTTTTATGAAATGGGAAACCCTATAGCCATAGTTTCAAACTGTAGTTATAGACCTATAGCCATGGTTTGAACCGTGGATAAATACCTAAATCCATGATTTGAAACCCTGGCTATAGTCCTGTGTGCCTTAAGCTTCTACCACGGTTTGAAACTGTGGTTGTAGGTCTTTCCCTATAGCCACGCCAATACTAACCATAGTTCATAAAACCATGGCTATAACCTATAGCCACAGTTTTTGGACTTATAGACATGGTTTAAAACCATGGCTATAGCCTAAATTTATATTAGTGTTACCTTATTCATGAGTTTCAACTTATTATTTGGGAACCATAGATAATTCAAAATCCACAAGTCCAGAAAAATCAATCAAGTTGGAAAATATTTTTGGCCGACATAATGGAACCCACCTTAGTAAATGAGTCATATATTGGCCTACATACCTCAAAATGAGGTGATTGTAGTTTTATTGGAAATATTACTCAAATAATCATGTAAAAATTAAATTTAATAGATAATTTCAATCATTAAGGAATCCATTGAATGCACCAGAGTGGAGGAAGTTGAAGAGTCTCTTCTACTTGAAAGAGTGTGCTTGAGTAAATAGAGCATAAATTTTCATAAACATGTCCAAAGAAGATGATATTTTGAGGGGTAATGGTAAATATATATAGAAACAACTTTTATAAATACAAATTCTTGATAATCGACAATTTACTATGAAAAATGAACTCAAACTTTTGGTGGAAAAAAACTGGGGGGGAAATTTTCCACCCCTCGACCCTATAAATATATGTATCCACTTCCATTAAAAGGTGTTAAATAAGGATAAAGAGGTGATTTTCTAGAGAATTAGAAACTTTAAGTTATTTTTATTTTATATTTTCTCTTTTATTAGTCTTATAATTCTATTTTATTCCTCATTCAACTCTATTACCCTTCACATGGAGGGGTAAAAATTTTGAGTGATCGAAGAAGGGGGGTTTCCTTTTGTAATGTTGGAGTCTTATGATTTAATTTAAAAATATCTTTTTTTATTGAATGTTTTATATTTTTAGTGGTTCCCAATTATCTTAATGTGATTTATTTATATTTTTTATGTCATTTATTGTTTACAACTTTGGTTGAAGTACTGTAAACTCCCTCCACCTAGTGCAATATGTCTCAATTGAGAAAATTGTGCTAGTTGGTGTGTGTGTGTATAGAGATCATTGGCACATGTGTAGAATAAGTGAATTTTTTATAGATTTATAAGGTGTAAAAATTCATAATTGGTACTTGTGTTAGTGTTTCAGGTATGATTTACTGATTTTCATGCACACAAGAGTGGTTTTCATTGCTTTCTTTAACCAAGGGTGATTGACAACTTGATCATGGAGTCTTTTATTTATAGTTCAATAAAAAGAAATGGGGGATGATTTTTATAATCATGATTACATTTTAAAAAGGTTGTCCTAACCTGAACTCGTAACTCTCTTTATCAATTTGTGTTCAAACTTTATTTTATTATTTTCTTTATTTTTAAAATCAAACAATTTCAAAAACAAACTCCACTTATTTCTCTAATTTCAAGTGATAAATGTGATTTATGTGTGCTCCTCTTTAGAGAAAACCTAAGTTAACCATTTTAATGAATTTTTAACTAATTAAATAATTTTTTTTATCAAACCGCATGATAGGCACATGTCATACTCTATCTTCAGTGAACGTCGGAGGGCGTTACAGTTGAAACTCCCTCATCAGCTCAAACATACTTAGAGCTTCCAAACCTAGTTATCTATCCATAAAATACATAAAGTAGGTGAAATTATCATGAAAATTTTCTTCTTCCCCACTGATCTAAACCAAAGGGGGTTCTTTCCCTACTACTAGGGTGCATTCTCAGCAATTCCCTCTTTTCTTCCTACCGATGAACGTCATCGTGGTGACATATCTCTACAATGTTAAACACACACTTCAGGGCACATAATAATTTACTACGCAATTATACAAGGGAGGGGTCACAACTATCCAAAACAGGATACTTCACATACACTATTCCAACAGACATAACTGTTTCACCATCACTACCCTCAATCATCCCTATTTGGGCCCATAGAGAACTTTGGGTAAACCAACTTTCATAATTTACAAAACTTACATTTATGAAATTTTAACACCTTTAAATCTTTACATGATTATAAATTCCTTATTAGGAATTATTTTAACCACTTAAATTTTATTCTTCTAGTTTAAAATAGTTTCATTCTCTTCATTAGGAACCACCTCTTTAAAACCGCATAGTAAATAGAAAAAATATTTATTTTCCCACAACCCAACCATACATGATCTTTCACATGTGCCTAACATAATTCATGTCACATAAATCCCCAAGTTCCTAAAATGATTCATACTGTCCCATGAGTAAAAACTTAGAAAAATAAGAACATCACACCACATGTGCATCACCCAATGTGAAATAACATCCAACTATAACAATCGAACATAAAGAACATCAACCCCACCCCAGGGAACTTCGTTTTCCCTCCATACATGGGTTAGCTACTCTCATGCATGATATCATAACCAAGGTCCAATATATCCTAGTCTCCTATCTATCTTTCCCAAAGATTAAAGTGATAGAAAAGAAAAAAGGTCTTTGATACCACTCTGTAACGTCTTGGCCCAGGTGCCAAAAAATTGATGCCTCAATCCGGTTCACCACATAACCTCAAGCACACCTCCTCATACACCAAAAGTTGTTAACTAGTAGTGAGGATCTAATTAAACACATGGGGAGACTATAACCTCTTTACCAAAGTAAACCAACAGTGGAAATCAAAATAAAAAATGACATGTAATAATAATAAATACCCAAACATCACATACTATATTCCCAAACTGAGGAAGTACCAACAACCAAAATAGCAATAAGTCATGTCATGATAGTATAAAGTGCCAAACGTAAACCAAAATAAAGACACCAAAGATTATCCCAAAAATGGGTCTCAATAACATGTCTAGTCCCCTAATTTATGCTCCATCCCAAATCAACCATCTATCATAGATCCTTTTCCCTTATCTGGTACTACAAACATGAAGTTTTCTCGGGTACCAATGGCAGAATAAGCAGGGTGTGAGTACAAATTAGTAGGCCACCACTAATGGTGTATACCATAAAATTCAGTATAATAATAGATTATACAATAGTAATAATAAGAAATAAACAAGACGGTGAAATTAAACAGGTTTTTTAATTAAAAAATTATCAATTAGCCCCATGTTTTCTTAGTTCCCATAATGGAACCAACATAAAAAACATGCTTCTACCCACACCAAAAGTCTGAATTATTTACTCTAGTGGGTTTAACACTTCACATCACATGGTATTTCATTAATCAATTCAATTGAAACATTATAACTTGGAGCATCATTCTAGGTATCCACATCATGTCCATATCAGGGGAACTTAGAGCATCATACCAACATCCAAACCATACTATACATCGGTGGGGTATAGAGAATTAGTCTATCCCAAACCAAATATGAGGATCCTCAGTCCAATATCCCAACCATACCATCAATCTTGATTTCCAAGGTTCTTTATGAGTGACCTTCTATCAAATAATAATAACAGAGCTGTGCCTTTTCATTTAACATCATCGCCATGGTTAATTACTTCCAATACATTTAACTTAATTACATAATTATCCCATTTTACCATTGTTTCATAACCATATCCATTAAACACATTTTCAAACCATTTATAACATGGACATTCCCCCTTTAATCATTTATCACTTTTCCCTTTATTTACCTCATAACTCATTTAACTTTCCAAGTTAATACAAACAACCCTTTATACCATGTTAACTTTATAAACACAATTAAAATTGGTTTAATCTCATAAACCCTTAAATTCATCATTTAAAAACTCAATTGTCGTGTTTAAGGGAGTGTCACACCCCATGGGTGGCCATAGGCCCAGTCTACTCATCGTCAACAGATCTAATGGGGTCTGTGAAAGGTATGCACATCATTTAGACACCCCATTTATCATTCCCTATCAAGGAATCAGCCTCTCAGCACAACAACATGAATGCACAAACCATAAACACTTAAATAAACATCAATACTATAACTTACCACCCCTCACCCATTGGCTTGGGAAGAGACGGTGGGTGTTACCGGGCCTTATGTGACATCCCCAAGACATCAAAGGCTGGAAATAAATGCCAAGAGCTTCATAAAAAATTAGGGGATGATTTTACATTTGAAGACAAAACAACAAAATCACAAGACAATAAACAAACAAACCGCTATATAATGCATGAGTATAAGGAAATACAATTCGAAGAAAAATCAAACCAACAACTATATCAGAGTACAAAGAGAAAACCAAGTGACATAAACAAAAGAGTAAAAAGACAAAAATTCCCAAATTCACCAAATAAAAAATCCAGCAACTCCCAATTTTCACCAAGCTTCACATCCACATGACTTTCCCAATGTATCAAGAAGCATCACTAAAGAAATAGGATAAATTTCCATTACATGTGTCTCGATATATAACATCTACAAATGCCCAAAGTGCCTAAGAAGGGGGTGAGTATAAAACTCAGTTTTTTCCCCAATGACTTCCCAGCTCATGCCACTAGGATAAAACTTGTTAGAAAATTTTATAAAATAGTTTAATAAATGAAAAAAGTTTATAAAAAACATAGATCTGTTTTTCCAAGGTAAGCATCAACAAGCTAATATAATCATTGTTTAAGGAAAACATTAAAAATTATTTAAACCGTTTCTCAATTCATGATTTGGAATATAATTTTCCATGTTCACACACATCCACACACAAAAACATACACACAAGCTTGGTGTAACCATTGATGGTGTAACTTCATGTCCATACTTCATCCCTTTGATGGTGGAACTTCACGACCATTATCTTTCTCATTAAACTCATGCCTAAATATTATACCCAAATCATGTCATCCCATTAAATAAAATCATTTTTTACTTATCAAAACATTTCAAGAAATACTTTACTTTCATCAAACCAACCATAATTTTAAAATCACCATTTTAAAATTATAAACAATGGGTTTTCCCAAAAAGTCATACAATTCCCGTGATTTTTAAAACCATAAATAAAATTAGAATTTCCATCAAACCACACCATGATTTCTACAAAAATTTAAATCAATTTAATAAATTTTAAATCAATGCTTCAAGATATAACCATGTGGAATAGAGTTAAAATCCACCTACCTCTCAAACTTTGGTGAAAATGAAGAACGGACCGACTACTTCAACAACCCGGCTTAGATCTTATAAATTTTAACTTAGATATTGTTCCCTTCAACCAAAACAATAATATCTCATCATTAAAATCACACAGTATGGATCTATCCTCAACATATTAGATCTACTATTCCAAGAGAGGGTATAAGAAGTGATCTAAAAATAATTATGAAGAATGAGCACTTACTGGTGAATCTAGATCTCCAATGAAATTTGGATTTCCTAGAACTTTCTCCTAAACCAAAGGAAATCACCTCTCAAGATTTATATGGAAGATGAATTCATGTTATAAAAGTATGAGGAAAATGAAGGATTAATAAGAAACACTTTTCATACAAATGATAATCCCATAAGATACCCAACACTATCACCAAGTGTTGATCATGCTCAGCCTTTATCCTAGAATACACCAGTATGTCATCCAAAAACACTACCACAAAAGAATCTAGATAGCTTTTGAAATATATGATTTATCAATGCCATAAATATAGATGGTGAATTCTTAAGACCAAAAGGCATAACCACACACACATAATGTCCGTATCTACTTTTGAAAGATGTCTTCAAAATATCCTCCTTTTGAACCTGTAGTCAATGATACCCCAAACATAATTCAATTTTAGAGAACCATTTGGCTCAATTAAATTGATCAAAAGGTCATAAATGTGTGGAAGAAGATATATATTCTTTATCGTAACTAGATTAATATTATGATAGTCCATACAAAGCCTAAGAGTTTCATCTGCCTTTTTCACAAACAAAATTGGTGCTTCCTGCAGAGACGTACTAGGCTGAATGAACACTTTGTTTTCCAAATCCTACAATTGAACTATCAATTATATTAATTCTATTGGTTACATATGATAATATTGAAGTGAGATATTATTATTCCCATGTAAGAGATCAATTGTAAACTCTACTTCTCTTGTGGGTGGAAACCCTGAGAAATTATCAGAAAAAACATCAGGAAACTGATTAAAAATTATTGTAAAATCACTATTATCAATATCATGAATGGATGCCAAGTTCAAAGATACTAACTGGTATGAGATAGTTCCATATGTTGGTTCCAACAATCCTACTCCAGTTTCTTTCACATTTCGATCTCCTATAAATATATTATCAACGCCATCTGCATTTGTAAAACTAACCCTTCGGGTATAACAGTCGATGTGATCTTTGAACGTTGTCAATTAATCTATACTTATGATTAAATCATTGACATCTATATTAATCATAGATAAATCCCAAAGTAATTCATCCCCATCGATAATTATATAACATGGTCTATACATAAAGTCTTGACATTCTCTTTGACCATGAGGAGTTTGAATTTTCAAAATATAAGACATCATCTCAATATGTAAACCCATTAGATTGATGATATGAGAAGAAATAAATGAATGGGATGTTCCAATATCAAACAAAAATTTCATAAGGTTAGAATTAAAAATAATCATCCCTCTTGCCATCTAAGGTCTAGATTGATCATCCACGATCATTTTCTCAGCTCCATATAATTGCTTACTCGTTGTACTTTGGTCTTTATTACCATGTTGAGATTGCACTGGTTGAGGAGTCATGGTATTCTTAGAATCACCTTAGCTCGCTCTATTCTAGTGATGAGATCTATTCTAATGCACTTGTCTTATCGAATCATATGATGCCTGAGAAGCATGAGATGTCTCTTGAGAATCTGACCTCAGAGCACTATGATAATAACATTGTAGATGTCCCATCTTATTGCAATTTTCACATGCTCTAGGTGGTTTTGTACAATCTCACTTTATGTGATTGAGATAACTACATTGAAAACAACCAAATTTACCCTTTTGTCTAGGAGGAAGATTCATTGATCCCTCCATCTGATTCTGAGTCATACCACCACCTTGGAAATAGGCATCCCTCTTCTTCTTATTCCCAACATTAGAGTTCCCACCAGTTCCCATAGGTATCAACATGATTCCTACAACTATATTTCTTGAGATATCACTTTATTCCACCATTTCTCTATTGAAAATATCTATATAATCTGATATACAAAGCATGGAAATATTTTAATGAATCTTTGGCCACAACCCCAATTCAAAAATGTATGCCCTCAAAGACGCACTTGGAGAAACTTTAGGTGAAAATTGGACTAAATTCATAAATTTAGCTGCATACACTATCAATGTGAGGTTATCTTACTTAAAACTGAATAAGTTTTTTGTTCTTAAAATCCAAAAAGTATGAGGGTAGAATTTTTTGTCAAAAAATTCTTCAAAACATTCCCATGTTATGCCTTGGTTTGATTTAGCCTAGACTGCTAAATCCCACCATTGGCGTATAGGATCTTCCAATATGTATGTTTCCAAATTCAACTTTAGCTCATATAGTGTTACTGTAAGAACCCGGATCTTCTTTTTCAGGTATGTTTTCCTTTTCTGGTCGTTTTTTAGAAAAAGGGAAATTTCTGAAAATTTTCGAAGTACGCGTCGTGTACTTTATGAGTACATGTCGTGTAGCGGCCATGCACACGGCCATGTGGGGGTGACCTGTAGGTCGCCTAAAGTGGAGTACGGAAACAGAAAGTACACGTCATGTACTTCCAAAGTACATGTCGTGTATTTTCTTTTTTTCATTAAACGTACCGGGGTCACGTCTAATCACCAGAAACACCTTCTTCTAGGTTTGGTTCGGCCGAGAGCTCTCGTACGGCCACGATCTTCCTCCGAGCCCCTGACCAAGCATCTGATCTCTGATTCGACCATCGTCAATTATGTTGGGATTGCCTTGGTAAGCTCTCTCTTCTACTTGATCTCTGTTTCCAATTTCCTCCTCCTTCTCAAGTTATCCTCTGTTTAACGTTTTAGACGTTTTTATAGATCTTTGGCATTCTAAGGTGATTCAATCCCTAAGACTCAAGTATATTGATCTTACAACACCGAGGTAGGTGGTTTATACCTTTCTATTGAAAGACTTTGAGTTATATGTGCAAAATCACCAATACCCATGAACGGGGTATTGCGTGTTTACTGTTTTAGCTCTATTGTTTGTATGCTAAGCTTGTATGCTTGAGTAGAGGTTAATTGAATGTGAATAGGGTTAATTACTATGCTTTGGAATTTTTTTTCCATGCATTATTGACTATTTTGACCGTTGGGTCTAGTTTGCATGTTAGGCTTCTGTTTACTTTCCCATGCCTAGTTGTAGGATGGTGTGATTGTTCTGATATGTTGATATGATGTAGACTGCTAGCCAAGTAGTTCTTGAGGTTTACTTTGGCTGATACATGTTGTTATACATACTTGAATTACAGAGGGCCGTGAGAACCTGGTGTAGTAGACCATAGGGAGAATGTACATAAGGGCTTCTCTAGAGTGTCTGTTTTGGCTTACGATGCGAGACCATAGGGGGAATTGATGTAAGTGTTTCCTCAGAGTGTCTATAATTCCTCGACGCGGGCCACAGAGAGAATGTGACATAAGTGATTCCCTAGAGTGCCTTTAGTTATCGATACGAGACTATAGGAGGAATTGAGGGCAAGTGCTTCTTCAAAGAGTCTATGCTTAATCTGAACCAGAGGGGTTAGACTGAGTGTACTACCCAGAGGGTTGGTTGTACTTTTTAGGTATGACCAAAGGGGATAGGATATGAGTACTTCCCAAAGGGTTACCTCTTGTTTTATCCATTTTCTTATGTTTCTAGGTAGGACCAGAGGGGATAGGTTGTGGGTACTTCCCATAGGGTTACCTTTTGTGATTATCTGCTTTGATTAGTTGTTGCTTGATATTTGAAATGGTGGATTGTTACTACTGAGTACTCCCTTGTTTACTGCTTTCTATATTTTACCTGACATATATTCACTGACTATTAGGAACAGATCTTGTGGTGGTTGCCTACTAGGATTTAGTCTCACACCCTATTTGGGCCATGCTTTTGGGCCCAAACAGATTATATTTTTGCGGGTATAGATAAGGGAAAGTTCCCTTCTACTTCAGGTATTTAATTTTTTGTGGAACTAGAGAGCATGGGACCAAGTTATGGATTGTGATGCTGAGGAGTTGTTTACTTGATTTCTTTTGTACTTTGGTTTAGTACTACTGTATTCCAGCATTGTGATTTGTTTGGATGTTTTCCTAGACATATGTGTCATGCATCATTCATATATATATGTGTGTGATCCAGTTTATTATTTTCAGTCTTCCGCTATTTACTTTTGTATGGATTATTCCTGCTTCCGCTATTGCTATTTGTTTTACTTCCGCTGTGTTACTCTGCCAATGAGGGCATAGTTTCTTCACTATCACACCCAAGGCCCTCACTGCTAGTCAGCAGCCTCTAGAATTTGTGGAAACGCGCTTGAGTCCATGTGACCAACTAGGTATGGGGCACCTCTATGTGGATTCCGGAACATGGATGTTACAAAGTGGTATCAGAGGTATTATTTTCCCTTGACTTAGTGTTTAGAGCCTATATCCAGGGATAGGAAGGAATAAGTACTTGGTAATAAGTTATGCCCAGGAGTAGCTAACCCATGTACAAGGAAAAGCCAATCTAACTTGTTATTGTAATTTGTCTGGTTTTGCAATTATTACAGTTGATTTGATTTCACCTTGAGTGATTCACATGTTTTGTGTTGTTATTGTTGATGTTATTGAGGTTCTATTTCTGTTGCAACTCGATGAGATGAGGGTATGTCATCTCATGCATCATTTAGGCACTTGCTAGAAATCACATGTCATGCATTCTTTCCATGCCATATAGGGTGCATTAGCGATTGCATGTTGTTGTGATAGATGTTGTGCTAGAGATTCATGTTGTTGTGATAGTTTCATTGATAAAATACATGTTGTTTGATAGGGTATCATTTGTGTAAGGTTTTTTTTGAATGAACGTCAAACTTTGGTTCTTGAGGTGTTATGGGCCCTCATTGACCAGATTTGGTGGATCATTGACTTGTTTACCTTGTTTATAACATGTGTAAGATGTCAAGATTTGATTTATGGGGAGTATGGGCCCTCACGAATCGTAATTTGGAACTTTAATGTTCGTTTCAGTGTTTTTATGGGCTTCGGAGTAGTTTCTGAGGCTTACTGTCCGGAAAAACCCAGAATAAACGCCGCGTAGTTTGACTACACACCATGTGTTCTTCTGTTCAGGAAGAAACTATTTTTCTTAAGTACACGCCATGTACCGTATGTACACGCCATGTAGTCTCTAACCATGTATCAGACTGTGTGGACAGGGACACGGGGTTTGGAATCCTTGGTAAGGAATTTTGTGTATAGAATGTACATGTCATGTTATAGAACCGTGTAACCGGCTGTGTCACTAACAACATGACTCGACAAAATCTTCTTAGTACATGTCATGTTCATCTGGAACATGCCGTGTGGTGTAACCTATGTACCTAGCTGTGTAACTAACAACACAGGTCAGTGTTATCCTTTCTTGTATACACCGTGTCCGCCTGAAACACGCCATATAGTGTGAGCCGTGTAACCAGTCATGTATCTAACAACACGAGTCGGTGAGGTTCGTCTAGTACACACTGTGTTTGGCACTAACACGCCATGTAGTCTCATTCTAAGGATAAACATGTGGCTTAGTCATATAGAAGGACCTGGATAGGGGAAGAGGATTCAAGTACACATCGTGTATTAGGTGAACACGACGTGTGTATGGGGTGTTACACAACCAGTTCTTCCAGGAGTACATGCCCATGTGTTTGGCTTATGGGAACACACCGTGTAAGGGACGTACACACCGTGTAGCCATGTTCTACAAAACTTGAATGTTTTCCCTCTCCTGTTCCCTTATTATACTTTTAGTTCTCAGTATTTGATAATCTTGATCTAAGGTGTGCGTTGGACCTTGCAGAGTCATGTCGTCGAGACGTCCTCTGGTTGTACGCTAGTTGTAGGGTAGTGATCGAACACTGGATATGGATGATCAAGGACTACCTGTAGATCCTCCCGTTATGCCAGTCTTGGCACCAACCATTATATCTGATGCAGGTACTGATGCACAGTTCAGGGAAGTCTTTATGAGGATGATACAGACCTTTCAAGGAGCACCGCCTCCTAACCCTTTTATGGAAGAATTGACACAGATCTTTCAACAGCAGTATCCTCCCACTTTCTCAGGGGATGGAGGACCCCAGGCTGTAGATTCATGGATAGAAGCCATACTGATGATCTTTGAGCATCTGGATATTCCTCCATAGAGGCGGGTCAAGCTCACTACATATATGCTTCGAGACTCCGCCAAGAGGTGGTGGGATGTGATCTCACAGGCGGGACGCCAGCAGGTCATGGATTGAGATGAGTTTCATCGCATCTTCTTTGATTAATTTTATCCAAAGACCTTGAGGGCCAATCGAGCCCAAGAGGTTATGAGTCTGTAGTAGGGTACTCTTTCGATTATGGAGTATTCCTCTCCCTTTACCGAGCTGCGGCGTTTCACGCCTATTCTAGGAGGTGACCAGTTATTCCTGGAAAGGAAGTTCGAGGATGGTCTGAGGAACGACATATGATCATAGGTGAACATCTTCAGGTTTACTTCTATCACTTCTATAGTTAACCATGAACTGATTACGGAGCACAACCTGAGAGATTCTGGAGTTGTGAACTAGTGCGGCTTGGCATTTGGAGTTAGTATTACTCCTACTGACAGCAGGAATCATATTAGGGAGTCTACACGCAGAGATCCAAGGAGGCGAGATACTTCTTCTGGTAGTTAGGTGGTGTTCTACCAGTGCGGGAAGAGCAGGCATATGAGGCCACACTGCCCGAGAGAGCCAGTGGAGTGTCGATCTTACGGCAATATGGGTCATCTTTAGTGATTCTGACAGATATTCTCACCATTAGCTGGTGATAGGGGTTCTTTTATGACTCTTCGTTCAGGAGCAGCACCACCATCTTCTCACCAGTCTGGGAACTGGAGTTCTTTCGGCCGTTTAGGCTGAGGCAGAGGTAGTGGATATGGTAGCCAGTCACCTGGTTTTCAGTAACAATAGGGTGGATCAGCTCAGGGTGGACAGACAGGGTCACAGGGTTGCAGTGCAGGTCATACTTTTGTAGTGGAGCAGACTCAATAGGAGCAGGATCCCGGACCCTCTACAGTTTGAGGTACGATCTTAGTAGCCTTAGTTTTAGCTTCTGCTCTTTTCTATATAGGGGCTTCCCATAGCTTTATATCTATTGTGGTTGTGGAGAGCTTTGGGCTCTACATCTTTTCTTCTGCTGATATCTTGACACTAGACACTTTGTTGGGGACTAGAACGGCGAGTGTACGTTAGTTCAAGGAGTGCCCTATAGAGGTTGGTGGGTGTCACTTTTTATGGGACCTCTATGTCCTAGAGATGACAGGATATGATGTCATTCTTGAAATGGACTGGTTAGTTCCCTTCCAGGTAGGCATCGATTGCTATCGTCGTAGGGTGAGTTTCACATCACCATAGGGAAAATCTTTTCTTCATAAGGGCGAGTGTGATGTCCAAGCGAGTAGAGTGGGACTTGAGTATCATGGGTTGGGAGGAGTTATATCCTAGATTACTAGTCTATATCTGGATGACCAGGAGAATTTACAGTTAGCCTTTCCTCCAGTGGTGGATCATTTCAAGTATGTCTTTCCAAAGGACTTTTCAGATTTTCCTCCAGAGCGAGAGGTGGACTTTTCTATTGACCTTGTGCCAGGAGCGGCACCGGTATCCATTCCTCCTTATAGGATGGCTACACCAGAGTTGAAGAAGCTCAAGAAGCAGTTGTAAGAGTTGCAGGCAAAGGGTTTCATCTGACCCAGTACTTCTCCTTGGGGTTCTTTTGTCCTTTTAGCAAAGAAGGCGGACGGTACCCTCAGGCTTTGTGTGGATTATCAGAAGTTGAATCAGTTGATGGTCAAAAACTGATATCCATTACCAAGGATTGATAATCTCTTTGATCAGCTTTGAGGAGCCCAGGTGTTCTTGAAGATTTACTTGAGGTCTGGTTACCATTAGTTGCGTGTTAGACCATCAAATATACCTCTTATATCCTTTCGGAGAAAGTATGTTCTATACGAGTTTATGTTTATATCGTTCGGTCTCACGAACACGCCTGTAGTTTTCATGGTACTGATGAATCGATTGTTTCATCCATACTTGGATTCCTTCATGGTGGTTTTCATGGATGATATCTTGGTGTAATCTCACACTCAACACGACCATGCCTCACATCTTGAGATCATTTTGAGTACACTGAGAGAGCATCAGTTATATGCTAAGCTCTCAAAAAGTCACTTTTTGATGAATTGGATTCACTTATTGGGTCATTTTATCTCTAAGACAGGAGTATCAGTAGACCCAAAGAAAGTGAGAGCAGTAGTTTCCTGGGAGAAGCCGAAGAACTTCTTTGTGGTACAAAGTTTTCTAGGGTTGGATGAGTACTAAAGATGTTTCATACAGAACTTTTCATGCTTAGCAGCACCACTAATGGGTCTAACTAAGAAGGGTGAAAAGTTCTTGTGGTCAGATTCTTATGAGTCATCCTTTCAGGAGCTGAAAGGGAGGTTGACTTCTGCACCGATACTAGTGTTTCTAGAGCCGGGCAAGAGATATAATGTGTACTGTTATGCTTTAGGTATCAGGATGGGAGTTGTGCTTATGCAGGGAGAATGAGTCATTGCATATGGGTCTCGGCAGTTGCGGCCACATGAGAAGAATTACCCAACACGTGATCTCGAGTTGGCTGTAGTTGTTCATGCCTTACACTGTTCGAGACATTACCTTCTGGGAGATCATTTTGTGGTTTTCACCGACCACAAGAGTCTCAATTACATCTTCACTCAGTGTGACCTAAATTTGAGTTAGTGAAGGTGGGTTGAGTACCTTCAGTCTTTTGACCTTGAGCTTGCCTATATTCCTGGTAAAGGCAACGCAGTAGCTGATGCGTTGAGTAGGAGGACTCAGATACAGGAAATTCAGGAGGCCAGTAGTGAGTGGAATCTTATGGCTCTGTTCTCTGAGATTCATTTGGAGGTGCACAACAGACAGGGGTAGACGTTTCTTTCTTTTATAGTTGTTACCTCTACCATTCTTGATTAAGTGTGAATGAGGCAGCTATTAGACTCATAAGGCCTAGTCCTACGAGAGAGTGTTTCGGGAGAGGACCATTTTCCTGGATGGACCATAGGCAAGGATGAGATCTTTTGTTTCCAGGGGCACGTATGGGTGCTAGCAGAAATATGCAAGGAGCTGATTCAGAACTTTCATTCCTCATTTTGGGTAGTTCATCCTGGTGTCGCCAATATGTATCGTGATCTACACTATCAGTATTGGTGGCCAGGTATGAAGAGAGAAGTTGCTAGTTTCGTCATGAGGTGTTCCACCTGTCAGTAGGTGAAGGTGGAGCATCAGTGACCAGTAGGGATTTTACAATAGTTACCCATTCCTGAGTGGAAGTGGAATGATGCCACAATGGATTTCGTGATAGGTTTACTGAGGTCACCTCAAGGGAATGATGCAGTTTGGGTTGTCATTGACAGACTCATAAAAGTTTCTCACTTCTTTTCGATCAAGGATACCTTCAGTGTTGATAAGCTGGGATGGTTGTACATCTGTGAGATTGTGCGCTTACATGGATTTCCATACTCCATTGTTTCAGACAGAGATGCACATTTTACTTGTCGGGTCTGGCAGGGTATTTAGAAGGCTTTGGGTATACAAGTACTTTTGAGTACAGCTTACCACCCCTGGACAGATGGCCAGTCCGAGTGTACGATACAGGTGTTTGAGGACATGCTTCGAGCATGTATTTTGGATTTTGGAGGTTCTTGGGAGAAGCACATACCTATTGTGGATTTTTCCTACAACAATAGTTTTCAAACAACTATTCAGATGGTACCTTATGAGGCTTTGTACGGTAGGCCATGCCGATCACCCTTATATTGGATGGAGGCAGGAGAGGCAGCTATGTTGGGACCTCGTCTTGTCCAAGAGACCACAGAACATATAGAGTTGATTCAGAAGAGGATGGATACTACACAGTCTTAACAGAAGTCTTATGCTGATAAGCAGAGATGACCTTTGGAGTTTGAGGTTGGGGATCAGGTTTTCTAGTGTGTCAAACTAAGTTTGGGACATAAGAGGATTAGGAGACAGGGTAATATTTCACCGAGGTACGTCGGGCTGTTTGAGGTGCTGGAGAGAGTTGGTCTGGTTGCCTATCAGTTGCAGTTACCTTTGAGGTACCAAGTTTTGCATGACGTTTTCTATGTTTCTCAGCTTCGACGTTACTTCTCAGACCCATATCATGTTTTCCAACCTTAGGAGGTTGAGTTAGAAGTGGATGCATTGTTTGAGGAGCATCCTATCTGGATTGTTGATCTAAGTACGAAGGTTCTCTGTGGTCGGTTTGTTCCTCTGGTGCGAGTGCTTTGGTAGCACGGGTGAGTACAGGATGAGACTTGGGAGAGGGAGGTCGATGTACGATTATAGTGGATGGATTTGTTCAGGGTTTCTTATTCTATGCCACCTTTCTAGGGAAATTTGGGGACGAATTTCTTTAAGGGGAGAAGTTTGTAAGAACTCGGGTCTTCTTTTTCAGGTATGTTTTCCTTTTCTGGTTGTTTTTGAGAAAAAGAGGATTTTCTGGAAATTTTCGAAGTACATTCCATGTACTTTCTGAGTACACGTCGTGTACTCGATTATCACAGGTAGCCATGTGCTGGCCATGTAGCGTCCATGCACACGGCCATGTGGGGGGTGACCTAGAGTCCTCCTAAAGCGGAGTACGGAAAAGGCAAGTACACACAGTGTACTTCCAAAGTACATGCCGTGTATTTTATTTTTTTTCATTAAACGTACCGGGGTCGCATCTAATCGCTAGAAACACCCTATTCTAGGTTTGGTTCGGCTGAGAACTCCCGTACGGCCGCGATCTTCCTTCAAGCCCCCGACTGAGCATCTAATATCCGATTCGACCGCCGTCGATTGCGTTGGAATCACCTCAGTAAGATCTCTCTTCTACTTGAGCTTCGTTCCCCAATTCCTCCTCCTTCTCAAGTTATCCTTTGTTGAACGTTTTAGATGTTTTTGTAGATTTTTGGAGTTATGAGGTGATTTAAGCCCTGAGACTCAAGTATATTGATCTTCCAACGCCGAGGTAGGTGTTTTGTGCCTTTCCGTTGAAAGTTTTTGAGTTATATGTGCAAAATCACCAATACCCATGAACGGGGTATTGTGTGTTTACTATTTCAGCCCTATTGTTTGTCTTCTATGATTTTATGCTTGATTAGAGGTTAATTGAATGTGAATAGGGTTAATTTCTATGCTTTGGAATTTTTTTCCCATGCATGATTGCTTGTTTTGACCGTTGGGTCTAGTTTTCCAGTTAGTCTGCTGTTTACTTTCCCATGCCTAGTTGTAGGATGGTGTGATTGTTCTAATATGTTGATATGTTGTAGACTACTAGCCAAGTAGTTCTTGAGGTTTACTTTGGTCGATACATGTTGCTATACATACTTGACTTACACAGGGCTGTGAGAACCTGGTGTAGTAGACTATAGGGAGAATAGATTTAAGGGCTTCTCCAAAGTGTTTGTTTTTGCTTACGATGTGATACCATAGGGGGAATTGATGTAAGTTCTTCCTCATAGTGTCTGTAATTCCTCGACACGGGCCCTAGAGGGAATGTGACGTAAGTGATTCCCTAGAGTGCCTTTAGTTACTGATACGAAACAATAGGAGAAATTGATGGCAAGTGGTTCCTTAGAGAGTCTATGATTAAGTTGAACCAGAGGGGTTAGACTGAGTGTACTGCCCAGAGGGTTGCTTGTACTTTTTAGGTAGGACCAGAGGGGATAGGCTGTGAGTACTTCCCAGAGGGTTACCTGTTGTGTTATCTGTTTTCTTATGTTGCTAGGTAGGACCAGAGGGGATAGGTTGTGGGTACTTCCCAAAGGGTTACCTTTTGTGATTATCTGCTTTGATTAGTTGTTTCTTGATATTTGAAACTATGGATTGTTACTACTGAGTACTTTCTTATTTACTACTTTCTGTACTTTACCTGCCATATATTCATTGACTGTTAGGCACAAATATTGTGGTGGTTTCCTACTGGGATTTAGTCTCACACCCTGTTTGGGCCATGTTTTTGGTCCCAAACAGATTATATTGTTGCAGGTATAGATAAGGGAAAGCGCCCTTCTACTTCAGGTACTTGATTTTCTGTAGATCTGGAGAGCATGGGACCAAGATATGGCTTGCGATGCTGAGGAGTTTTTTACTTGATTTCTTTTGTAATTTGGTTTAGTACTATTGTATTCTAGCACTGTGATTTGTTTGGCTGCTTTTCTAGACATATGTGTCATACATCATTCATATATATGTGTGTGTGCTCTAGTTTATTATTTCCAGTCTTCCGTTGTTTACTTTTGTATGGATTATTCCTGCTTCCGCTATTTCTATTTGTTTTACTTCCGCTGTGTTACTCTGCCAATGAGGGCATAGTTTCCCCACTATCACACCAAAGGCCCTCGCTTCTAGTCGGCAGCCTCTGACATTCATGGAAATGTGCTTGAGGCCATGTGACCAACCGGGTACAGGGTGCCTCTAGGTGGCTTCTAGAACCGGAACGTTACAGTTACAAGGAAATCGAATATTTGATTCATCCTATTTACCCACACTTCTACTTTCTCTAGCTCTAAATCACCTCAAAAGATGAGTGGATTCTACTTTTGAAACTGAACAGAATGACCCACTTATCTTGTTTCATTATTTATGTTCCCTCTGCCATGTCTTGAAAAGCCTGGACAATACTGTAAACTAGTTGTTGGTTCACCTATGGCTCAGGTGCAACCACAATATTAGCAGTCTCCTATGGTTGGTTTTTACAGTTCCTACTTGATTCCATTAGCTATAATTAACACAAAACTCCACTTAATCTCACTTACTAGTAATCAAAGGCTTAAAAATTTCAAATTTACCACATCACACATATCACATCAAGGTTTTCCAAAATTTAAAAATTTCCACTTTCAAATCATTTTTGAAAATTCCACCATGATTTATGAAAATCAAACCATTTTCAAATATTTTTAAAAATCCATAGTTTTTTTCCAAATCATAAATCATTACTCAAAATGAATTATGAACTCCTAGTGGGAAGTCATTTCTATCAATGCATGTTATGTAACTCTCATCGACTAAAACCATGATGGTGAGGTTATAAATCCTATAAGTGTCTTAAAACACTCATATAACCAACTCCTTGGTAACTTTAAGTTTAGAATAAATAGGTTAGTTAATCCTTTTTTATGCTCTACATTTAAACTTCTGATAGTCCCACTGTAACATCCCCCAATACAGAACTCTCTCATGTAACTGTAAAGAGTTGGTTACGAGACATCAAGCATGCCTCCCTGTATGCTAGAGGTTGTCGACTAGTATTAAGGGTGTAAATTATATAGTGGTGATACTATACCCCATGGTATGAAGTGTCATAGCAGTAGAAAAAAACATAATAAAATAGAAATAATAATCAAAATAAATACATAGTGTAAGATAACAATAAAGGCCAACTGAATAATCCAATAATAATAAAGGAATGATGTAATGATGTGCTGGAATGTAATTAAATGTCATGCTAGAAAAATATAAGAAAAATACTAGCATACTCAATAAAAGACTCAAAGTCCCGGGTTACGATCTCCACACTGGTCCCATCTCCAAACTCCGGCCCAACAGAAAACAAGTAATCAACAGCATGGTCTTTTTCCCTTTTCAAAATCCACATCCATGAAATATTCTCGGGTACCAAATGGTGGCCCAAATAGGATGTGAGTATAACTTGGTAGGTTGAAACCACTGTGTCCAAACAAAACCAGTTTGATAAGAAGTGTATGTAATAAAGCGATAAATAAGTGTATTAATTAATTCAACAATTAAATAAATACAACAACCTGCTTTAGTGCCATGTTGGAATATCTTTGAGCATGTATTATGACTATACCAACCACTACCATGTATCCAAGGTAAACAACCTACTTCAGCACCATTCAGGAATATCTCTGAGCATGTATTATGACCATGTCAACCACCATATAACCATGGTATAATCACAATAATCAATCTGGGTCAAAGCCTTATAAGCATTACAGCATTTCTAGGTTAAATCCCTATAATCATTACAGCATTTTTGGGCCAAAGCCCTATAATCATTATAGCATTGGACTGGGATGAGACCACTCACTATCATCATTATAACATATGTGTGTGCAAGTGTCTGGGCCTAGCTAGTTATATAATAATCTCATCATAGAACACAAACCCTTTCATACAGCATGGGTATCAAAATATCACATCATATATCTCAATGGTTAATTATGTGAATTACCATTATTCTTTTATATTCTACATTTAAATTCAATTCAAAATTGATTAACAATTATATTAATAAGTAATAATCCACAATTTTGGGATTTTTTAACAAGAAATCGCCCTAGATCACATGTCATGCTAAACATACTTTAAGCCATTAGACAATTAAAAACCCATTTGAAACCAAATTAACTCAAGGGATAATATCATTTAATTATTTAATTAAGTTGGGCACATGAAATGAGGGAACAATCATGATATTTCATAAACTTAGCAATTATCAAACCATAGGGTTAAGGTTTAAACCCCTTTAACTGATGATCCAACAACACTTTCAATGGTCAATGCCCATGAGGAAGAATGTGTGGAATATTTCAAAGAGGTTACTAGATCAAAAATGATCAAGATCAAAACCAACAATGCAATTGTACAAGGGACTTCATCGAAATGGGTTCGAGAATGAAGAAAGAGAGAAAAAAACTAACCAAAACCATTTACCAAGGATTTATCACACAAATAGGACGTCCATAAGGGGATTTGGCACCCCAAAATTGCCTAGAGAAGGCCCTAGGGTTGAGAGAAGAGGATGTGTAAATAAATAGAACAAATTTCAGCCTCACAACATGTTTAAAACAACAAGTAGGTAATTTACACGGTGTGTAATGTAGTTACATGTTGTGTGAATGTTTTTAATGGTATTCTCCAAAAAAACCCATCACCTCATATTTATTTAATTAAAACCCATGAAACATTACAGGATTTGTAATCCCTTTACATGATGTGTAAATGTTAGTAGTTTAGTTTTCATCCCATTTCCCCTTTAACTATCCAAACCTCCTTTAAAACTTCTCAAATTACCAAGAACACATTTTGACACTTAGTCTCATTTATACCCGGACTCCATTAATTCAAACAATCATATATCCCCAAACTTTAGGTCATTTTCCCCAACAAGGATCTCTATATCTGAATAAGACTTGGACACCAAGGCTCAAAAAAAACTCAGAGAGAAATATACCTAGAAAAATATGGGATCTTACAACCTCCCCACCTTATAACATCTCGTCCCTGAGCTACTCCAAGTGTCACCATGAGGTCTCATTGAACAAGTATGGCCATTTTTTTTGCATATCAGAATCCCTCTTTCAGGTCTCCTCCTAGACTTACCCATGCTTTCACTGCACTCGAATCAATGGTATAGTCCAACCCCAGAGATATTTCTCTCTATGATTCAAAACCCGTATCATATTCTCCTCAAAGGATGCATCAGCACAAAGATCAATTTTCATTACGTCTATCACATGGTAAGGGTCTGGATGATATCTTCACAATTGTGACATATGGAACACATCGTGCATGAAACTATAGCATTGTGGAAGGGCTAAATGGTATGCCATTGGACTGACCCTTGACACTATTTCAAACAGCCTAACAAACCTAGGCATTATCTTTCTCCATTTCCTAGGATGGAGTTGCCCCAACCTAGGTGAAACCCAAAGGAAAACATGATGGCTGACCTCAAATTCCAAAGGTCATCTCTGATGGTCATCATATTATTTCTACTTGTTCTACATGGTCACCAACTGATGTCTGTCCAACTGATTCCATTCAGATGTCTCCTATATGAGAATAGGCCCAATAAGTACTGACTCACCTACCTATAACCAACAAAGAAGTGAACAACATGACCTTCCATACAAATCCTCAAAAGGTTCCATTTGTATTGATTCATGGAAGCTATTATTATATAAAAACTCTATGAGTGTCATATATTGCTCCCATTAATCACAAAAATCTAAAACATGGGCTTATAACATGTCCTCCAAAACTTGAATAGTCTATTCAGATTGAACATCAGTTTGTGGATGATAGTCTATGCTTAAAATAACTTGCAATACTAGAGCTTTCTAAATACCATGTCAGAAACATTATGTTCAATGAGGATCTTTGTCTGAAATGATACACCTAGGAACATTGTGCAACCGAACCACCTCATGCACATAAATATTTCTCAGGTCTTCAACTGTAAAGGTTTCCATAATAGGTAATAAGTGGGATACCTTAGTTATTTGATTCAAAAAAACCCATAAAACATCATTCTTATGGGTATTCCTGGGTAATATTGTCATAAAATTCATCGTGACATCATCTCATTTCAACTCAAGAACAGGTAAAGGTTGCAAAATCCCAACTAGCCTCTAATGCTCAGTTTTCACCTACTAATAAGTGAAGCATCTAGCCATAAATATTTTCACCTCCTTATTTATTCCTAAACACCAGTACAGTCTATAGAGATCATGATACGTCTTAGTTAAACTAGGATGCACCACCCATCTAGAAGCATGAAACTCCCTCATCATCTCCTCTCGCAAGCCTGTAGGAATCCATACTCAGCCACAAAAAAGAAGAGAATTACCACTATCAAGATACCATACTAATGGTGTCTCCCCACCATATAATTTTTCTCTCATAACTAAGACCTTTGGATCAAACAACTTCTCAATCTTAATCTTGTCCAAAAGAATGGGTATAAGAGATGTTGAAGTCAGAGCGACCCGCTCCTAAGATTCCTAAACATTCAGATACATATCCACAAAAGGGGCGTAATCTGCCACCCATCACAAGACTCATGTACTACCTCTATTTATGTATTTTGGATCAAATAATCAGAAATGATGTTACCCTTTCTTAGTTTATATTCCAATTAAAATTCAAAAGACTATAGATACTTGACCCACCTCCTCTGCTGAAGGTTCAGGTCTCACTGAGAAAAGATGTACTTGAGGATCTTGTGATTCGTGTATACCATAAACCTCTCACCCATGAGATAGTGTATCCAACATCTTAGTACATGTAACACTACTACTAACTCTAGATCATGAGTAGGGAAATTTCTCTCATGCAGTCTCAGCTTCCTAGAGCCATAAGCAACCACATGATCCTCCTACATCAGAACTGATCCGAGTACAACTCCAGATGAGTCACAGTACATGGTATATGCTTTACCCGACATAGGTAAAGTTAGTATAGGTGTTGAGGTTATCTTTCCTTTTAGTTGTTGAAAATTTATTTTGTAAGAATTAGACCAAACAAACTTTACCCCTTTCCTGGTCAGTTTAGACATTGGTGCTTCCAATCAGGAGAAATCTTAAATAAAATGCCAGTAATAACCTACTAAACCTAGAAAGCTCTGTATTTTGAAGACATTATTGGGTTTCTTACAAGATATCATGGTTGAAACTTTATATGGGTCCACTGACACTCATACCTCTGAGATGACATGGCCCAAAAAGTTCACTTCATTTATCTAGAAATTGCATTTAGTTATCTTGGCATAAATCTAATGATCTATCAATGTACTTAGGGTGATGTCAAGATGTTTGTCATGATTGTATGATAACTGAGAGTACACTAAGATGTCATTGATGAAAACCACCACAAACTGATCTAGAAACAGATGAAAGATCCTATTAATTAAGTCCATGAATACCGCAGGCGCATTAGTTAACCCAAACAGCATCACTGTGAATTCATACAAGCCATGCCAGCTCCTAAAATCAATCTAAGGTATGTCTGATAGTATCACTCTTAACTAATGATATTTGGATCTTAAGTAAATCTTGGAGAAGATATTATCACCTCTCAACTGATCGAAAAGACATCAATACATGGAAGAGGACACCAATTCTTGACCGTCATCTGGTTCAACCTTTGATAATCCACAAATAAACACAAAGATCCATCAATATTTTTTGTGAAGAGAATTGGAGAACCCCAAGGAGATGTACTTATACTTATGAAGCCTTTAGATTTTGGATCTTCCAACTGAACCTTCAAATCTCGAAGATTTGTTGGTGTCATTCTTTAAGGAAAGATAGAAACTGAATTTGGTCCTAACACCACCTCAATTGTGAACTCAAACTCTCACTCAGGTAGTAATCCATAGAACTCATTAGGGAAAACATCCCAAAAATGGTATACCACTAGAGGAAAATAATTCTATTTCATCCCACCATTATCTAGAGTAAGACCAGAAATTTGAGTTGTGAGACAATCCAATCTGCACTAAATTGGTCATGCATGACTAGCCTAAAGATCCCACTCACCCTAGTGAGAATAGCTGCTTCCTTCTAGAGATATGAAGGTAACTCTCCTACTATAGTAGTAAATATGAGCCTTGTATAGAAATAACCAATCCATACAAAGAATCAAGTTGAATCCTATCATTTCTAGCATGAATAGTTCCCAAAAAAACGGTAACCACCAATCTCTAGAGAACACGCCTTGCAACATTTGATATTCTCTGTCTGCACTCCCAATGGTGTGTCAATGGTTAAAACATCATCTAATATTTTCACATCCAAGCCCAAACTATTTTCAAAAAGAGTAGATAGAAAAGAATGTGATGCTCTTGTATCAAACAAAACACAAGCTAAGGCAAATGATATAAGAATCATGCCTCTGATGGTAGATGTTCTTGCATCCATGTTAGCTGGAGTAGTCTACATTATGTGCAACTAACTTATACCTATGCTTTGGGATCTAGTCTGACTACCCTGAGTTACTTCCCTTGCTTGGTATTGTTACTTATGCACTGGGGTACTATGTCCTATGCCTCAGCCTAAATGGCCTATGGAACTCTATCTACCAGCCTACTAAGGGGTAGTTGAGCCCCTTCTAGACTTTGATGCCTGTATTGATCCTCTATCACTAGTCTGTTATGTAAAATTCGTACATAACCTATAAATATGGCCTAGTATTCCATAGATATGACACTCGACTGTAGGGTAAGGACACTACAGGTGCTTGTGATGAAACTTTCCACATTAATAGCACTGTAATGAAACACGATCTTGAGATGATAGTCCACTGCCCTGACTGCTCTACCCACTATTGCTTTGGTGAAAACTATCATAAAGGTGCTTATTACCACTCGAAGAAGAACTTCCAGAATGTCCTGCTGAAATAGCCTAGTCGTTGCTTGGTGCCTCTTTCAAATTCCATTCTGTGATGAGTGCTTGATTCATCACATCTTCAAAGCTACTTAAATGGAAAATGTTTACCTATAACCTGATCTCATAATGAAGATCATCTTGGAAACATCTCACCATGGAGATATCATCTGCTTCCAAAGATGGCACGAAGCACTATAGGTAGGTAAAATGTACAGCATAGTCTAGCACCGACAAACCCTCCTATGTCAGATGCATGAACTCACAAGATTTTTCATCCCTCAAGGTTTCATGATAGAAATGGATTAGGAACTTTGTATTGAGGTCCTTCCAAGATAGCTCATCATGTTGCCTAGATTCCTCTAGAACATCCCACCAACCCTTGGTAGGTCCACGAAGAATATACATAGCAAGATCCACCCTCTTATCCATGGGTGTCTCGAGATGCTTGAAGATTTCCTGGGTTGAATTGATCTAGAACTCAGCTTCCTAGGGCCCCCCTTCCCCAATAAACATAGGTGAATATTGAAACTGAAAATCTCTTGTCATCTCAGACATCGAAGGAAATGTACGAATAATCTCCCTCTCCATGGATTGCATGACCCTTAGGAAGCTATCACGAAGATGAACATCCATCTGCTCCTCATGAACTCTAGGAAGTTCTGGTTCAGCTGCGTTAGGAGTGTGTTGATTTCCACTCTCCCAATTCCCAAGTCAAAGATAACGAGGAGGCATTTTCTCTACAAGACAAACACACACCTTGGATAACTTGCTAGAAACAAGGTCAACCCAGCAGGTGAATGCAACAGAGAACCACTAACTCTTGGTCTCTTTATACATGACTTACAAGTATTTTAGCATGACATGAAAACTCATTTCCTTTATCTAGTGCAATAGATATCTCATATCATAGTTCTACAGGCAAGTATATATTACATGAAAAAAATAGATATGTCCATATCATGAACAATGCATGTTAATATATTCCTATGTGCCTATTATGATGCATGTATTCTTAGCTCACACCATATTGGGCTACAAGTACAAATCCCAAGAAATAGTAAGATCATAAAATGACAACCTCACATAACATGTAAATCACCCAATTTTAAATAACATCAATAGTAAAAGTCACACATTACATACAACAATCCCATACCTAGGTACTCAGATTTTCTCCCATGCAGGGTTAGCCACTCCCATACATAAGCTCATTACCAAGTCTCAACACATCCTAGTCTCATTTATACCTTTCCTAAATTGTAAGGAAAAATAAAAGAAAACCTTTCGCCTTTAATACCATTTTGTAATGCCCCCCAATTCGGCACTCTCTCATGTGGCTAGAAAGGGTTGGTTACGAGACCTCAAATGTGCCTCCTCGTACGCTAGAGGCTATCAACTAGCAGTGGGGGTGTAAAGTGTATAGTGGGGAGACTATACCCCCTAGTATGAAGTTTCATAGTAGTAGAACCAAACATAATAAAACATAAATAATAATCAAATTAAATACATATAGGAAGATAAAAATAAAGGCCAACTGAATAATCTAATAATAAAAAAGGAATAATGTAATGATGTGTTGGAATGTAACTAAATGTCATGCTAGAACAATATAAGAAAAAAAATAGAATACTCAATAAAAGACCCAAATCCCTGAGTCCCGATCCCCGCACCAGTCCCATATCCAAACTCTAGCCCAACAGTAAATAAGTAATCAACAATAAGGTCCTTTTCCCTTGTCCAAACCTGTATCCATGAAATCTGATTGGGTACCAAACGGTGGCCCAAATAGGGTGTGAGTATAACTCAGTAGGTCGACACCACCATGTCTAAACAAAACTAGTCTGATAAGAAGTGTATGCAATAAAGTGATAAACATGTGTATTAATTAATTCAATAATAAAATAAATACAACAACCTGCTTCGATGTCATGCTAGAATATCTCTGAGCATATCTTATGACCATGTTAACCACAACCATGTATCCAAGGTAAACAACCTGCTTCGACGCTATACTAGGATATCCACTACTATAAAACAAGCCTTTAATAGCGTTGGTATTTATCAGTGCTAAAAAAAGTGCTAATAAATTTAACAAATATCAGCGCTTTTTTTAGCGCTTGTAAAGTGAACCTTTATTAGCACTTTATTTTTAGGGCTTATAAAGGGAACCCTTTATCAACGCTTTATTTTTAGCACTAATAAAGGGTACCCTTTATCAGCACTTTATTTTTAGCATTGATAAAGGGTACAATTTATCAGCACTTTAGTTTTAGTGCTGATAAAGGTACGAATAAATAAAATAAATTAATTAAATAAAATAAAAATAAAAATGAGTTTATTAAAAAAATATTACAAATTTTATTAATTAAATAATTATTGATAAAAATGAATAAATTGATTATACATTATTAAATATTAAACGTTTTATTAATTAGATAATTATGATAATTAATATTAATAAATTGTATATATTAAATATATAGATATATATTAATGTATATAAATATGATTTATATATTATAAATTATTTATGCTCTTTACATTAAATAGTTATATATTTATTGAATAATGGTTTATAATTAAAAATTAATATGAATTAAAAATATTGACTAATTGCATAGTGCAATGGACATATAATTGAATATCGTTTGATTTTTCAATTTAACATAGATCAAATGTGTGTTATATTGATTTCACATATACGTAATTAATGTATTTTTATATATAATGCACACACACAAAACTTATCCATTTTTTCAATATTGTTAAAGTGTAATTATATTTAATTTATTCAATTTTACTCATTTTTTACATATATGCATGCACTTAAAATTAGATATTTATTAATAATTTTAAAAAAATATAAAAAAATATTTATAAATAAATATATTTATAAATGTACATTTAATATATTTATAAAACTATATATTTATAATTATAAATATATATATATATATATATTTAAATGTATTTATATAATTATAAATAAATAATTATATATATTTAAATAATTATTAAATTTATAATAAATTTACTTAAATAATTAATATATTTACTGTATTTATATATATATATATATTAAATATATATATGTGTGTATAATTATATAAATATATATAATGATATAAATATTATTTTTTAAAAATATTTCTATAATTATAAAATGATAATAAATACATTTAAAAAGGAATATATTTACTATATTTATATTTATATATATTTATTAAATATATATATTTACAATTTTTTATTTATAATTATAATTACAAATCTTTTATCAATGTTTCAATAATAAGCACTGATAAAAGTATCGTTATCAGCGCTTTTTTCATGTTGATAAAGATGAGGCTTTATTAGCACTAAAAAACTGATAAAATCAATATTTATTAGTACTAAAATTTTATCACTGATAAAGATGGATTTTATCAGCATTTTTTTAGCGTTGATAAAGACCTACCTTTATCAGTGCTAAAAACCACTGATAAATATTCCTTTTATCAGTTCTTATTACTTAAGCACTGATAAAATGACTCTTTATCGGTGCTTACTTGTAAGCGCTAATAAAAGTGTCCTGATCTATTTAAAAAACTCTAACCATTTGTGAACCAGTCGTGATATCGTAAGCTTTATACGGAAGCCACCCACTATTGGTGCTCCTCCTTAGTAAATCGAATCTCAAATCACACTACTCGACTGCCTCTAGTTGCGCAAATGTCTCGTCTGACATCCAGTGTTCGGTTGTAGTTAGGGTTTCTGAAAAGGGTCTTGGATTTTCTTCAACCAAGCGAGGTAGGCCTTCCGATTTTCTTTGTGTATTTTTTGTTTCATTTTTGATTTCTTATTCGATGATGTCATCAATTATTTGTAATTTGGTCCTTTTATACTATTTTGATTTTAGATTATGAGCAGAATGATTTGTTTATGATCTGTTGTTTGATTGACTATCGATTTGAATATCTTGTTTTGGTCTTTTTAAATTGTTGTTTTAAATCAATTTTCTCGGTTGTCTACATCTCTATCACAGCTTTCTCTGCAAGCTTAAATTTCTCACTGTTTTGAAATCTTAGAGAATCACCTCTGGTTCGTAGATAAACCAATTAAATAAATATTTATTCCACTGTATAAACAGTGGAGGTTTTGGATATAAAAACCTTAAACTAATGAGAAAAATGATTTAGAAAACCAATTCTTAGTCACGTGATAGTAAGAAGCAACAACAAAAGTTACTTTTATGCAATTAATTTAAGGGAATTTATTTATTTAAATTATGTTTTAATATTCTAGTCTAAGGGTTTTTTCCTTAAAAAATATTTTCTGAGAATTGTATTGTTTTATTTTGAGAGAAACCTTAGTAATAGTGATAACATATTTATTTGTTTTCAATGAATCTCTATTTTCAAAATTAGTATGGGGTTGTATTTATTTTACTATGTTGTGATATTCTTTTGTAAGGGTTACATAATTTTTTATCAATTTAAGTTGATTTTATAAAGATATATATACATACATACATATATATATATATGTAAATATATATCTTTCTATCTATTTATATGCGTTTTCAAAACTTATAATGTAAGGGTGATTTTATAATTATTTATTCACAAATTATGGTTTTGGATTTTGAAATTAGGAAGAGATTATATTTATTTCATTAAAAATTATGTTGAAATGTGAATTTGTTTTGAAATTATGTCTATTATCACTACTGTAAATCCCAATTTTACCAACGCTTGTATCCCAATGGTTTAAATAAACCGTTGGGAATGGCTATGTATACCAACAGTTTGCTAAAAACTGTTGGCATAGAGGATTTTGTAAAGTTTTTTACCAACGGTTTGTAAAACTATTGGTATAAGCCTTAGTATAGGCACTTTTATCAACGGTTATCAATAACAGTTGGTATATGTTGGCTTTTTTACCAACATTTTGAGTGAACCGTTGGTATCGGCCTCACATTTTTCCTCCTTTACCAACAGTTTATACAAACCGTTGGTATAGGCCTTACTATAGATACATTCCCAACAGTTTTTAAAAATTGTTGGGAAAGTTTTCCCCTAAATACAGATCGGGCGTCCAGTTCCCCCTCCGCTCGATTGCAGGTCCCCCTCCGCTCGATTGGTGCCCTAAATCGAATATCCCACTTCCCTAGCCTGCCAAACTTCTTCCACTGATTGATCCATCTTCAATCAAGGAAAATTTTTCTTCTACACTTCAAATTTGTAAGTGATACCTTGGTTTTGTGGTTTTGTAACTATTTTTTATACCTTGGTTTTGTTGTTCTGCAACTATTTTTTTCACTTTTGATCTGGTAGAAAGGAGAGCTCTGTGGACATTAATCATGGTTGTGGGTGGTCATTTAGGATGTAAGATAGTATGCCTTCATTTTACTTGATATATCCAATAGTATTATTGATTTATGTTCAATTTGATTATCTTTGACAAATTATGTTGTTTAATAAGTTGTTTTTAATGGTTGTAATAATGACTATATGGTATAAGGGTTCACATACACTTCTGGAAATTTAGGCTATAGCCACAGTTTCAAACCATGGCTATAAGTCCCAAAATCGTGGCTATAGGTTATAGCCACGGTTCAACGAACCATGGCTGGTAATGGTGTGGCTATAGGGCAAGACCTATAGCCACGATTTGAAACCGTGGCAGAACATAAAGTCACACAGAGCCTATAGCCACGGTTCAAAACTGTGGCTATATAGATTTAGCCACGGTTTAAAACCGAGGCTTTAAGTTTGTAGCCACGGTTTAAAACTGTGGCTATAAGGCTTGACATTTCTTAAAAAAACCCACAACCCCCCTGAATAGCCCCCCTGGACAACCCTTTCACCCCCCCTGGACAGCCCCCCATGCCCCCCTGGATAGCCCCCTTGCACCCCCCCTCGTGCAGACCCCCCAGCACACCCCCCATCCCACCTTGCACACCCTCCCTAGACATCCCCCTTGCACCCCCCCTGGACAGCCCCCCTGCACCCCCCCCCCCCATGCTCCCCCTGGACAACCCCCTTTCACCCCCCCCCCCAACTCCTACAGTAGCCCACAACCCCACCCCCTCCTTGCAGCCCCCCCTCCCCGGAAGATTAGTGGAGAAGACCCTTAAGAAGCTATCGGACTTATTTATTCCATGAAAATCTGGAATTTCTGGAAAGTGCTTGAAAAAATCATTGATGAGGTATGCATTTCTCTCATCCCTGTTAATGACCGAATAAAGTCTGCTATTAAGGGGGAGAAATTGAATTAATCAATGACAAGAAGTTGAGGAAATTTGAGATCTCAAGGCTGATTTCTAAAACCTGGTATATGTACTTGAATGTTTTCAACATGTGTATTGAGATGAGTGCAAGATATTAGGTTGTAAATGAGGAAGACAAGTTGTTTCATGCCAATATATAGATGATAAATGGATTGCAAGTTAGTTGAAGTACCCAAGCATATTGATGAGACAATTAGGAGCTGGACATCTTAGAAGGGAGTTGGAATTTCCCAAGCTTGTTGAGAAGGAATATGAAGTTCTCAAGAAAAGGTGTTAGTATGAAAATCTTAAAGCCCCCCCCCCCATGCACCCCTCCCCCTATAGCCCCCCTTCCCACCTTGGACCGACCCCACTCACCCCCCTAGACAGACCCCCCCCCCTCCTGGACACCCCCCCTCTCTCCTGGAAACCCCCTTGGGCAGACCCCCCCAGGACAATCCCACCCGGACAGCAGCCCCCCCCCCCTGATGGACACCCCTTGCACCACCCCTGCCCTGCTGGACACCCCCTGGACAGACCCCCCCCCCCCCTCTTGGACACCCCCCTCCCTCCTGGAAAGACCCCCCTGGACAACCCCACCCGGACAGCCCCCCCCCCTCATGGACACCCCTGTTGGAACCACTTTGTGTATAGGTTTGTATTTGTTGTCAATAGTTGTCAATGGAATATCAAAATGAAAGAGATCAAGAATTACTCCAATAAAATGGAGGAATGGAAGCTCACAATGAAGTAGATCATGAAGTACTCCGATGAAGTAGAGGAGTAGTGATTCAGACGATTGTTGTGCTGATCGTAAGTTCAAAGAACATGTGTCAAAGATGATACATTATTTACAACAATAAAGAATGTGAGGAGTAATCCATCCAAGGATGATTAAAGAAGGATGGTGTTTTTGGATGAAGACCATGCAATTCCTCCTTATTGCATAAGAACCATGGGCTTTGATGAAGTCCATGCAATTACTCATGATTGCGTGAGAACCATGCTAGAGACTTCTTGACGGATTGAATCACATGGTTTGCATGAAGATGATCATGACGGTTGATGAAGGAGGAAATGTGCCAATGAGTTGACTTATGAAATGGTCATGCACATCACATTGTCATTGAAGATGATGGTACTAAAGCTGTTCCTTCAAAGAATACATATCACAATAGTGGAGTTTGTGATAAAAGCAAAAGAGTTTCTAAAGGATACAGATCACCAAGAAGAAGTGATGTTGAGGTGATCGTGCTTGTCGACAAAGCAAACAAACGACATACAAATTTGTTGACAAAGGAGATTCAATGGTGACATGTCGAGTTCAAGAGTTGTGGTCAATGATCTATGTTTGATTCAAGAACTTCGACAGAGGAATGGATGATTTGGAGGCGGTACAAAAAGAGCAGATACAAGGTGGCGCCGTTTTCCAATGTTTGCCAAATTTCAGGGCCTCAAAATCAACAAATGAAGAAGAGTGATTTTGGAAAAGGGACTTGCGCTCCATACTCTTGGAGGATAGGAAACTTGCGCGCCATATGTTATTGAAGATCAGAGCATCAAAATATGACAAAGGGATAAGGGTCGCGCAAGTTTTGGTGAGGTCGCGAAGGTGAATTATGTGCCGGGAAGAGAGTTGCGTGCTGATGCCTTGAATGCATTATAACTTGCGTGGCTATGGTTTTTCGAGATCAGAAGATCCAAATTTGGCAAAGGCAAGATGTTCGCGCAAGTTTGGATGTTGATCGCGCAAGTTCCTAGCAGGGGCCGAGACTTGCGCGGTGATGAATGACTTGCGCGCCGCCGCACAGGGGGTCCAGTTTGCCTATAAATACTGGACCACCCCTCCTCATTTCTCACGGAGCTCAAGACTTTGAGATTGTTCGATCTCTCGTCGCGCAGGTGGTTGAACCGCGCATGTGGTAGTTGGGTCGCGCAAGTAGAGGTTGCGCGCCGACTGATGGTTGAGCGCCCCTGGTGATTTGGGCAAGGAAGGAAGTGAGTCGCATAGGTTTGAAGTTCGAGAAGGCAGAGTCGCGCAGGTGCTTTGGAGACACTTGCACGCCAGGTTATACTTACGCGCCTAAGACTTGCGTGCCAGATGGAGACTTGCGCGCCGGGCTTGAAAAGGAGAGCCAAATATTGTTGAAGCACGCCCGCCTTTCTGGAGCTGCACAAGAGCTAAAGATTGCCTGATACTTTCGGTGCAAAGAGAGATTGAAGAAGAAATCTAAATGATATATGCATGATCTCATGAATACATGGTGAATTGATTCTGGCGAATGCCGAGTAAGCTGAACATCATTTATTGAGCAATCACATAAGTGATTGTGATTCAGGCAAACGAAGACAAGGGGATCTAGTGCATTCAGTCATTGCACTAAAGAAGAAAGGTTGAACTATAAAGAGCATCAACTCTAAACCCTGATGCAAGCAAAGTCTCATGATGAACAGGAGACGAAGAACTTCAATGCACACCTATTGAAGAGACCTTCACATCTATAAACTAAGTGAGATTTCACCAACAGCAGTGAGCCAGGGGGAGTCAACGGGAGTGACCCGAGGGACGCAGTGAGCTATCCCTGAACAATTGTAAAGGCAGTGAGTGTAACAGCCCGAGATTTTATGAAAAATATTATTTTTAATTTTATTAATGTCTTGTGTTGTACGCTACACCAAAATGAGCTTGCACAACACGCATCTTTGACTTGCCTTGTATTACACGCAATCGCAACCTTCCTCGATAGCGTGTGTAGTACGCAATACTGAGTTTCACGAAACAACGATATGCTATTAAAATATTATTAAAACTAGCTGTTATGAATAGTAATAACCACTTTTTAAATTTTAGAAATTTTATCTCTCAAAATGGACTTCATTTTTGGATTCGGAGTATCGAATTTAGCCTAAGGTGAAATTTTGGTACTTTTCGGATAACTTTCATATTCAGATGAATAGTGAAAATTAATAAATTATAGTTAAAAACAACTTTTTTAATCGAAATAATTAATAGTGATAAATTATTAATTTGAGTAGTTTTAAAGTATATTTAGAATATATTTTTACAATTTAATACAATGTTGGTCATTGGACGTAATTTCACATTTAAACCAGACATAAACAAGTGTCAATCTTTTGATAGATATTGTTTCTTAAAAACACGCTATTTGTTTTAACAGCGGGATTTAATTATAAAATTAATTAATGCAACTTCTATGTTATGAATTTGGTAAAATAGACTTCATTTTTGAATTCGGAATATGAAATATAGCTTAGGATGAAATTTTGGCATTTTTCTGAAAACCTTCAATTTTTGATGAATAGTGAAACTACTAAGTGGTAGTTAAAAAAACTGAATTTTTCATAAAACTTAATTTTACCGCTTCTGTGAATGGAATTTCAAAAATCCGAGAGACACGGTTGATGTCAGTAAGTAAAATGTGGTTCAATGAGATGAAAATAATTTTTGGTAAATAGTAACTTTTTACTTTTATTTACCACGGTTAAAAGTAAATAGGGTAATTAAGGGTAAAAATGATATTAATATTACCCTAACACATGTCCTAATCCTATTGGACAAGTTTATCTCGACCAAAAACAACCTTAAGTGTAAAATATTATCATTTAGGCCCACTTGGATTAGATTAGGACATTTATTATTATTTAATTCAAAAAAGAGTTAAAAGAGTTAAAATCAAAGTTTATTTACAAAAACATTTTTAATATAGGGTTATACATAAGATAAATTTGATTTTAAATATTAATTAGAAAGATAAAAAGATTTCCTACATAATGATATTTTATTTATAATTTTTAGACTTTAAATAAATTAATTTATTTATGACACAACGATGATGCAGTAATTACCCTTTTAAGGAAATATTAACATAATTGATGTTATAAATGCTCAAATGAATGTAATTTGAGACTTTTTATGAATTCCACTAATTTTCTAGGTTACTATAATATATTAGTGTTGATTTAATCAACTTGGTTCGAACATATAATTCTTTTATGACTTTCACAAAAATCATATATCAAATAGTATCAAAATTGACACAAAATAGTTTTTAAATAAAATATTATATTACTAATTGTTATTTTATTCCTAAAAATATAAGGTTCGGCCAAATGACTTAGATAAGGATATATATATTAATAATGAACAATTTGGGGTTCTTTTGGCATGTTATAGTGAGTGTATTAACCATATAGTGAAAGAAAACAAAAAGACACGGTAAAAGTTAAATTATTTAACTTAGAGTTAAATCTAATTGATAAGGTTAAAATAATACCCTAAACTTGTCTAAATCTTATTGGTTGATAGTATTTCGACCCATCCCCACTTTAGCTTCTAAATAATACCCTTTGGAACCATTATAAACCGATTTTGACATTAATATAAAATAATATTTTGAGGTATTCCTAAGGTGCCCCTCTCCTCCCTTATAAAAGGACACCTCCTCCCCCTCCTCCTCACACCAATTTGAGCACTCAAGCTCGGCCAACCCCTGCCAAAATCTCTTCTCCACTTCCCTAGAAACATCCTAGAGGTTCTGGTCTTCCTCAAAGACCAATTTTAGTTCCCTAAGAGGAGGTCTCCAAAAGGCGCTTCAAAGAAGAGGTAATTACCGTTACCAATTCTTTCATCTTTATTTCTTCTTCCACTTCTTCTTATTATGTTGTTTCATTATGAAGTAATAACATCAGTATCACTCATATACTGATATGTTATTATAAGTATGAAACAACCCTATTTCACCATCTATCCATCCTACGGAAAAAGAAATCACCGCGCGTGCGTACGTACGGAATACCGTCTCCACGCCGTGGTGTAATCTATTTTCCACCACCACCTTACATGGATGGGTATAATGGTGTAAATAATAACTATACATAGTTATTACAACATCATATTGATTCTGATATATTGTATAATCCACTCCAATTCAATTCAATATTTATGGAAATGATATCATCGCTCGTGCGTACGTACGGACTACCGTCTCCACGACGCGATGAGATTCATTCTCCATGTTAACCATTTAAGAATGATTATAAAGTATATATAAGAAATAATAATGAAATATATGACATTATAAAGCTACTGGATTTATGTATATATATGTCATCTACTTACTTCCATTCAAGACAATAAGGAAAGGAAAACAACGTTCATGTGTACGTACGGACTACCGTCTCCATGAACGGTGTTTTTCATTTCATTTATCTATCTATTATATATATATATATATACTGAATATATATGATATATAAATCATATTTTATATTCTGGAAGTAATTAAATCATGATATAAGTAATAATAATGTCAAGAACAACAAGTCAAAACACCTACGATAAAAGAAACGATTTTACCCAAAACGCTTCTTTAACATGGAATTTACAAAAGAACGGGTAATATAATGTCATAAGTAAACCATATATGATATCATAACAATGAATATGATTATTTAATAAGTCAATGACATTATTTAAACCATTATACAGGAGCTTCGGACACGTACAAAGCAAATCGGACCTAAGGTAAGGGAAATATCACAATCTCATTTTTATCCGAGATTGTTTATTCGTAAGTATTTACTGGGGTGTATTTTATCATCCACATCCATGTTTCATCAATATGTAATATTATTTCCATCCACCTACAATTTTTTAAATCCATTTTTACCCTTCGGTGAGTTTTTAGTAATATGTATGAAAGGAATCTTTTGTCGTACGAGGTACTTTTTGACTTTTCCGACAAAAGTACGAAGAATGTTTTTTTTTAACTTATACGGCACGAACGAATTTTTACGGTTTTATAAAGCCTTATTTTCATGAATCTTCCTCCAAAATATTTCATGACTATTTTCAATAAAATCTCTTCCTTTTAAAATTGCATGACGTTTTGTGAAAAGAAATTGATTTTGAAGAAGAAAGGATATTTTCCTCAAGAATGGAGTTCAAGTGTTTTATCAAAATTATTTTCCATCTAAGATAATAAAGGGTTCTGTTTCTATCCCTATTATTACATGGATTTGATTATGTTGTGATGGAAATATTTTTATGAATTCTTTTATCTTATATAAATTGTTTTATGATGTCATGTTGTTTAAGAATCCCATTTTTATTACATGGGTTATGCAATGATGTATGATTTATGATTTTGTGGCACACATAAGAATGGTATCATTATGAGATGGGTGGGACCTATATCTCCCTCCAATGAATTGGGTAAAGATTTTATATCTCATAAGATAGACATGGCTGGAATGGTAGGTTATACCGGTTCAGTGAAACAGGACTGAAACGAGGGTTACTCGATTCAGAAAGGGACTTTGTCCACTAAGATAGTCTTGGAAATGAGTCATGACTAACAAGAAATGATTCTCTATGATTATGTGTGAATGCCACAAAGTTTCATGTTTTAAGTTATGATTATTGTGATTACATTTCACTGCCATGATTTATCCCATGTTATGAAATTATGCTCTCTTTTGCAGGTTATGATTTCCAAAATGTTATGTTCTTATGAATATGATGTGATTGATATTTCTTTTGTTTACCCTTACTGAGCATTTGAGCTCACCCTTTTATGTTTTCTTTTCCCCAGGATATAAAGAAAGGTTTTAGGTAAAAAAAAGAGAAGATCTTTATGGGAGATGTTGAAGATCTTTCACCACGTTTAGAATATTATAGTCCGAGTTTCCAAAGACACTAAACTATTACGGTCCTTGTGTGTGTGTTTTTGTAATGTACTAAGTATTCCGCAAAATTAATGTAATGTCAATGTACGTCAAGATTCGGGTCTCTACAGTTGGTATCAAAGGAAAGGTTTAGTCAACCTTTGGAAACTAGGATGCGAGAACTTTAGTGAGATCCCTAGAGATATTTCTAAGGTATGTCTAGGGATGTCCCTAAGGTTAAGTATACGTATAGGTTATAGTACTAGAATTACGCTAACGATCATAGAATTAAACCTAAGATGTTAGATATTGAAGGCACTCCCCCTTTACTATGTTGTTTTCTCTAGCATGATTTTTTCCTCTCAATGAATTCTTTTTGTGTTTTAGTTAATGGAGGGAACCAGACGGAATTCGGTTAACATTGAATCCAATGGAAAAATTGGTGACTATAAGCAACAAAATTATGTAATGCCTAGAGAGAAAGATATTGTGATTATGCCGAATCATTCATCGCGATATATGATTAACAAGGTGAAATTTAGTGGTATACCTAATTCATCAAAGAAGAGGAAGATAGACTATTATGCATGTTCGCATGTTGAGCAGCATAAAGAAAGGAAGATTGAGATTTCTAAAGAAGGGAAGAAGAACCTTGAAGAATACCTCAAATGGAGGGACCGATGTTATTTGTGTGGAGATAAGGGTCATAGAGTGACAGACTGTTATGGAGTTCAATGTATTATTTGTGGAGAACATGGGCATTACCCAACTCAATGCCCTGACCTAAAAAGTTACTTCTAAATCATGGAAGGACTTATTCCAGGACAATAATTGAAGAGGATGGATTGAAGTGTATATGTATTGGTATTCAAGAATAATGTTGTTGAGGTACTTTTATTGTTTATTATAATATTTTTGTATTATTGTGGTTTTCAATAATTTTAAGGTACCGGTAACCATGAAAAGTGATTCAAATATTTTGGAAAGCAGATGATATGTGCATAATGAAGGGATAAGGAGAAAATGAAATGTTTGACAGTATTCATGAGCTCATGATTGATATAAGGACTAAGTGATATCATGGTTTGAGTATATAGAATTTTGAGGATTTTGGTATGTGGAAAGTGTTAAATTTTAACTGCATTCATGTTTTCACTAAGGTATTCAAGAGAATACATGATTAAGGACTTTGAATGTTTGGAATGTGACCAAAAAAACATATCTTATGATATATGGGGATCGACGATGGTGTTAAATCTCTGGTAATCGTTTTCACTATGTTATGAGAGTGGACTGCAGTATTATGGATAAGCCTAAAGATTGGAATGGATTATGTTGTACATAAGTTAGTATTGTTTAAGGATAGAAGTTTTCTCGATATTATTGATGGGATGTTATAGTAATATAGTTTTAGAAAAAGGACAACCTACAGGAAGGGGCGACAGCCCATCGCGTCGGACAAGGATGTGGGAATCGAACCCACAACCGAAGTGCGACTGGCCTTTATCGCCTACCACTGGCCTACAGGAAGTCCCTGTTTAGTATAAACTAGTTTTATTATATTAAGTAGTATGATATATGAAGTATAAGTCCATTTTAGGAACCATATGTGATTAATCTCACTATAGATCGACTTATGTATATAATTTTTGCTAACCTTTTGTTTGAGACAGATAGAATGACCCGTCATTCTATCACATGATCTGTTAACACTTCACGAATAACAAATTCAACTTCATTTATTTAAGAGATGAAGTGGAAATTGTTAAATGCACGAACAACAGTGAGATTGTACCAAAATAAAGTAAGTATTTATTCTAATTCAAATTCTTTAACTTTAGGGAAACGATCTTGAAAACCAAAAATGTTGTCCTAGTGCTCTTATATCTGATGAATCAGATGGTACCTTAGATCGTAACAAATCTATGGCTTTGTGATTGTTGGCTATTTCATAGCCATGTTCTCTACCACTCTCCATCAGAACATGATGGTTAGATTTCTCTTCCATATCCATATTTTCACCTATGTGGAAACCCATTGATTAGTTTATTTGGGGAACCGTTATGTTTCATACATTTGTTTTTAATGATTGGTTTTGATATTCCTTTTTACGATATGGGTTTTTATTAAAGAAACTTTCAAATAGTAAACCATTTATAACCTCAACGAATTTCGAGGGCGAAATTCATTTTAAGGGGGGTAGAATGTAACAGCCCGAGATTTTATGAAAAATATTCTTTTTAATTTTATTAATGTCTTGTGTTGTACGCTACACCAAAATGAGCTTGCACAACATGCATCTTTGACTTGCCTTGTATTACACGCAATCGCAACCTTCCTCGATAGCGTGTGTAGTATGCAATACTGAGTTTCACGAAACAACGATATGCTATTAAAATATTATTAAAACTAGCCGTTATGAATAGTAATAACCACTTTTTAAATTTTAGAAATTTTATCTCTCAAAATGGACTTCATTTTTGGATTCGGAGTATCGAATTTAGCCTAAGGTGAAATTTTGGTACTTTTCGGATAACTTTCATATTCAGATGAATAGTGAAAATTACTAAATTATAGTTAAAAACAACTTTTTTAATCGAAATAATTAATAGTGATAAATTATTAATTTGAGTAGTTTTAAAGTATATTTAGAATATATTTTTACAATTTAATACAATGTTGGTCATTGGACGTAATTTCACATTTAAACCAGACATAAACAAGTGTCAATCTTTTGATAGATATTGTTTCTTAAAAACACGCTATTTGTTTTAACAGCGGGATTTAATTATAAAATTAATTAATGCAACTTCTATGTTATGAATTTGGTAAAATAGACTTCATTTTTGAATTCAGAATATGAAATATAGCTTAGGATGAAATTTTGGCATTTTTCTGAAAACCTTCAATTTTTGATGAATAGTGAAACTACTAAGTGGTAGTTAAAAAAACTGAATTTTTCATAAAACTTAATTTTACCGCTTCTGTGAATGGAATTTCAAAAATCCGAGAGACACGGTTGATGTCAGTAAGTAAAATGTGGTTCAATGAGATGAAAATAATTTTTGGTGAATAGTAACTTTTTACTTTTATTTACCACGGTTAAAAGTAAATAGGGTAATTAAGGGTAAAAATGATATTAATATTACCCTAACACATGTACTAATCCTATTGGACAAGTTTATCTCGACCAAAAACAACCTTAAGTGTAAAATATTATCATTTAGGCCCACTTGGATTAGATTAGGACATTTATTATTATTTAATTCAAAAAAGAGTTAAAAGAGTTAAAATCAAAGTTTATTTACTAAAACATTTTTAATATAGGGTTATACATAAGATAAATTTGATTGTAAATATTAATTAGAAAGATAAAAAGATTTCCTACATAATGATATTTTATTTATAATTTTTAGACTTTAAATAAATTAATTTATTTATGACACAACAATGATGCAGTAATTACCCTTTTAAGGAAATATTAACATAATTGATGTTATAAATGCTCAAATGAATGTAATTTGAGACTTTTTATGAATTACACTAATTTTCTAGGTTACTATAATATATTAGTGTTGATTTAATCAACTTGTTTCGAACATATGATTCTTTTATTACTTTCACAAAAATCATATATCAAATAGTATCAAAATTGACACAAAATAGTTTTTAAATCAAATATTATATTACTAATTGTTATTTTATTCCAAAAAATCTAAGGTTAGGCCAAATGACTTAGATAAGGATATATATATTAATAATGAACAATTTGGGGTTCGTTTTGCATGTTATAGTGAGTGTATTAACCATATAGTGAAAGAAAACAAAAAGACACGGTAAAAGTTAAATTATTTAACTTAGAGTTAAATCTAATTGATAAGGTTAAAATAATACCCTAAACTTGTCTAAATCTTATTGGTTGATAGTATTTCGACTCATCCCCACTTTATCTTCGAAATAAGACCCTTTGGAACCATTATAAACCGATTTTGACATTAATATAAAATAATATTTTGAGGTATTCCTAAGGTGCCCCTCTCCTCCCTTATAAAAGGACACCTCCTCCCCCTCCTCCTCACACCAATTTGAGCACTCAAGCTCGGCCAACCCCTGGCAAAATCTCTTCTCCACTTCCCTAGAAACATCCTAGAGGTTCTGTTCTTCCTCAAAGACCAATTTTAGTTCCCTAAGAGGAGGTCTCCAAAAGGCGCTTCAAAGAAGAGGTAATTACCGTTACCAATTCTTTCATCTTTATTTCTTCTTCCACTTCTTCTTATTAGGTTGTTTCATTATGAAGTAATAACATCAGTATCACTCATATACTGATATGTTATTATAAGTATGAAACAACCCTATTTCACCATCTATCCATCCTATGGAAAAAGAAATCACCGCGCGTGCGTACGTACGGAATACCGTCTCCACGCCGTGGTGTAATCTATTTTCCACCACCACCTTACATGGATGGGTATAATGGTGTAAAGAATAACTATACATAGTTATTACAACATCATATTGATTCTGATATATTGTATAATCCACTCCAATTCAATTCAATATTTATGGAAATGATATCATCGCTCGTGCGTACGTACGGACTACCGTCTCCACGACGCGATGAGATTCATTCTCCATGTTAACCATTTAAGAATGATTATAAAGTATATATAAGAAATAATAATGAAATATATGACATTATAAAGCTACTGGATTTATGTATATATATGTCATCTACTTACTTCCATTCAAGACAATAAGGAAAGGAAAACAACGTTCATGTGTACGTACGGACTACCGTCTCCATGAACGGTGTTTTTCATTTCATTTATCTATCTATTATATATATATATATATACTGAATATATATGATATATAAATCATATTTTATATTCTGGAAGTAAGTAAATCATGATATAAGTAATAATAATGTCAAGAACAACAAGTCAAAACACCTACGATAAAAGAAACGATTTTACCCAAAACGCTTCTTTAACATGGAATTTACAAAAGAACGGGTAATATAATGTCATAAGTAAACCATATATGATATCATAACAATGAATATGATTCTTTAATAAGTCAATGACATTATTTAAACCATTATACAGGAGCTTCGGACACGTACAAAGCAAATCGGACCTAAGGTAAAGGAAATATCACAATCTCATTTTTATCCGAGATTGTTTATTTGTAAGTATTTACTGGGGTGTATTTTATCATCCACATCCATGTTTCATCAATATGTAATATTATTTCCATCCACCTACAATTTTTTAAATCTATTTTTACCCTTCGGTGAGTTTTTAGTAATATGTATGAAAGGAATCTTTTGTCGTACGAGGTACTTTTTGACTTTTCCGACAAAAGTACGAAGAATGTTTTTTTTAACTTATACGGCACGAACGAATTTTTACGGTTTTATAAAGCCTTATTTTCATGAAGCTTCCTCCAAAAGATTTCATGACTATTTTCAATAAAATCTCTTCCTTTTAAAATTGCATGACGTTTTGTGAAAAGAAATTGATTTTGAAGAAGAAAGGATATTTTCCTCAAGAATGGAGTTCAAGTGTTTTATCAAAATTATTTTACATCTAAGATAATAAAGGGTTCTGTTTCTATCCCTATTATTACATGGATTTGATTATGTTGTGATGGAAATATTTTTATGAATTCTTTTATCTTATATGAATTGTTTTATGATGTCATGTTGTTTAAGAATCCCATTTTTATTACATGGGTTATGCAATGATGTATGATTTATGATTTTGTGGCACACATAAGAATGGTATCATTATGAGATGGGTGGGACCTATATCTCCCTCCAATGCATTGGGTAAAGATTTTATATCTCATGAGATAGACATGGCTGGAATGGTAGGTTATACCGGTTCAGTGAAACAGGACTGAAACGAGGGTTACTCGATTCAGAAAGGGACTTTGTCCACTAAGATAGTCTTGGAAATGAGTCATGACTAACAAGAAATGATTCTCTATGATTATGTGTGAATGCCACAAAGTTTCATGTTTTAAGTTATGATTATTGTGATTACATTTCACTACCATGATTTATCCCATGTTATGAAATTATGCTCTCTTTTGCAGGTTATGATTTCCAAAATGTTATGTTCTTATGAATATGATGTGATTGATATTTCTTTTGTTTACCCTTATTGAGAATTTGAGCTCACCCTTTTATGTTTTCTTTTCCCCAGGATATAAAGAAAGGTTTTAGGTAAAAAAAAGAGAAGATCTTTATGGGAGATGTTGAAGATCTTTCACCACGTTTAGAATATTATAGTCCGAGTTTCCAAAGACACTAAACTATTACGGTCCTTGTGTGTGTGTTTTTGTAATGTACTAAGTATTCCGCAAAAGTAATGTAATTTCAATGTACGTCAAGCTTCGGGTCTCTACAGTGAGCCTGGGACACAGTGTCTGTACCCGAACATTTGTAATCTGAAGCTAGTGAAGCATAGTGGATTTAGGTACGACCGACAACCTGTCAGCGTATGATCCTTGGACATAGCCCTTAGTGGTGAACCAAGTAAAAATAGTTGTGTCATCTCTCTGAATGTGAATGTTTAATTGCTGTTCATATCCATCATACAGGCTTAAGTAGTTCCTACTAACGTGGGAACAAGATCCACAACTAAAAGAAGAAAAAGTTTCCACCCTGATTCACCCCTCCCCTCTCAGGGTGTCCCGGGGTCCTACAACCCCCTCCCTCCTAGACAACCCCCCTGGTCAACCCCACCCGAATAGCAGCCCCCCCCAGACAGCAGCCCCCCCCCACCCCCCTGAACAGACCCCCCCCCCCTTCCTGGTAACCCACCTGGACAGACCCCCCCCCAGGACAACCCCACCCAGGCAGCACCCCTACTGGACACCCCCCCCTCCCTCCTAGAAACCCCCTTGGACCACCCCACCCGGACAGCAGCCCCCCCTCTTGGAAACCTTATACTGTTGTGCTTCCTTTGGGTCCATTGTGGGTTTTTGGTGCTAGATTTATCCATTGGACAGGTATAGGAATGTATAGTGGATTTTTTGGCTGGTTCTCAGCTTGTGTGGGTCATGCAGGCGATGTTCTTGTGGGGGTTCTTGTTGCTATTATGGTGTTGGGTGGGTGTGGGATGTTTATAGTGCAAGGATCTTGTACAGAGGATGCCTAATTTTAGTGTGTGGGGATGATTCTAGAGGAGCTTCTGGTGTGGTGCGGATAGAGTCACATGTTATTATTCTAGGTGCAATTATAGAGGATAGGGTTCATGGTGTGGGTGATTCAAGCGGGGATTTCTAGTTTTTGGTTGATTGGTTTCGTTTTGGGTTGTGTTTTTCCTGCTACTTGGCTACATGTAGAGGATTCCAATGAAGGAAAATTACACAAACTCACCAATCTATAATGAAGAAGGGAGTATGGGTCTTTGATCTTTGGGATGAGCACTAAGGATGTAGCATAAGACACCCACAGTAAGCCACCTCCTCGAAAGAAGTCTTGAATTGCAGTGATACTATCTCATTTAACCACTTTCCAAGAGCCCTTGTAGAATGAGTCTGGGAATCTTTCGGGGCTCAGACTGCTCTCTGGGTTGAGCCTCATCATGGTGTTATAAACCTCTTCATCTCCTGGGATCCCTACCATTGCTTCATTTTCATGGACCGAGACAAGGGTTGGAACCTCTCCCTAGAACTCCACATGCCCTTCCGGATGGCCATTAGGCATGGTTGTGCTTGGACTAACCACGATGTCATTGAAGAACTTGTGCGCCATCTTCCCAAACACATCACTATCATCAGTATATGTTCCGTCTTCTAGGGAAATATTTGGTTTGATATGCCATCTTTTCTCCTTGATGCAAGCATGGAAATAAGAAGTGTTTTTGTTACCTTCGTGAAACTATTTGATCTCTGATCTCTCCCTTTTCCTATGTTCTTGGGCGAGTACCAAGTCAGCCAAATAATTCTTCTTATCATAGAGATCAGAAAAAACAGTGTGTTCCCAGTCCACCTCCAAGCTAGATTCCAGTCCCTCCACCTCCCTTTTGAGCTCATCCAGGTCACTAGGAGGAAGGTCCCTAGTCCACAATTGCAGCCCATGTTTCAGCCTCCTCATATGGTTATGAATGGCCACCCAAGTGTGGTCCTGGGTCGGTTCCCCCACATCACCCTAACCAACTGCTAGTATCCCAGTTCACCACTCCACTAACTCATAAACCTGAATCTTTTATGAGTGGCCTGTATTGGAGACAAAGAAAGCAGTAACGGGGAATGGTCAGAAATTCCGTGGAGTATGTGTCTGAACTTGTCATTTGGAAACATTGAGAGGGTGTGGATATTAGAGAGACAATAGTCCAGCTGACTCCAATAACTTCTGATCCCACGTTGGTTACTGCACCATGTGAATTGGTCGCCCGAATATCCCATGTCCAGTAAGCCTTTATCAACCATGAAATTGGAAAATTCCAAGCTAGACATTCGAGGGAAATCCACTCTCCCCTTCTTCTTTGCTGGTTTTGTAACCACGCTGAAGTCGACCCCTATGATCCATGGCAGGTCCCTTGGGTCGAACACACTGATCTCTTGCAACAGGACCTCCTGCCCCTGCGTATCATAACCATAGAAAAATGACACCAAAATAGTTCTTTTTCCTTGAGTAACTCTTGTCGTGATGCATTGATACCCTGCCTAGACAAAGACAACCAAATTATCCCTGCCCTAGAAAACCCATATGTCCTTGTTGATGGGGTCGGCATGCATGGATGCATGCATCCTTGTTCTTCGGGTGAACTCCTAATTTTTTTCCGGACTCTGTTTGTGTTCATGGATGGAAACAATATGAGCGTTTCACTTCCTTGATTCTGAGGCGACGATGTCCATTTTAACCCATGCACTAATTCCACGGGCATTTTATATGAGGATCAGTATCATTGTGAAAAGGTGATCCCAGCTTTGGCCCATGCTTCTTAGTCTTTTTGAAATAGGAGGAACTCTCCTTAATCTGATTTTGCTTCAGCTTCAGTCTTGTACACATCCCCATGCTCTACTTATATGACTTTAGAGTTAACTAATGTGAATAGGAAGAGGATTTGAGGGGCTTCCACCTAACTGTTCTTGGTGGGGATCGATCTTTAGGCCCTGACTTTCTGGCAAGTTGGTCCACTAGAGGTCCTTGATTTACACCCTTGGAAATACTGGCCACCTCATTTGACCAAACCTCTTTCAGAGATGGGGGGACATAAACCTCTTGGGATCTTCCAGTTAGGGCCTGAAATCCAACGCATGGGCCAGGGGGTGGCTCTGCTAAGGAGATAACGAGAGAGGGGGTCCCTGGGGACCCAATGAAGGATCGTAGGAACCGCTCTAGTGAACCATCCGAGATCTAATGAGAGGGGCCACCGAGACAGGTTACGGAATTAGGGAGCCCTGGAAAAGGGGCTCGCTTGCTGAGGGGAACAATATCCAGGCTGGGGAGTTCCACCCCAGCCCATCTAGGGGATGGCACCCCGCCTGGGGCTGGGGGATCCAAACCTGATCCTACAGAAGATGTCGGCCAGCCTGGGGGTAAAAGAACCTGACCAGATCATGCAGGAGATGAGGGTTTAGCTCGAGGCTCCGCTTGGTCCGGTACAGTAGGAGGCCCCTCGAGCCGGGGAGGGGGAGTATCGCATCCCGGGGCTCCTTGAGAAACTTTCCGGTGAGAATAAACACGTTGTTTCCGACGTTTTTTCAAGGCATGACCCTGGAGTTGATAGGTCGAACTGTAGCTAGGAAACACTGGGTAGTCTACGTCTGGATCCCAGTCAAAAAAAATCTATCACCTTTGGGGATATCTTCTTCGGAATGGGAATCCATAAATATAAATCTATACAGATCCATGCCACTGATGTTTCCTCTCCCTTGCAGGTTCGGTCATCCGCACAGAGAAATCCACCTAGGGAATCACCGACTGCCTTTAGGAAGGCACCGTTCTAGAAGGGGAGTAGAAGGTCCGGGATGCTGATCCAGACCGCGACATGCAGACTCTCTTTCCACTTGTGTTCCTCCATGGACCACCGGGCCAGGCTGAAGCACCAGGAACCCTAGATATGAGGGTCTTTGCACCAAGGGCGGACGAAGTCCGCTTTCAACACAAAAACTAGGTAGAAAGAGTTTCTATAAATGGTGGATATGCGGGCCGGAGCTAGGAGACCCCAAGAGTCTACAAACCACATGAACGTCGGTAGGGGTATGAGTGTAGAACTGAAACAAGCTACGAGAGTCCACTTTAAGCCATACGCAGCAGAAATGAAGGCCAAAGCACTTACCTCCATCGATATACTTGAACCATCCCGCGACACTGAAGGTAAGACCGTCCCAATCTCTGAGAAGCATGCCTGGGGAGGGCCGCATGATGGGCCGTAGTGTGGTCCTGGATAACCCCTTCTAGAAAATTCTATAGCCACCAGTACCTTCACTTCATTATAAAAGAATGCTAAATGAAAAATGCCTTGAAACTTTTCCAAGAATAGTCTTTGTCTGGCTTAGTCTAAATAATAGACTTCCACCACTTATAACTCAGACCCTCTAGTAGGATGGTTACAAAAATAACCTTAAGAGACTCATAAATCTAAAGCTGGATAAAAATATCCTCAACCTTCAGTACCAAAACCAATTCATCCTAAGAATCTTGTTACCCAGGAATTATTGTGAGGCTACCATCTTGATTCTGGGGGGTTGTTGCAGGCTGAAATGAAGGTGGAAGGGGGCTGGTGTGGACTGGATGTGACTAGAGTAGGTCCAAATCACGGCATAAACGCGGCGTGACTGCGGCGTGACTGTGGCGTGACCGCGGCGTGACCACAGCGTGTTGGCCCGGTCCAACGACATCCACGGGGCAGCATATTCCGACCAGGAGCGAAGGGAGAGGGAGGAGGCTAGAATGCTGGTGGAAGGGGGCTGGTTGCAAGTGTTAGGGGGGGTGGTGCTGGCTGATTCGAAGGTGGCAGGGGGGCTATTGCGGGATGGAATGTTGGTAGAAGCGGGATGAAATGAAGGTGGAAGGGGGCTGGTGTGGGCTGGATGTGGCTAGAGCAGGGCCAAATCACGGCATTAACACGGCGTGACCGCGGCATGACCACGGCATGACCACGGCGTGTTGGCCCGGTCCAGCGACATTCGTAGGGCAGAATCTTCCGGCCAGGAGTGAAGGGAGTGGGAGGAGGCTGGAATGCTGGTGGCAGGGGGTTGGTTGCAGGTGTTGGGGAGATGGTGCAGGCTGATTCAAAGGTGTCGTGGGGGGGATGTTGCGGGCTGGAATGCTGGTGGCAGCGGGCTGAAATGAAGGTGGAAGGGGGATGGTGTGGGCTGGATGTGGCCGGAGTAGGGCCAAATCACGGCGTGATAGCGGCGTGACCGCGGCATGTTGGCCCGGTCTAGCAACATCCGCGGGGCAGCATCTTCTGACTAGGAGCGAAGGGAGCGGGAGGACGCTAGAATGATGGTGGAGGGGGGCTAGTTGCAAGTGCTGGGGGGGATGGTGCAGGCTGATTAGAAGGTGGCAGGGGGTTGTTGCGGGATGGAATGCTGGTGGCAGCAGGCTGAAATGAAGGTGGAAGGGGGCTGGTGTGATCTGGATGTGGCTGGAGCAGGGCCAAATCACGGCATTAACGCGGCGTGACTGCGGCGTGACCGCGGCGTGACCACGGCGTGTTAGCCCGGTCCAGCGACATCTACAGGGCAGCATCTTCTGTCCAGGAGCGAAGGGAGCAGTAGGAGGCTGAAATAAAGGTGTAAGGGGGCTGGTGTGGGCTGGATGTGGCTAGAGTAGGGCCAAATCATGGCATTAACGTGGCGTGACCGCGGTGTGACCGCGGCGTGACCGCGGCGTGTTGGCCCGGTCCAGCGACATCCGCAAGGCAGCATTGAAACGCACGGCCGATTGTCGCCTATCGACCGGTCAAAGTTCCGGTGCTCTGCTAATGTGTATAGCAGCACTCGGGTCGAATCCTCGGTGATGGTACTTCGTAATAGTCGATTGTTTTTAGTTGATTGTATTTTGATTAGGGGGGTTTGTTTGCAGAGCTTAATTGAAATGATTTATGGATGATGTTTGATTTACCAAATTGATAAATATTGGGGTGAGTTCATCATTGGGGAGTTAAGCATGTGATATCCTTGAGCCTTACTTTGTATTGCATTAAATTAACACCCATGTCATAAGTTGACGTTGATTGGAATTCCTAAGTGTGAAGGCTTTAATCCAAGCCTTAACTTAACTTAGGGTTCTAATCTCAATCAAAACTTATTTATGGTAGTGTATTTATGGTTCCAATAATCCATGGAAACCACTTGTTAAACAAAACATATCATTAATCCATGACATATTAAGTTTAACATACACAATATTAATTTAAAGAATACTCATCGAGCAAAACTCTCAATCAATTAACATCCCCAAATTATAACTCACCCCAATGAGAGATTTACTCAGCCATTTGGATGTTTAATAATCTGGTAATATATGTTTATGGTGATGAATTATAAAGAGAAGAAAAAGAAAGGGACAAGATAAGAGTAGTGTGCCGAACACACACACGAAATAATTTAAGAATCAAAAATGGAATTTCGATTGAATGAGGAAGCTTAAGAAGGGAAGGGGATTGAACTGAATTTAAACTATTTTAAGAACATTAATATTAAAATACAGAAGGTGGAAGAGAATAAGAGATATTGAAGAAGTAACTTTCATTAAAACAGAATTACAAAGAAAGGGAATTACAAGATTACAAAAATGAAGAACACAAAAGTAAGTGAAAAGAAAGAGAGGAGGAAAGGTCTCTCAAGTGAAAACTTGAGTTTGGCAGGTCCTCCCAAGCCTTTGGCAAAGCTTTGGTCGTGCCAATATGATCTCCTCTCTCCTGAAATGCCAACCCCTCTCAAGGAGAGAAGGGGAGAGTATTTATAGCCCAAGGAGTGGACTGTTTGCATTCCCAATCTGTCCCTCCACTTGCTTCGCCAATTGAGCTATACAGACATCCGAATCTTCAAATAAATCCTTCTTAAAAGTTGTAGACAATAATGTTGGCCGACTACTCTCAAAATTTGGAGGCATTTGGACAATTGGAGCCAAAGTTATGGCCGGTTGATTAAACAAAGGTAAACTGTCCATTTCTATCCATTCTTTTTCGATGGCCAAAATGTGAATGGATTTTTGAACAGGAAGATGCCTTCAAATTTGAATGACTTCTTCAACAAAGTCGGCCGCCTATATCTCCTCTTTCACACTGAAAAATCTCAGCTCGATTGGATGCTTACATCAGGAGATATGTCATGCATACTATACTGATTTTAATTCTCGTCCAGAATGGTGGGCTGGACTTCAAAGGTTTATTTGGGCCCCTTGTACTTGGATTTGGGCCATGCAATTTTTATCCAAGATGCAATGTAGTGTCCCCCGAATTATGGTGGAGATTGAAGGTCTTTGGACTTCTCGATTGAACCCATTAAATCAAACTTCAAGGATGGTCCAGTTTGTTCACAGATTCTTTGGTCTTGTTTGTGAGGACCATATGACCCTTCAAATGGAAGAATTGGATCATGGTTCCTTCTAATGAAATGTTGTATATTGAACGTAGAATCCTACAAAACAAGAACCACACAATTTGTATCAGTATAGTGATAGTTATAATTAAAACATTAAACTGACTCAATTTGACTACTTCTAAAAATGCTCAAATATTATACTTAATATTAAAACATTAATATTTCACACAAATTATGCACATTTCATATAAAATAAGTAAAGGGGGAATATAATAAGTCGTGAAAATATTAATAACATCAACTCCCCCACACTTAGATTTGCGCGTGTCCTCATGTGCAACAAATATAAAAACATGACAAAATCATTTTCACTCACCAACAAATATTAAAATTTTGTTTTCTCCAATCAAGGGAGGTTTAGAATATTTCACTCATCCATATTGAATTCCATCACAAATTTGGTTCACAATAATGCATCATAAACAATTCATTTTTTCATGTTCAAGGTTTGAATTGGAAAATGTAGGCACTCCAAACTTACTCCTCTCAAGATGATAAAAATGTATTTTAGGAGGTTCACTCATTCACCAACAAAAAGTGAAAATCAAGAGTTTGTAAGAGCTCTCAGCTTCCATTCCCAAATCTAATGTGTACAATAATCAAGAGGTCTTTTAAGGGGTTTTTCAGTGGCTATGGGACGGTAGGTATATAATGTCCAAAGGAAAAGAGGGGTTAAAAACACCAACATGGAAAAATCAATGCACATTTTTTTTTGAAATTTGATTTGAAAGGAAATAGAAACACATATTTACAAGGGAATGAATGTGTGATGAATGAAAAGTGAGGGAGATAGAAAATGGAATAGGTTGAGATGATGGAATATGTACAACATGGAAGACTTCCAATAATGACACAATACAAGATGATTCAAGTGTTCTTTTTTTTTCTTTTTCTTTTTTGCTTTTTTTTCGAAAGTTGTGCTTGAAACAAGTCTCACAGTCATCTCCCAACCCATGTTTGATCTTCTCATGGAACTAATTTTAGTAGTTATAACACGATCAAAGGTTGAGGATGAATGATTTTTGACCCACCCAAGACACAACCCATTCCTTTTTTTTCATTTTTTAATATAAATTTTTTTCATTTTTTTTTTGAACACTTTTCAATGACTTTTGTACAAATGACAATTACACATATACAACCCAAAGCTCACAGAATTACAACCTCTCCCCCACACTTGAATGGATGCTTGCCCTCAAGCATATGATGACACATTGGAAATCAATGAAAGTACGCCCAAAAATGAAGTCCATTCCCCCCACACTTAAATTTCAATAAATTATACAATGAAAATCCATGAAGATGTTGGGTGGGACAAGGTTTTAGGCTTGTAATGTGGCTATCAAAAGAAAGGTTTTCATAGGCTCAAAGGGGCTTTCAAAAGTAGGATCAATGTAAGGGTAACGGGAGGCTATTTGGTTATTCTGATTCTCATGTGGCTTAGAAAATGCCTCTATCATATTAATGCACACAAAAGATGGAAATTCAGCTCGAAGGTCCACAAACTCAAGACTCACAATCAGTGGTGAAGACACACAATGAAAAAGATGGCCATAGATGACCTTGGCATGAAGGCTAATGTTATTCCTCACGGTAGGGGAAAATCATTTTCCACCAAAAATTGTTCATTCAAAATGTTTGTTATTGACACAAAATTGTTTACCCAAGTTTGAGATAAAAATTCAATATATTTGAGTTTAAAACAAGCCTTTTGACTCCCCAAAATGGTTGGACAAAATTTCAAAACTAGATGGTGAGTAAGCATGACTCTTTTTTTGTAATTTTTTTAAGTAATTGTGTTTTTTGTTTTTTTTTTAGTTTTTAAGGTTTTTTTTTAAAATACACACCCACACAAGAAAGATAAAAAGAAAGGGTTTGATGAATAAAGTGGTAACAAAATGAAAGAGAGAGGAAGAAGAAGAAAGAGGTAGAGAGAGGAAGAGATAGAGAGAGAGTTAAAGGGAAAGAGGTGCCCCCTGGTTTGGATTTGGTGGGTCGCCATTTCCATCTAGTGGTGGGTCAATGGAAGTCGATGTGGAACCTGAAGTGAATGGCCTCTCATGGTGATGCTTTAACCGGTGTCCATTTACCGTGAATGTTCTTTTTGAAGAAGGGTCTTCGACTTGCACTGCACCAAATGGGTAAACATTAGTAATAATAAAAGGTCCATCCCAACGAGAATTGAGCTTACCTGGGTGAAGTCGAAATCGAGAATTGAAGAGCATTACCTTTTCACCTTCATGAAATACCTTTCGAAGAATGTACTTGTCATGGAGTGACTTTGCCTTTTCTTTGTAGAGAATGGAGTTCTCATACGAATCGAGTCGAAGCTCCTCCAATTCAGTCAACTGCAACAATCTTTCTTCACCAGATTTTTCACAATCAAAATTACATGTTTTGACAGCCCAAAATGACTTATGTTGGATTTCAACTGGTAAATGACATGCTTTACCAAAGACTAGCCTAAATGGAGACATCCCAATGGGTGTCTTATAGGCTGTTCGATAGGCCCAAAGTGCTTCACCAAGTCTATCGGGCCAGTCTTTTCTTGTGGGCTTAACAATTCTTTCAAGCACTCTTTTCACTTCTCTGTTAGAAAGTTCAGCCATTCCATTTGTTTGAGGGTGATATGCAGTGGATGTTTTATGTACAACCCCATTCTTTTTCAAAAGTGACTCCATGGTTCTATTACAGAAATGAGTTCCTAAGTCACTTATCAAAGCACGTGGTGTTCCGAATCGATGGAAGATATGGGTTTTGAGGAACTCAATCACAGTTTGAGCATCATCTTTCCTAGTGGGTTTGGCCTCGACCCACCTAGAAACATAGTCAACAGCAAGGAGAATGTAGGATAATCCATTGGAAGGGGGAAAAGGTCCCATGAAATCGATGCCCCAAACATCGAAAAGCTCACAGAAGATTAATGGCTTTTGAGGCATTTCGTTTCTTTTGGAAATTGTGCCAAACTTTTGGCAAGTGGGACATGATTGACAAAACTCGTGTGAGTCCTTGAAGAGTGAAGGCCAAAAGAATCCAGAATCTAGGACCTTTCGAGAAGTCCTTTGTGGTCCAAAGTGGCCACCTCCAGGCATTGAGTGGCAGAATTCCAAGATGGAGGATTGTTCAGTTTCATCAACACATCTCCTGATTACCATGTCAGCCCCGGTTTTCCAAAGTTTATTATCTTCCCAAAAATAATGCTTTGAATCACTTTTCATCTTTTATTTTTGTTCTTTTGAAAAATATTCAGGGAAAACACCGGAAACCAAGTAATTGACAATTGGGGCATACCATGGTAACTTTGGAGTGAGAGAGGAGAGGTGTTCAGTTGGAAATTCAGGATCAATTATTTCAGAATGAGAAGAATTAGAAATTCTACTCAGGTGGTCAGCCACAGGGTTTTCTTTTCCAGGTTTATCTTTTATCACAAGGTCAAACTCTTGGAGCATTAAAATCCATCTTATTAGCCTTGGTTTGGAATCACTTTTCTTAAGTAAGAACTTTAATGCTGAGTGGTCCGTGAAGATGATGATTTTGGCACCTAAGAGATAGGGCCGGAATTTATCCAAGGCAAAAACCACAGCTAAAAGTTCTTTTTCAGTCACAGTGTAGTGTGATTGAGTTTCATCCAATGTTTTTGAGGCATAAAAGATGACATGAGGAATGTTTTCTCTTCTTTGACCAAGAACAGCCCCAATGGCCCTATCAGAAGCATCACACATCAATTCAAATGGTAAGGACCAATCTGGGGGTTGGATTATTGGAGCAGATGTGAGAGAAGATTTGAGTTCAATGAAGGCTCTCTTGCAAGCCTCATCAAAATTGAATGTGACATCATTTTGAAGTAAACGAGTGAGTGGGAGGGAAATCTTGCTGAAGTTCTGAATGAATCGCCGATAGAAACCGGCATGACCAAGGAAGGACCGAATGTCTCGAACTGATTTGGGTTCTGGAAGTGATTGGATCACCTCAATTTTGGCTGGATCAACTTGGATACCCTCTTGAGAAATTATGTGCCCTAGAACAATCCCATTTGAAACCATGAAGTGACATTTTTCAAAATTCAGCACAAGGTTGCACTTGACACACTTTTGAAGGACCAAAGAGAGTGAATGTAAGCAAGATTCAAATGACTCGCCATAAATGGTAAAGTCATCCATGAAGACCTCCATGCAATTCTCAATGAATTCAGAAAAGATACTTATCATACACCTCTGGAATGTTGCAGGAGCATTACAAAGGCCAAAAGGCATTCGCCTATAGGCATAGGTTCCAAAGGGGCAAGTGAATGTGGTCTTTTCTTGGTCTTGAGGTGCGATTGGAATTTGGAAGTAGCCGGTGTAACCATCAAGAAAGCAATAGTGTGACTTTCCGGCCAATCTCTCAAGCATTTGGTCAAGGAAAGGAAGTGGGTAGTGATCTTTTCGTGTTTCAGTATTCAATTTGCGATAATCGATGCACACACGCCATTTGTTTTTCACTCGAGTTGTGACCACTTCTCCATGTTCATTTGTGACAACTGTTATCCCGCCCTTCTTAGGAACGACTTGAATTGGACTAACCCATTCACTATCAGAAATTGGGTAGATAATACCAGCTTTAAGAAGCTTGGTAATCTCTTCCCTAACTACCTCAAGTATGAGTGGATTGAGTCTTCTTTGAGGTTGCCTAATTGGTTTGGATGATTCCTCTAGATGGATGTGATGCATGCAAAGGGCAGGGTTGATTCCTGGAATATCATCTAGGGTCCAACCTAAGGCATTTTTGTTTTCCTCTAACACTTGAACAAGTTGGGACTCCTCAGTTTCAGAAAGTGCAGCAGAGATAATGACAGGGTAGGAGGGATCATGGAAAAGGAATGCATACTTGAGGTGTGAAGGAAGTGGTTTTAGATCAGTTTCAGCCTTTATTGGAGAGCTAGACAAGTTAGGAGTAGGAGAAGGGATTCTAGATGGGTTTGGATCATTTTCCTCAACACTGTCCAAGGTGGAGCAGTAGAGATCAGAGTTGATGTGGGATTCAAGAGAGTTTTCAAGTTCCTCTAGATTGATGGAGTCTATGAATGAGAGGTCCACATCAACTTCACCATTTATGACTTTGTTAATCATGGTGCAGATTTCACAAGATCCTTTATCATTAGAACATGAAGAACATGGTGGATTGGGGTTCGATTGAATCTTAGAAGTGTCCTCAAAAGCATGGATTGAGAATGCAGAGTGATCCTCAGATGGGTATCGCATGGCTTGGAAAATGTTGAACTTGACCAGTTGGTCACCAAATTCCATGGATAAGATGCCTGAGTGGACATCAATCTTGGTTCTCGCAGTCATGAGGAATGGTCTTCCTAGAATTAGGGGAGATCGAGAAGAGGTCGTCTCACCTTCCATGTCAAGGACATAGAAATCAGCTGGGAAGATAAGATCATTGACCCGAACAAGAACATCCTCAATTATCCCCTCAGGACTGGCAGTGCTTCGATTGGCTAATTGAATGAAAATACCTGTTGGGTGCAAGGGACCTAGACCAAGGTTGGAGAAAATGGATTTGGGCATGACATTTATTGAGGCTCCAAGGTCTATGAGTGCATCATCAAAGTTGGAACTCCCTATTTGACATGGAACCGTGAAGGTCCCTGGATCTTTGCACTTTATGGGAATAGACTTCTGGGTGGAAACATTTTCAAAGGTCCTAAGTTGCCTCTTATGGGTGCACAATTCCTTAAGAAACTTGGCATACTTAGGGATTTGTTTGATGGCATCTAAGAGGGGGATGTTCACTTCAACACGTCTAAACATGTCAAGCATTTCAGGATCAGGTTCAAAGGACTTCTTAGGCTTGGAGATGGCTTGAGGAAAAGGAATTGGGTTCCTTATAGGAATGGAAGGAGGTGAAGGAGTGGATTCAAGTTCCTTTTCCAGCTTTTTGTTCTTTTCATTTTCTAGATCAACATTGAAAGGGGAGGTAGAGGAATCAGCATGGGGCATAGCAATTTTCTTTCCCGATCTAAGTGCAATTGCACTTACATTACCCTTGGGGTTGGGTAATGGTTGAGCTGGGAGTTGGGATGAATTGGATGGTTGTTGCTGGCTAAGGTGGGATGCAAGTTGACCTATTTGGGTTTCAATGTTCTTTAGGCTAGAACGGGTGAAGGAAGCAAGATCCTCTACAGCACTTTCCCATGGTTGTTTAGAAGAAGAGGCTTGTCCCAAATTGGGTTGGCCTTGATTTTGGTTCTTGGGAAAGCGATTGTATTGGGTGGGGAATTGGGAAGGCTCGTTAGGATAGTGGAATCCAGGAGGAGGATTGTTCCTTTGGGGTTGAGGGACAAAAGGGTAAGGTTGTTGGAAGTTACCAACACCTTGACTGTATTGAAACTGGTTTGGGTTTTGAGGAGGGAACTGCGGAGGATGAGAAATGGGATTACCATACCTCAGAGGTGGGTTAAAGGTAGAAGAGAAGGGCTCAGAGTGGGGTTGGTTGAAGTTTCTAATAAACTGACCTGATTGTTGAGGGTTGAAGTTTCGCTAAGCATATGCCGCATTGAGCTCCATTGGACTAGATGAATCAGATGGATCATCTTGAAGTTGTGGACATGTGTCAGTCGGATGAGATGGAGAGTTGCATATTCCACAATTCTTGATAGGTCCAGGGAATAGTGACTGTGGAGAAGATGAGGTTGGGGCTTTGGTAGCCACCGCTAGTTGACGCACAAGACTTGTAAGTTCACTCATCCACTCAGTCATCTTGTTGGGCTCTATGGATTGATTCTCTTGGGCTTGTTTCACTTGAGCATGTGCTCGAGTATGGAATTGTTGCGTGTTTGCAGCCATGTTACTTATGAGATCTCTTGCAGCTGCAGGAGTTTTGTCAACAAGAGCACCGCCACTTGCGGCATCAATGAGAGTTCGCTCCATAGCCAATAACCCCTCATAGAAGTATTGGATCAGGAGTTGGTCAGGGATTTGATGGTGTGGACAAGTTGCCACAAGCTTTTTGAACCTCTCCCAATACTCATGGAGTGATTCATTAGGGAATTGACGGATGCCGCTTATTTCCTTTCGGATAGAAGCTGTTCGGGAAGCGGGAAAGAACTTCTCAAGGAAAAGTCTCTTCATGTCAACCCATGAGTTTATGGAACCAGGTGGGAGGTAGTAGAGCCAAGACTTGGCAGAATCCGCTAGGGAAAAGGGGAAAGCTCTAAGCTTGATTTGTTCTTCAGAAACCCCTTGAGGTTTCATGGTTGAGCAGACCACTTGGAACTCTTTGAGGTGGAGATGAGGATCCTCACCGGCTAGCCCGTGAAAATGAGGTAGAAGATGAATCAAACCCGATTTGAGTTCGAAGTCAGCTTCAATGTTTGGATATTGAATACCAAGAGGTTGGTAATTCATATCAGGGGCAGCAAGTTCTTTCAATGTTTGTTCCCTAGGATTGGCCATATCTAATTCAATTGGTAGGGCAATGATTGGTTCTTGAATTATTTGAGTATCTCTTATGTTCCTCCTAAGTTGGCGAAGTGTTCGCTCAATTTCAGGGTCAAACAAATCCGAGGGATTGTTTGGAAGGCTACGGGGCATTCAGAGAGATTTTGGAAGAAAGAGGAAGACGGGTTTTTCTTTGTATTTTTTCAGTTTATGATTTTTATGAGAAGACGGGTTTTTCTTTGTGTTTTTTTTTCAATTTTTTTTTTTAAAATTTGTTTTTTTTTGTGTTTTCTTGACAATAACCAGAAACTAATGACTACTTAAAGCACCATCCCCGGCAACGGCGCCATTTGAAACGCACGGCCGATTGTCGCATATCGACCGGTCAAAGTTCCGGTGCTCTGCTAATGTGTATAGCAGCACTCGGGTCGAATCCTCGGTGATGGTACTTCGTAATAGTCGATTGTTTTTAGTTGATTGTATTTTGATTAGGGGGGTTTGTTTGCAGAGCTTAATTGAAATGATTTATGGATGATGTTTGATTTACCAAATTGATAAATATTGGGGTGAGTTCATCATTGGGGAGTTAAGCATGTGATATCCTTGAGCCTTACTTTGTATTGCATTAAATTAACACCCATGTCATAAGTTGACGTTGATTGGAATTCCTAAGTGTGAAGGCTTTAATCCAAGCCTTAACTTAACTTAGGGTTCTAATCTCAATCAAAACTTATTTATGGTAGTGTATTTATGGTTCCAATAATCCATGGAAACCACTTGTTAAACAAAACATATCATTAATCCATGACATATTAAGTTTAACATACACAATATTAATTTAAAGAATACTCATCGAGCAAAACTCTCAATCAATTAACATCCCCAAATTATAACTCACCCCAATGAGAGATTTACTCAGCCATTTGGATGTTTAATAATCTGGTAATATATGTTTATGGTGATGAATTATAAAGAGAAGAAAAAGAAAGGGACAAGATAAGAGTAGTGTGCCGAACACACACACGAAATAATTTAAGAATCAAAAATGGAATTTCGATTGAATGAGGAAGCTTAAGAAGGGAAGGGGATTGAACTGAATTTAAACTATTTTAAGAACATTAATATTAAAATACAGAAGGTGGAAGAGAATAAGAGATATTGAAGAAGTAACTTGCATTAAAACAGAATTACAAAGAAAGGGAATTACAAGATTACAAAAATGAAGAACACAAAAGTAAGTGAAAAGAAAGAGAGGAGGAAAGGTCTCTCAAGTGAAAACTTGAGTTTGGCAGGTCCTCCCAAGCCTTTGGCAAAGCTTTGGTCGTGCCAATATGATCTCCTCTCTCCTGAAATGCCAACCCCTCTCAAGGAGAGAAGGGGAGAGTATTTATAGCCCAAGGAGTGGACTGTTTGCATTCCCAATCTGTCCCTCCACTTGCTTCGCCAATTGAGCTATACAGACATCCGAATCTTCAAATAAATCCTTCTTAAAAGTTGTAGACAATAATGTTGGCCGACTACTCTCAAAATTTGGAGGCATTTGGACAATTGGAGCCAAAGTTATGGCCGGTTGATTAAACAAAGGTAAACTGTCCATTTCTATCCATTCTTTTTCGATGGCCAAAATGTGAATGGATTTTTGAACAGGAAGATGCCTTCAAATTTGAATGACTTCTTCAACAAAGTCGGCCGCCTATATCTCCTCTTTCACACTGCAAAATCTCAGCTCGATTGGATGCTTACATCAGGAGATATGTCATGCATACTATACTGATTTTAATTCTCGTCCAGAATGGTGGGCTGGACTTCAAAGGTTTATTTGGGCCCCTTGTACTTGGATTTGGGCCATGAAATTTTTATCCAAGATGCAATGTAGTGTCCCCCGAATTATGGTGGAGATTGAAGGTCTTTGGACTTCTCGATTGAACCCAGTAAATCAAACTTCAAGGATGGTCCAGTTTGTTCACAGATTCTTTGGTCTTGTTTGTGAGGACCATATGACCCTTCAAATGGAAGAATTGGATCATGGTTCCTTCTAATGAAATGTTGTATATTGAACGTAGAATCCTACAAAATAAGAACCACACAATTTGGATCAGTATAGTGATAGTTATAATTAAAACATTAAACTGACTCAATTTGACTACTTCTAAAAATGCTCAAATATTATACTTAATATTAAAACATTAATATTTCACACAAATTATGCACATTTCATATAAAATAAGTAAAGGGGGAATATAATAAGTCGTGAAAATATTAATAACATCAAGCATCTTCTGGCCAGGAGTGAAGAGAGTGGGAGGAGACTAGAATGCTGGTGGAAGGGGGATAGTTTTAGGTGTTGGGGATATGGTTCGAGCTGATTCGAAGGTGGCAGGGGGGGCTGTTGCGGGCTGGAATGCTGGTGGCATCGGGCTGAAATGAAGGTGGAAGGGGCTGGTGTGGGCTGGATGTGGCCGGAGTAGGGCCCAATCATGGTGTGACCACGGCGTGACTGTGGCGTGACCACAGCGTGACTGTGGCGTGACCATGGCGTGACTGTGGCGTGACCGCGGCGTGACCGCAGCATGACCATGGTGTGACCGTGGCGTGTTGGCCCAGTTCAATGACATCCGCGGGGCAGCATCTTTCGGCCAAGAGTGAAGGGAGCGGGAGGAGGCTGGAGTGCTGGTGGAAGGGGGCTGGTTGCAAGTGTTGGGGGGGATGGTGTGGGCTGATTTGAAGGTGGAAGGGGGGGATGTTGTGGGCTGGAATGCTGGTGTCAGCGGGATGAAATGAAGGTGGAAGGGGGCTAGTGTGGGATGGATGTGGCCGGAGCAAGGCCAAATCACGGCATTACCGCGGCGTGACCGCGTCACGTTGGAGCTTTCTAACTAAAAGTTGTTGCTCCCCCACTGGGTATACGCACCTTCACACATTAAATGTATTTTACAGAAACCTTCAAATTAAATGGGAAATGTCTCACATACAATTTAAAGAGGAAGGTGGAAAACATAAAAAACATTGAAAACAAAGTAGAAACACAAACCTGGATGTTTGTTTATGCTTCCAACAACAATATGATTCGATTTTCAACAGGTGCATGAGGTGTTGTCCAGCTTTTTTAATGCCCAGAAAACACAAGGAAAATGTTATTAAATAGTAAAATAACTAAATGAAATAAAAGAAAAGAAAAGGGAAAATAATTTTTAGGTTTCAAACCCGGAACAGGGGCTGTTGTTAACCTGTCCACAACTGCACCCCTCCACCCTCCCCCTGCCCCCTGCCCCCTGCCCCCTACCCCCCTCCAACCTGCCCCCCTTCCCCCCTGCAAACTTCCCCCTGCCCCCTGCCCCCTACCCCCTTCCCCCCTCCAACATGCCCCCCTCCCCCCTACACCCCTCCACCCTGCACCCTACCCACTGCCCCCCTCCACCCAAAAATCAAAAAATCCCTAATTAAAATTGGGCCAAAGAATAAAAACGGAATAAACCTTACCCAAATCTTGAACTCATTGCCCCCTCCCTGGATAGCACCACCCCTGCTGGACACCCCTCCCCCCTGCCTGGACAGCACCCCCCCTCCCTCCCTCTTAGACACCTCTCCCCCCTGCCTAGACAGCACCACCCCTGCTGGATAATGCAGGATACTAAATGGTTGGTCAGTAGAGACTCCACTCATAGTTGTTGGAACACCTTCTGGTAGGATCAGCCCTTGCTTTCTATGAATGTCCCATCTTAAGTTGCTTCATTGTCCATCTTGGGTTTTCTCTCATATCATATTTCACATGATTTGAATATTTTTGACTATGTGTTGTCTCAAGTTAATAATTATGCATTTATGGATTGTGAAAAACTGATATGGCTTCATAGCAGGATTGGGATTTTTGACCTCAAAGAGTTATACATGATTGCATGTGGCGGTACTGACCACGCCCCAACCTGGCTTATGAAGTTCAGGGCTCTATTCATTCGGCCATCCTGGTTTCTCCTTCTTTGAATAATCTGGAAAAATAGACTTCCTACCTCTGAAAATTTGAAGTGAGTTGGATTTCAGATGGCCTTCAGGTGTGCCTTATGTAGGGATGTAGAAGACACCACACAACATGTGTTTATGGAGTGCGGCCAGGCCCAACAACTCTAGAGTTATCTGGGAATGTTGTTTGGGCTTGCAGTAGACTCTAGCATTCTGCTTATGGATCTGATGCCCGGTCTGCTACATATGCGCTGTAGTGAGAAGTTGGGCAACCTCCTCACTTCTGCTATTGTGGCGGTCATTGTGTCCTTGTGGGATTCGAGGATCATGCCTCTATTTGATGGTGCGCATGATTCTTTCCGAAAGGGAATGATCTCCATCCATAGGGACGTGTATGCTGCGTCAGTGGTCCAGGATGGTGAGACGTCTAACACCATTTCTGACCTGCAAACTCTTAGGTTGCTTGGAGTTTCGGGCTGACCACGCAGACCTCAAATGCTTAAGTATATCAGATGGATACCACCGATTACCAGAAAGGACTCCCCATGGTCGCACCGCGAGGCCGATGGCCGCTGCCCCTGTATCTACACAGCAGATCCGTTTTCTAAAAAACAATATCCCCCCTTTATTATTCCCCCTTCCAAACAACATCTCACAGCAGCGTAGAGACATGTCATCCAGGTTAGATATGAAGTTATAAATGTAAGAAATGTTCCCCTAGAGCCCCCTCGATTCTTTAAGAATCTGAGGGAGTTAAATTGATAAAACTAAACTTGTTTTTTTAGATTCAAACTCAATTTCATGGTATCACACCACAAATCTATCGAATTTCCCTAGCATTACCCTGAAAACACATTTTACCAGATTCGTGTTTAAGTTATGTTACTACAACTTGTTAAATATTGTTTAAATATCTTTGAAATAATCACATCTCTATTGAGATTTGATAATCATGTCATTAACAAAATCATTCATCTATTATTTCTAAGAAGGTATTAATGATATAATGTGTGTAGTGTTGGTATGTAGTGTCATCATTATTTAATCCAAAGGGAATGACCTAAATGGTGCGGGCTGGATTGCAGGTGGTTGGGGGCTGGTGAGGGCTCGAATGCAGGCGGAAGGGGGCTGGAATGCTGGTGGAAGGGGGCTGGTTGCAGGTGTTGGGGGGATGGTGTGGGCTGATTCGAAGGTGGCAGGGGGGCTGTTGCGGGCTGGAATGCTGGTGGCAGCGGTCTAAAATAAAGGTGTAAGGGGGATGGTGTGGGATGGATGTGGCTGGAGTAGGGCCAAATCACGACATTATCGCGGCGTGACCACAACGTGACCACGGCGTGTTGGCCCGGTCCAGCGATATCCGCGGGGCAGCATCTTCCGGCCATGAGTGAAGGGAACGAAAGGAGACGGGGCAACATTCCAGTCGTCGCCCCACCAACAAAAATTGTGATTAGTCAGTCTCAACATTGATCAAAAGACTCATGGAATACTATCACTGCGAACCGCTGCAGGGTTTCGTTCTAGAGCAGGGCCAAATCACGGCGTGACTGCGGCGTGACCGCAGCGTGTTGGCCCGGTCCAGCGACATCCGTAGGGCAGCATCTTCCACTTAGTTTCAAATAGGATTATATGGATGGAATGAGAGGATGTTTTCTCATGATATTTTAAGAAATGAATGCTAATCTGTGATTACTAGAGGATTGGATGACCCCTGATATACCTAATTCGGTGAGGGCTCGAATGCAGGTGGAAGGGGGCTGGAATGCTTGTGGAAGGGGGATTGTTGTAGGTGTTGGGGGGATGGTGCGGGTTGATTCGAAGGTGGCAGGGGGGCTGTTGCGGGCTAGAATGCTAGTGGAAGCGGGCTAAAATGAAGGTGGAAGGGGGCTGGTGTGGGCTGGATGTGGCTGGAGCAGGGCCAAATCACGACATTACCGCAGTGTGACCGCGGCGTGACTGCGGCGTGTTGGCCCGGTCCAGTGACATCCGCGGGGTAGCATCTTCCACTTAGTTTCAAATAGGATGATATGGATGGCATGATAGGATGTTTTCTTAGAATATTTAAAGAAATTAATGCTAATATGTGATGACTAGAGGATTGGATGACCCATGATATACCTAATTCAGTGAGGTTTGTAGATCTAGCAATGTGTAGGAATACCTAGAGGAATACCCCATGGGATCAGGAAAATCACAGGTTACATAACATGTAATCTAACATTACTGGTACTTTGGGACCCTTGGGCTATGGAACTGGTCTTTTGGTTGGATTTAAATATCACATTCCATGTGACATGGTCACACAACATGGGACCCATCTTAGAAGTCTAACGGTACTTAAAAAGTGTCTTGGTTCAAACAATCATTTTAATAAAAAGAGGGAAAGCCCCTACAGGGATATAAAAAGGGTCAAGTACGATGTGTGCTTTATGACTAACAACGACATCAAGTATAAGGAAAACATCAATGCAATAATGTTAATCAAGGTATACCACTGTGAGTTTTCGCAGACAGCGCACCTCTGTTGGAGAGGTTTTATTACAAAACCATGACTTATTTATCAAACGAAACAATTATATTAACTAACACTTATTCAAGAATTGCAATTTAATATAAACATACATAATTAATAAGGAAACTAAATGCAATTTAAAACATTCTTGAATTAAATAGGCTAGGAGAGGGACCCTACCTCAACCTCAAGGCGCGTTTTCTTTTGATGACGACAACTCGAATCTTTCTTTTTTATGCTTGCATGCATATGCAACTTAACATATATATAAGGACACCTAGCCCCTATGTACATATTTTCATGTCCAAATATGCATAAGGGGGTCCTTAGATATATGTTTATACTTGCATATACCCCTTTACACTTACACATGTATACATTTTTCATATCTATATATAAGCACACCTAGCCCCAATATATATATTCATACTGCCATGAGTGAATATATATAAAGGAAGAACTTATATATGCATATGCCTACCTATGCATACACATGTGAGCCTTCGTCAATGGTGACTTGAATCCACCTCAATGAAATCCAAAACACACAACAAAAATATAAGGAACCCAAAAATCAAAAAATCCCTAATTAAAATTGGGCCAAAGAATAAAAATGGAATAAACCTTACCTAAATCTTGAACTCACTGTCTTCGATGGTGGTGGATAGAACCAGTCTTATCATAAGAAACCACCTATAAGAAAATAGTGGGAAAATAAATGAGATATAACAACTTCTTATATATATGTGATCAGTGTGTCAACTGTACATGATAAATGATACATGAATCCAGAACCAACAATGAACAAATAATATTCAAATTGATATGTACATCCCAATACTAAATAACATGATCATTAATAAAGCTCTTTATTTTTCAAACATCACCTTCAATTGCCTATTCAAAAATCAAAAATCACCAAAATATGAGAATAAAGTAAACCTCCATCATCACTTAAAAGCGAGAAATAGGGATTAGACATTGTTCTTAACCTAGAAAATCCATTCCTTTAATGTATAAAATACCTAAAACTCTTCATGCCTATATCCTTATTAATTTTCTAGATTGAAACCTCATTTTTTAGCATGTTCTTATTCTGGAATTCACCTTTATTCTTAGTTTATACAGGTTTATCAATTTTATAAAGTAGATAATTTTCATTCTTTTATTCTTACTCAATCCGCTTGGATTTTTCAAACTAGTTTGCTAATATGATTAGACAATCTTTTGGTGCATGATCTTCCTTCTTCTTGATTGTATATTCCTTCTTTGTAGAAACTATTTCCGAACATGCGATAATTGGTTCTTTCCTTTTATCTTTCAACAATTATTATTGTTATGGAATCTATATCGTAAATTCTTAACAATTTGGACTACTTGGTTTCCCTTCCACACACACTTTCAACAGCCTTTAGAGTACCCTTTTTAGGCTCTATTTCAAACTCCACACTAGAATTGTCAAGCACTAGCCCACTACAATATCAAATATTGATACTTAACCTAACACATTGATCTGAATGACATCATAGAAATATAGAAGCTCTAAATAGAATATTTACCAATATAAACTCCTCATAATTAATTGAACACACTGACTATACCAACCACTATTGGTAAATCATTAATTTTGGTGTGGTCTTGGAACCAAATATGGTTCATCCAACATCCATCTCTAGACAATAAATTTATCCTCAACTCCACTTGCATGGATGCAACTCATGAACCTATCTCTGGGAATCTCTCTCCCTCTTCCATACGATGGTAATGGTGCAATTAAAGACCAACTCCTTGCACCCTTTAGCATCAAGAGACTAGGAAATTTAGAAGACAATGAGCATGAAATTATATGTTCATTGGGACTTAAATGAATGTTCCCATAAATACCATTCACAATAAGAAAATAAAATTAACTGTAGATCATTTTCATGAGAGAAAAATTTGGACCCATGATAATCAGAATCAGTGAGTACATTTCACATTGATTAATTAATGAATAATGAATCACTTTCATGGGTCTAAAATTAGAATATATCATAGGAATATTTGTTATGATGAGATACTGCAACAAAAAGGTATTGATATTTTTTATCAGTAGTACTAGAAAATAGGGGCATTCACCAACATAAGTGGTTGTTATTGGCAAAAAATACGCTCAGTGTATAAATTTAGTAATATGATCAATAACCAATCTAAACAAAAAATGCAATAATTTTTTTCTCCTCAATCTATATACACAACACAGTAATAAAATTATTGACCTATGTGTAAACAAAATACAATAAGGTTTAATTTAGCAGACTTACCCTTTAAAACCCTAGGAATTGAATAGAAGTGTGAGTAACACTGGAAAAGAAATACCTATACAGAAAAACATGAACACAGTTATGTATATGAAATAAATTTATTTTTAGAAATTGACACATTTTTAGTTGGGGGAAGAACCTTGAAAACCACCATCGACTGCATAAGTATGGTCGAAAAATCACTGGAGATAGTATGAATTGCTTCGAAAAGCAGCTGTCATGAAGGAGTAACCACAAAAATCTTTACAGAAAGTGTATGGGTCGACTCACATTGATCCTTCTCATGGAAGTTGTTGGTTCGGCTGACGCACCGATTGGAGGAGGAATGCCAAACTAAGGGAGTGGAGGAGAGGGACGCGCGATGAAGGGGATGAGAGGGATCGCACAAGGGATGGAGGAACCGAATGTAGAATCTGACGAGGATCGACCATGGGAGAATCGATCATTCGACGGTGAGGGAGGAGGGTTTCGAGGGTGGGAGATGAGTCGCAATGAGGGAGGGGATTGCGGGTGGGAGATGATTTGGGATGAGGGAGATGAGTGGAGATGAGTCGCGATGAGGGAGATGAGTCGCGATGATGGAGGAATCACTATTTCTACATGGTCTTTTTTCTCATGGCTTTATCTATTCTAAAACCACGATTTTCTAATAATCGTGGCTATATCTTAACCTATAGCCACTTACTAACTAAATTGTGGCTATAGGTCCATGGATATAGGTTATTTTTCTAGTAGTGATGGTTTGTATAAGGGTTCACATGGTGTCTAAGATAATCTAGTGTCCTGGGAATGTACACATAGTACATGACTTGGATATCCATGTAAATATACATGGCCAATCCCTTATGGTGAAAAGTATTTTTGGCCAAATGGGGTGCTGAAAACGTCCCATTTAAATGTGCCTTTGTTTCATGGGTATGCCCATATGATGTGTTGGCCATACTATAGAGTGGGTAGTAATTAGCTCACCCAAAACACTTTTATCCCTGAAATCCAAGACTACATGGTTAAATGGAAGAACTCATGTTCTAATGACATGCCTAACCTGGTTTCTAACGCACCTCACCTAAACATAAACTAGAACACTGGTTAAATGAAAGAACTCATCCTAAACATACACTATAACATTGTTTAAATGGAATAAACCATCCTTGTTACTGAATTACATACACATATGGACAAAAAACCATCATTCATGAACATCCCTATAATGCATAGGCTTTTCACAAAACACATATCCCTTAAATGTCATGAAATTCCAATAGGCACTGATATAAAGTTGTCATGTTTATAGGTGGAAGCTTCATAGCTTTGGATAATATATTCTCAAAACTATAGAGTGAAACCCCATTAGGTGTTTTGAGGTCAACCCAACTCCACACATGAAAAAGAAGATCATTATCCATCAATAAAACCAATGTAAATATATAAATGGTGATTCATATCAGTATCATTAATATATTTCCTTAGGAATTCTTAATCCATTAGGGTGTTCTCCCGATACCGCCCTTATTGGATTTCAAATTCAATTATTCTCATTTAACACCACTTTGAGGCATCTCTTCATTTACAATTATGTGTTGGTTATAGGATATTCTGAAATCTTTATCTTCTATATGAGTTGCAGCTATTTAATTAGAAATTTCAAAACCCTCCATAAAAATCCTACTTCTAACACTTTAATTTTCATTTCTAAACCCACCTATTTAATTTTAGAACACTCTGAAGAGTCTTATTACATAGGAAAACTTGATTTTCTTCATCCTTGAAGGTCGTGAACAACATCAGAATTGCAAAAAATATGTTACCGTTTTTAGCATTTGGAGTAGAGGCATAATATTTGCGTTTGTTTGAAGAAAAAAAATCATATTTAAGGTATTTTTAATTTCAATTTCATGTTTTCAGGGTGGGGAGGGGGAGTGTGCAGGTGGGGTGGGGGATGGGGTGGGGTGGGGGGGCTATCCAGGTGGGGGGGGGATGGGCTGTCTAGGTGGGTTCATGGTTGGCCAAGTGTCACAACCATTATTTAATTATGAGGTATTTTTTATATTTTTTTGGTATTTTATTTTTCCCATGTATTTACTTAAGTGTTTTTAGAGAAAATATAGTCTTTTTACCCAAAAATATGTGGTTCATGGTTGGCACACAGTTTAGTGAAATGAACAACATTTTAAGTGAAAACAACAACTGACATACAGAAAATTGACCAAATGTATTTGGATTGTGTTGATACTTTAGGACAACGATACATTGGTCATTTTTTATGTGTATGATTCAACCCCGCCTCAATCTGAGGCACGATGTGGTGTAATCCTACTCTGATTAATAGATCGCACCATACTTGTACCATTTAGTGTTCATATACTTAAGAACATTAATATAATTCTCACTAAGGTCAATAAACTTACAGTTCCATTCTTTTAGACCATCCCAAGTTGAACTTATGATCATTTCGGTTCTGCTTGAATTTTAAATCAAGTAAAGAGTTCCATAATTTACTCCTTTTGTAACGAACATGGAACCATGGTTCAGTTTCCATACCCCATTTTTAAATTTAGTTTCATAGCATGCATCATCAAACTTTCTCTTTAGATTTAGGAAGAATAAAACCACTCCCAGGTAAAATCCATTTTCATACATTTCTCATTTTCTATAAAAGTTGATTTTGTTTGATGATAGATCATATTTGGGTGTTCTTTCATTGTCAAAATATCTTATTATGATTCTCAAAAACCTAACAATTTCAAAATTTGAGGGGTTTTATTTCACAACATCAAGAAAGTGTAGCGAGAGAATATGTTGCCACTTTTCAAAGTCCTATGGTAGGATGGTTGGGTTAAAGAGGGTATTTGGGGCATGATTCAGTTGGATCCAATTTTTTTGAGGATATTATGTGTCATCAATTTTATTCTCACTATTAAGCATGAGAGGGTATCGTAAATTATTTTTATCATGGAATAAAGAAGTGTCACCCTTACATTAACCAGTAGTACACCATGTATGACTATAACACATCCTGGAAGGGGACTATTTTTTGTCAACCTCATATGCATCACAACACACTCTGGATCAAACACATGTTCAACATCCACTTATTCAACTAATTTGGACATGATCACTATGTGTATAAAAACCAATACCCAAGTATATTATGTTATTACCACTATAGAGTCTACCAACAAATCCATTACCATTCACCCAATATCTGACATTAACACCCCTGCCTCCTTCATCTTCCTTCTTAGTGCATCAAAACTGACATTTCCTTTACAAAGAACATATTTCATTTCAAATTTGAACATCTACATGTATTTTATACAACACATATGAAAATGATTTAGTTCACATTAGAATAAATTATATTACTATGACATTTAGTTTGTATATATAACATATCTCTAATAAGTATTTCTCAGACTATTCTGTCTATTAGAATTTTATGGGGAGGTGGGGGGTTGTGTTGGTTGGGGGGTTGTGTAGGGGTGAGGTGAATTACTACTGGAAGATTGGTTGTCATATTAATATTGAAATGGGTGTAAATAATGTTTGAGTTATTGAAACTATTATTCAAATCTACTGGAAGATTGTTGTCATATGAAGATTGAAATAGGGAATTGTAGTACATGACATGGTTGGAAGAGTTTGATGGTTTTATGTGTTTTTTTTGTGCTATTTCAGGTGTTTTTTATGCTATTTTAAATCTGTTTGTATGTGTTTTTTGTGATATTTTTTATGCAGGTGTATACCGGAGGGGCTACTGGAGGGGATGTTGTGCAATAGTTCTGGAAATACACAATACCAATGGTTTTAAACCGTTGGTATACTTTGAGAAAATGCATTTGGATTGTCTTTATAATTTAGGAAAATGATCCATGGGTCATTTTTGACGTGTATGAGTCAACCCCGCCTCAATCTGAGTCACTGTGTGGCCAATACCACTCTAAGTGTCTCTCTTTTGTTTAAAATGGACATTATTTTAAGTGAAAACAACAACTAGCATACAGACAACCAACCAAAAACATTTGTATTGTGTTGATACTTTAGGAAAAAGATCCATGAGTCATATGTGATGTGTATGAGTCAACCTCACCTCAATCCGAGGCATGGTGTGGCCGGTATCACTCAAAGTGTCTCTCTTTTGTTTAAAATGGACACCCTTTTAAGTAAAAACAACTGGCATATAGAAAACTAACCAAATGTATTCGGATTGTGTTGATAATTTAGCATAGTGATCCATGGGACATTTTTGACGTGTAGGAGTCAATCCCACATCAATCTGAGGTGCAGTGTGGCCAGTACCACTCAAAGTGTCTCACCTTTATTTGAAATGAACAACATTTTAAGTGAAAACAACAACTGGCATACGGAAAACTGACCAAATGCATTCGGATTGTGTTGATGCTTTAGGGAAATGATCCATGGGACATTTTTGACGTGTACGAGTCAACCCCTCATCAATCTGAGGCACGGTGTGGCCGGTGCCACTCTAAATGTCTCTCTTTTGTTTAAAATGGACATCATTTTAAGTGAAAACAACAACTGACATACGAAAAACCAACCAAACGCATTCGTATTGTGTTGATAATTTAGGAAAACAATCTATGAGTTATATGTGACATGTAAAAGTCAACATCACCTCAATCCAAGGCATGGGGTGGCCGGTATCACTGTAAGTGTATCTCTTTTGTTTAAAATTGACATCATTTTAAGTAAAAACAACTGGCATACGGAAAACTGACCAAACGTATTCGGATTATATTTATAATTTAGGACAATGATACATAAGTTATTTGTGATGTGTACGAGTCAACCCCGCCTTAATCCGAGGTGTGGTGTGCCCAGTACCACTCAAAGAGTCGCACCTTTATTTGAAATGATCAACATTTTAAATGAAAACAACAACTGTCATACGGAAAACCAACTAAACGCATTTGGATTCGGTTGATACTTTAGGAAAACGATCCATGGGTCATTTTTGATGTGTACGAGTCAACCCTACCTCAATTCGAGGCGCGGTGTGCCCAGTACCACTCAAAGCATCTCACCTTTATTTGAAATGATCAACATTTTAAATGAAAACAACAACTGGCATGCGAAAAACTGACCAAACACATTCAGATTGTGTTGATACATTAGGAAAATGATCCATGGGTCATTTGTGACGTGTAAGAGTCAACCCCACCTCAATCCGAGGCACGGTGTGGCCGGTAGCACTCTAAGTATTTTTCTTTTGTTTAAAATGGACATTGTTTTAAGTAAAAACAACTGACATACGTAAAATCAACCAAACGTATTCGTATTGTGTTGATACTTTAGAAAAATGATACATGGGTCGTTTATGATGCGTATGAGTCAACTGAGACTCAATATGAGGCCCGGTGTGGCCGGTACCACTCAAAGTGCCTCACTTTTATTTGAAATTGACAACATTTTAAGTGAAAACAACAATTGGCATACAGAAAATCAACCAAACGCATTCGGATTGTGTTGATACTTTAGTAAAATGATCCATGGGTCATATGTGACGTGTACAAGTCAACCTCACCTCAATCTGAGGCATGGTGTGTGCGGTATCACTCTAAATGTCTCTCTTTTGTTTAAAATGGACATCATTTTAAGTAAAAACAACTGGCATACGGAAAACCAACCAAACATATTCAGATTATGTTGATACTTTAGCACAACGATCCATGGTCCAGCCTCACAAAATCCACTTCTCATGTGAGGAACTCCTACCCCTATTCTAAAACACATGACATTTAATACGCCAAGTACAACTATATTCCCTAAGTCACACAAGCTCATTAATACACACCCATTATCATCATCACTAATTTCAAAGACACCTGCCCCAAACCATGGGACATTATATTTGTGTTTGGTTGAATTCATTTATTCATTTCCTTATTTTGGGTTATTAGCTTATAATTTCTGAACTCAATCGTGTATGTGTTATACAAAATGAAATTTTGTATGTATTCTTAATTCTTTATCACATATAATTATGTATTCAGTTTTTAATGTATTGTATTCATAATTGATTATTGTATTGTATTCATAATTTATTATTAAATTATGTATACTTATTGTATTCATAATTGATTATATAATTTACTGTTGTAAAATTCACATAGCAGCACACAGAGCAGCAATCTACTGTGTGAATTGTATAGCTAAGCCTATGCCAATGGTTTTAAACTATTGGTATAGGTTCAATGTGAACTTTTTACCAACGGTTCTCTTAGATAACCGTTGTAAAAAACCTTTTTCCAATGGTTTAAACTGTTGGTATAGGTGTGAATAGTTGATACTTTTACCAATGGTTCTTAGGAACCGTTGGTAAACATCTAGGTAAAGTTTATCCCAATGGTTTATAACCATTGGGATATCTCATCTCTATACCAACGGTTTACATGAAACCGTTGGTATAGTATAGATTTATTCACATATACCAACAGTTTCTTTGAAACCGTTGGAATATGTCTATTATCACGGCTTACTTGGCTACGGTTTGTAAAACCATTGGTATAATTTATACCAACAGTTTTACAGCCTATACCAACGGTTTTCAACTGTTGGTATACCTTTCATTTCCAGTAGTATATAAATTCCATGTTATATATGTGTGTGTGTGTGTGTGTGTTTAAATGTGTATGGGATAGACGTTCCAAGGGTTAGTGTGTTTTCTCCCTTATTTGTGATATATATTATTGATGTGTATTGTTACTTTATGCCAACTTCTTTATGGACCCAATATGATGGATATGAATCTAAAATAGATGCATGCTAATCATTTGAAAAATGAGTATGAATATGGAGTTAAAGAGTTCATCAAGTTTGTAAGAGAGCATACAAATGACCCTTTTAAAATCCTTTGTCAGTGTTTACATAGACGAATTAATTTGAAAGAGTTGGAAGAACATTTGTTTGTAATGGAATAGATCAAAGATACAAATGTTAGACTAAACATGGGGAAAAACTGAATGTGGACACCTATTGGGATGATATTGCAGTTTATGAATCATTTGATATGAATACCTTTGTAAATGATGATGGAGATCGCATGGAAGAAATAATAATGGCAATTGAAGATGACCTTTGTGATTGTCTAAAGTTGTTTGAGGAGTTAAATAGTTTTTCTAAGAAACCATTGTATACCAGTTGTACTAAATACACAACATTGTCAGCTATATTGAAGTTATATAATTTGAAAGTTGGTTGCTGATGGAGTGACACCAGCTTTACATAACTACTTGGTCTCATGAATGATATGCTACCAGAAGAAAATGAACTACCATGTCGGACATATAATTCTAAATGAATGTTATGTTCAATGAACATGATCTCTAAAAAAATACATGCTTGTCCAAATGATTTCATATTGTTTCACAAGGACCATGAATCACTCATAAAATGTCATAAGTGTGGTGCAGATCGATACAAGAAAAATGAATCAAGTCCTTCAAAATATGTATGGTACTTTCCTATCATTCCATAGTTTATAAGACTATATGGATGTTAGGAATCCATGAGACAATTAACATGGAATGAAGATACAAGAATTAAATATGGGAACCTACGTCATTCAATAGATTATCCTTAGTGGAAGAAAATTGATTATGAGTTTCATGAATTTAGAGATGAGCCGAGAAACTTTTGTTTTACGTTATCTACAGATGGAATAAATATTTTTAGTGTACAAAGTATTACTCACAGTACATTCCCTTCATGCTGGTAAATTATAACTTTATGCCATGGTTATGCATGAAGCGCAAATACATTATGTTGTCTCTGCTTATATCTAGATCAAAGAAACTCGATAATGATATTGATGTCTATTTGGATCCATTGATCGAAGGTCTGAAATTGATATGGGATACATGTGTTATAATGTATGATGCTCATAAATGTTAAGAATTCACATTGAGGGTCATGTTATATGGAATGATAAATGACTTCCCTGTTTATAGAAATTTATCAGGCTATAGCATTAAAGGAATGTTGGGGTGTCCCATTTGTGAAAAACCCACATACTCAGTTTGGTTGAAACATTCATCGAGGACTGTGCTTTTAGGAAATCATAAATTTTTACCTCAATGACATAAATATCAATCCTATACGATAGCATTCGATGGAAATATTGAACAAGGTACAACACCATATCCAGTAACGGGCGATCAAATGTACAAAAAAGTAAAAAATATTGAAACTATTTTTGGTAAATCATTTTCAAAAAACCTTAAAAAATCAGGTTGGAAGAAGAGATCAATTTTCTTTGAATTACCGTATTGTAATTTTTTGTATGTCAGACATTTTCTTGATGTCATGCATGTAGAAAAAATGTATTTGATAATGTTATTGGCACACTACTAAATGTTCCTGGAAAAATGAAATATGAAATCAAGGCTAGGTTGGACTTGATTGAAATGGGGATAAGGGAAGAGTTGTCACCTGTGAAGGGTAAAAGGTGGACTTTTCTTCCTCCAGTATCTTACACTCTATCCAGATAGGAAAAATTTCAATTTTTTTGTTTTCCTTAATAGTGTAAAAGTTCCACAGGGGTATTCATCAAATATCAAGAATGTCGTGTCAATAGATAATTTGAAGTTACAGGGACTAAAATCACACGACTGCCATGTTTTGATGCAAGATTTAATGTATGTTGATTTTAGTTGCATTCTACCTCAAAATGTACGACATACATTAACCAGTCTCTGGTTATTTTTCTTAGCCATATGCAGTAAATTTGCAGACCTGGTGAAGTTTCCCATCACGAATAATGAGATTTCAGTCATATTATGTGAATTAGATATGTTCTTACCACCATCATTCTTTGATACAATGGTCCAATTAATGGTTCACTTGGTTATAGGGTTTCAACTATGTGGTCCTATCTATTACAGATTGGTGTACCCCATTAAACGATATATGAAGATTTTGAAAGGGTGAGTCAAGAATTGAAGTCAGGTAGAAGGTTGTATTGTAGAACAATATATTTTTGAAGAGGTTATTGAATTCTGTATTGATTGCCTATCAGATGTTGAAAGCATAATTCTCCCAAAGTCTCATCACAACAAATTCCTTACGGGTGAAGGGAATTTTGGAAGAGATGTTGTTACAATTACCTGGATAGATTAGGATCAAGTGCACCTTTACATATTACATAATAGTGAAGATGTTGATCCATACATTAAATCCCACAAATAAATTCTTAGAGATTTTAATCCATAGAGGGCTGAAGGATGGATATCAAATACACATAATTAACAGTTTATAGGATGGTTCGGAGATCAAATTTATAAGGATTTATCTGAAAATACAAATTCAATGGTCAAATTACTTCAATGGATAACTAGATGATTGAGTTAAAATGTTATATCTTACACTGGTTTTGTAATCAATGGTTATATGTTCTATACAAAAGAACATGATGACTTCAGTATGATGCAAAACAATAGTGTTATACTTATAGATGAAGTGATCCACATATCTAGTTCCAAGGATAGAAATCCAATTTGTGAAAATATGTCATATTTTGGCATTATCAAATAGATATACGAGTTGGATTATACAAGATTTCAAGTTTCTTTTTTATGTTGCAAATGGGTTGACAATATGAATGGAGTGAAAGTTGATTAAATGGGCTATGTGAAGGTGAATTTCAGTATAGATGGGGGAAAAGACAAGTTGTTCATAATGGCATCACAAGCAGTGTAATTATTTTATGTCTTTGATCTACAAATAAGAATTTGTTGATTTTCTTGCTGGTGACTAAAACAAATGTCAAGTCAGTTGAAAATTCAATCAAGGATGACCCTTTTATTGGGACATCGCAATCAGTTCATGTCGGTCCCAATGTAGACAATGTCTTGTACATTAGAGGTGACCACAAAGAGGGGATTTGGATTCTTGATATAGGAACCAAATCCTTGAAACATTTAAATAAATAAATAGAGTTCAATGAGAAGGTAAAAGAGTTTTTTAATATATTATGTTTTTCCTCATAATATTATATGTTCTCTACTACATTAACATAATCTAAATTAAATGTTTGACTACTCATGCAGACAATGTCTTATACACATGATGATGTTACCAACCCCTTAGAAGAACAAAATATAATGAAGGAAACCCTTTGAAAAAATGTAAAGGTAATGTTACGATATACTTTCTTTATTTTACCAAAAAATTATATAATGGAATGTTGATTTAATTTTCATTATTCCTTACAGATTTCATTTATTTTAGAAGATTTCTATCAATGTGTCATGCCTTTGAAAGAAGGGAAATAATGTTGTCTCTACTCAATCACAAAGGTAATCTTGATGTTTTCACAGTAAAATCATTGTCCATAGAATTAATATATTGTTTCATATTTATGTTTAATTTATTTCTTTTTATTATTACTCACGTAATAATTTTTTTTATATAGGTGGATTCTTTTGTTCAAGTTGGCATGGTTTGTCCATATTTCATGCCTTTTTACACCAAAACTTCCACATACTTCTTCTCTCTCAAAACCTTTTCATCCCTATAGTGTTGTATTTATCACTTTACTTCAAGTATGCTCCACTGAATTTTCAAGAAGATTGATGAAATTTCCTCTGCTCAATCACATAGGTAATATTAATGTTTATAGAGTAAAATCATTGTCCATAGAATTGATGTATTATTTCATATTTATGTTTAATTTATTTCTTTTTAGTATTACTCACATAATAATTGTTTTCTTATATAGGGGGGTTCTTTTGTTCGAGTTGGGGTGGTTTGTCCATCTTTCATGCCTTTCTACACCAAAACTTCCACAAACTTCTTCTCCCTCAAAAACTTTTCACCCCAACAGTGTTGCATTTATCAATTTCCTTCAAGTTCTCTCCACTGCCTTTGAAGGAAGAGCAATGACGATGTCTCTTCTCAATCGCAAAGGTAATCTTGATGTTTGCACAGTAAAATAATTTTCCATAAAATTGATATATTGTTTCATATTTATGTTTATTTTTTTAGTGTTACTTTCATAATAATTGTTTTCTTATACATGTTGATTGTTTTGTTTGAGTTTTTGTGATTTTTCCACCTTTTGTGCCTTTCTGCACCAAAACTTCCATAGACTTATTCTCCCTCAAAACATTTCACTCCTATAATGTTGACATTTATCACTTCCCTTCAAGTTCCCTTCACTTCTCAATCAAAAAGGTAATCATGATATTTGCATAGTAAAATCATTGTTCATAGAATTAATGTATTATTTTATATTTATTTTTAATTTATTTCTTTTTAGTATTACTCATAATAATTGTTTTCTTATATAGGTGGATTCTTTTTTTCGAGTTGAGGTGGTTTGTTTGAAGCTTCTCATGAAGTGTTCACAGTTCAAAAAATAAAGTCAATGTAAATCATGGTAACATTGAAATTTAGTATTTTTTTGAGACTTTGAGACATGTGGGAATCAACTGCACCTCAATATGAAACACGATGTGACCGATATGACTCCAAGTACTTCTTTTTATTTAAAATTAACATTAATTTCAGTAAAAAAGACAACTGACATACTCAAAACCAATAAAAATATTCATATTATTTTGATATTTTAATACAACTATCCATAAGTTATTTTTGATGTGTAGGAATCATCTACATTTCAATCTGATACACGATGTGCCTGATATGACTCAATGTGTACATTATCGGTTTAAAATCAACATTTGACTTTAAAAAGTGTCACTCACTAAAAACTGAGAAAACAAACTCATATTTTCTTGATAATTTAGTTAATATATTCATAAATCATTTTTGATATGTAAGAATCAGTCTCATATCAAACTGATACACGATGTGATCTGTATAATTCAAAGTGTGTGTTTCAAGTTTAAAATGAAATTTTAGTAAAAAAGACAAGTGACGTACTCAAAATTGAAAAAAACACATTCAAATTGTTTTGATAATTTAATAAAACAATCCATAATTCATTTTGAACATTTAGGAATTATTCACACCTCAATCTGATGCACAGTGTGACCAGTATGACTCTAAGTGCGTCTTTATTTAAAATTGACATCAATTTTAGTAAAAAAACGACCTACTCAAAACTGAACAACCACATTCAGATTGTTTTGATACTTTAATAAAATGATCCATAATTGATTTTATATGTGTATGAATCAACCACACTTCAATATGACGTACGGTGTGACCAGTATGACTCCAAGTGCACATTTTTATTTAAAATTGACATTAATTTTAGTAAAAAGGCTAATTGATCTACTCAAAACTGATCAAATGCATTTATATTGTTTAAATACTTTAGTAAAATTACCCTTAAGTCATTTTTGATGTGTAGAAATCAGTCTCACCTCAATCTGATACATGATGTGCTCAGTATGACTCAAAGTGTTTGTTATTAGTTCAAAATCAACATTTTAGTTCAAAAAGTGTCACTCACTGAAAACTAAGAAAACACATTTGGATTTTCTTGATAATTTACGACATAGATTCATAAGTCATTTTTTATGTGTACAGATTAGTCTTACATCAAATCGATACACAATGTGATCGGTATGAGTCAAAGTGCATGTTTCAATTTTAAAATGACATTTTAGTAAAAAAACAAGTGACATACTCAAAACCAAGCAAATACATTCAAATTGTTTTAATACTTTAGGACCATGATCCATAATTCATTTGGTATGTGTAAGAATTGGCCTCACCTTAATCTGATGCACGGTGTGACCAGTATGACTTCAAGTGTATCTTTTTATTTAAAATTATCATCAACTTTAATAAAATGGACATCTGACCTACTCAAAACTGAGAAAATGCATTCATATTGTTTTGATACTTTACTAAAACAATCCATAAGTCATTTTTGGTGTGTAGGAATCATATTCACCTCAATCCATACATGATGTTTTCAATATGACTCAAAGTGTCCGTTATCAATTTAAAATCGATATTTTAGTTCAAAACGTATCACTCACTGAAAATCGATCAAACGCACCCAGATTTTCTTGGTAATTTAGGAAAACAATTCATAATTAATTTTTGACGTGTAAGAATTGATCTCATGCCAAACTGATACACGATGTGATCGAAATGAGTCAAAAGTGTGTGTTTCCAGTTTAAAATGAATGTTTAGTAAAAAAGAAAACTAACATACTCAAAATTGAGAAAACATATTCAGGTTGTTTTTATACATTAGGTAAATGATCCATAAGTCATTTAGTATGTGTAGGAATTAACCACACCTCAATTAGACCCACGGTGTGACCAGTATGACTAAAAGTATGTCTTTTATTTAAAATTGACATCAATTTTAGTAAAATGGACAATTGACCTACTCGAAATTGAAAAAATCCATTAGTATTATTTTATACTTTACGATAATGATATATAAGTCATTTTTTATGTGTAATAATCAACCTCACCTCAATCTGATACACGATGTGCCCAGTATGACTCAAAGTGTCTATTATTAGTTTAAAATTGACATTTTAGTTCAAAAAGTGTCACTCACTGAAAACTGACCAAACACGCTCAGATTTTCTTCATAATTTAGTAAAATGATTCATAATTCATTTTTGTTGTATAGTAATTAGTTTTATGACAAACTGATACACGATGTGATTAGAATGAGTCAAAAGTGCATGTTTCTAGTTTAAATGACATTTTAGTAAAAAAGACAATTAACATACTCAAAACTGAGAAAACACATTTAGATTATTTTGATACTTTAGGACAATGATCCGCGAGTCATTTGAGACATTTTGGAATCAGATTAACCTCAATATGATGCATAGTGTGACTGGTATGACTTCAAGTGCGTCTTTATTTAAATTTGACATCAATTTTAATAAAATTAACACTTTGTATTAATTTATTTATTTATATTATTACTAACATAAGAATTGTTTTCTTATATAGGTGCATTCATTTTCTCGATCAGGGGGTGGTTTTTTTAGTAATACCATGAGTCGGGTCGGGATTAAAAGACAAAGGAACATTGATGTTTTTTAATGTATGCAATTATTTGTATTTGTGTAATTATATAAACCAATGTTTGAAAAATATCTATAATATAGTGTTTTTTTCTTGTATTTGTATTTCAAATTTCATTTCATTTAAATTCTATATTGGGACTTGTTTTTATTGATATATTGTGTGTTTCTAGTGTCGTGGTGTGCTGTTATAACACATTGCAATGGTGTTGCAGTGTGTTGTTACAACGCACTACATAATGGCCCTTTATCAGTGCTTTTATCAGCACTGATAAACAGTCCTTCAACGCTTCTATAATCACTGATAAAGGACCCTTTATCAGAGTTTATAAAAGCACTAATAAAGGGTGAATTTAGTGGTGCTAAATAAAAGCGCTGATAAAGGGTGACTTTAGCGGCACTAAATAAAAGCATTGATAAAGGGTTCATTTATCACCACTTTTAAAAGCACTGATAAAGGTTCCATTTATCAGCACTTTTTTTAGTGCCGATAAAGAACCCCTTTATCAGTGATGATAAAAGACCAGGTATTTTAACCTTGCTCATGCAGTCTGCGCTTTTCTAGCACTGATAAAGGTACTTTTTAGCGCTGTTAAAGGCCTATTTTGTAGTAGTGATCTCTAAGCATGTCTTACGACCATTCCAACCACCATATAACCATGATATAATCACAATAATCAATCTTGGTCAAATCTATATAAACATTACATCATTTTTGAGTCAAATCCCTATAAGCATTACAACATTTTTAGGTCAAATCCCTATAATCATTACAACATTGGACTGGGTTGAGCCCGCTCACTATCATCATTACATCATATATGTGTGCAAGTGCTAAGGCCTAGCCTGTTATATAAGTATATCATCATGAAACACAGACCTTGTCATACAATATGGATATCGCAATATCACATCATATATCACAATGGTTAATTATGTGAATTACCATTATTCTTCCATATGCCACATTACAATTGAATTCACAATTGATTAAGAATTATATCAATAAGCAATAAACCACAATTTTGGGATTCTATAACAAGAAATCACCCTAGGTCACATGTCATGCTAAACATACTTTAAGTCATTAGCCAATTACAAATCCATTTGAAACCAAAGAAACTCAAGGGATAATCTCATTCAATTATTTAATTAATTTGGGTGCATGCAATGAGGGTGCAATCACGATATTGCATAAGCTTAGCAATTATCAAACCATGGGATTAAGGTTTAGACACCTACCTTTAAACAACGATCCAACAACACTTTCAACGGCCAACAACCATGAGGAAGAAGGTGTGGATGATTGCAAAGAGGTTCCTAGATCAAAACTAATCAAGATCAAAACCAACAACACAATTAGATAAGGGATTTCACCATAACGGGTTGGAGAAGAAAGAAAAAGAGGAAGAAAAAGAGGAAGAAACCTAACTAAAACCACTTACTAGGGATTTCTCACACAAACGGGACATCCTTGAGGGAATTTGGCACCCCAAAATTGCCTAGAGAAGGCCCTAGGGTCAATAGAAGAGGAGTTGCAGTGAAATAGAACAAATTTCATCTGCACAACATGTTTAAAACAGAAGGTCAAGCATTTACACGGCGTGTAATGTAGTTACACATCATGTAAATGTTTTTAATGGAATTCATCAAAAAACATTTCACCTCATATTTATTTAATTAAAACCCACAAAACATTAAATGATGTGTAAATGTCCTACAGTTGAGTTTTCAGCCCATTTTCTCTTTAACTCTCCAAACCTCCTTTAAAACTTCTCAACTTACCAAGAAACCATTTTAACGCTTAGTCTCATTTATACCCGGACTCTATTAATTCAAACAAGCATACATCCCCAAACTTTAGGTCATTTTCCCCAACAAGGCTCTCTATCTCCAAACAAGACTCGACCACCAAGGCTCAAACAAAAAACTCATAGAGAAATGTGCCTGAAAAAAGATGGGATATTACACCTATTCCTTGCTACCAACCCAACTCAATGACTGAAAAAATGATACCCTTTTTAACTAAAGGACTGAATTAGTTGATACCATTTGTAACTTCTCACCCCTCACCCATTGGCTTGGGAAGAGGTGGTGGTTGTTACTGGGCCTTAGGTGACATCCCCAAGACACCAAAGGCTGGAAATAAATACAAAGGGATTCATAAACAATTGGGGGATGATTTTCCCTCTAAAAATAAAACATCCAAACCATAAGATAATAACCAAAAAAACACTATATGATGCATGAGTATAAATAAATACAACTCAATGTCAAATCAAACCAACAACTATATCAAAGTACAAAGTGAAAACCAAGTGACTAACCAAAAGAGTCAAAAGATGAAAAATACAAAAGACACCAAAGAAAACATCCAACAACCCCCAATCTACACCAATCTCCATATCCACATGCCCAACCCAAGGTCTCAAGAAGCATCACTAAAGAATGAGTATACCCTGCCTTTACTAATTTCTCGATATATAACATCTGAAAACACACCAAAGTTCCCAAGTAGAGGGTGAGTATAAAACTCAGTAGAGTTTCCCCAATGACTTCCCAACTCATGATGCTAAGATAGAAAAAATTATCACATTTTATAATATAGTTTAAAGTAATGAAAATAGTTTATAACAAAACCATGAATCAATTTTTTCAATATAAGCATCAACAAGCTAACACAATCATTGTTCAAGGAAAACATCAACAAGTCTTTAAAATATTTCTCAATTCATGATTTGGAATATAGTTTTCCATGTTCACACACATACACAAAATATTAGTGTTACCATTGATGGTGGAACTTCACATCCATACTCTGTCCCTTTGATGGTTGTACTTCATGACCATTATCCATCTCATTCAACTCATGCCCAACCATTATGACTAAAACATGTCAATATATTTCAATAAAATCATTTCTTCCTTATCAAATCATTTCAACAAATACTTTACATTCATCAAACTAACCATAATTTTAAAATCACCATTTTAAAATTATAAACAATTGGTTTTTCCAAAAAAACCCATCCAATTCCCATGATTCGAAAACCATAAATCAAATGAGAATTTCCATCAAATCACACCATGATTTCTGCAACAATTTCAATCAATTTAATTAATTTTAAATCAATCCTTAAGGTTTTAATCATGTGGAGTTGAGAGATAAGTCACCTACCTCTCAAACCTTGGAAAAAATGAAGAATGATCCAATGACTTCAACAACCCGGCTTAGATCTTCTAAAATTGAACTTAGATTTTGTTCCCTTAAACCAAAACAATCATATATCATCATGATTGAAATCACATGGTATGGATCTATCCCCAACAGATTATATTTATGAAAAGAGAGGGAAGAAGAAGTGATATAAGAATAATTATGAAGAACGGGCACTTACCGGCAGGTCTATATCTCCAATGAACTTTAGATCACCTAGAACTTGCTCCTAGATCAAAGAGAATCGTCTCTCAAGACTTGAGAGGAATAGGAATAAATGTTATGTTAGTATGAGGAGAAAATGAAGGATTAAGGGTGTAAACCGAGTTAGATCCCTAATTTTTTGATCTAATTTTTCACGGTGCATAGTTAGGGTGCACAGTTAGGCAAACCGTGTGCTAACTGTGCATGAGCTACTACCTTAAGAAACCCCTCACACAATTAGACAAATTGTGTGCCAACCGTACATTATCCACCATCTCAAATGACAGTAGGCCCGCATGGTTTCTCTTGGGCATCCACATGGTTTTTTCAAACCGTACGCCGATCGTGTGTCTACCTAGTGACCTCTATTTTCCTTTACACAGTTTCTTAGAGGTGTTGTGTGGTTTCTAATAACCGTATTCAAACTTTGTACCTCCATTAAAGCCTATAACAAGTTTCAAAACCCACCAAAACCACTCAAAACTTAACCCAATAATTATATATACTTAAAATACTTAAATAAAGGGTCAAATACCTAAAATCGGGGGTACTAAAAAGACTATGAGAAATAACTTATAGACCACCTGCCTCAAGCTTGTAGACAACCACTCACCCACCAATGACCCTTGATTCGAACTAAAACAACCTCAAACACCAGGGTGAAGAACCTCCTGGAAATAGGGTTCATGAGCTTTGGAAGTAGATAAAATAATCCACAATGATTTTCCCATACAATAGAAGGAAATAGAGTCGGAGACTTGTCGGAGCTTCAATTTGCACTAAAAGACACTCCAAATGCCTAATAATTGAGGGAGAATCACCCTTGATGGAGGAGGGAGCTATAGGTTCATGTTAGGCCCACTATGTCAAATACCTTGAGAGGGGGTGGGGGTGAATCAGGGTATGAAAAATTAAAATTATTACCCCTTTGGATCGTATTTCTTCGTTAAATAAAACACGCTTCTCTCTTTATCTCGTAGCAATATATGAAGAGAAATTAAATCATGTATAGGACACAAAAATTTCACTTGGTTCACCCTCACTGAGCTACATTTAAAGAGCATACAATGAAGATGTGTCGATATACCAAATCCACTAAATCTCACTGCCAATTACAAGGTTCGGGCTAGATCACTTCTATACCCAAGATCACTGCCTTTACAAAGTTTAGGGTCTACTCAATGCATTCTCAAGGGTCACTCCCTATGTCTATTTCTCTAACTCACTACCAGTGAAAAGGATAACTATCTTCCTCTTTCTTTGCTCACTTCTCTTGGAAGGGATTAACTCACAGTTTATAGACTTGTAGGTCTCTTTATTATCTCTAATGAGTGCACCCTCCACTGTATGTAGATGCTCTGTTGAAGTCTCACTTTCATCCACTGATGAATACTACTTTACCACAGATTTACTAGACAAATTTAAACTTTTGCGCAACCTTAAGGTGACTAGTGTGCAACTTTAATGCCTTGCATGCAGCCTGTGCCTTTATTGCGAAAAAACAACCCGCGCACAACTTACTACTTGCACATAGCTCCCTTTTTACATGCAACTCACTTCTTGCGCGCAACTCCCTTCTTACGCGCAACTCACTACTTGCGTGCAACTCCCTTATTACGTGCCCCTCTCTACTTGCATGATTCAGAGCTCTGATTTCATCAAAGTGTTGAGCATGAACAAGTGAGGGGGTAGCCACCTATTTATAGGCATTGCCAACCCTGCGTGCAACTTTGTGCAACTTTTCCCCAAGCGTGCAACTATCATTCGCACAAGTCTCTTTCGCGCAAACTCACCTGTCACGAAAAACCATATCTTGCAAGCACTTCTTTCCTTTTCCATATTTTGATGTTATGATCTTGAAATATTTCTTGTGTGCAACTTTTCAAACCTCCTTAAAACTTGTGTGCAACTTTTTTTTCCAAAAAAACTTTTCTCCATTCTCCAATTTTTGGACTCAAAATTTTGGCCGACATTAGGAAACAGTGCCACCTAGTATACGATATTTTTTTTCCATCTACAGATCATCCATACCTTTTTCATGGATCCTTTTCAACATAGTTGGTCGACAATATCTCTGGAATTCCACAACTGATCATGAAAACCCGCATTGACAACAAACATAATCAACCCAAAATTGTTGCAATGTTACCTTGAAGGTTTTTTACCCAACAGTTTCTAACCCTTGATGTTGGAGAAGAAATGAGGGACAAATTGGGTGAAAATCATATAAAGTTTGGGAGTTCAAAAACGTCAATTTCCCTCTTTTTAAGAGGAGCACGGTTTGGTCACACGATTTTCCCCAAATCACATGGTTCCCTCTATCCAAGAGGAAACTAAGTCGCATGGTTTGTCTAGCCACCCGCACGGTTTGCAAAATTGTGAGGTAGTCATGCGGCCGCCTCTGCTCGAGGGGGTTTAGGCTGCATGATTTTCTAGGCCACCATGCACGGTTTGCTAACTATGCATCGCCCTCCACCAAGCCACATAGTTATGGTCGCACGGTTATGGCGCATGGTTAATACTAACCATGTGTCAACCATGCATCATGCACTGAACATCTTCTTTTCCCCCATTTTCATGTGTTAAATCCCTGAGACACCCTTGAGACCTTTCCTACTATTGGAAAGCATTTCATTAACCAAAATAAAGGGAGTTAAACCAAAATTAAAACAAAAAGCATACCTTGTCAAAGTTTGGGATCTTATAAATATTATTCTCAAGACTGGGAAATAATTTTATTCATGATTTATCGGTCGCAAATATTTATTTTATTGGATATTTAATAAATATGTATTTTTCAGACTATAAATGAAATATTTATTTTACTGATAAAAAACTAATTAAATATTTATTCGGGTATTTGATAAATATTGGGGATAACAAGCGGACCAAGATCGTGTTCAATGATGAATATTATTTTTCAAGCCGGTGAAATAATATTTATCATTGCACCGATTAGTGCACGACGTGGGATAAAAACAATATTATTATTTTAATAAATGACATGGGGTCAGACATGGGTTTGAAGTTTTATTAAGAGCGCTCATGAAATTAATTAAAATACAAACCCTAACCATAGGTCTATAAATAGTTTGTTTATAATTTCTAAGAGTGGTTAATCAAGAATCGTTGTCCACAACAGATTTCTCTCTATAATTCTTCACTTTCCTCTTATATTCTCCCAACAACAAGAGGATCAAGAGAACTTCTTCAGGATCTAAGAAGGGTGAAACGATCTAGACAAACAATGCAAGGCGATTAATCAATCGCGCTAGCACTCGACGATTCATCAATGTCATTTAGATATCAATGAAGCGTGTGTGGATCACCATTAGAGGGATTCTACACTTGGATCCTACAAGCGGAATGACAAATTACCAAAAAGGGTTTTAGACGATCAACATCTACTACGAAGAAAGATCTCAGGAACGAGGTGATATTTTTTCTCAATTAATTAAATTAATTATAAATTTAACATGAAAGATATTTGCTCTTAGTTATGGAGACCTTTATTGGAAAAATTTTGTTGGTCATGACATCCACGTCTTGTGCAACATGTGAATGATCAATTGAATCCAACATTTTATGAGTTGGGATCAGACTCGATAAGTGCTTTCGCTATGCTCAGAACCAATGGTAGTCATGTGTTCACTACTACAAAAACGGGCAAGGGAAGCGTCACCCTTTATCAGCGCTAATCAAAAAGCGCTGATAAAGGATAATCTTTATCAGCGCTAATTAAAAGCGCTGATAAAGGGTAGATTTATCAGCGCTAGAAAAGCACTGATAAATGGTGGCTTTATCAGCGCTTTTCTAGCGCTGATAATGGTGTCCTTTATCAGCACTAAAAAGACACTGATAAAGCGATCCTTTATCAGCGCTAAAATTTTAGCACTGATAAAACTTGTCTCCGATTTTATTAAAAGCAGGCACACAGTCTCCTCTTTTTTATCGGGCCCCAAGCTCTCGTGGTACTGTACCCCTGTGACAGCTTCCCTCCCCCTGATCTTCCCTTTTTCAGACCTCCGCCGTACTCTTTCTCCTTCCCCTCGAACCTCTTCCATGGATCTTCCTCCCTCTGAACCCTACTCCTCCTCTTCCCCTCTGGACCGTACTCAACGGTTGGCAGCTCCTCCCGTGCACCCCCCACTCCGACGGTCGCGTCTTCCCCTCCCGAGGCAGCGCAGAAGGCTCCCTCACCCTTTGGGTTTTTCCTTGGACTTCATCGATTTCTTCACCCAAGGTCAGTGGATGCCCTAAAATATCTAGATGTTTTTAGTATGAGTTTTTGTGCATTTATTGTTGTTCTATAAATTAATTTTGTGATGCAAATTGTGTTTTCGAATCATTTTGTATGCCTATGTGTTTGGAATTTGATGATATTGTTTGTGGTAAATGTCTAGATTACATTTTATATAGTGCATCTTTTAAATATTGTTTTGCCCTCTTGATTTACCCCTTGAACAATACACACCAACCCTACTTCCATCCTTGGGCCATAGTGAAATCCTAATCACTCGGTGCCATTCAAGATGCTTCAGATTGATCCCATGTAAAACCTATGCTCAAACATATAAAATAGATATATGGTCTGAACATGCTCCAAAGTGCCTATGCATGGTGTGAGAAATACATCTCAGTAGGGTAACACCATTTTCCCCTAGTATATATAATCATATCCATGTATGGATGAGGAAAATAAAAACATCACCTAAGAATGTTGGATGTCATGTGCTAACTAGGGCACCCTAACTCAGTGAACGTTAGGTCTTTATGTGCTAACTACGACACCATAACACATGATCATTCCATATTTGGTACCATAAAAAAATTCCATCATCGCCACATGCCATCATATTGGTACCCATGTTCCAACCCATACCCAAAGGCTCGGGGAAAGCATCATCCAAGAAATCAACCCACTATTAAAAGGTACAAGGTAATGTCCTAGGTTCAAATCCTAACCCACTGCCTCATAACTCAGGATAGGGTCCATCATCCACATGTCCCATCTCATTAAAACCCAACATTGTCACTCAAGGCATTCCACCATCATGACCCAAGCCTTTCCACTGAAGGAAAGTTCCATCATCCACATGTCCCATCTCATTTCTTTCATTACTTATTCCTTTTTTTGTATTTAGGCAACATTGGCTGCTAATTGCGGTGAATTTGGATACTCCCAAGATTTATTTTCTGGATTCAAAGCACGGATATCCAACAAACCGACCGCATGTGATGCGGTTTTTCAATCTGTAAGACACTACATCCTACGTTTTAGGTCTAAACATCAAGTTATATAATATATATTATCTTTTACTGAGGATTCTGTTATGATAGGGTGATGTATCAATATCGTCTAAATCATGGTATGAGGACAGGGGCTAAGAATAAGGAGCCGAGCAAGTACTACGTCTGGAAAAGTATCAGGGTATATATAATAAAATTGCACTATCCAAACATATATCAAAACAAGTTACTTACTCGCCTCATGATCAATGTTTCTGCAGTGTCCAAAACAAACAAATGACAAAGATTGCAGTTATTATGTTTGTAGATTCATGAGAGAGATCGTTGTCAATGGACAAATTAGCATCCCTAAAGAGGTATTTTTGAAAAAAAGTACTATTTCATTTAAATTATTTATTAATTCTTTATTTATATATTTTTTAGTACTATTATGAATGCCGAAAAGCGTCATATTCACAAGACGATGTAGATATGTTTAGAAACTAGTGGGTCGCATACCTGATGCAAGATTGTCCAGAAATAACATGAAGATCTGACTTTTATTGCAAGAGTTGCGGATGTGTATAATTGGCAGACATTTTTGAGAGGGGTTCATGGAGATAAAAAGATGAAACATTCTTGTATATAAATGTTTGTAGAAAAATTGTAATTATTATTAAATAAAACATTTTTTCTTCAATGGGTCATTTGTCCATTTTAACAGATGAAATGCACCAGCAACATGCAAGAATGATGAACCACATTTCTTTGGGCTTTGGACAAAAAAACCAGTAAAATCTCCAAAATACCTTCATATCACGCATGAACCAGTAAAATCTCCAATCGTTAGTTGCATGTATGTGGAAGCTTCCATGATAGATTGAAAGTTCACCAATCCATTTGATGAACAAGATGGGATGCTAAATCTGAAATTTAGAACATCCAATGCAGGAAATTGTTCTAATGATTCGGCAATTGATGCTACATTTAAAGATCTTTCCACTGTTTCATCAAGCGAGTCAGTGCCTAGTTCCAAAAAGCATTCACAAACATGACTATCTAATTATTCATTATGCAAAACATAAAGGTACCATTAAATACTTACATTGGTCAACTTGTTTTGGAAATTGTTTATCTTCATTCGTGCCTTGTACTTGCACCCATGAATTTGAAGGTGAGTATGTGTACACGATAGTTGAAATTCTTAGATAAGAGTTTCTGGAAGAGTATAAGAGACATTAAGCAATGAAGATCACTAGAGTGTTGGAGCAAATGTGGTTGCTACAAACAATGTGGCAATCGGCTTGTGCAACGCAGCCTAAGTTACAACTTGCGGGTATTGTACTTTATTTTTTTCTAGAGGGTTTCAGTGTAAATGCATTTTGGAATGATCATTGCTATTCATTTTCTTTTAGGTTTTTTTGACAGCCGAGGGGAAAGGGTGGGGTCTGCAGACATTGGAGGATATGTTGAAGGGTGATTTTGTGTGTGAATATGTTGGAGAAATGTTAACTCACGCAAAACTGCGAGAGAGAAAGCTAACTAAGAGTAGTGAAAAGCATGCATATACAGTTCTCTTATATGGTGATCGGGGTTCGGGGAGCTTGAAGGGCAAAGAGGCCATTTGGTTAGATGTTAGATACTATAGTACCACCTAGAGAACTGTATATGCATGCTTTTCACTACTCCATGAACCCCGATCACCATCTAAGAGAACTGTATATGCATGCTTTTCACTACTCTTAGTTAGCTTTCTCTCTCGCAGTTCTGCGTGAGTTAACATTTCTCCAACATATTCACACACAAAATCACCCTTCGATATATCCTCCAATGTCTGCAGGCCCCACCCTTTCCCCTCGGCTGTCAAAAAAACCTAAAAGACAATGAATAACAATGATCATTCCAAAATGCATTTACACTGAAACCCTCCATAAAAAAAATAAAGTACAATACCTGCAAGTTGTAACTTAGGTCGCGTTGCACAAGCCGATTTCCACATTGTTTGTAGCAACAACATTTGCTCCAACACTCTAATGATCTTCATTGCTTCATGTCTCTTATACTCTTCCAGAAACTCTTCTCTAAGAAGGTCAACTATCATGTATGCATACTCACCTTCAAATTCATGGGTGCAGGTACAAGGCACGGATGAAGATAAACAATTTCCAAAACAAGTTGACCAACATGCATCATCCTCGATGGAAGTAAGATAGAAATTCACATGGACGTTCTTAAAGATATGATTTTGATGTATATAGTGAAAGGGTGGTGGATGTTCATTGTTGATGTTGTTCGTCTACGGGACTTTCACCTTCTCTTCTCCTCTCGCTATGTCTTGGACATCATGCAATAGCCTTATATCATGTGGGGTAAATTAAGGTTGCTGAGCAACTATGGCACCGCATGATCTTTCATGTCCAGTGTCCTCAGGATTGTTTTGCTAATCAAGTTGCCTCTGATCATTAATTGCGTGTAAAGGTGGTGCGGCAACCTCCATGATAGATTGGAAGTTGACCAATCCATTTGATGAACAAGATGGGATGCTAAATCTGACATTAAGAGCATCCAATACAGGAAATTGTTCCAATGATTCGGCAAGTGAGGCTACATTTAAAGATATTTCCTGTGTTTCATCAAGCGAGTCAGTTCCTAGTTCCAAAAAGCATTAACAAACATCACTCATCAGTTTCCTCAAGGATAAACTTGGGTTCATGGCTTTGTATGATCAAAGAGATCTATCCTCTACTGCTTTTACAACCTATGTGGTGCATGTTTCAAATTCCTCCAGGGAAAAGGAACAAATGTGATGAGTTGTAAGCCACATCTATTTGATGTTTTGAAATGTTAATTATGTTTTGAAAATGGGTTCAATCTTTGAGGAAAAGTTGAATTGTCCTTTATTCATGTACGGATGATGGATTCACATCCATTCCAAGTGGTTTTGATGGAAAGGATGGATGATAACATTGGTTGGTGTTCTCATGGATGTCTAAGCACGGTAAGTTAGAAAACATGTTGGGTATGTTGTGGAGTTTTAGTTGGGGTTCTAGTAGTTCTTTCCCGATGATGGAGGTGTTAAACATCGGATGGTGGTGTTTGTGAGCTAAAGCGTATAGTGGGGAGCACCATAGAAATTAAGTGGTCGGTTGATGACATGATCAGTGTTTTGAATTAGATAGTCTTGGGTAAAATCCATCTTGGTGTTTAGATCGGTTGAGTACATTGAGATGAAGGTTGTGGTTGGGTTGTGTTATGGGTGTTTGGGGCAATGTAAGTATTTAATGGTACCTTTATGTTTTGCACAATGAATAATTAGTAGATCACATTTGCTTGTTTGATATATTGGTTTTTCTGCAGGTCTTGTTCGACTGGCTGTTCTGATGCAGATTTTCTATTCGCAGCAGGCAGGGATTTAACAGCGCTTTTTTAGCGCTGTTAAAGGGGTCCACCCCTTTATCAGCGCTGAGCTTTACAGCGTTTTTTTAGCACTGTTAAAACCCGATTTGAGCGCTGATATTGCCTGTTTTTGTAGTAGTGGTTTCTGTGAGGATGTAAGCCACTTCCTTGTTTACATTGCTATGTCATGGTGGCCAAACCATATCGTAATTTGTATCATGCTCCGACAAAAAACAAGGAGAAGGACGTGGTTTTTGGCGTGGAGCTATACATTTTTTCTAAAATAAGCTATTAAAATTGTGCGACAAAACCATGTCATGGTGTGGATGAAACTACACCGTGGTGCATTAAAAATAGGACATTCAAAAGATGTAAATGGGTGAAAAATCAAGAAACTGAAGATTTGAAGATCGTGGTTTTCGGACTAGAAGCATTAATCAAAAAACTATGTCGTGGTTTGTTGAATTCCCACACGTTTTGTAGATTTGAAGATCTCTTCAAATATGGAAAGATATGGATTTTATCTGAGAAATATTCACTCGGTTTTCAAGGAGCTATGCAAATTGTTTCAACCAACGTTTTTTGGAGGATTAAAGATTATAATTTTGAGAAAATATGACAAATATCTTTAATTAGAGAAACAAGATTAAAGATTGTCGAGGATAGTGATAGAATTGAGATGATATTCCAAGGAGACGTGTCATGGAAAAGCAAACGAGTATTGAGTACCATTGACACATTCAACCACAGAGGAAAGAGAAAAGGGAGATCATCAACATGATAAAGATGAAGATTGTTGCTACGCCAACAAGGGTGTAATCTTTCTTGTTTAGATTTGTGTGAATATCAAAATGATCACTTATTATGATGGCGAGTCGTTCTTATGAAATCTAACATCGGACTTTCCAAGTGAGTAGTTGTAAACCAAGAGGTGCAGTATGTCCATTGTAAACTTGTATAGGTGGTGCGTTTAATTGGTTTCGGTACATCAATACATCGTCATTGAGTGCTCATTTGATTGTGCAGGTTAACTAAGTAAAATTGTTTGCATTATCCGATGATAAAAGATAGATGTGTTCCTACTAACTACGTAATAAGATTGTTTGAGAGACTAATTTTATTTCAGCATGCTTTGATTCACCTTCTGATGATATCATTCCCAATGGTATCTAGCAACAATACTTACACACACACAGCATTGAAACACATGAAAATAAACACTCATAACAACGGAAATTACAAAATTATCGAAAGTTTTAACAAGATTCTTACAAAATAACTCGACTAAAACACAAAAACACATGCTCAATACACGAAACTTAATCACTAATTATCATCTAATTCGGTTAAAACACAACTACAAAATACATGCTGTGTATTATTCCATCTAATTATTCAAACTCAACATCACTAAACAATTGAATATAACTCCATTGAAAAAAAAACATTTATAACATAAATAAATTATTAAACTACAGTATAAAAACAACTATTTCCAGACATCACATGTTTTGTGTTTGAAGTTTAATAACTAAACTTCAGTCTAACTATTTTGCAATACATATTATGCAATTTGAAACTCCAAACAGACATTGTGATTTATTGAAAATCAATTAAAACAGAACAATATTAACACATATTACAAGCAAAAAATAAATAAATCTCCGAACTATCATTAACCAACCACACCAACATAATTCAACAGATAATAAATCTTCCAACGCTGTACAAAATTAAAACAGCGTTCTTCCCCGGACCCGATCGAGCACACATAAATGGCGCGGACCCAGGTACGCCCTGTGCTGCCCTCTTGGGTTTCTTCTCTTTTCGTTATGCTTCTCCCCCTCCTTTCCTGCATATTAATATCCAAATCTCACCTTACGGTCTCCTTCCATTATTTTTATTCAACGTAGGTGGGGTTTTTGATGCCCGTTCAACCGAATCCAGAGCCTGACCATTCCGCCCCAGAGTTGCCAGTTTTAGAAGGCCCAAATGTTTTCGGTCGAGATAGCTTCAAAGCAGTGTCTGACAAGAGACTCAGCCGCAGCCATTTTACATTAACCGCTTCCCTGGACGGTTCTGCTGATGTCGTTGTTGTAAAGAACGCTCAACACTTTGCCTAATTCTTTTTGTTATAAAACATTCTGCTGAACTGCTATCATTTATTTTTCATATAAATGTATAGGGGGGAAGAAACCCAGTTGTTGTTAATTGCGGGGGTCAAAGGAAAAAGTTATTTAGCGGAGAGAAAGCCCGTGTTGGGCACGAAGATATTATAGAGTTGGTACCTGGGCACCACTTTTATAAGTATGTTTCATTTTCTGGTCCTAGTAAGAACAAGGGGCATTCAAAAGAAGAAAATTTTGGTGACTTACACTCACCACAGCAGAAAAGGACTCGATGGAACTCTGAAGATGAAGACCGTGGAACAAATTTGAAGGTCAGGGTTTCTGAAATTCTGCTGCCGGGGTTTATTCTTGTACCATACAAGTTGATTTTTGTTGGCATTGTGAAATGTTTGACAATATTACCGAGTGGCAGAGATTATTTATTACGACTGAATGGAATTTAAAGAATTTTATAGGTAAAATGTATCCATAATAAATATAACAATTACAATCCAATGAAATAAATATGTCTAGTCCAATGTAAAAGTAACGTTTAAAACGATAATCGGACGAATCATTCTCATCAACCCTTGGCATCCTTTCAATTCATTATAGTTTCATCCTATCATAACGAGTGCAGTGCTAGTTCTTAATTTATCTTGAATGCTTTTAGTGTGAGGTTGTGTCTTGATACAACATGCAAGGTTGCCCTTTTGTTACTGGAAGTTTGCAGGTTCAAGTTGTGCAAACAACACTTTTAAAAAACAAGTAGAAAGCTGCATATAATAAATGCCCCCTTGTGTGAATTTGCACATTACATTGTCCAATTGATTACACTTTTCTTTCATTCTTTCTTTATCTGCAATTTCCATGTCTTTAAATGTAAGTGTAATCCGAAAGTAGGATTCCAAATTTAATTCGCGGATGAGCTCAATTAGTTGGTTTATAATTTCAACAAGGATCCGCAGGCTTTTCTAACCCTGCTTGAATTTTCTGCATTAGTTTTTTTTTATATTTTTTTATTAGTGAAATTTGATGATCATATTCTGCATAAATTCATAGTTCAGTATTGTTTTAATTTTTAGTATTAATTTAACTGATTAGAAAAGTTTTTTTGTTTGATTGAGGTTCATTACAGGAATTAAGAAACTTGATGGGGGAAATTAGGAATACATTTTCCTAAACATATGTTCCTATCTTTCTTGTTTTATGATTTCATTTACTGGTTTACAGGCTGAGGTGAAAGGCAAGTATCCCATACAAGAAAAATCTCTGTTGAGCAAAAAATCCGGATATCACAAATCTAGTAAAAGTGACCGCGCCCTTCATGATTTTTCCGTCTCTGTTGATTGTTTTTCATTGACTTTTCGGCTATTGCAAGTGCAAGGCTTGCCAGCATGGGCGAACACCTCTTCTGTTTCCATAGGTGATGTGATACAGGTGATGATGCTCCTGTTTTCATAGAACTTTGTCTCCAATGTGATTTTATTGTTCTCAGATAGCATGAAGTTCATATTGAAATGCCCTAGTTTACTCTTTGATGCGTACGTTTCACTATACCACAATCTCTTACGCAGGGGAACAGATTGTGAAAGCAAATTAGAATCGTGTGTAAGGCTTTCATGTTCTATGTGATAGCGACCTTAAATGTATGTTTGAGGGTTTTTTAGGATGACATGGAATGACTTATGAGGCATAATCATTGTTTGCTGGAAAATTTTAAGAGGGGTTTGGATGACAAGTAATGATCTTCCTGTCCCTTCTTGACTCTTTAATACCTTTTTTCCCAACCCTGGAATGCCTTAGGAAAAAACCGCAATTTCAGAAATACTCAAAAGAAAATAATTGGGGAATAAAATTGTGAAAAATAATACGAGTGATTTTGAAAATTGTGAAGAAAAAGTTAGGTTGTTTCGTGACGACATGGCCCGGGAGCCCGAATACCGAGATCTAAACCAGGATGCCACATTTAAAGCACATTCCTCGATCACCAGTGGCTGACGACTATCGCCGAGGGATACAACCGAATCACTGGGGAATGATTTGCCCTCACAATAAGGAACCGACTACATGCAATGCAAATGCAGGTCTCATTTAAAATCCAAAACCAAGTGGTGCGTAAATATAACGACAACATGTCCGACACAACATAACCAACTCAAAGCAGACGACACCTATCCATCGTGGATAGTCTAGCTCCCTTGATAGCGCATGGTTGAACACCGTCAAGCCCCGCAACCTTGACTCTCGAGATCCATCGTCAATGAACATTAGAGTCTTGCCCTTTTCCGCATCATGATGAAAGACATCTATATGCACACTGAGATGTATGTGTAAAGGTGAGTATGCGAATGCCCAATAGGATTTTCCCATATGACACCCATGTATTTCTATGCAAGACATATTCTCAACCATGTAATTGATGCCATTGAAAACAGTTCATCAGATTTCAAAACAAAACAGTCTATCATGCAATTTCTGTTAAAACCAAGCTACCACGTGAAAGCAACTCACACTAGTGTTTTCCATAAGTAAGAGCAACCCTTCCCGATTCACCCTAAATATCAATCCATTTGTTGGCCATAACAATTTTAGGATACATGAGCAATATGAAATATCGTACCAACAAATACCTGTCTATGTTTGCAGCATACACTCGCTGCTGTTGGAATGGTGTAGCCCGATTTGTTTGGATGAAGTTGGGCCGAATGCTAGCGGACCAAACTGTACACCTGACCGCAACTCTCGTTGTTCGACCTTTGCGCTGAGGTCGCTGGGGGTTGTAGGGGGTAGTGCGCCCTTGCTTCGGGGGTTGAAGGTCCCCGACTCAAATTTTGGGGAACTGTAGCAATGCTGACTAATTGTAACAGAGCTGACCGACGACACCGATAAGGCACAGGGCACTGTAGTAGTGTGAACTTCGACATGACACTGTAGCAACATGTGACTGGCGACATCGACAGGTCACTGTAACTCTGCGGACTTCCAGCCACCGATCACTGTAGTTATTTGGACTTGGGTGACTGCGACATTGTAGCAGAAGGAAATTACTGTGCGGTTGGTGTTCGACGACACCGATAGGGCACTGTAGTAGTGTGAACTTCGACATGGCACTGCAACAATATGTGACTGACGACATCGACAGGTCACTGTAGCTCTGCGGACTTCCAGCCACCGATCACTATAGTTACTTAGACTTGGGTGGCTGCGACACTGTAGCATAATGGAATTACTTTGCGGTTGGTGACACAGTTGCATCACCCCTTTATGAGTTCATTCGAGCTAGGGTTTCTATGTGCTTGAAACTCTGATTGTACCCTGTAATTCTGCTCCTGATCATAGTGATTTTTCTGCTTCTCTGTGGACGCAAGGATCATTTCCTGAATCATGTAAATTGATGTGTCCGTGTTCATCTTCTTCTTCTTTTGTTCCGTCTTTTCTTCATCTGTAAACCTTTCTGTCGCTATAATTGTCGCTATAATTCCCGGCGTTTCCGCAACAGTCACCCCCCCGAGCGTTTCTTGAAATTACAGCCCTTTCATGTCCGCATCTCATACAATGAAACTTCCCGTCCAAGACAACTATCCCACCCTTCCGTTCGTTCTTGAAATTTCCTTGGTGTTGCTCATACCCAAAATTGTCAAAATCATTTTTCCTTCTAAAAACATTTTTCCAAAACAATTTAGTCGAAACCACCATCTATTCAAGCCACCTTAAGATGCAAAACCCATGTTTTCAAAAAAAATTCCTGATTTAAACTAAATCCCATAGTTTTTTTCCAAAATCCCAAAATTCACATTTGAAAATCCATAAAACCCCGATTTCCTTTTTATCTAATCAATTTTAGAAAATTATTTGATAAAGACCCACAACAAAGCAACCAATTGAAAAACACATCAACCACACAATACGAAATCATAATCCACCAATGAATGAATAAAAGCCACCTACCTTAGATGACAGATATATGAAGATCCATGAAACCTTAGATTCGGCATCAACGACCGCGATTCAATCCATCGAACCTAGCAACACAAGTTCGCCATCATGAAACCATTCACGATTTGAGATCTACCATTCCATCACCCTAGATCTAATCCGCCATGATAGAGCTATCTAGAGAAAGAGAAAGAAAGAGAGAGAAAGAGATAGATCGGAGAACCGATGAGATTATAGATATCCAACCTTCGATCCGATGTCGCTGCGTTCAATTCTAGAGAGAATTGCGTTGTTTTATTATGGAGAAGCCCTAAAATTGCTCACAAGGAATCCTAGCTTCGTCCAAAGCAGGAATAGGGTGTCAATTAGGGTTTCGGGAGGATAAACGGGGTTTTAAAAACTATATCGCGCAACTCATACCTGACTGCACGGTTGGGCCTCCCTGCCACTCCACCATGCCCCGCATGGTTGGCCACAGTCTGGGGAACCGTTCACTTGGCACTGCCTCTCAAAAACTCTAAACTTCAGCCCCCAAAACCATCAAAACATACAGAGAACTTGCCTACCAGGCCCGGGGTGCCACACACTTCATCCATTTGATGGTAACTTCCAAACAATAGTTATGTAAAACCTTTTCACTTCATTATAAAATTTCTGAACAATGAAACATTCAATTTCATTCCACTCCATTCCATTTCTTTCCATTTTTTTCATTAATAGCCATTTAATTCCATTTCATTTCTAGATGCTAGCTAGTATTTACTTCTGAACTATATGATTTTTTGCTGAATCTGTATTTTCTTTTGTATGTGATTCTAGAAGCTTTAGTACATTTTACTAGTGTTTGTCTCATCGACACAAGAATTTCATGCCAGTCTAAGATTGACATGTAAGCTGATTGTTTTAATGCATATGTTTTTGTTAGGGAAATGTCATCGTTGCTATTCTTTCGAATTACATGGTGGACATCGATTGGTTATCATCCGGTAGTTTACCCACTTTGCATTATTTTCTCTTTCAGTCACGCCATGTCTTGGGGTGTTTTTATGTGTTCTCTTCTTGCATTGACATTTCTACTGTTTGCCTTGATTCTGAGGAAATGTTTCCACCTTTCTCTTTCTGGCGCAGCCTGTCCAAGCCTAACTAAAGTTCCCCATGTCTTGGTTATTCATGGAGAAGGTGATGATACACTGGAAAATCTGAAGGTTTGTATACATTCATGTCTAAGAACCTAAAGCTGCGTTTGGTTATGGAAAACGTCTTCTGTTTTTATTTTAAAAAAATGTATTAGAAAATGCGGTGGATTATGTAAATGGAAAACATTTTTTAGAAAATGAAAATGGAAATGAGAGTTTTTTAGTGATGTTTTTCATGTTTCCTGGAAAATTAAAATGCAATAAAAGGCAAATCACCTACTTTCTGAATTTTTCTTACTATTCGAAATACATTTAACACTTTTTTTAATACATTTTTGGAAAGCGTAAACAAGAAATGTTTTCCAAACCCAATGCAGTCTAAACCTTCCTTTTGTAAAGTTGTTAATCACATATGCTCCAACTTTGTATGACACTTGTTACAGAGAAAAAAGCCTGCAAATTGGATTTTGCACAAACCACCACTTCCTATTGCGTATGGCACACACCATTCAAAGGCCATGCTTCTTGTCTATCCCTCTGGTGTAAGAATTATTGTGCACACAGCAAACTTGATATATGTTGATTGGAACAACAAAAGCCAAGGTTTATGGATGCAAGATTTCCCATGGAAGGGTCCAACCAATTCAAGCAAAGGGTGTGGATTTGAGAATGATTTGCTCGATTATCTTAATGCATTAAAGGTATTTATACTTTTACATGTCATATACGCTAGACTAAAACCTCATGCTTTTTGTTATGTAGATATTTTTTGTTTGTATTAGCTTACCATGTAAAAGCAGAAAATGATAAATTAAAATGTAACTTCAGTAACCATAAGAAGGTACAATAAATTCTATGGTATTTTATTTTCATTTTCTTCTATCGTACCCTTGAAAAGAATTGATACTTTCTCTTATTTTGTTCACATGTAGTCACCTCACTATTGTTTTTTTGGTATGATGGAGTAAAGTAGGATGCATTGATATAAATTTTAAAGAAAAAAGCATGGCGTTCAGTTGAATACACTGCTTCATTGGTTATGTCATGATGACTTGGAGCATTTGAACAAATATTTTTTTCCAGGAAATGCTTATTTATGCCCTAACCTTTTTAAGAAATGTTAGAAATTATCATGGGAGTCTCAAAAAAAAAAGTTTGGTTTGTTATAGATTTTTTCAAAAAGTGCGATCAGAAAAAAAATCACTTTTCAGTTTTTTTTTGAGAAACTATTTTGATTCCTTATTAAAAAAACTGATACTGCGATTGAAAATAAAAATTGAGTATTTAGATATTTAAGATATGAGTCAATGGATTGACTTGTATTTATGTTCTACATCTTTATCTTCATCTATAAATATAACAAACGGACCTCATTTAGGAGGAACTGATTCTGGGTTTTCTCTTTCTACAAAAATGTTTTTTTATTATAACACAAGCGCAAAATAGCTTTTGATTTTTTCTAAAATCACTTTTTTTAAACTATCCCAATATCACTTATTTTTTAAAGCTAAAACAAACGGAGCCCAAATTTTTACCAAATATCCTGATGTCGGTGTTGTCAAAGGCGCGCAGCACAATAAGGCGTAAAGACTGTTTGGGGATGTGGCGCGAGCCGCGGCGCGAGGCGCAATTAAGGCGCAACTAAGAGATGCGCACATAATTAATTATATACGGTTTTCAACAATATTTAAATTTAAAAAAACTTAAATTCAATCAAAAAAATACAAATTAAAATACACACCGATAATTTTTAACCAAAATCATAATCAATTCGTGGTACAACAAGGTGCTGCTGTCACTGATGTTTTTATAGTGTGTTATGTTTTTTTATTAATATATTAAATATTCTATTTAATTGAATTTATGACTGACCTGCACCACAGTTTTGGCCTCCTACTCCGATCTCCGTCGCGATCTCCGCTCCGATCTCCGCCGATCGCCCTCGCCCACCCGCCACCTCGACATTCGTTGGCCTCGATCTCCGCCACCCCTGTCTGTACCTCCGATTTATGTCTGTACCCCAAATTTCCATCCTACCTTGATTTCTGCCGCCACCCCCTATATTGTCACCCCCGATCTCCATCGCCCCACTCTGTTGTACCTGTAGGCAGTACCCATGATTTTTGTCACCCCCGATCCCAGCCGCCACTGGTGCGCCTTACGGTGCCTCGCGCTTTCAGCGCCATTGGGTTTGGCGCGCGAGGCGCGCGCCTTTGGCGCGCCTCGGCGAGGTTGCCTCGCCTCACCCATATTGAGGCGCGCGCCTTTGGCACGCCTTTGGCACGCCTTTGACAACACTGCCTGATGTTTAAATACCATTGGGCACTTCCTTCACTATTAATTGGTTTTTGAGTAAAATGCACTGCTTAAGTCCAGATTTATTGGACTCATTGTATTGTGTTGTTCCTACCTATAAGCAACTGACATCTTATATTAAATTGAGTCTAACTATTATGACACTTTAAAATATTGTGCTAAGCTACTTTCCTTTTCTCACAACCAATTTGTTTTTGGTTGAAATCTTAATAAATTTGACCTCCATCCTGTTAGTGTTGATTTCACAAACATGCTTAGCTTCTCGGGTAACTTGTGAAAGAAACCTAGCATAGTTTGTTTTGGGGATCATATTTTGGAAAATAAAAATCAGCTAACCAGATTTGCCTGACAAATTGAAGCTATTAATACGTGTTTTGCTCATAATTTACATCCAAATGTCATGTATTTTAGCATATTGTCAACAAAAGATATTTTTGTCAATAACCATTCTTGATGGTCTTTGACACAGCCTAATAGTGTTATTGTTTTTTCAGTGTCCTGAATTCACCGCTACTCTACCAGACCTTGGGAATTTTAATATAAACCCTTCTTTTTTCAAGAAGTTTGACTATCGCAGTTCAATGGTATTCTCCACTCTTTATAAACGGTTTTGTCCTGGCCATGTCACTTATTTATGTTCTTTCACGTTGGTTTCTTGGAATTTTAGGTCAGATTAATCGCATCTGTCCCTGGATACCACACGGGTTCTAATTTGAAAAAGTGGGGACACATAAAGCTTCGCAATGTTTTACAGGAGTGTGTCTTTGGAAAAGAGTTTCATAGGGCTCCTCTTGTTTATCAGGCAGGTCCATATTGATTTTTTGTGGCCCACGTGACATTATATTCTTGTTATGATATAACCCTACTTTTCTTAGGCTTTGTTTTACCCCACATATTGAAAACTGCTTACAGTACTTATCACTTATGATAAGTGCTTTTATATAAGTGTTTTCAGATTGCTTATTGAAAAAATGTTTTCCTGTCACTTATTTTAAGGGTTTCCTTCTAAAATTTAAGGCTGCGCTTGACAACAATATTAAAGAGTTTTTATTAATACTTATCACTTGTTAAGTGCTTTTGTATAAGTGTTTCCAGACTGCTTATTGAAAAATTGATTTTTCTGCCACTTATTTAAGTGGTTTTCTTCATGAATTTGAGTGCTATGTGTTTTTTCCAGAAACAAAATGCGCATTAGTTATTTTTTTAAATTACTTAACACAACTGATAAGTGCTGTAAGCACTTCTCCATAAGTGCTGTCAAATGCAGCCTAAGGTTCTGTTTGACAACACTTATTAAAAACTGTTTATAATGCTCAGCAATTATGGTAAGTGCTTCTGTTTAAGTGTTTCTAATTTGCTCATTGAATTAGTGCTTTTATGTCACTTATTTAAGTGGTCTTTTCTATTTCAATTTTAAGTGTAAGCGTATTTTCAGAAACTGAACTAAAGACATTAATTTTTTTAACTGCTTATCATAAGTGATGAGCACTAGAAGCAGTTTTCAATAAGTTTTGTCTGATAGACACCAAGTGTAAAGTGTTTTTTGAGGAACAGAACTGCACTTATTTTTTCGTTCTTCGATCAGAAGTGATAAGTGCTATCAAAGGCTTATAACACTTATCAACTATGATATGTGTTTCTGCATAAGTGTTTCCAAATCACCTATTGAAAAATTGCTTTTATGCTGCTCATCATAAATGGTAAGTTCTATAAACAGTCATTCTAAGTGATAAGTGCTATAGGCTGTTTTGATAAGCAATCTAAGGATCTGTTTGACACCACTTATTAAAAAATGCTTATAGTATTTGTCACTTATGGTAAGTGCTTTATTACTAGTGTCGAAAAAATGTTTTTCTGTCACTTGTCTTAGTAGTTTTCTTCTGACATTTAAGGTTGCGTTTGACAACACTATTAAAAAGTGCTTGTAAGACGCATCACTTATGATAAGTGCATTTTTCCAGATTTGTCATTGAAAAAGTGATTTTCTGCCACTTAATCAAGTGTTTTTCTTCAAGAATTTAAGTCGGTGTTTTTTCAGAAACAGAATGAACACTATTTATTTTTTCAAACTGCTTATCATAAATGATAAATGCTGTCAAATGCAACCTAAGTCTCTGTTTGAAAACACTTAATCACTTATGATTAGTGTTTTGAGTTTTCTTTATTGAAAATGTGTTTTTCTATCACTTATTTGGGCAGTCTTCTTAAATTTACCTTGTAGTGTTTTTTCAGAAACTGAACAAAAACGGCTTATTTTTTTCAACTGCTTATCATAGGTGAGAAGTGCTATAAGCAGTTTTGTTAAACAGACATTAAGGGGAAGTGTTTTTTCAGGAACAGAACAGACATTACTTGTTCTTTCAAACTTGTAAGTGATAAGTGCTAAAAGCAGTTTTCAATAAGCTCAATCAAAAAGAGCCTTATCTGATAAAACCTCATTGCAGTTCTCTTCCCTTGGTTCCTTGGACGAGAAGTGGATGGCTGAGTTTGCATCCTCGATGTCTTCAGGATTAATAGAAGATAAAACGCCCCTGGGTTTAGGGGAACCACTCCTTGTATGGCCTACTGTAGAGGATGTCAGATGCTCTTTAGAGGTAATATCAATTAGTGTATATCTTTTAAGCTTAGTGTTATATTTGTTTTCCTGTTCAAATTTTAAGGGAAAAAAATAAAAAGTTTTGTAAATTTAAAGGAAATTGTTTAAAAATTGTTAGATTTATCAAACGTATCACGAATTATAGTTATCAAACCCATGACAAATTATGAGGCATGAATGCCCAATTTTGCTAGTTATATTCTTGCGCTGTTATTGTGCATGCCTAATTAAAGTCTATTATTTTCAGGGTTATGCTGCTGGCAGTTCCATTCCAAGCCCACAGAAAAATGTGGAGAAGGAATTCTTGAAGAAATACTGGGCAAGATGGAAGGCGAGCCATACTGGACGCTGGTATATTTCATTAGGCTTATTCTTTTTTTTGTATTTGGCAATCAAGGTTGTGTTTAGTTTGTGAAAATATATTTTCCTTTTATTTTATTGAAAATTTTCGATTCTTTTTAAAAAATGCGTTTGATTATGTATGTAGAGAGAATAGACTCAGAAACTCTCTCTTTAACGCGGTTGGAACCCTTTATTTTTAGAGTTAGATAAAGAGATATGTAAATTTGGATAGCTAGGAAATACAAAATTCAAACTATGAGGAAAATGAGATAGGACATACCTATTCAATTATATTGACCTTAGATAAACCTATATCCTCATTACTTGAATAATCTAACAATGTGAACATAATTTTTTTTTAGATAGGACATATCTCTTTGCATTAGATGCACCTTTTCTTTTTTATTTTCAATGAAATTGAAAACGGAGCATGTTTTCATGAACCATGCACGAAGGATGTGTTTGGTTTTAGAAAACATTTTCTATTTGCATTGTCAAAAATATTTTAGAAAATGAAAATGGAAATCTTAGAAAAAAAACTTCATTTTGAAAAATTTGGATTCTTGTTTTTCTTCAGTTTCCAAAATGTTTTCTAAAACCAAACACAGCCTAATGTTCTATTGCATGCTCATATTTTGCTTTTCCAATGTTCCAGTCGCGCGATGCCTCACATCAAGACGTATGTTCGTTATAACGGGCAAGAGATCGCGTAAGAGCTGGCTCTTAACTGTTCATTATTCTTCAGGCAGTTTCAATGCATTTGCTTAAACATGACGCGTAGAAGTGGCAATTTGGGTTCACGGGTTGGGTTTGTGATGGACTGACGGTCCTGTGAACCCATTTAAGTTCAACTCTAACCTTATTCATTTAATTAAATGGGTTGACTGAACCCAAACCATTTATGAACTGGTCAATCCTAACTGGAGCCGCCGACCCCTTTAACTTTAAATATATAACATAGATTGCATCATGATATTGCCAACCCCTTTAACTTTAAATATATAGCATAGTTGCATCATGATATGTTCAAGTAGTTAATATCACATAAACTCAATGAATTAACCAAATTGAATTATTTCATTTAGACTAAAAACTAACCTAATTAGTATGCAACATATGTTATCCATGTTTCAATTGGACCGGCTTAAACCATTTAAAATAAATAATGTGTTATGAATATGTTGAATTATTTTAAATAAAGTTGATTATAAGAATAAATATATTATAAATTTAATTATTATTATATTTTTAATCAATTTACATGGGTTAGACGGGTTAGGAATGGTCAATCTGAACCCAGCCTGAATATTTTTTCGTGTCAAATTACTCAATCTGATTACAACCCAAATCCATTTATGCCTTTATGCCTGGCCCAAACCCGTTTAACTTGTGTCGTGTTGTGTCGGGCTCAAAATTGCCACCTCTAATGATATGTATCATTCGAGCAGCTGGCTATTGCTAACTTCAGCAAATCTTAGCAAAGCTGCCTGGGGAGCACTTCAAAAGAACAATTCTCAGTTGATGATCCGTTCTTATGAAGTAAGCCTTAATTTTTTTTAATATATATATATATATATATATATATATATATATATATATATATATATATATTTTCAATTTTTTCCCATTTGACTTCTTTACTAGTTACATTACTTCTAGCTGGGGGTATTATTTCTGCCATCCTTCAACAAGTCACAAGTTGAGACATTTTCTTGCACAGATGGTCAGAGTCTCTCTGGGGTAATGTTCACTTAAAGTTGAAAATGTTTTCTATGACCAAACACAGCCTAAGAGCTTTGTTTTTATGATTAGAAATGGCTCTTGTTATTTCAGGTGAAAGGAGTTATCAGAAGTGGAAGAAGGAAATTGGTGGCTCTGAATTGGGAAGGGAATGGAAATATGGATCCATCGTCCCTAGTCATTCCATTGCCCGTGCCATATGAACTGCCTCCGCAGCCATACTTGTCCAAAGGTTCTTAATCGTTACCGGGTCATTTCCGAGCCCCCCCCCCCCCCCCAAATTTTGCGTTTCATCTGATTCGTTTTATTCTTGCAGACGTTCCTTGGTCTTGGGACCGGCATTACATCAAGAAAGACGTCTATGGTCATGTTTGGCCCATGCGCGTGCAATTATACAATTCCCAAGATTGACCTTCTTTGAGTCCTACATGATCGGTATGTGCTCTTTTTTTTTTTTGAAAAATATGTTAGAAAATGTTTATATGATCCAAATAGAGACTGAATTTCTGAAAACTGAAACCAACCAATGATTAGTTCAGAACTGTCTGAACCAGTTGTTTATATCGGGTTATATCGATTAAAACCCGTTTAAATTGGTTAAGAAAACACAGAAAAAAAATTATATATGCAAAAGTGATTCATTAAAAATGTGTAAAACACTATACTTTCATAACCAACGATCCTAAGATAATGCGAAGATCATGATAAAATAAACAGTAGAGATTATATTCATCAACTTGAACAGATTCTCTGATTTAAACCGCCTTTAGCGGTTTAAGGTGGTTCGGTTCGGTTGGTTTAAATGGGTTCTCATTGTGAATCAATTACATATATTTTTAATATCTTGTCATGTCATATTGTGGTTGGCTTTGTTGGTCACAGAAGAGAGTGCATTCAACTGCCCATGAATATTGATGATCTTAACGTTTCATAAAATCATAAAATCACAAAATAAGAAATATTTGAATCTATATATAAATTAGTTTTCTTTTACTAGAAACCAAATATACAATAAAAAATTCGATGTTCAGTTCCAATTACAGTAACATTAAATTAATATTCTGAGTGAATTCAATATCTAAGATTCAAATGGGATATACAACAATAATTCAAGCTGACCGAGTCATATTAATCAATAATGATTATTAACACAAACAAGATTCACATAAACAAAATGATAATGATTCAACTAGATTATGACTAGAGTATGCATTTGTAACAAAAGTGAAAATCAAATTCAATTCTAGAGCATGAACTTCAGAATAGAAGTAGTTCGATACGAATATCTGGAATCAAAATAAAACAAACTTTCAGTGTTGTACAAGTTCAATGAAAGTAGAAACTGAGAGTAATAAACATGAGGGATAAACGAGTTTTGGTCTCAGATTAGATCTATATGCATCACAAAAGCATCAAGAGCAAATCCATTATGCAGGAATGAGAAACTGAATACAGCAGAACAAACCCAAGCAACAGAACCCGAGAAGCTGTTTGAGATGGAGTTCTTGTTAAAATTAGGAGCCAGCGATCAATCCAAACTTGATGAACCAACACGCACTCCCAAATCTGACATGCTCACATGACACATGAGGTATATGCATTTACTGAAGTAGAATACAAAGAGTTAAAGAAAATGAAATATGCTCACCCAACTGAACCTTATTATGAAGGTTTGATCACACCTATTTTGAAGACATCAAAAAATTCAGCCACAAGATGCACTTATCATCATTGTGGAACCTCTTATCACTATTCTTATTCGTAAGTCACAAGCCAGTGAACTCCAGTAGAGTAGGAAAAAACAAAAAATAACCCATACCATAGATAATTTGTATAATCATGAGCCAGAAGTTGACCAGCAGATCTTTCTTCGCACGGACTGACATTCTTCGAAGAACATGCAAGTTTCTTATGATGATTCTCTCTTTGTTTTTCTCTTACAACAACAAGGAACACTTTGATGTCGAAATGTAACGGTCCGGACCTTCTGACCCATTACTTGATGAGAATTCTAATGGTGGTAGTGTTTGGGGGAAGTTTCTAGGAGTTAGGATGGAGTGGTGGAGCTGTAGTTGACCAGCAGATCTTTCTTCGCACGGACTGACATTCTTCGAAGAACATGCAAGTTTCTTATGATGATTCTCTCTTTGTTTTTCTCTTACAACAACAAGGAACACTTTGATGTCGAAATGTAACGGTCCGGACCTTCTGACCCATTACTTGATGAGAATTCTAATGGTGGTAGTGTTTGGGGGAAGTTTCTAGGAGTTAGGATGGAGTGGTGGAGCTGTAGTTGAGAAAATTCAGCAAGAGTCCTGTGGCGTGGAGGGGTGTGTTGTGCCGTAGGGTGTAGTGGTTGCGGCGTGGAGGTGTCGATTGCGGGCGTAGGGAGCCTGGAGGAGTTTTAATTCCACTGCCATTTTCAGCATTACTGTATCGTGGTGTTGGGCTACGATGTAGGGTGGCCGGCTGTGACTTAGTGGCTTAGGTGGAATTTTTTGTGGGGGTTCTGCCTTTTTTGGGGTGGCTGCGCCATGGAACAGTGCTGCAACATAGCCTCCTCTTCGGTTGTTGAGGGTCCGCGGTGTAGTGGCTCCGGCAGTGCTGTGGTCTCAGTTTTTCGGATCTACGGCGTGGAGTTGGGCGCAGATCTGAAAACTTTTGATTAGCACCACTGCGACTTGGAGGAGTAGGCTGCACTGTGGTCTGATGCATTTTTCAGCAATTCTGCGGCATGGAGCCTAGGTTGCGCTTTGTCGTGGTGTTTTGCAAATCGGGTATAAATTCTAAAAGCCCTTCAAACTTAATCACTTTTCCTATCTTTCTCTTGTTTCTTGGGTGACCCAAGTGCATCCCAAGGCGGGTGTTTAACCCCCTTTCAGTGGCTTTCAACCCCGATCTTGAAGGATCTATCTCCAGTGGTTTTTGGTAAGCCCCTTCCATGTCTTCTCTCAGTTTCGTCCCGTTCTTTGTTTGGGAAGAGTTGCTCTCAAGAGAAAGATCTGATTTTGATGTTGTTTTGATGGAAGAATGTTGTGGTTGTGTTCTAGACTGGTAAGGGTGGCCGCCTTTGTTGTGGTGCTCGGTGGTGGCCTCCCTCTTGCCTCAACCTTGTGCACCATATTCGAAAGCCCCGTTGAGGTGGAGTATCCTTCGTTTCTCATTTAGTTGCATTATGTGGGAGAGATTATGCTCTTGTTTATCTTTGAAAAAATAGTATATCCGACCTAATAATGATAAAGAATTAGTTTAATTGAAATTGAAGGGGAAAGGATTGAATCACATGTTTTTATCGTTTTGATATTAATTGATATTGTGATTGTACGAGCTTGATGCCTTGCTAAAAATCGTGACCGTTGATGATTTTATTTGCGCTGTGGTTGTTGTGATAATGGAAACCCCATTGTGTGATTGTTTGACATTACTTTAAATGAAATTGGTTAACCACTTATATCTGGCTAATAAAATGGTTGCCCTCAAAATCTATGACTTGTGTGTGAATGCCTTTGAAATAAAGGAGTGAAATGCGATGAAAGCCCTTTGATAAATTTGAAAAAGTGTTGTGTGAATGTGATGTGAAAATTGTTGTGATGTGTGGTTGTGTTGTGGGGCAGTGATGTGATGAGAAGTGGATGTGGTACGTGGCGGTTGTGATGTGTGGTTGTGCTGTGGGGGCGGATGTGATGAATTGTGTGCTGGTGATATGAGGCGGTTGTGATGGAAAGTGATAGTGATGTGGCGGTTGTAAAGAAGAGGTGGATGTGGGTGTGTGATGGTGGCAGTGTGGGCTGGTTGGCATGAGGATGATGGACTGTTTGTTGTTGTGGTGTGTTGTGTTGTGCCAGTTGCTCGAGTAATATCAGAATTAATTGGTTAATAATGAATGGTAATGACATGGGTTGAATGGTTAAATGAATGAATGGATTAAAATGGGCTGTGTGGTTAAATGTGGTTGATGTTTAATTTGAGATAAATGAGCTGGAAAATGAAAATTGGTTGGTAATGTGAAATATGGAAATTGGCTTAAATTGAGAAAGAAGATGAAATGCAGCTTGTGGCTTGATATGTGGTGTTGTGCATTTAGTGACAATAACGCAAGTGGCAGTGTTGTGAGGTTGGGTGGTTATGTTGTGAGTTAGTGCTTTGGTTTTGAACCTATAGGTTGGGTTTGTGTGAGATTATATGTGTGTGTGTGTACCTTGCACGTTCATTGTGATTTCTACACACCCAACCCTTGTCGAGCACCATGTGCCGACAACCAAATATTTTGGGGGTGTTTTTCCCAACATCCTAATGGCGGGGATGGATGACCAACTACTTGCTTTTCCCCGCTCTCTCTTCTAGGTGATGTTGACAGACACAAGGTGTGATTGCCATAAGTCAAAAGTGTACTGTGATGATGTTTGGTGAGGTGATGAGTTAACTTATGATGGAGGTCGCGTATGTTAGGATGATGACACGAGGTTGATGTCCTTCATGTTCACGATATCCTATTATTTTGGTTGACTGTGATGTGATTAGATGTATAACAACCCTATTCTTTATTTCATATTTAAACACGATTTATTACATAAACTTGCACTTAATACCACCCAGAAGATCGAGATCTCTAGTGTCTGGGGTTTAGAAACATTACATAATAACTTAAAACATGAAATACACCTTTATTGAAAATTTCTTTTACATGACCACAACTTTACTTCGTACTTAACATTGTATGAGATAACCTGAGGGCATATATAAGAAAAGAGTGAGTTATAAAGCCCAGGTAAGAGTAAACAAGACATAACATGAAGAATATAATACATGTTAGGCAATAAACATATTAATAAAGCATATGAGAAACATGAACATAAAGACATGATATAACATGATTATCATAACATGAAAATGTGACAACTTAAAACACTGCATCATCAACATAAAGGAATCAGGTAAACCCCTGTCCCAACATGGTAGACAAAAGTCTTATAAAAGAATCAGATAAACTCTTGTCCCAACATGACGTATCATGATACTAAACATTACTTAATGTATTGGAGCGCTATCAGGGCGCACCCTTCACAATCATTTCAATCTCATGCTTAAGTGTGCCACATAAATCATATAACATGGATTCATTCAACATAATCATTTATTCCACGATCAAGGAATATGAAATTCATACATGTAAGTCACCATTCGATAATTATGTGTGCATAAAGGTGAATACCCTTGATAGAGGAATGAATATGGTATTCACTACACGATGATTTTGGCATGGAAAACCGCAGTGCAATTTTGGCAGCATAACGACGTCATATTGAAATTCATAAATTGGGTTGATGAAAGCGAAAATGGTCTCTCATCATTTATACATGGGATGAAAAGTAAGGGGATCACACAACATAATATCCTAACATGTGAAATGGAATTTAGATGCATAATATAAAAGAAAATACTTGAATGGAAACGAGAATGGAGAAATCATTTACGGAATTTCGGCATAGTGACAAGTGGGTTTATAGGATCATAGGGGGGATTAATGAGAGTGAAAGGAAGACCCCGTCATGTATACATCAAATGAACAGTAAGGAGGTATGAAAGAATATATCCCAAATCAATCAAATGAAAATTAAAAGACATGACATAAAAGAGGTGCTTGAAGAAAAAGGAGAGATAAATCCTTTACTTGGATGTGTGACCCTAAAGGTTTGGGGGAAACTTCTTGGGAGCTTAGGGGCGCCTTGAGAGGACTCTAGGGAGTAGGGGACAAAGGGTAGTCGAGCTTCAAAGAGTTTGTGTGAAGAGAAATGAGAGTTTGAGTGAGTTTATATAGGAAATGTGAGAATTCTTTATTATTTTGGTTTTGGACACTACAAATTAAAATATTCAAAACTACAAACCATCCCATGATTTTTGCTCATGGTTTCTGGCAAAAGGGAGTGATATACATTATTTTATAAGATAATGGGTGAAGATATTAAAATATTGCCATTTCTTATGTGGAGGTGAATCACATTTTCAAGGAAATGATTTTAAAATCTTAAAATATTTTATGTCTTGGAGGATTCACTAAGCCTTTATAAAATAAATCATTTAAACCTGAAATTACATTATTTTAAAGGAAAAACATATATTTGGTTGAAGATATCTTTTATAGTATTTTATTACACCACTATTGGGTCATTATAATGTTGTAAAACACATTATATATTTATACGGTATTTAATTTTTATCCAAAAATTTGACTCTTAGAAAATTATGAAAAGTTTACCGTTGGATAATTTCAACGTCATGATTCCAAAAATAATATTCATTTTATCTAAATAATTTTCTAAATACGTGAATTTTCACTTTTAAAATAAAAACTGGCATTTATTGAAAATTGACGGTTTTTGACAGAAACCGTTTTCAAACCTTAATAAAATTTACGTTTGACTTCATAAAAATTATACGATCATTTATATTTAATAAAAGTAATTTAATAATAATATTTTATTAAAATATTATTTAATTCAAAAATCCATTAATTCATCAAAATAGATTTCTTAATTGAATTTGAATATTAATAAAAAATACTATTTGTGATTTAAAAATCATTTACAAAGTAATAATAATAGAATGAAAGCATGTTCATTATTCTATAAAAAATAATGCACATAATCCTAATGCTAGAATCTTGTTACATATCCCTTTATTACACCACCACGTGCAATGGTGGAACTTTCATGGGGCTGTTCGATCAACATGGTTTGGGCTGTGATCTCGATCAGCTTGAACTTCTTCCGTAAACGGTTTCGCTTATGCTTGAGTTGTTGGATCTCGGCTTGGACTTGGTCTAGGGCAAAGCCCATAAATGCTCTCTCCCTTGGAAGCTCCGATAAATGGACTTCATAGGGTACAATCTTATTGGTCGAGACCATCACTTGCTTTGTCTGTGTCAAAAGGATTTGTTAAAACCCTATATTTATACTAGTCATGTGATCACTCATTACAAAATATTTCACTTTTTCCAACAGGGGCATATCTGTTGGTAAAAGTGCATTTTCTGTTGGTAAAACGTTTTACCAACATATATGTTCTTGTCACTAAACTGTTGGTAAAAACTTTGTCGCTAAATGTTATTGCAACAGATAAAATAGTTCTGTTGGAATTATAATAATACCAACAGATAATATATATGTTGGTTAAAGTGTTTAGCAACAGGATCTAGTGTCAAATTTATTTGTTGGTAATAATATTATCAATATATAATATTTGTTAATAAATTACATTTGAATAAAAATTATAAATTTTTATTTCCACAAAAAAATCATATTATATTTATTAATTTATCATATATAATACATATGTTTAAATTATTAAACCAAAGATGATTTTAACACATGTTCAAAATTAAATAAGAATTAATTATATTAATAATGAAATTCATTGCAAACATGTTGAATCCCCAATAGTATTGTTCCACAATTTTGTCACTGAACAACCCTACCCCCCCCCCCAATTCTGTTCACTAATTCTGTCGCTCGACAACCTTGACCACCCAACCCCCCAGCAGCTCTAGCCCATCATCGCCTGCGACTCCAGCACCAACATCTCCAGCAGCTTCAGCTCATCCATGCCAGCTCCAGCCTCAACCCATCCATGCCAACTCCATCCCCATCCCTGCCATCTCTAGTCTATGCCAGCTAATCCAACTCCAGCCCCATCCATGCCAGCTCCGGTCTATTCCATCTCCACCTCCACCCATCCATGCCAGCTTTAGTCTATGCCACCTCCACCTCCAACTCCAGCCCCATCCATGCCAGCTCCAATCTATGCACAAATAGATGAGCAAACAAATGAGAAAACACCTCATATGGAATTGAGGTAGGTACAAAAACAAATTAATACGCTTGCACCATAGGAATGAAGGTAGTACGTGCACAATAAGGAATAAACATTTATGTTGAGCTTCCTTCATTTGTGTTGAACTTCATTTTGACTTTCAACAAAGGCAGTACCTGCACAACAAGGAAATAAACATTCAAAGACATCCTTTTATTTAGAAAAAATATAGACCTGACATTAGGTCTGAAATAATAACTTTCGATGTACCCGTGATATCAGATTTTTCTAGTTAGTGGGCCTAACAATATCAATAACCCACCTTACAACAATCATCTCCAAGAACATGACACTAATTCTGTACACATCTGATTTGGTATTCAACTAACCAGCCCATGCATACTCAGGAGCACAACATACATAGGTATCATCGACCCCTTCAAGCTACTCCTCATGGATAATGCCATTGGTTCTTCAGGTTTCTCTGCAGAATCTATGCTTGGCATAAATCCTCTAAACCTTAGATGTAGCCCGAAAGAACCATCTGAATCTTTAAATACACTACACATTTAGCAACATAGAATTGCATGTATACCAGAATGAATGCTTAACAACACTTGGAAATAAATGAGGGATAGAAACGCAGCACAAAAGAACAAGGAGGGATAGAAACACAGTACAAAAGAGATGTTAGAATGATAATTAGTATAGAGAAAGTGATGAAAATAATCAGCAAGAAGAAGAAATAGAAGTGAAACCATGCATAAATATATAAAAGCCAACTGCACAACATAATTACAGGAGTGTGTCGAAATATTCACTTACAGTGGTGTACTTGAGATGAGGATAAAGCTGCCTACCTTCCATTCCACTATCTGGATCGATGATGAAGTTGGTATGGTCACCTTTCACGAATGCAGAATATGTAAAATCCATCTCCATGTTTTTTTGTTATGGATTCTCTGCACACCACCAAGAAAAAAAATATTTGATGTCCTTGAAAAGATTGCCTTCTGGCATGTAAATCCTTTCAACCTTCTTACCAATCTTACCATCCCAAATATCAACCAGCCCATTCATGGAACAAACATTATTAGGGGGCCTCAAATACAACACTTTATTAAGTGTGCACAGATCGTCCACTGTACAAATGGTGAAAGTAGCCACATCACTTTCCTTTACAAAAACAACTTTAGTGTTTCCATCACCGAAAACTGAAACTTTGTCCCTAGGTAGAATCTTTTGGCCTGGTTGAGCCAAAGAGGGCAGTGAAAAACTAGTAGTCTTTGTGAATCGTCATTTTTCTTCCAATTTTCTGTAGAAAAAAAATACAGTAATAGAGTAATAAATCAAACAGGATTTCATAGTACAAAGTATACATATTCCAAACTCCATATTTTATATCATGTATATGTATCTTACATATAGAATAAAATGAATATTTCATGCGGAGAATATGGATATCCTATAATATGCATTGCATATTCAAAATGATGACCAAATATACACTTGAGTTTGATTTCCCTCATTCATTCATTAATATGTAGAAGAAATTCAAGATAAAAAATATATATATATGTAGTGGAATCCATTCATAGGGATTCCAAATAGTGCAAACTCCATGTACCCAAGAAGAGAGCATAGTGACATGCAGCAGGAAAACATGCATTAAAAATAGAAAGTATTGCTGTGAATAACATCTCTGCATCAAAACAGTCCTGGTGCAGTCCATATAAAAAGGTAACAAATAATTTTCAAGAAAGAGCCTACATATCACCATGTTGTCTTCGAAGCATAGTCTAATCAATTAACCCAGTAATACACCTAAAAATCAGCTAGCAGCAAAACAAGGAGAGACCAACACTGCTCAATTTTTATTGAGCTTGAGCTTGAGCTACTCGAGAAGCATACCAACTATTGACCACTGTTCTTGCAAAAAAGATCTAGAGCACACCCAAAAAGTTAAATCCACTGCCATGACATAAGGATTACAAGTACCCTATAAAATATGAAAATTGAGTAAAAAATGATGTTGTTTATGAGTGAGAATGAGTGTTAACCTGTAACGTCCCGACCCGGGTCACCCCTGAACCGGTGGCCGGACCGGTCGTCACATGACCTCAAGCGCGTCTCCCCGTACGCCAGAGGCTGCCGACTAGCAGCGAGGGTCTAAGGATAGTTAGTGGGGAGACTACACCCTCATTTTAGTGTTCAAAAATAGACAAAGGCAATAAATAGCGGAAACGGTCTAATAATGATAAAGCAACGGAAAACAGATTTTATAAATCTTGTACAAAACAAATGGCCAACGCCAGATTATACAGCAGATGCATGCATGACATGCTAATGATACAAAGGTAGAAAACAGTGAACAAAACAGCATGCTTTACATTCCAATGCAGAAATAAATAAATAATGACTCAAAGCCCCTAAGGTGATCTCCTCGAGCATCTCGAGCCTCCGCTCGGTCCACTGCTCCTAACTCCCAAGTAAATGCAAACAACATAGTCCTGCAACCAAATAGAATCTACTCGGGTACCCAGTGCAATGACGGCCCGAGTAAGGTGTGAGATATAAATCTCAGTAGGCCGGGACCACCGATGTCTACCCCAAATCCATACATTTAATATTTAACTTATAACATGTGAAGACATGCATAAATAAAGTAAGCCGTACAATGTAACTATATACCCAAGTACCTGCTTCAGCCCTCAGCTGGTGTCTGAACTTGCATTATACATTTGTCATACATACTCAACAATCATTACATAATCATTTATCGTTTATCAATTATTCCAATCTTAATAAATTATGGAAGTCTTGAGATTTGGCCTACGCCCGACATCTCCCGTATAAGTCACTTACCACAGATGTCTCTAAAGACCATCTAAGTAATCAAGTAAAGACCGAATCCAAGCTTGTGCTTTGGCTTGGACAACGCGCCATAAGTTATTCAATTTAATCTTTCATATACTAAGTCTAAGCCCGTCCACTAAAAGTGGTTCACCCAATCCATAAATAAGTCTGAACTCTTTCTCATAATCAATTCACAAATCATCATGTCACAACAACCTTCATTAACCATTAACTCATTTCATGCACGAACAATTGGACCCACATTCCAATATTGATTAATGGATGTAGAACATCATGTCTATCACCCTCGTGAGTATTTGGAGCCTCAATCCTTGTCTCACAATCCATGGGTATTTGGAGCATCAGTCCCTGTACCATAAAAGAATATTTTCTTGCAAGCTGGATGTAGAACACCATGTCTAACACCCCGTCAGTATTTGGAGCATCAATCTCTGTCTCACAACCCATCTATCAATCATACATATACATCTATCATTGGTGTAGAACGCCATTTCTAACACCCTGTGAGTATTTGGAGCTTCAGTCCTTGTCTCACAACCCATTCATCAATCACACATGCACATCTATTATTAGTGTAGAACACCATGTCTAACACCACCAAACCAATCCGTTAATTAATTCAACAATTAATTAACAACACAGATCGCTCTTCAGATAAGTCAACACTTAATTATCCATTCAACATCTCATTAATTAATAATTAATCAACAATTAATTATTCTTAGCAGGCTAACTGGATAATTAACTGAACACTTAATTATCCAAATTCTTTAACAAGTCTGAACCCGTCCACTCAAACAATGGTTCGTCCAGGACTTTAACAATCTACAAGCCCACCATAATCATCTCAAAACATGCTGAACAAAACCAAGATATTTAGTGACCATCTCACACAACACATCTTATCTCTAAACAACTTCATCCAAGACAACTTAAGGCATCGAAAACTAATACGCATCAAAAGTACTCCTGACTAACAATCGTAACAAACAATCAATTCACAATCTTAATTTAATGCATGCAAATTAATTAATTCAACAATTAATTAATTAAACCTTATCTCTTTAACCAATCATCAATTAGTTAACCATTTACCATTTAACATGTAATAATTAATCCATCCATTAATTATTACCTGTTTCCAATTATCTTCCGAACATATCAAATAATCGATATTCCCAATAATCAGTAAAAGCCACAATCTCATCCCAACTCATGACTTGATAATTAATTCTACAATTAATTATCCTATTACTCATTCTTTCCATTCAAATCATTCAATTGTTTAATCATATCACTTTAACTAAAATAGCAACCCATGCCTAAAATCAACACATGTTCAAGTCCTCACTTATCTCATGTGGGCGGAAATATTTAATAACATCAAAAGTGTCATTCATCGACATATCATAATCAAGGAACTTATATACTCAATTTATTAAGAATCTATAACTCTTAAATAAAGTGTTAAGGATTTGGGACCCTACCTCGAGGTTTTGGCGGAAACCACAACGAACGAAGAACCCTCAAGAGAAACGGGTTGATTCTTCAAGAACCCACCTTAGATCACTTCTCCTCAAGAATTCGGTTTCGATTCGCCAAGAGAAGCCTTCGGATCGCCTCCAAAACGCTTGGGAGAGGTTCTCCTACCTTCCAGAGAGGGTGATCCCGAGTTATGGCCGCTTAGGAGCTTAAACGAACAAGTTAGAGGCAAAACGGTTGAGATCCACAATTTTAGGATTTAGTTTAAGTGCCCGCACGGTTTGCTCGCACGGTTAGACAAATCGTGCGCTAACCGTGCGTTAGCTACTGTCTCGGCAAACACTCCTCGCACGGTTAGGCCGCACGGTTAGATAAACAGTGCGTTAGCCACTGCCTCAAAACTTCAACTACGCACGGTTTGGCCGCACGGTTAGACAAACCGTGCGCCGCCCGTCCGACTTCCCCTTTACCTCAAAACTTTTATCAAAGTTTGAAAAACGACAACATCAGGTGATCCAATACTCAGAATAAAATTCCGGAGCTCGGTTTAAAAAGAACGACCCGTTGATAAACCGAAAAAGAATTTCAGAAACATTCGTAACTTTAACCCAGTTCAAAAACACGGGATCTTACATACCCTCCAAGTAAGTTAGCTTGAACACATCACTAGTGAAAGAAATCGATCCTACAGTTTTCTCTTCAGAAATGTTCCCATCAATGACACCTAAACATCTGCAATTTGAGTAGAAACTGATTAGTGAGAAAGAGTGTAACATTGCTCAACAAATAATAAAAAGTCAGAAGTTTAAATTAACAAAGAAACTAATGCAAGTTGAGTAGAAAAAGATGTTGTTTCTGAGTGATAATGAGTGTAACATTTCTCAACAATTAATAAAAAGTCATTTGAATATTAACAAAGAAGAAAACATTCAAATAAAACACTTGCTAATTCATTTTAAATACTAAAATAAAGTATGATTCATTAAAATGAATCACCAATGGTTTATAATCACATAAAAATATCATTGGGATGTTCAAAATATAAATGAAATTCAATATAGGGGCTGTCAACAATTTAAAAGAGGATGAGAGAGAATTTGTTACCTATTTATCTAGGTGGCAGCAGGAGAATGATCCTCCTTCAACTGGTCTTCAATTCGATGTTTTTGGGATGTCTTTAGCATTGTGAAGTGGGCCTGGATTGGCATGGTTTTTAGGGAGGATGAGGTTCCTGGTAGTAAGGTGTAGGGCCTATTTCAAGATGGTGAGGGTTTGGTTATTTGGGGAGTGGGATTGTGGGAAATTGGGATGACAATGAGGTTCGAAAGGGGATTGAAGGAATGCTAAGTCCACCTACAGGGCTTGAATCCAAACCAAGCAACACCAACCAACCTCTGTCCGGTCCACCTGCAGGGCATAAATCCAAACTAGCGAGCACCAACTTTAATTCCTAAACTGATGCAACAAAGATCACAAATTTCTCTGAAACAATATATAGTCCTTCAACCTTAACTTGCTGAATAAACTCTTCTACTATGCATGGCAGACACACCTTTAATGGATCTTGTGAAATCTTCAAAATAGTCTCTATGGGCATCAGAAGACGCTCTGATCTGATAAGTGGAACATCCATCATCGACCGCATCCAGAAGCATAGCTCATAAATTATGTCATGGTATCTAGAATAGTAAACATTATGGGTCGATGGAATTATGTGAATATGATGAATTTTGCAATACACTACACACCAATCAACCAGCCTCTTCAAAATGGTTATAAGCAAAGAAATTGGTGCAAATTTTGCACAAGACAAGTGGATAAATAAGCAACACTGATCATCCTATTTTCCGGGGGTATGAGTTGCATGTAAAAATATCTACAAGCACCAAGGGAAATGTGACACCATAATTTTCAGGATCCAATGAGCAAGCATAGAACATCACAAACTGAGAAAATTTATATTTGTATGCTGGTAGGATAGTTGTTTGGAATGAAAAAAAGAAGAGTTTCAAAAAACCTCTATTAATCAACCACTATCAACACATGTCTGAAGATGCTCAAACATCACCACCATTAAGCTGTCTAATATGTCCGCGACTATGTTTCTCTCTAAACTTCCATGAGTTAAATGTTCTTTGTGAATCTCAACATAATTATCATCATATTCGGCTTCATTAGATGTCTCATCTAACTTCTCCAGCTCCATCTGAAAAATGTCATCCCAACTAATCTCCAGATCCAAATCTACCAGCAAATCAATCATTGCTTTACGCATAGTGCCCCGAAAAATTTCCCTAGGTGCACTACTATCCAACCTTAAGATGATCTATACATATATCACAATTGGATCCTTGGGCTCCCTATTTAAAAAATTTGGCATTCATTGAGGAATTATGTTCAACAAGGGCAATGGGGCAAGAGGCCCCAGGTCAGCAATGGAGGTAAGGGCAGAATGGACCCTGGAAAGAACATGATTCTTCTTTTCAATACTGCATGGATGATATAAGATATACATGACTGCATTAGGTAGTTTGAAATTTCTTAGAAGAATCTCCAAGCATGCATAAAAAAAATTCATTTGACGCTGCCAAGAATGTAATAAGTTCCACCAGTGCATCTAACACATCAGACCCATGGATTCTACATGTTTATTCTAAAAATAGTAGAATGAAGCTTCCTGTGTAGAATGCTATATATAGATGAAACAACACCTATCAAGGCCTTTAAGCTAGTCACCAGTAAGGCCCCCTCATCAGGTTCTATATTTTTTAGAACCCCAATCAGCTGGTCATAATTGTCAATATCACCCAGAGGAACTGATCTAAGAGAATCTCTAACATGTTGTGTTAGTTATGAATCACCATGATTAAGATCCTAAACATCATAAGTCTCATCCTTTTTAGATGTTAATTCCACACCCATGGTGATAGAGATTGTTAGAGACTTGTTAATCGTTCGAACACCTGCATGTCAAATTAATATAGGAGCCAACATGATATGTCATACCTTCAATTTGGTCTTCTAAAATGTCCAGCCAACACTTTTCATAAAATCGGGATTCCAGGATTTGAATTGGTAGCATGGGGCGGGGGGGGGGAGGTGGCGTCGCCAATGCCATGAGAAACATCTGACTGCACCTGGGAGACGACACTGCAGGGAGGCAGCGTTAGAGGGAGAGGATCATCGGGTCAGGGGAAGGAGAAAGGTGGGGGGATGTCGTGGCTGTAGCCGCTAGGGTTTTGAGCGGAGGATTAGGGAGGAAGGTGTCGTCTTGTTGCCCCTTCCCTTTGGTTTCCCAAGCCCCTGGGCTTGAAGGGAATAACCTAGGGCAGAGGATAATGGCAAGGGATGGAAGGGAGGTGACGGAAGAAAGGACTGGAGGGGTCGAGAAACAGAAGTGGGACGAGAGGGGATAACGACTGTCACGACCCATCCTCGGGGCCCGTGCCGTGACTACCCCAAGCTCGCCTTCCATAGGCTAGGGGCTGATGACTAGCACCAAAGGTGTAAATCCCGATAAAAGGGAAGACATTGCCTTTATATAAGTAAATAAACACATCAGAGTACGCAAGTGAAGTAAGCACTAAGTAAAACTGAGTACAAAAGTAAGTGCTGAAAAGTAAATGAGCCAGTATACAAACCCAACTGAAAGTATAGTACAACTGAGAAAGAAAGTACAATAGCTGTAAAGTAAAGCAACAACCACCGAGTCATCCTCTGGGAATCCCACCTGAAGGGTGGGTACAGATAGTCTCGTCGGTACCTCGGGTTCGTCCGTCCGCTCCGTGTACGTCCCGCCAGGTGGTCCACCTCTGGATACCGTCCAGCTCCACAAGCCTCAACCACGATCAGTGCTGTCCGTCGTCTGCAACCAACACAACGTAGTGCGGGCAATGCCCGTGCAGGGGTGAGTATAACGATACTCAGTAGGGACCCCGAGACCCCCGAAGGTCTTCCAGAATCCACAAAGGATAAACCAAAAAGGAAAGATACAAACACAAAGTATCAACCAACTCTACTTAGGTATATGCCCATACATATACCTAAGTCATCAATCTCAGTACGACTCCAACTTCCGAGCCCAAGCACAACCAGTCCACACAGTAAAGAAGTCAATCATACCAATGATAATGATTGAAAGTCAAGACTCAGCTCACTGAGGTATACTTCTCACGAAGAGGGGTGGAGATGATTAGATGTAGCCTCTGAATCATCTCCTCTGCCGAACCCACGTAGGATCCAAGTACAGAAGTCGTCACTGCCGAACCCACGTAGGATCCAAGTACAGTAATCATCGCTGCCGAACCCACGTAGGATCCAAGTACAGTCGTCATTGCTGCCGAACCCACGGAGGATCCAAGTACAGTCGTCCTCGCTGCCAAATCCACGTAGGATCCAAGTACAGTCGTCATCGTCATCGCAATCACAGACAACTCTAGGGTTCCCGCACACAGCATGCTCAATTCCGGGAGGGTCTGCTCCACGAGCCAAGAGGGTCGATACATCAACTGTCACAAAGTTCAGAGTTGATGTATCCCAAAGTTTCGCCTCGTCAATAGGAACTCAACGCGACAGACGGCGCGTCCATCGGACGCCCGGTCTGAGAGATAATGACTTTTCCGTTCCAGGGGCCCGGTTAGAAATACGATCGTTTCTAACCCAGTCGATATCCATAGTCATCCAAAACTCACTTAGAGTATCGCAAAAGAACTGTCTCGTCGAAAGGGTCATAGTGCTACAGACGACGCGTCGATCGAACGCGCGATCTTTAAGTTATTCCCATTTAAGTGATTAACATGCCCGACCCGTTTAGCCCAGTGGGCCGACGGGTCGGGTTAACCCAGTTTGACGGGTCTGACCCAGCAGGGGTGTCAGACAGGTCCGAAGGAATACACAACTCGGCCCGAAGTGGCGCGGCTCGGCTGGCTCGGCTGAAGGCCGAGCGGGTTCCGGGGGGGGGGGGGTTGTCCGCACCAGCAGCGCCGCCCTTCCCCAAACCGGCCGGCTAGACCGGCCGGTCTTCTGCCCACGTGGTCCGCATGGGCGGGCTGCCGGTCTTCCAGCGTGGCGCCCTCCTGGCGTCGCGGACCAGCTCCGCCCGGTCGGCCGACGGGCCGACCGGTTCCTCAGCGCGGCGCCCTCCTAGCGCCGTGGTTCGCCTCCGCCCGACTGGCCGACGGGCCGACCAGTTCTTCCACCGAAGCGACCCGCGATGCGGGCCGCGGTTCTTCCCGCACAACCGACGCGACGACGCCAGCTTTCTTCGCCATGTTTCCGGCACAGCGCGACGACACCGTTCATTCTCCACCTCCGGTTTCCAATTCCAAAAAGATCAAGAAAAGACAGAGGGTCGTCGGCCCGTGTTTGTTCGGCCCACGCCCTCTGCGTCAGGCGGTAATAATCGGCCGAAGATGAACAAGGTTTCACGAAGCACAACAAACAATTTTTATTCAAATAAAATTGGAACAATTCACCCTACCTCGAAAAGAAGTTCGCGGTTGTCAAGCGCAGTGGATGACGGCGTCGTTTCCGTCGTCGTTGGCGAGTTTCCGCGTCGGTGTATCCTCCCTTGTCGCGGAGGAAGAAGAGGATGGAGAAACCGGGTTCGCCGAGTCGATGTTCTTCGTCGGAGAGTTGGCGTTCTTCAATAAAGGAGATGAACCGTTCTTCGAAACTCAAGAGCTCTCTCCAATTTCTTCCCCACACAACAATTGCCTACCCAAATAAAATAAGACTTATCCTTATTTTATTTAATCTTGCCAAACATTCATAATTTAAATTTCAACACTTAATTAACTTAATTGAAGAAGTTCAATCAATTAATTAAAGTGTGTGTTGGCAAGAATTAATGAGGGAGAGAGGGGAGAGGAAGAGTTACTCAATTAAATTCAAGGGGGGTGTCAACATTAAACAAAGGGGTTTAAGGAATGTGAAAGGTTGAGGCTCGTGTGGGCCCCACCTCACAATTATCCTCACATGGGTAGTTAGGAGCTTGTGGGTCCCATACCAACTCCCCCATGTAGGATATAACCACTTAAGATATAAAAAAAATAAAATTGTCCCACAATTTTATTCACTTCTCATTTAAATCACAAATTTTTAACTTCTCCACCCGTGAAAACGCAGCCGCGGTAAAGGTCCTCTTAAGTAATTACCGGCGTTGCAAGTTCATCGGTGCCCTCAAATTTCAATTCCGAGCACCACTTCAAAAGATAGAAAAACTCGCCCGTTCGTTTACTCAACGTACCCGAGCTAAACTTCAGAAATTGATTCCGGGCACACCGGGCCTCGAAATCAAGTGCTGTCAGAAGCCACAAACTTGTAAAATTCCAAAGTATTTAAGAAAAAAAATTTCCTTGAAATTTTCGGGTCTTTACATTATTCCCACCTCAGGGCTTTACGTCCTCGTAAAGCTACATCATAAACTAGGAAAACAAATGAGGGTATTGTGCACGCATCTGAGCCTCCCGCTCCCATGTGCTCTTCTGGAGGTTCCCGTGCTGCCAACGAATGCGCACAAGAGGAATCGACCATCCACGTAGGACCAACTCCTGTCAATTCTCGATCTCCATCGGGACCTCCGTGAATGTAGCTCCGTCATCGATGTCCAGCTCCCCATGATCAATGATGCGGGTCGGGTCGTGCACGTATCTCCTCAGTTGAGATACGTGGAAGACGTCATGCACTCGGTGCAATTGAGGTGGAAGGGCCAGGCGGTAAGCCACCTCGCCTACCCTGATGAGGACCTGGAAAGGTCCGATGAAGTGCAGAGATAACTTGCCACCCCGGACAAATCTCCGTAATCCACGTCGAGGTGAGACCCGTAAGAAAACGTGGTCGCCATCCTCGAACTCCAGTGGTCTCCGCCTCCTATCAGCATAAGACTTCTGTCTGCTCTGTGCAGTCCTCATCCGCTCCTGGATGATCTGCACCTTCTCCGTCGTAGCCTGGACCATCCATGGTCCTACAAGTGCTGACTCCCCAGGGTCTGTCCAGCACAGAGGTGATCTGCAAGGTCGACCGTACAGTGCCTCGTATGGTGCTATCCCGATGATGGAGTGGTAGCTGTTGTTATACGCAAACTCCACCAAGGGTAGATGATCCTCCCAGCTGTGACCAAAGTCAAGGACACATGCACGGAGTATGTCCTCGAGTGTCTGAATGGTCCTCTCCGTCTGGCCATCCGTCTGAGGATGAAAGGCGGTGCTCAGACGTAACTGCGTCCCAAATGCCTCCTGTAACCCCTTCAAAAGCCAGGAAGTAAAGCGAGCATCTCGATCGGAGACGATATATGATGGCACACCATGAAGCCGTATGATCTCCTGAACGTAGAGGCGTCCCAAGCTCTCCACTGAGCCCTGCTCTCTAATAGGTAGGAAGTGGGCCGACTTGGTGAGTTGGTCGATGATCACCCAGATGGAGTCGTGTCCTCTAGAAGTATGTGGAAGCCCCGTCACGAAATCCATAGATATCCCGTCCCACTTCCACTCCGGGACCTCTAAGGGCTGTACCAAGCCTGCTAGTACCTGGTGCTCCGCCTTCACCTACTGGCAGGTGAGGTATCGTGAAACGAATTCTGCCACAACCTTCTTCATACCCGACCACCAATGCTTTCATCTGAGATCCTGGTATATCTTCGCTACTCCTGGATGTACCGCCAGAGGGGAAGTGTGAAACTCCCTCAGCACCTCCTCCTGTAATGAAACTGGTACCATGGTATGTCCCCTGAAGAGGATGACGTGCTCTCCTCCTACAGAAAATCCATCAGGTGCCTGTCCTGTGGATATCTGTGCACGTCGCGTCTCACAGTCAACGTCCCCACACTGCGCCACTCTGACCCGCTGAAGTAGTGGAGGAGTGACTGTGAGGGACTGTAGGAAGGATGCCCCATCTCTATCCACGAAGGATATCTGCAAAGCGGCTAACTTCTCCGTCGCCTCTCCAAGCAGCTGAATGCCCGACCTCCTGCTGAGAGCATCAGCCACAACGTTCCCCTTCCCAGGAGTATAGACTATCTCAAAGTCATAGTCCTGGAGGAACTCGAGCCATCGCCGCTGTCTCAGGTTCAGGTCCTTCTGCGAGAAGATGTATCTGAGACTCTGGTGGTCAGAGTAGACTGTAAAGCACTCGCCCATCAGATAGTGCCGCCACATCTTCAAGGCGAAGACCACTGCTGCTAACTTCAGGTCATGGGTAGCGTAGTTCTGCTCATGTTTCCTCAACTGTCATGAACCATAGGCGATCACTGCCCGCTCCTGCATCAGGACACACTCGAGTCCGGTCCCTGATGCATCGCAGTAAACTATGTACCCTACGCCCTCCTCCGACAGCCTCAAGATGGGTGCACTGGTCAATCTCTGTCTCAGCTTTTGGAAGCTCTGCTGACATCCATCTGACCACACGAAGGGTTTCCCCTTCTTCGTCAAAGCTGAAAGCGGTGCTGCAACTCTGGAGAAGTCTGACACAAATCTTCGATAGTACCCAGCTAGACTTAGGAAACTCCGCACCTCCGTCACGCTCCTGAGTGGCTCCCAAGCAAGTACTGCCTCGATCTTCGTAGGACCCACAGCAACTCCTGCCTCCGAGATGACGTGCCCCAAGAAATGAACCTCTCGAATCCAGAACTGGCACTTTGAGAGCTTACCATAAAGCTGGTGCTCTCGGAGTGTGTCCAGTACAACTCGCAAGTGGTAGGCGTGCTCCTCCTCAGTAGTAGAGTAAATCAGTATGTCGTCGATGAAGACTACGGAAAAACGATCGAGGCAAGGCTGGAAGATCCTGTTCATGAGACTCATGAACACTGCTGGTGCGTTGGTTACACCGAAAGGCATAACCAAGAACTCGTAGTGGCCATACCGACACCTGAAGGCCGTCTTCTGCAAATCCTCGTCTCGAACTCTGAGTTGATGATAACCTGACCTGAGCTCTATCTTCGAGAACCATCGTGCTCCCTTGAGCTGATCAAAGAGGTCGTCAATCCTCGGGAGTGGATACATGTTCTTTACGGTCACCTGATTCAGGCGACGGTAGTCGACACATAGTCGTAAGCTCCCATCCGCCTTCTTGGTGAATAAAATCGGAGAAGCCCAGGGTGAAACATTGGGTCAGATGAATCCCTTGCCCTGCAAGTCCTCCAGCTGTACCCGCAGCTCACGAAGCTCAGCGGGAGCCATCCGATATGCTGGAGTAGATATCGGTGCTGTCCTGGGGTACAGGTCAATATAGAAGTCTACCTCTCTGCGAGGAGGTAGTCCTGGAACGTCATCAGGGAAAACGTCCGCATGCTGATCCACCACAACAGGAAAACTCGGACTTCGCACATCAACCGCTCCGAGGATGAGACTAGCCAACTGATGTTTGATCGGCTGCCCTCTCCTCTGCGTAAGTCCATCCTGTGCTGCAAAGGCTCCCTTCTCGCCGGTGAAGGTGAACCTGCTCCTATCTGTGCGGACACACCACACTTTGCGCCTAATACAGTCAATCTGAGCATGAAATATAGATAACCAGTCCATACCCAAGATGACGTCATAAGGCCTCGACGTCGCTACAAGTAGATCCCAGCCGAAGCTCTCGCCTCCTAGAGTAAGCTCACACTGCCGACACCAGTGTGTAATCGTCGAGTCTGCTTCCGTAGGAGTCTCCAGCCGTAAGGATCGAGCCAATGGCTCTGTCGGAATCTCCGAGCTCCGAACAAGGGCATCAGCAATGAAAGAATGACTCGCTCCTGTGTCTATAAGAACTACAACAAGGGTGCAGTAGACACAGACAGTACCTCGAATCATCTCAGGTGCGCCGTGGTCGTAGGCCTCGACTGCCTGGAGCTAAGCCTGCCCCTGTCTGCCAGCTCTCTGTGGTCGAGGTGGCCCTCCTGGTGGTGGTGGTGGTAGAGCCTCGAAGCGTCGTCCACCACCTGCTGCTCGGACAGCTCCCCTGCCTTGTCTGCTTGCTCCCTGCGGACCGCCACGGTCGAACCTCTGCCTCTGCCTGGGTGGTCTTTCAACCGTCTGCTGCTCCTCTGCATGGCGGGTCGGGCAGTCACGAGCCATGTGGCCCTGCCCGCCGCATGCATAGCACTACCTGCCTCTCGTATGACTGGCTCTGCTGCGTGTGCCCCGCACATCCGAACCAGTATCATGAGGTCGCCCACCTGATGGCCTGGTCCGCTTAGACATCTGCGACATCTGTCTACTGCCGGCTGTAGAAGACTCCGCTACGTGTCGCCCTGCGGTAGGCCTCGCTGCTGGCATCGGCTCAGCAAGGAAGCTCTCCACAAGAAGGGCTCACTCTGGTACTCCTGCCTGTGTCGGAATGCTGAGGGAGATCATCGAAGCCTTGATCTCATGCCTCAGTCCCTGCTCAAAGGTCCGAGCCGAAGAATGGGTCCCGTACCATGTCCGTGGAGTAGCGCGAGAGGTCGGTAAATCTCACTGAGTACTGGGCTACTGTCATGCTGCCCTGCCGCAGCTGTAGTAACTCCTGGATGCGCACCGCACAGAGGGTGGCCGGAACAAACTCTGAGCGGAAGAGGCTCTCGAAGTCCGTCCAAAGTAGTGATGCCTCGTCGTGCACCTGGAGCATCAGGCTCCACCATCTACCTGCTACTGCGTGCAGGAGACTCACCGCAAGGATCACCATAAGGTTCGCTGGTGTCCCTACCAATCTGAAGACTCTGACGATAGCCTCCATCCAATCCTCGGCTGCCTGAGGACCCGTCTCTCTGCGGAACCTGGACGACCTCTGTCGCTGAAACTTGTGCAACGCACTCAGGCGGCGTGCACTCTCCGCTGCTGGGGATGGTGGTATCGGTGGCCCAACGGGTAGAGGTACCGCCGGTGCCTCCGCTGTAATGGGGCCCTGCACCGAGGCCTCGTCGCTCGGTGGGCTGCCATCTCGCACAAAGCTCGGAACCCTAGCTGGTTGCCTTCATGGGGCCATCCTGAAAAGTAACAGGTACGCCACAGTTAATACAATATGCCTAGTGAGCTGTCACAAAGTAATCACAAAGAAAACTTTTGAAACACACATGCAATCAGTGTTTTTGAGCACTGAGTCAGAAATCAGAAGTCAAGGTCCTGGTGTATGGATACGTCGGCCGCCGCATCAACACTGGACTCCCTGGACTGAAAACCACACTCAATACTCTTAACACGATTGCTTCACAGAAGAAATTATCAGAGTCCTGAGTCCTGCGGTAGAACCGACTCCTCTGATTCCAATTTGTCACGACCCGTCCTCGGGGCCCGTGTCGTGACTACCCCAAGCCCGCCTTCCATAGGTCAGAGGCTGACGACTAGCACCAAAGGCGTAAATCTCGATAAAAGGGAAGACATTTCCTTTATATAAGTAAACAAACACATCAGAGTACGCAAGTGGAGTAAGCACTAAGTAAAACTGAGTACAAAAGTAAGTGCTGAAAAGTAAATGAGCCAGTATACAAACCCAACTGAAAGTACAATACAACTGAGAAAGAAATTACAATAGCTATAAAGTAAAGCAGCAACCACCGAGTCATCCTCTGGGAATCCCACCTGAAGGGTGGGTACAGATAGTCTCGTCGGTACCTCGGGACCGTCTGTCCGCTCCGTGTACATCCCGCCAGATGGTCCACCTCCAGATACCGTCCAGCTCCACAATCCTCGACCACGATCAGTGCTGTCCGTCGTCTGCAACCAACACAACGTAGTGCGGGCAATGCCCGTGCAGGGGTGAGTATAATGATACTCAGTAGGGACCCCGAGACCCGCGAAGTTCTCCCAGAATCCACAAAGGATAAACCACAAAGGAAAGATACAAACACAAAGTATCAACCAACTCTACTTAGGTATATGCCCATACATATACCTAAGTCATCAATCTCAGTACGACTCCAACTTCCGAGCCCAAGCACAACCAGTCCACACAGGAAAGAAGTCAATCATACCAATGATAATGATTGAAAGTCAAGACTCAGCTCACAGAGGTATACTTCTCACGAAGAGGGGTAAAGATGATTAGATGTAGCCTCTGAATCATCTCCTCTGTCGAACCCACGTAAGATCCAAGTATAGAAGTCGTCGCTGCCGAACCCACGTAGGATCCAAGTACAGTAACCATCGCTGCCGAACCCACATAGGATCCAAGTATAGTCGTCATCACTACCGAACCCATGGAGGATCCAAGTACAGTCGTCCTCGCTGCCGAACCCACGTAGGATCCAAGTGCAGTCGTCATCGTCGTCGCAATCGCAGCCAGCTCTAGGGTTCCCGCACACAACACGCTCGATTCCGGGAGGGTCCGCTCCACGAGCCAAGAGGGTCGATACATCAACTGTCACAAAGTCCAGAGTTGATGTATCCCAAAGTTTCGCCTCGTCAATAGGAACTCAACGCGACAGACGACACGTCAATCAGACGCCCGGTCTGAGAGATAATGACTTTTCCGTTCCAGGGGCCCGGTTAGAAATATGCTCGTTTCTAACCCGGACGATATCCATAGTCGTCCAAAACTCACTTAGAGTGTCGCAAAAGAACCGTCTCGTCGAAAGGGTCCTAGTGCCGCAGACGGCACGTCGATCGGACGCGTAGTCTTTAAGTTATTCCTGTTTAAGTGATTAGCAGGCCCGACCCGTTTAGCCAAGTGGGCCGACGGGTCGGGTTAACCCAGTTTGACAGGTCCGGCCCAGCAGGGGTGTCGGACCGGTCCGAAGGAATACACAACTCAGCCCGAAGGGGCGCGACGCGACGCGGCCCGGCCTGCACCCGGCGCGGTGAGGCGTGACCCAACGGGCTCGGCCGAAGGCCGAGCGGGTTCCGGGGGGGGAGGGGCGGTTGTCCGCACCGGCGGCGCCGCCCTTCCCCAAACCGGCCGGTCTTCTGCGCACGCGGCCCGCATGGGCGGGCCACCGGTCTTCCATCGCGGCGCCCTCCTGGCGCTGCGGACCAGCTCTGCCCGGCCGACCGACGGGCCGACCGGTTCTTCTACCGAAGCGGCCCGCGATGCGGGCCGCGGTTCTTCCTGCACAGCCGGTGCGACGGTGCCAGCTTTCTTCGCCATTTTTCCGGCACGACGCGACGACACCGTTCATTCTCCGCCTCCGGTTTCCAATTCCAAAAAGATCAAGAAAGGAAGGAGGGTCGTCGGGCCGTGTTTGTTCGGCCCGCGCCCTCCGCGTTAGGCGGTAATAATCGGAAGAAGATGAACAAGGTTTCACGAAGCACAACGAACAATTTTTATTCAAATAAAATTGGAACAATTCACCCTACCTCGAAAAGAAGTTCGCGGTTGTCAAGCGCCGTGGATGACGGTGTCGTTTTCGTCGTCGTTGGCGAGTTTCTGCGTCAGTGTCTCCTCCTTTGTCGCGGAGGAAGAAGAGGATGGAGAAACCGGGTTCGCCGAGTCGATGTTCTTCATCGGAGAGTTGGCGTTCTTCAACAAAGGAGATGAACCGTTCTTCGAAACTCAAGAGCTCTCTCCAATTTCTTCCCCACACAACAATTGCCAACCCAAATAAAATAAGACTTATCCTTATTTTATTTAATCTTGCCAAGCATTCAAAATTTAAATTTCAACACTTAATTAACTTAATTGAAGAAGTTCAATCAATTAATTAAAGTGTGCGTTGGCAAGAATTAATGAGGGAGAGAGGGGAGAGGAAGAGTTACTCAATTAAATTCAAGGGGGGTGTCAACATTAAACAAAGGGGTTTAAGGAATGTGAAAGGTTGGGGCTCATGTGGGCCCCACCTCACAATTATGCTCACATGGGTAGTTAGGAGCTTGTGGGTCCCATCCCAACTCCCCCATGTAGGATATAACCACTTAAGATAAAAAAAAATTGTCCCACAATTTTATTCACTTCTCATTTAAATCACAAATTTTTAACTTCTCCACCCGTGAAAACGCAACCGCGGTAAAGGTCCTCATAAGCAATTACCGGCGTTGCGAGTTCATCGGTGCCCTCAGATTTTAATTCCGAGCACCGGTTCAAAAGATAGAAAAACTCGCTCATTCGTTTATTGAATGTACCCGAGCTAAACTTCAGAAATTGATTCCGGGCACACCGGGTCTCGGAATCAAGTGCCGTCAGAAGCCACAGACTCGTAAAATTCCAAAGTATTTAAGAAAAAAAATTTCCTTGAAATTTCCGGGTCTTTACAGTGGCAACGGAAGAAGGGATGGGAGGGGTCGGGGAACGGTAGTGGGGTGGGAGTGGATGGCGGCGGTGGAAGAAGGGATCAGAGGGGAGGGGAACGGTAGTGGGTGGGTGTGTAATGACCCGGGGTTTTGGGTTGCATTACATGGGGAAAATATGATGTTTGGGGTGTTCTGGGTGGTCTGGAAGGCCATCCCAGCTTCTCGGTGAAAAGAATCATAGCGGTGGCCTTGGGCTACCGGTGGCCTCGGCCTGCCGGTAGCCTCAGCCTACCGGTGGCCTCGACCTACCGGTGGCCTCGACCTACCGGTGGCCTCGGCCTACCGGTTGCCTCAGCCTACCGGTGGCCTCGGACTACCGGTAGCCCTAGCCTACCGGTGACCTTGGGGTACCGGTAGCTCTCGCCTACCAGTGGCCTTGGTGTAACGGTGACCTCTCCACAGATTTTTCCAGTAGCGCCTCCTTTTTGCGCGAATTGGGTTTTAAACCGTGTTTTGACCCCTTTAAGCATGTTTTAAAGACCATTAGTGACGATTAATTAAATGATTGGTGAGGTACCCTCCTTAAATGAAAAACCATGCATTGGTCATGCCTTTAACCGCGTTTTCAGAAACGCCTGTAGGGCATCCTGTGAGGAGTCCTTCCTTGGTTAAGGAGGTGTGCGTCGGTTTTAACCGCCCCGAAGGGCGGGGACCTTTTAAGTTGGATGTGTGGGGTGGGCTAGCCGCATGGTCAACCCACGATCCCGCTTCTTCCGTAGTTTCGATTTTTTCTCTCCATATCTTAACCGTACTGGGAATGCTGTATCTCAGCCTTTATAAACTAAAGGCTTCTCTTCTCGCTGGTTTTCTCTTTTTCTCACCCTGTGCTCGGAGTACCCTTCCTCCCGACGAGTTGTACCCCCGTTTCGAAGTTTTCCTTGATCGCGTTTCGTGGAATTCCTGCTACTCTTGATTTCCAGTTTCCACGCAAGGACGTAACGTCGATCCTTGATCAATCAGGTAAGGATCTTACCTTTGTCTCTCCTCCTTGTGTATCATGCGGGGTGGGTGTTCTATGGTTTCCACGAGGCAGTTAATCAATTCTGTAATGAAGATAATAACGGGTTAAAGAACGGGGCCAAGGAAGCTTGTTAATGTTGTTTCATGTTTTTACCCATGCTTTCCCTATGATGTTGTTATGAATTGAATGGGCTTAGGACTACTGAAAATCACGGCCGTTGGGGGCCTTTGTTTGTGCACCTATGCTATGCTCTGTTTTATGCTTTGTTTGGTGTTTGGGAATCTTGTATGAATTGGTTAAACACTTAAACTCGGCTGTTGAATATGAATGCCCATAACCTTGTGTGATCACCCCAGTTGAACTAAATAATATAAAAGAATGAATTATGAATGTTGGGCTGGATCAGTTATGGATGGGTGAACAGTGGGGCTGTGAATGGTGTGGTTGGAATGGCATGAGTTGTTGCGTGGCTGTGGTGGTGTTTGGCAGCAGGGTTGCAGGTTGGGTTGTGAACATGAATAAGTGGAAAGTTAATAACGAACTGGGTGGAATGGTAATGAATTAATGTGGGATAACCAATGGTTTGTTGGGTTTTTCTTTGGTTCCAGTACTTTGGGGGATCTCACTGATCCCTTTGTTGTTGTGACTTCACAAGAGAATCGGGTGTGAATGCTTAAATTACCCGATGGTTTTCCTTCTTACTTTATTGTTATTTTATCTGTATTTGTGCCTGTTAGTTGCCCAATAGTGAAGGGATCAACTCATACTGAACTGTTATGAAATGATAACTTGAATAGGGAAACCAGAAACTGTTTGTTGTGTGCCTGTTTTTTGAGGCAGCAGTGCTTGTGCACCTGCTTGTATCTGTTTGAGGAGCCATAGGTTGGGCTGTGTGTTGATATATATATGTAACTGCATGTTTTGTGTTTAGTCGCACCCCACCCGCGTTGGACACTTAGTGTCGAACACCCCATCTTATGGGGAAGGGCGTTTCCCCCTAGTTACTCTCCTTCCTGCTCCCTCTTCCCTCGGCTGTGATGGATGGAGGCAACCTTACACCCAAGACTCTTCGGGTAGGTTTCGATTGGTGTGTTGTTAGCCCAGGACTCTTCGGGCAAGTTTGTTTTTCCCAGGTGTCTTCGGGATGAGGCCCAGGTATGTGCGGGCAGGGATGTGGATGGTTGTGAGGCCTAGGTGTGTGCGGGCAGGGATGTGGATGGTTGTGAGGCCCAGGTGTGTGCGGGCAGGAAGAGCGTGGTAGTGTCAGGACGTTTGCCGTTAGGGATGAGCAACTAGCTAGTGGAGGAAATGGTGGTGCGGGGTACCCAAATGTTTTGTTCTTTACTATTACATTACTGCTTGTGTTATTTGGTGAGTGTGGCCGGTGAGGTGGGATGGATAGATTCTTTGATAGATGTTGGTTATTCTGCTTCTCACGGGACTTTAGAACGTCTCCCCACTTGTGCACGAGAGCTATAGGTTTTCCTATTGAGTATACTTTGTATGCTCACCCTACGTTTACTTTCAGGTTGCCAGGAGAACTTTGGAGGTCGTGCGGGACCATACTAGTCTGGACATTGGAGTTGCTGTTGGTCGCTGTTGGTTTCTGCTTAGCCTTTTTCCTTCCTGGTTGGTTTTGTACTTTGGAGTTCTTGTACTTTGTTCTGTTTTATTATTAAATCATGCATTTAGTTTGGTTTTCTTTTGAGTTTTCTATACATGGTGGTGTTTGGTGTTGACTCATTCTTTATCCTAATCCTGGTTAACTAAAAAGGGCAATGCCTCCCATATTGTGAAAATGTTATACCCTTGGTGCTAGTCGCCACTCCAGGGCCTACTGGAGGCGGGACTCGGGGGTCATTATCTCGTCTTCGACTTGAGGAAGGAAGGGCGGAGACCTTTGCCGCCCCTTCCATCGTCTTGCCGAAGGCGGGTCATGACAGGGTGGGGGGCACATTAGGGTTTTTTTTCATGTTTGCATATATATATATATATATATGTGTATATATGTATATATATAATAATAAAAGCTAGGAATTTATATAAAAAAATATATTGTATGAAGATTATGTATGTATGTATCTACATATATACCACCGATAAATGTTATTAAATTATGGATATTAAAATTAATTATATATTTTTATTATCAAAATTATATGTTTGTAATGGGTAATATATATATCTATATATTCAATTTTTTAAAAAATATTTGATGTTATTGAATAATTTATTGGCAACAGACTGTCTTAACGGTAAAAGATTTGTTGGTAACAATAACTAATAACACCATATCCATTTATCATTAAATCAATTGCTGGTATTATTATGATTAGACCACAGATATAAGTGTTAATACAAGATTTGTTGGTATTGAACTACTAATATAAACAGACATATCTGTTGGTAAAAATAATTGTTGATACGTATAGTTAATATCAACAGAATTTAATATCTGTTGGAATTAATCATTTTTACCAACAGATATATTATCTGTCAGTAATTTTCTGTTGGTAAATGTCACTTTTTTTGTAGCGATTGTTCAACGACTATATTGTCAACGGTAAGGATACTTAACGGTCATTTAAATCTAATTAGATATAATAAAACAAAAGGAGTGCATGTGTTTTCTTTATCCATAAGACATTTAATTAAAAGAAAAAGAATTTTATTCATAAATGTTCGGGTCGTTACAACCTTCCCCCCTTAAGAAATTTCGCCCTTAAATTTTTTTCCCACACTAAAACAGATGAGGGTAACTTTGCTTCATCACTTCCTCTAGTTCCCACGTCACTTCTTTAAACTTATGGTTTCTCCACAAGACTTTGACGAGGGGTATCGTCTTATTTCACAGAACTTTTTCTCTACGATCTAAGATTTTCACCGGTTTCTCTTCATAGGAGATGTCATTCTTCAATGGTACCACCTTTGGATTGAGTACATGTGATGAGTCAGATATCTATTTCCTCAAGAGCGATACATGGAATACATCATGTACTTGAGACAAGTTCAATGAGAGTGTTAGTCGATGGACCACTGCTCTGATGCGATCAAGGATCTCAAAAGGGCCGATGTACATCAGATTAAGCTTTCTCTTCTTCCCAAATCTCATAACTCTATTTCATGGAGATATGTAGAGAAATACCATGTCTCCAACATCAAATTCTAGGTCTCATCGACGATTGTCAACATAACTCTTTTTGCGACTCCGAGCAGCTTTGTTGGATGGGCTTAACCTTCTCCACCATTTCTTCGACCGTTTCCGAACCTAGAAGTTTTCGTTCCCCAACTTCATCCCAATGTGCCGGTGTTCTGCACCTCTTTTCATAAAGAGCTTCATAAGGAGCTATTTGAATGCTTGAGTGGAAAATGTTGTTGTAAGAGAACTCCACCAAAGGAAGATGTTGGTCCCATTCGCCTTTGAAGTACATTGAGCAAGCTCTCAACATGTCCTCAAATGTTTGTATAGTCCGCTCAGATTGGGAATCGGTTTGAGCGTGATAGACCATGCTGAAGTTCAACTCAGTGTTCAGAGCATATTGGAGACTCTTTCAGAACTTAGAGGTGAATCTTGGATCTCGATCGGACACAATCGATAGTGGTACTCCATGCATCCTTACCACTTATCTGATGTATATCCGTGCCAGCTGATCCAGTGAGAAATCCTCTCAAATTGCAATGAAGTGTGTAGTCTTTGTAAGACGATCCGCAACAACCCAGATAACATTGTTTCATTTGGATGTCTTTGAAAGTCCGATGACACCCAACTTTGATTTTTACCACGACCGATGATTATTTCGGGATCAATACGACGATGAACGACAGTCTCCATAGAATATAATAAAAAATTTAGATAAAGAAGGAAGAGGCCCGAAACCTTTAGAGAGAGTCTTGCACATCATGTTTATAATTAATTTAATTAATTTCATAAAGAAAATAATACCTGGATCTTCAGTATTTTCTTCGTTGATGATGTTGATCGTCTGGAATGACCCTTCCAGATTATCTCGTTGTGCTTCTAAGGATCCAAACTAGAATCCCTCTAGCGGTGATCCACACGTGCTCCGACGACCTCCGATCGACACCACTCGTTCTCCAAGTGCTAGCGCGGCGAAGCGAGTGTCTTGTGTCGGTCGTTCTCGATCGCTTGTTCTTCGACTTTGAAGAACGTCTCTCAGTCTTAAGAGGGGTGAGAAGAGGATTCGAGAGAGAAATTGTTTACCTCAACAATTCTCAATTCACCGGGTGTGCGGTTCGGTATATGACACAATAGACGTATGTGTCTATTTATTGACATGGGGCTTCAGTTACAATATTTAATTGCGTAACAACAATTAAATACATTCACAACCTTAGAGAAAATCTATGCTATTAATAATAATACCGCGTCATTATTTATGGTGCGCCAACTTGCGCAAAACATAATTATAAATAAAATTCCACGTCACAAAATAATAACAATGTTATTTTAATTTGTGCAACTAGTTAATTATTTATCATCTTGCAAATAATTATTTTACTACCAGACCGACCTTGGTCCTCTCGAACTCCACTTCCATTTATTGAACACCCGAATAAATAAATAAATAATTTATTCTCTTAAATAAATAAATAATTTATTCTCTTAAATAAATATTTTATTTACAAACTAGTAAATAAATATTTATTAAATGTTCAATAAAATAAATAAATATATTTTACCCACAATCCGGTGAATAAATATTTATTTAATTTATGCAATTATTTTAACTTGAATAAAATTATTCCATTGTCTTGAAAATAATATTTATTAATTAAATTCAAATAGAATTTAACCGAGACCACCAAAAACACTTAGTGTGTGGCCCTTTAGGATTCTTTCTCGTTGACATTAGACGTACTTTCCTAAAGTCCAAGAGTACTGTTTAGCAACGAGTCAAAACACCCAAGAGAAATAACTTAAAGTCGCAACAACGACATCCACATATGAACGCTCACTGTGTAATATAATCCATTTTTCGTAATATCTCATTAAATAGGTTTCATGATAGTGTCATCAGTCTTTGTGCTTGATACGTCGTTTTTTGACTACCTGAAATAAACTCGTCGTTACACTATGATCATGGAATTTCGAGCGACGGTTCTATTTCAATCAAAGGGTCAAGATATCAACTTCCATAAATAGAAGGGACAAATTATTCCTCGACTTATCCATTAATAACATGCCACTCGTGACGCACACAACGTGCCCTACTTCCCGCCAACTGTCTCCGTGACGGTTTTCGTCAGTAAATCAAAGTGCACGAGTCGTGGCACGTATTAATGACAATCTTTAAGTCTAAGGATCATTACACACGCTCAAGAATATCCGATGACACCAAAACATGCGGAATTTCTACTGACGAGTCTGTTCTCATAATTTACTGTCTTGGAGATTACCAAGTGCGAACTTCATGAGAGGAAACCTCATCTGCTTACGAGTACTCGCATTTGACGGTCTGTATACTATGTGTCCCATCATAGTATGTCATCCAACCACAGAACTATATTTAAGAATATTGTTATAACATTTCAGGGTTCTCATCATAGCATAGAACTGCCACGAACTTATCAATGCAACAAATACTCTAGGACATTATTACATCATAGTCATGCAGAACAATGAACAATATGTAGTACATTAAATATCCATGTAATCAAAGTACAAATAGTTGGTTCTAGGACACCAACTCTAACAAACTCCCACTTGGACTAGAGCCAACTGCCTACGACTTTCAGTCCGTTAGACCTCACATGACGATCATGTTTCTGCTGAGTCAAAGCTTTAGTCAAGGGGTCTGCCACGTTGTTTTCTGTGGAAATACTGCTCGCTTTAACTTCACCTCTTTGAGAAAAATCCCTTAAAAGATGATACTTCCGAAGTACGTGCTTCGTCCGCTGATGTGACCTTGACTCTTTTGTGAGAGCCACCGCTGCAGTATTATCACAGTACATTGTGATGAGATCTTTAATGCTAGGTATCACATCTAGCTATTGGACGAAGCTTCGCAACCAAACCGCTTCTTTAGCTGCCTCAAAAGCTGCGATATACTCGGACTCTACTGTAGAATATGTGACCACACTCTGCTTTGAGCTCTTCCAGCTCACTGCACCTCCATTCAAAGTGAAGATGTATCCCGTTTGTGACTTCATGTCATCTTGATCAGTCTGGAAAATAGCATCTGCACATCCTCTGATGACTAGTTCCTCATCTCCTCTATAAACCAGAAACATATTCTTAGTACGCCTCAGATACTTTAGGACAGTCTTGACTGACATCCAATGGCGGTTACCTGGGTCAGCTTGATATCTGCCTACCACACTCAATGCGCAGGCGACATCCAGCCTAGTACATAACATGACATACATGACTGACCCAATCACTGATGCGTATGGAGTCATTTCCATTATCTTTCTTTCCTCATGTGTCTGAGGACACATTTTCTTGGAAAGATGAATGCCATGTGACGCTGACAAAAATCCCCTCTTGGATTGTTCCATACTGAATCTCTTCAGTATCTTATCAATGTATGCACTTTGACTTAGGCCCAAAAATCTCTTGGATCTATCACGATGGATCTTGATCCCAAGAATATACGTTGCCTCGCCCAAGTCATTCACGCAGAAGCATTGATTCAACCATTCTTTAACAGACTGTAAGACTGATATCTCGTTTCTAATAAGTAATATATCATCAACATATACTATTAAGAAAACGATTACACTCCCACTAAACCGTTTGTAGACACAAGACTCACATTCGTTCTTGACAAAACCAAATTTTTTCATGGCTTTATCACCTTCATCAAAACGAATGTTCCATGACCTGGATGGTTGCTTTAATCTATAAATGGATTTCTGCAACTTGCATATCTTATTGGCATCCTTTGGAGTCATAAACCCTTCAGGTTGTGTCATGTAGACATCTTCCTGAAGGTTCCCATTAAGGAAGGCTGTTTTGACATCCATTTTCCAAATCTCATAGTCATGGTAAGCGACAATGACCAATAGAATTCTGATGGATTTCAGCATTGCATCTGGTGAAAAGGTTTCGTCGTAGTCAATGCCCTGACGCTGTTTGAACCCTTTTGCAACCAGTCATGCCTTATAGGTACTGACTTGTCCTTCCATGTCCAGTTTCTTCTTGAATACCCATTTGCAACCAATAGACTTTACATCAACTGGAGGATCTACCAAAATCCAGACTTGGTTTTGGTATATGAAATCCATTTCAGAATTCATGGCTTATTGCCACTTGACAACATCTGTGCCACTTACTGCTTCCTTGTAGGTTAGATGATCATTATTATCAACTAATAACGATTCACCATCTTCGGTAATTAGAAAACCATACCGTTCCAATTCTCTAACCTCTCTTGTACTCCTACGCAACTCTTGTGTCTCTGGAACAATTCTTTCTTCCACGGGACTTTGTGGAATCTGTTCATGTACCAACTCTTGTGTACCTTGAGCCTCAACTTCATCGAAGTCTATCTCGCTCCCACTATCTCTTTTGGAGATGTGCTCCCTCTCAAGGAATATGGTGTGTCTTGCCACTATAACCTTTTTTTCTGAGGGGTTGTATAGGTAATATCTTCTTGTTTCCTTGAGGTATCCTATAAAGGTACACTTTGTGCCTCGGGGTGCAAGTTTGTTACCCGAAGATGCCTTAACAAACGCATCGCTTTCCCACACATGTAAATTCAATAATATGGATTTCTTTCCACTCCAGAACTCGTATGAAATACCATTTATCGATTTAGTTGGTACTTGGTTTAGTATGTGCGCCGTTGTTTGTAACACATATCCCCAAAAGGATAATGGAAGACTCACATGACTCATCATTGATTTCACCATGTCCAACAGGGTGCAGTTCCTCCTTTCGCTCACACCATTCCACTGGGGTGTGTATGGAGGAGTGAGTTGGGATAGGATCCCAAACTCTCGTAAGTAATCAATGAAGTCTTGATTAAGATATTCTCCACCTCGGTCTGAGCGGAGTTTCTTAATCTTCTTACCAAGATGGTTCTCAACTTCATTCTTGTATTCTTTGAACTTATCAAAAGAATTCGACTTATACCTCATTAAGTAGATATATCCATATCTACTAAAATCATCAGTAAAAGTTATGTAATATGAGTACCCTTCCCTTGCTTCAACTGGAAATGGTCCACACACATCAGTATGAATCAATTCAAGAAGTTTTTTAGCCCTTTCACCTTTCCCACTAAATGGGGCTTTGATCATTTTGCCTTGTAAACATGCATGACATACACCAAGTGGTTTTAGTTCAAAAGAATCTAAATATCCATATTGATGTAACTTTGTTAAGTGTTTCTCGTTTACATGACCTAGCCGGTGATGCCAAAGTTGGGTGTGGTATGAGTCATGTGAAGTATCTTTGTTATCGATTTTCATTACTTGGTTTGTGTAATCCAACACGTAAAGACCTTTGTATAAATGTGTCCTACCAAAACAAATGATATCTTTGTAAAAGAAGCGACACTCATTTCCAAACTTGAAAACAAATCCATCTGTATCTAATCTGGATACAGAAATAATGTTTTTAGTAACAGGCGACACATAATAACAACCCTTTAATACCAAGATCATCCTAGTTGGCAACGTGAGGTGGTAGTCCCCGACAGCTACAACACAAGTCTGACTCCGTTGAATGCTCGTAGATCTACCTCCATTTGGCCAATCTTCCTGAATATACTTGGTTCCTGTATTTGGATACATATGTGAGCACCATAAGATGTATCTAATACCCAATTTGTAGAAACAGATAGATCGTATTTGATAACAAACGCACCTGAAGCTTCCCCTTGCTTCTTAGGCTGGGTGCAGTTCTTCTTCCAGTGGCCCTTCTTGCCACATGTGAAACAAAAAACCTCCTGTTCCCTTGCCTCCCCTTTGATCTTCCTTTTCTTGGAAGGTTGTGAAGAAGCTTTGAGTTTAAAGCTCTTCGCCTTCCCTTTCCTCTTATTCACCATAAGGACAAAAGACTTTTCTTGCTTCATATCTTTGTCCACTTGACGAATGAGGATAAGAAGATCAGATAGAGACTTCTCAATGTTGTTTATATTGAAATTGACAACAAAGTTATAGAAGCTCTGAGGAAGTGATGCAAGAATGAGATTGGTGCCCTTGTTCTTCGAGGAGTTTAAATCCTAGAACCTCCAGGTGCTCAATGTAGTCAATGGGCTTGACTACATGAGGCCCAGCTGGGGCACCTTCTCCAAGCTTATTCTGAAAGAGTGCTTTAGAGATCTCAAACTTTTCATGTCTTGCTCTCTCCTGGTAAAGAACACGGAGGTGCTCAAGCATGCTACAAGCATTCATGTTTTCATGAGACTTCATGAGCTCACTAGACATTGATGACAACATCAAACATTGAACGTAGACTATGTCGTTCATATGTTTTTCATAGACCAGGAAATCCTCATCACTCGCCTCTTTGGCAGGCAGATCAGGTAATGCTGACTCCATCACGTAAGACTTCTGTTCATTGTGTAGGATAACCCGAAGATGTCTAAACCATTTCTGGAAGTTACTATTGGCGAGGATGTTGTCTTTATCCATAATTGATCGCAAGGATAGTGTGGTTGACAAGCTTGCCATTTTTATTCTACAATTAAAAGAGCAGATCATTAGTACTTTATTGATTACATTTTATGAGAAATAATAAATTTTTATTAAGTCTCTAATTATTTTATCAAGTCCCAATGACCCTCACCATTGAACCCAGAATGTCCAGTTGCCATGACATTCTAGTGGCAATGATCCATATTCCCCTTCACATAACCCCAACAAGGGTTGGTCAAGTAATTAGAAGGTATTTAGGTAGGCAGGTCTTTGCCAACTGCGGGCTTGCAACTCCTTGATCTATTGAGTGGACTCCCCAATCCTGAAATCATGACTTTGGATTTCCTCAACTCTTGCTTCCAATATTACACCAAGTCTAGCAAGAGCTACTCCTCTTGATGTAATATGGTTAAGTCAACCTGAAACCTTTCATAAGGGCTTCCTGTATAAAAGTATGTGTCCCAACAAGGGTTGGTCAAACACACAATTTTATTGAGTTTTGCCCCTAATCAAGTAACGAAAGGCTTGATCTGACTTAATATTTTATTTGAGGGATTTTTATCTCTTATGCCTGAATTGCTTATTATCATTATCACATGCTTGTTAATATTAAGTGTAACTTACTTAAGTGATCAACCATGTCTTGATAATATTTACGCATAAGTCTGGTTTATTTTAGTTCTATCTTGCATGCTTGTTTAATTCATTAATTATGTGATCATGACAACACATCCACAATGATAAACCATACAACTGACAGAAATAAAATAAAGAGAATGATCATGAGCTTTTATAATGGTTAGTTTATCCAGCGGTTGATAAACTAACCCTCACCTAGGGGAGAAACATCTTGAACCTTTTGGGTTTGTGTTTACAGCTTTCCACCTGTCCACCTCTGTATCTCTTGGGATTGGTTTCATCTCCGCTCCAGCTTGAACCGCCTCCACTAGCTTGGGAGTTCTATCCATTACAGATGCCTTTTTTTATTTTTTTTAACTCACATGCAGGTGAGTAAAAAGGGGTTTTACATAAAAGAAACCTTGGGCACGCAGACCATACATATTAATGACGAGAAGGCTTGCAGGCCAACAAATTTAATTTAAATAAATAAATTAAAAGAAACTATCCACATACAAAGGTATTGGTTTAGCTTATGATCATCCATACATGCAACAATATTTACGCATAAATAAAACTAGCATCCAATTCTTTAATCATTCTTGTTTAAGATAAATCACGCTCGAATCAATTAATTATCATCTTTAATTAATCAATCCTTTTATTTTAAACCCTTTTCTGAATTTCCTTGAGATTCTCATATGTCATAATTGTAAACAAATAAATCCATTTAAAATTATCTTTGTATGTAATTTGTACCTTAGAGGCAACCTGGTGAAATCCTATTCATAATTACCCAATGAGTAGAAATGAACATTATGCAGATGTTAAATTAAACACATATATATAAAACACCTATCACGTGTTGTGCCTTAGCTTTACGTCTGCACGATGATACACGTCTCAAGGGTTTGTATAATATAATAATAAATTTTAATAAATATGCGTAATTTGGATGAGTACATGACGTGTAGTTCCAACTACACGACATGTACTATTTTTCACCGTCCATCCGAAGTACATGCCCGGGGAAACGACGTGTGAGTGTACTTCAGAAATTTTCGGAGTACACGACATGTCTAGTAGGCCACACGTCGTGTAGTTCCTCGTTACACGGTCTCCAGCTGGGCAAGCCGTGTATGAGGTACACCGTCCAACCCTAACCCGAAGGGACTACACGTCGTGTCCAGTGGGCCACACGGCGTGTAATCCGGAAACCGCATGCCACTTGTTCCTGGTCAACACATAGAGTCATTAAGACTTAGACAAACTCCAATGACACGGCTTAGTTTGGCGGACCAGACCCGGTGCATTTAATCTTGGCTACACGAAGTGTACTCCCGAATACATGTCGTGTGTTCTTGTGTTGTATGTCCAGGAACCTTTGGCACCTCCGGATCAGATCCTCTATTTTATTTTAATCAAAATTAAAAAAAAAGATCGTTTCTGTAAGGTGAATGAGAAACGAAAGAGGAAGAACAGATCTCGAGATTCAGATTTGCAGAACGATTAATTTGAATTGAAATAACTAAATTATTAAATGCGTAAATCATCAACGAAATATTTAAATAATTATAAACTATGATGTAACTGCTCTAATACCACTTGAAGGTTCCGGGCGCAGCGGAAGCGTGGTTGGGACGACACCCAACTTTTATTTTTACCATGATCAATGATTATTTTGGGATCAATACGACGATGAACGCTAGTCTCAATGGAATATAATCAAAGATTTAGATAAAGAAGGAAGAGACCCGAAACCTTTAAAGAGGATATTGCACATCATGTTTATAATTAATTTAATTAATTTCACAAAGAAAATAATACCTGGATCTTCGTTATTTTCTTCGTTGATGATGTTGATCGTCCGAAATGACCCTTCCGAATTATCTCATTGCATTTGTAAAGATCCAAACTAGAATCCCTCTAGCAGTGATCCACACGTGCTCCAATGGATTCCGATCGACACTGTTCATTCTCCGGGTGCTAGCGCGGCGAAGCGAGTGTCTTGTGTCGGTCGTTCTTGATCGCTTGTTCTTCGGTTTTGAAGAACGTCTCTTGTTCTTGAGAGGGGTGAGAAGACGATTCAAGAGAGAAACTGTTAAGCTCAACAATTCTCAATTCCCTGGGTGTGCGGTTCGGTACATGACACAATAGACATATGTGTATTTATTGACATGAGGCTTCAATTACAATATTTAATTGTGTAACAACAATTAAATACATTCATAACCTTAGAGAAAACCCATGCTATTAATAATAATACCGTGTCATTATTTATATTGCGCCAACTTGCGCAAAACAGAATTATAAATAAAATTCCGCGTCACAAAAATAATAGGAACGTTATTTTAATTTGTGCCAAATAGTTAATTATTTATCATCTTGCAAATAATTATTTTACTATTGGACCGACCTTGGTCCTCTCGAACTCCACTTCCATTTATTGAACACCCGAATAAATAAATAAATAATTTATTCTCTTAAATAAATATTTTATTTATAAACTAGTAAATAAATATTTATTGAATGTTCAATAAAATAAATAAATAAATTTTACCCACAATCCGGTGAATAAATATTTATTTAATTTATGCAATCATTTTAACTAGAATAAAATTATTCCCTTGTCTTGAGAATAATATTTATTAATTAAATTAAAATAGAATTTAACCGAGATCACCAGAAACACTTAGTGTGTGACCCTTTAAGATTCTTTCTCGTTGGAATTAAGCGGTTTTGCCTAAAGTCCAAGAGTACTGTCTAGCAATGAGTCAATGCATCCAAAATAAAGAACTTAAAGTCGCAACAACGACATCCACATACGACTCACTGTGTAATATAATTCATTTGTCACAATATCTCATCAAACAGGTTTCATGATAGTGTCATCAACCTTTGTGCTTGATATGTCGTTATTTGACTACTTGAAATAAACTCGTCGTTACACTATGACCATGAAATTTCACGCGACGATTCTATTTCAATCAAAAGGCCGAGATATCAACTTTCATAAATGGAAGGGACAAATTCTTGCTCGACTTATCCATTAATAACATGCCACTCATGACGCACCCAACGTACCCTACTTCCCGTCAACTGTCTCTGTGACAGTTTTCGTCAGTAATTAAAGTGCACGAGTCGTGACATGTATTAATGATAATATTTAAGTCTAAGGATCATTACACACACTCGCAGATAGGAATATCCGATGACACCAAAACATGCAGAATTCCTACTGGCGGGTCTGTTCTCATAATCTCATGTCTTGGAGATTACCAAGTGTGAACTTTATAAGAGGAAGTATCATATGCTTACGAGTACTCGCACTTAACGGTCTGTATGCTATGCATCCCATCATAGTATGTCATCCAATCGCAGAACTATATTTAAGAATATTGTTATAGCATTTCAAGATTCTCATCATAGCATAGAACTGCCACGAACTTATCAATGCAACAAATACTCTAGGACATTATTACATCATAGTCATGCAGAACAATGAACAATATGTAGTACATTAAATATCCATGTAATCAAAGTACAAATAGTTGGTTCTAGGACACCAACTCTAACACATACAGACTCACCACTTATCTGATGTATATCTGTGCCAGTTGATCCAATGAGAAATCCTCTCAAATTGCAATGAAGTGTGCAGTCTTTATAAGATGATCCACAACAACCCAGATAGTATTGTTTTCTTTGGATGTCTTCGGAAGTCCAATGACAAAATCCATGATGATGTTTTCCCATTTCCATATTGGTATGAGTAATGGTTGCATCATTCCTTTAGAATACTACCTCTCAGCCTTCACTTGCTGACATACCAGGTACTTTGATGTATATTTAGCGATCTCTTTTTTCATGTTATCCCACCAATAGTGTTCTTGGAGATCCCGATACATTTTCGTGTTTCCTGGGTGAATGGAGAAATTCGAACTATGTGCATAATCTAAAAGTTTTTTTTAACTCCAGATTTGATGGAACACACAGTCTTGACCCAAATCTCACAATTCCTTCTTTTTTAACATTGAACTCAGATGATTTTCCTTTTTTGATAGTTTCCATTTTCTTCTAAATTCCCACATCATCTTTTTGAGCATCCTTTAACCTTTCCAAAAGAGATGACAGATCAATCATTTGTGAAAAGATTAATGATGTTCTATTCTTTATGATTTCCATGTCCAGCTTCATCAAATCTAAGAAGACTAGATCCTTTTCAATTCTCACCAATGATAGAATTGTTGGGTCCTTTCTACTTAGATCATCTGTCACCTTGTTTGATTTCCCAAGGTGGTAATGAATTGAGCAGTCGTAATCCTTGATGACCTCTAATCATCTTCATTGGCGCATATTTAGCACTTTTTGTGTGAATATATATTTGAGACTTGTGATCCGTATATATTTCACACTTTTCCCCAAAGAGATAATGCCATCAGATTTTCAACGCAAAGATCATCGCTGCCAACTCCAGATTATGAGTGAGATAGTTTTGCTCATGAATTTTCAATTGTCTTAAGGTATAGACAATGACTTTGTCATTCTGCATCAACACACAACCCATGCTCTTCTTTGAAGCATTGCTGAAGATTACAAAAAGCTCCCCACTTGTGGGTAGTGTGAGCATAGAGGAAGTGATAAACCTTTTCTTCAACTCCATGAAGCTTTATTCACATTCATCATTCCAAGAAAACTTGACTCTCTTCCGAGTTAGCTGGGTAAGAGGGTTTGAAAATCATGAGAAATTTCTCTCAAATCAGCGATAATATCCAGCTAACCCCAGAAAGCTACGGATATCCATCACAGATGTCGGCCTCGACCATCCCTCAATTGATTTTGTTTTGGAAGGATCCACAGATATCCCATTTCTTGTGATGATATGACCCAGGAATGTGACCTTCTTCAACCAGAACCCACACTTTCTGTACTTTGCATAAAGCTTCTTCTTTCGCAAGGTCTCTAAAACAGTGCTCAGATGCTCCTCATGCTCCTCGTTTGTTTTGGAGTATATTAGAATATCGTCTATAAAGACTACCACAAATTTGTCGAGGTAATATCTAAAGACTCTATTCATCATTTCCATAAAGATTACTGGAGCATTAGTGAGTCTGAAAGGCATTACTATGAATTCATAGTGCCCGTACATTGTACAAAAAGAAGTATTAGATATATTCTCCTTATTCACCCTTGGTAATATCCCGACCACAGATCCACTTTGGAGAAGTATTGTGCTCCACGTAGCTGATCGAACAAGTCATCAATTCATGACAAATGATACTTGTTCTTTATCGTGATTTTGTTGAGCTCATGATAATCAATGAAAAGATGCATTGACCCATCCATTTTCTTGACAAATATGACCGATGCACCTCATGGTGAAGCGCTTGGGTGTATAAATCATTTATTCAGATTCTTCTGTAGTTGTTTCTTTAGCTCCTCAAGCCCCACAACAACTATTCTATATGGAGTCGTGTATATTGGCAACATCCCAGGTATAAGATCAATCGAGAATTCAACATCTCTTTTAGGAGGAAAACCAGACAATTCCTTGGAAAACACATCAGTGAATTCCCTTACAACAGGCATGTCTTTGAGGATAGTTCTTTCCTTAGACTTGATCATCTGAGCAAGATACACGTGCTCATATGACAGTAATATCCATGCATGAGATATTGATGCTAAAGAAGATTCATCATCCTCCTTGCACTTGTATAGAATTGAGGGTCGATTCACCATATGGAGAGTGATTTCCCTCTCACGACAATTTATGTTGGCTCTATATAGGGAAACCCAATTCATGCCAAGAATTGCATCAAATTACACCAAGGGAAGTATGATGAGGTTCGTCGGGAAGTTCAAACCACAAATTGTGACAGGGGAGAAGTCATATGTATGAGATGCTATAATTGCCCCATTTGCTGTTTTCACCGACATCTCTACTTCCATGCTTTGTGGTGATACTTGGATTGTTCTACCAAACTTTCGGGATATAAAAGAATGTGTAGAACTAGAATAAAAAAGCACATTCTCTATTCTTGATTGAATAACCAACGTACTTGTCACCACTTCATTGTTAGGATTCACTCCAATGGTAGTGATGACAAAAGCTCACCCTTGTTGCCTTGGAGGTTGTTGGTTGCCTCTGAAAACCCTTGGCTTAGGGCACTAGTTCGCAAATTACCCTGGTTCTTTGCAGTTGTAGCAATGAACAATGCGTTGAGGATCAAACGAAGCGTTCCTTTCCTCTGTCACAACAACGGGTTTTTCTTTCCGACAATCACTGGCTAGGTGTCATTCCTTCCCGCAAAGCATTTCCTCATCCCCTTCAAGCAATTTCCAAGGTGCTTTCCGCACTTTTGACAAGCGGGGTGCTGGAATTTTTTAGCACCGTTGGATTTGTCCATCGGACCGCCAGAATTAAAGTCCACTTTCCGCTTATTATCCTCATGCTACTTCTGAGATTCGTCAATCTCTATCTCGACTTTTAGGGCATATCAGACAATCTCCTCATAGCTGTCAAAGTCGTGGATCACCAAGGATTTTCGTAGGCTAGGTTTTAGCCCACCAAAGAAGCAGTCAACCTTGCATTCGGGGGTAACGACAAAACTAGAGGCGTATCGTGCAGTTCTGGTGAAGTTTGTCTTATACTCCCCAACAGATTCATCGTCCTTTTGCTTGAGTGCACGTAAATCTCTTTACATCTTAAGATAGAGGGTACGGGGAAAATATTTATTGGAAAACATTTTCCGGAAATCCTTCCATCTCATCGCCTCGATCTCTTCATCAGGCTTCGCATTTTTGATCAATGTCCGCCATTGATCAGCTTCACCCTCCATACAATAAGCAGCCAGAAGAACCTTATCTTGTTCAAAACATTGAAGGATGTAAAAGATCTTTTCAATGAAGTTGATCCATTGTTCAATGATTGAGGGATCAAGTGATCCATTGAAAGTAGGAGGCCTTTGTCTCATTAAGCTCTCGATTGCGACTTATTCTTTCTTGGGGGGGGGGGGGTTGGATGCTCCTTTTGATTCAGGTTTCTATTCAAAACTCGAGTTAACTGATAGAGTATCGTGATAAATTTTATGATTCCTGCTCCCATCAGATTGAGCATCTCATTAGAGCAGTCATCACATTGATCTTCACATCGATTGTTAGCCCGATTCCTCCTATTACCGACCATTGGCTAGAATAAAAAGAAATTTAGGGGAAAATATTATAAATTATTAAACACATAAAGGAGAATCTAATGATATTAAAGGGGTAACTTATAAATTACATTTATCTCCTCAACTTATGAATTTCTAAGCTTCGATCCAAGTTATCCATGATCTACTTCATAACATATATTCTTAGGGGCATTTTTTCCCCTTAATAATGGTCCGTACTAAGCTTATGAATTTACCAATGCATATCCTTTGGGAGTGTCGAACCAAGAGTGCAACAAGACCCGTTTTCGTGCACCAGTTCTCGTTTGATTTTAGCTCTAAGCGGTGTTTTTCAGGTTTTACCCCTAGATACATCTGTGCCAGAGTTATCTCTACTTATTCATATCCAAACATGGATGTATTTGCTTGATAAACCACTTACTCTATACTCACCAAAATTTAGGGATTCATTTCTTATACTTAGTCTTATCCCTAAGACTTTCATTAGAGTTTTCTAATCTTAATTCCAAAAACAACTAAACCTATCATATGATACCAACTATAACAACCCTGCTTTTTTATTTCATATTTAAACATGATTTATTACATAAACTTACACTTAATACCACTCAAAAGATCGAGAGGTCTAGTGTCTTTGAGGTTTATGAACATTACATAACAACTTAAAACATGAAATACACATCTTTATTGAAAATTTCTTTTACATGACCACAACATTCCTTCATACTTAAATGCATGAGATAACATGAGGACATACATAAGAAAATGGTGAACTATAAAGCCCAGTAAGGGAGTAAACAAGGCATAACATGAAGAATATAATACATGTTAGGCGATAGACATATCAATGAAACATAAAAGAAACATAAACATAAAAGCATGATATAACATGATTATCATAACATGAAAATGTGACAACAACTTAAAACACTGCATCATCAACATAAAGGAATCGGATAAACCCCTATCCCAACATGGTGGACAAAAGTCCTATAAAGGAATCAAGTAAACCCATGTTCCAACATGACGTATCATAATACAAAACATTACCCAATGCATTGGAGTGCTATCAGGACGCACCCTTCATAACCATTTCAATCTCATGCTTAAATGTTCCACATAGATCATATAACATGGATTAATTCAACATAATCATTTATTTCATGATCAAGTAATGTGGAATTCGAACATGTAAGTCACCATTTGATAAGTATGTGTGCATAAAAGTGAATACCCCTGATAGAGGAATGTGTATGGTATTCACTACACGATGATTTTGGCATGGAAAATCGCGATGTAATTTTGGAAGCATAACGACATCATATGGAAATTCATAAATTGGGTTGATGAGAGCGAAAGGGGTCTCTCATCATTTATACATGATATGGAAAGTAAGGGGATCATGAAAGATAATATCCCAACATGCGAAATGGAATTTAGATGCATAATATAAAAGAAAATGCTTGAATGAAAATGAGAAGGGAGAGATCCCTTACAGAATTTCGGCATAGTAACGGGTGAGTTTAAAAGATCATAGGGGGGATTAATGAGAGTGAAAGGAAGATCTCATCATGTATACATAAAATGGACAATAATGAGATATGAAAGAACATATCCCAAATCAAGCATATGAAAATTAAAAGGCATGACATAAAAAAGAGGTGCTTGAAGAAAAAGGAGAGAGAGATTCCTTACTTGGATGTGTGATCCCAAAGGCTTGAGGGAGGCTTCTTGGGAGCTTGGAGGCACCTTGGGAGGACTCTAGGGATTAGGGGGATAGGGTGGTCGAGCTTCAAAGAGTTTGAGTGAAGAGAAATGAGTGCTTGGGTGGGTTTATATAGTAAAAGTGGGGGAATTTTTTTATTATTTTAGTCTTGGACACTACACACTAAAATATTCAAAACCACAAACCATCCCATGGTTTTTGCCCATGGTTTCTGGTAAAGGGGAGTGGTATACATTATTTTATAAGTCTAAGGGTCAAAGATATTAAAATATTTCCCTTTCTTATGTGGAGGTGAGTCACACTTTTAAGGAAATGATTTTAAAATCTTTAAATATTTTATATGTCTTAGAGGATTCACGAAGGCTTTATAAAATAAATCAAATAAACATGAAATTACATTATTTTAAATAAAAAACATATATTTGGCTGAAGATATCTTTTATAGTATTTTATTACATCACTATTGGGTTATTATGATGTCATAAAACACATAATATATTTATACGGTATTTATTTTTTACCAAAAAAAATCGACTGTCTTAGAACATTATAAAAAATTCAACGTTGGATAATTTCGACGTCCCGATTCCAAAAATAATATTTATTTTATCTAAATAATTTTATAAATATGTGATTTTTCACTTTTAAAATAAAAATCGATATTTTTTGAAAATTGACAGGTTTTTGACAAAAACAGTTTTCAAACCTTAATAAAATTTACATTTGACTTCATAAAAATTATACGATCATTTATATTTAATAAAAGTAATTTAATAATAATATTTTATTAAAATAATATTTAATTAAAAAATCCATTAATTCATCAAAATAAATTTCTTAATTGAATTTGAATATTAACCAAAAAATACTATTTGTGCTTTAAAAATCATTTACAAAGTAACAATAATAGAATGAAAGCATATTCATTATTCTATGTAAAAATAATGCACACAATCATAATGCTAGGGTCTTGTTATATATCTCTTTATTACACCAGCATACACCCTAAGAGTAAGGTATGCGATGAGTGAGGCTTTCATGGGGCCGTTCGGTCAACATGGTTTGGGCCGTGATCTCGATGAGTTTGAACTTCTCCAGTAAACGGTTTCGCTCATGCTTAAGTTGTTGGATCTCAACTTGAGCTTGGTTTAGGGCAAATCCCAAAAATGCTATCTCCCTTGGAAGTTCCGATTAATGAGCTTCATAGGGTACGATTCTACTGGTTGAGGCTATCACTTTGTCTGTGTCAAAAGGATTTGTTAAAACCCTATATTTATACTATTCATGTGGTCACTGTTCAACAACTATATTATTAACGGTAAGGATACTTAAAGGTCATTTAAATCCAATTGAATATAATAAAACAAAAGGAGTGCATGTGTTTTCTATATCCATAAGACATTTAATTATAAGAAAGGGAATTTTATTCATAAATGTTTGGGTCGTTACAAGATGACCTAGATGTCTTTGAGCGAGATGTGATGCGATTAGATAACCTAGGTATCCATGGGTGAGATGTGATGTGATGTGATGATCCAGGTGTCCTTGGATGATATGTGATGTGATGACTCAAGTGTGTTCGGGCAGAGTTGTTATACGGAAGAGATGAGAGTGCTAAGACGTACGTCATTGGGGTGTGAGAGCATCATTCCAGTGGGAAAGCGATGCGAGGTACCTTTTTATCGATATGCTTCTTATTATGTTATTGTACTTGAATGCATTAGGATGAGATTGGTTAGTTGATCTGCTTAGGTGGTGTTGGTTCTACTGTTTGCTCACGGATGCATTAGTATGCTCTTTTTCACATGTGCACGAGCGACTTTTGTTATGACCCCTGAGTATACTTATATGATCACCATACGTATATACAAATTTTTTTGAGGTTTCCAGGAGGATTTTATGGACCATGCCAGACATTTCTAGCTCGAGCTTTAGAGTTGTTGTTGAGTCACTGCCATAACTTTTCTTTTGGGTATTTATTTGGAGATTCTTTCATTTTTTTACATTATATATGCATTCTGAGATGGTTCTGGTTTCCTTTTTTTACATCATGTCATGAGGTTGCTTGTACACTACAGGAAAATGACCATTTTTTGACGGTTATTTTTGGATATGGCGGCGGTTTCAAAAATCCGCCGCTAAATTGTGTGTCAGCATACAATACGCGGTAGATTTCTCGATTTAGCGGTGGTTTATGGTAACCGTCATAGTGGATGCATTTAGGGGCGGTTCAAACCGCCGCTAAAAAAAATCATTTTCATCGGGAAAACCGCCACTAAATTATTGTCCGTAGCGGCGGTTTTAATCACCACGGATAGCAAAATACCAAAATTGTAGCGGCGGTTTTAACCGTCGCTAAAGCCAGATTTACAAAAAAAAAGTAGCTGATTTTGCAGCCTTAGTACCAGTGCCCTGAAAAAAAAACCATTCCAATTTCACATGCACATACATCCCACATCCAAAAGAATACCAGGAGACCAACATTTTCATAAGAATCACATGATAGATACTTGAATAATAGGTTTAGTATGATTTGGGTACATAAAATTTATTCCAAGTACATGAAGTGTCACTTTTGGATATAGTGGTTTCACAATCAGGGATATCTGTTGATCTTGAGTATGTTGATGTATTTGTGTATCTGTCATAACCGAGGAATATAATCGATAGTTGATGTTTTATTGGATTGTATGGGAATTAACGGAGAATCATTTTGGAGATCTCTCACTTAGCATTGCCAATGACCACAGTTACCAAGAATGGATTCACGTTTGACTGTACATACTAGTGTGAGGATGTTTCCATAGTGTTGAAGAAGTGGTTGTTGTCAGCTCTAATCCTGAGCATTCTTGAGCTTAACGTTGGACATGTAGTGAAATGTGATGCATCTGGTTCTGACTTAGGATATGTTATGATGCAGAGTGATAAATTAGTCACTTTGGGTTTCATCAGCTTTTAACCCACAAGATGAAATACTCTAATCCTGTATTTTAGTTTGTAGTTGTGGTCCATGCATTGAAATGATCATGACAAAACCTCTTGGGAGAGAGATTTGTTGGGTACTTTGGCACCTAGAGTGCATATAATATTTTCTCACTGCATGGACATAATCTTTATCAGATGAATTTCATAGAGTACTTGTATATGTTTGAAATTGATAAATAGTATTCAACTAGAAATGGAAATGTAGTGGTAAATGCATTGGGCTAAAAAATGTAGGAGATGAGAGAACAAATTTCATTAGTTGGATAGAAGATCTTATCTTCACTGTAAGACTAGTTGGTGGGTGTAGTTGAGGGTTTAGGGGAAGCAATGTGGGTATCCTTAGAGATAATGTCTTCATTGGTTAAACAAGTAAAGACAAGTTAGAATATTGTTCTGGAATGTATCATGTTGTGTGATAGGTTGGAAGAATGTGAAACTATTTCGGGATTGAATTTTGATATACATGGAGTGTTTATAGTTCGTAGCATGGTAATGGTCACATATTCCATGAGAGGTGAGTTTATGAGATCCTATAATGCTTTGAAGTGGGATGTTCACCTAGGGATGACCATGATTTATAATAATAAAAAGTGGATGTTTTAGTGGCCCTCCATAGTAAGAGACATTGAAGGCTTTGTTTCCCATTGACTGACTTGTCCAAAAATTATAATAGAGTGTCAGAGTTGATAGTTGAAGTGGGATGTTCACCCAGGACCGACCTGTTTTACCTCATAGTTTTGGTAATTATAATAGAAGTCTACGAGTTGATAGTTGAAGTTGTGTATAACCTTTTATCCTCAGATCGACGAGCAGTCAGGAATGATGATCCAAACCATATAGGACATGCTTCAGGATTGTATTGTAGATTTTAGCCACCAGATGCATCTTTTGGGGAGATATAAATTCTGGTAGTGTAAGACACTCAAGTGTTCAACATATATTTGTAAATTCTACTATTAATGAAGTGGACAATCCCTCTACCTTAACATGATCAAGACACCCAAGTGTTCAACAAATATTTGTAAATTCTTATCAAAACTATTTTGAATTAGAGGAAAGCATAAGTGGGAGTGATCACATGCCAACTATAAAACATGAGAAGAGAATACTATAAAATTTGAAGAAAGAAGGGCTATCCACTAAAAACAAGTTGAAGGGAGTTACAAAACTAGATATTCCCAAGAAAATTAATAAGAAGGTTGATCATTCATCACTGGGTAACAAACCTAATAAATTTAGGAAAAATGAATAAAAAAATGATCCATGACAATAAAGAATCAACATATATGGTGCATAACACACTCGAGAAATCAAGACATAAAAGGAAACATCAGAAATCAATAAAATACATAAAAGGAAACATGAGAAATCAAGAAAATGTTAGGTTATGGAAATGTTTGGTGGCAACTATGTTCCACACATGATACATATACAAACCAACTGTTACCATATTTGTCCAACATATCAACAATACAACTAATCACGGTCCGATGATGAACACAACTCGTCACCCTCTCCACTTCCATATCTACTTCCTGCTACCACCTGTAAGAACATTATATTGAAAATTAAATACTATTGTATATTTATATTTAAACTTAAAACCAATAAAAGTTTGTAAACTAAATGATTTTGAATTTTTGTGATTTACCTGCTCACCACCAGTCGATGCAATACCACCGGGGGCAGATCCAGTCATCTTGTGATATAAATCAATCAACGCTTTCTACAAAGCGGATATCTGAGCCCCCTAGTCTTGAACCGTGTTTCGTAGAAAAACAACCTCTCTCTGAGTATCTCGGGGTATGGACTAACTACAACCAGGAGTAGATGTAACTGCAATCCCTGGTGGCCTACCAAAGACCTCAGATGGTACGGGTCCCAAACCCATCCTGCGCACTTTACCGGGATACTCATTCCCAAGGACTTTAGCAACCGAGTCATCCTGGGAGACTGAGTAGGACTGCGCATGATTGACATCCCATAGTTATTTAATTTTTACCTATAAATCAAATAATAGTTATATTAGAAGCAATATATATTAACATAGTAACAACTGATAATAAGTTATTATAATGAAAAATGAGTTCATACCCCAACTTCTTTGGCAGGATCATTAACAAAACTTCTGTCAAATTTTTGGTGAACATTCAACCACACTTCTGTTCGGGATGCTTCGTGCCCTAAACTCTGTGACTTCATTAAACAAACATAAATCAACAATTTAATATATCAAACAAATAATATTGTCTTATAAATAGTTAAACTAATGAAAAGATTACCAGAGCAGATCGACTTCTAGAAAAACTCTTTGATCCCGCGGTGTGAGGGATGACTTGCTTAGCCCGGCTTGATGCATTATTTCTTGAAAGATCCTAAAATAAATAGAATACAATTTAATAGTAATGTATTCAATGTCATCTCCTCTTCATATACATGTATAAATGTAAAATGAGATTAATATAGTAATATATATTTAAATACCATCTGCTTCTCATCACAATGTCTTTCAACAAAAACTTTCCATTGCTCTTTGGGTACCCCATCAGGTAGCTTGTCATGCATATGTTGGGAGGTCAACGAAGTATCGTTGACATCACCCCACAATATTCATTTAAAGTCTTTCCATTTTTGCTAAGATTCTTCAATGTCCACTTTCGTGCTATCACATCAGCAACCGTAAAGTGGAAAAACATATGTACACAGAAATTCATTTTGAAAATATTAATAACATGACATTCAATTACACCATAATGTATTAAAATTACCTTTATTTGAGAATCAAAAACTTCATTTTTCCAACTTGGAGGCATATGCCTCCAATCGTTAGATGAAATAGGAAGGGGAACGGGCTCCGCGTCCAGCTAGCCTAAAATCTGTCCAAGTAATCATGCGGCGTCATCCGTAGGGACCCCATATGAATCAAATGAGACAACTATCTTCTCTCCGGTCAGATTCCATACATATGGACTTTTTATATTTTTCTCCGCACTTGCATTATTTCCATCTTTAATGAACAAACAGTTAGTATAAAAAAAGTGCAATAAATTTATTCATATTAAAATTTGTACCTATAACAGTCACCCTCCAGTATCCTCGCGAAGAACTAGAAGTGGCGCACCGCTCCCCCACTGCTGAGGCTCCTGAAGGGGGTGACGACGACTGAGCTACTGAAGGGACAGTCACAGAGAGTGTGAGGGATGATGCAGGGGGAGATGGTGCAGGGGGAAAGCAGATGGTGGCTCAGATGCCGTAGGGAGGGAGACAAATGGATCGTCATCTGTCGTAGTGGTCGATGAAACAATATATCACTTCCTCCTTGGCATTCCTGTCATTTAATCAAATAAAATTAAGTTCAGAACATATATTTCAAAAAATTTATGCATAAAAAATTAAAAATGATAACAAATGCACAGTACTAACAAAAAAAAAATATATAACAATGATAATGAATGATTGCACAAATGAAATACATTGTTGCTAAATGAATGCATAACTATACATACAATCATTTTCTCATTTAATCATGTCGGTTTCCTGATCCATTACTCCATCTACTTCATTCATCCTTGCTAGATTAATATTTTCAATATCACGATGGACAAATAATTCCGCTTCTTGTTGTTGATAAGATTCAATGTCAGAGGCCAAATATTACACTTTATCACCCATATCATACAAATCTTTTTGTTTTAAGTGAGCAACTACACTCCACCCTTCATCCACAACATCATTCGCATAATATACCATTTTACTTGCGATGATAAGATATATGGATCATGCAGTTCACGATCACCAACATCCATCAAGCGAGAGAAGTTCACAGAAGTAAATTGCAAGGAATCTCTTTTAACACCTCTGATAATATCGACCCAATTGCATTTGAATAAAACAACTGAAAAATGATCATGGTAGTTTAATTCAATAATATCGACCAACTTTTCATAGTAGCCCACTTCAGCAAATATAAATATACCAATATTCTGTGTTTTCAAACCCTCTTCTCGATCGACTGTATGAAATCTAAAGCCATTCACGTTGTAAGCGTCAAACTTTCTAACTTGTTTTAGAGGACCTCGAGCAAGAAAATTCAAATATTCTGACAACTTTGCTCGAGTATCAGTATTCATGATCTAAAAAAAGAAATATACTTTATTAGATTTACAAAATATATGTGTTAACCTAATATTCATATTTATTGCAATATTTATGAACTTACACATCGTGCAAACCATTCTACAATCTCTTTATTAACAGTTTTTGTTATATCTTTCTCATTTTGTGTTCATCCTCTCATTCATCTCTTTTTTTTGTATCATTAACTCTTCAATAAATGGATCTAAAATTTCACTATTTAGCAGCATATATCTATTTGCTTGTAATAATTTCATTTCCGTCAGTGTAACATTTTAGGTCCTCCCAACTGATCAGCCAATAACATGATTTCTCATGTATTTGAGATTGAGTTGATGTGTCGTCCACACGTCTAACTTGATTAAATCTTGTCTCAATATCATCCAAGTATCTAGACCAAAAGGTAAGACACTCCTCTACCAAATAGCCTTCAGCAATAGAGCCTTCTGGTTGAGCTTTATTTCTTACGTATGATTTCAAATGCTCAATATATCCATGAAATAAAATAAACAAACATAATTATACATTTAATTAAGTGCCAATTTTTTTTTACTTAATTGAAAACATATAAATAAAAGTACCTTTCAATTGGATACATCCATCGATAATGAACGAGACCTCCTAATTTAGCTTAATCAACCAAATGCACAATTAAATGCATTATGACAGTAAAAAACAATGGAGGAAAGATCATCTCCATTGCACAAAGTGTCAATACAAACCTCTTCTGAAAGTTGTCAAGCTCAAATGGATGTAGAGATTTCTCACATAATTGTCTGAAAAATGTGCAGAATTGGAGTACAATAGCAGTAACTTTTTTAGGTAATAATGTACGCAATGCCAATGGTAGTAACTATTGTAACAAAATATGTGAATCGTGACTTTTCAATCCATGTAACTTACGGTTCTTTAAGTCAACACACCTCGAGATGTTACTTGAATACCCATCAGATACTTTTACATGCTTTAAAATTCGAAAGAATGTATCTTTATACCTATTTTTCATTGCAAAAATTGTCGAAACATACTTTTTATTCCCATCTGGCCAGAGATCATGTTTTATGTTCATTACTTGTAAGTCTTTCTGAGCATTGAGATGATCCTTCGACTTTCCATGCTCATTAAGCAATGTGAAGAACAAATTGTCACATACACTCTTCTCAATATGCTTCACATCAAGATTACGCCGCAACAAATTAAATTCCCAATACAGAAGTTTAAAGAATATACTTTTTTTCTTTCACTATTGTGTTCTGATTTCACTTGACGATGCACTTCAAACCCATTTCCTGCTATCATTCAAATGAAGAACCTTCCCAAATTATGTTTCAACATTTCCAAGTTGTGTTAATATTTTAAAACCAGTTAACAAATTTGGAGGTGGTCTACGATCAATGAAACCGTTAAATTTTGATCTGTTCAGCTGAAATCTATGAGATGCATCGAGAAATCTTTGATGACACAAGAAGCACCGTTTTCTACTATGTGGTAGCTGTTTGGGCTCAAAATCAAAGTTACAAACAGGACAAGCCAAACCTTTTTAAGTGTTCCAACTAGATAAATTCTCAAGCTCAGGGAAGTCACTAATGGTCCACATTAAAACATCATGCATTTTGAACATTGTTTTAGAAGAAGCATCAAATGTCTCAACACTGTTTCTCCATAACTCCTATAATTTATCAATTAAAGGCTGCAAGTATACATCAATATCATTTCCAGACATTTTTTTTCCAGGAATAATCATCGAAATGATAAAAGATGTTTGTTGCATACACATCCATGGTGGTATATTGTAAGAGATCTAAACAACTGACCAAATGCTATAATTGGTACTCAAAGTCTCAAATGGGTTGAATCCATCGGTAGCCAATCCCAATCGAACATTCCTAGGATCAGCTGAGAAATATGGATGTAATGAATCAAATGTCTTCCACGATTGTGAATCTTGTGGATGTCACATTAACCCATCATTGTTATTATCTACAGAATGCCACTTCATGTGTTCGGCGGTTTTTGATGACATGAATAATCTTTGCAATCGAGGCTTTAAAGGAAAGTAACGCAAAAACTTTGCAGGTGTGTTCCTTTTCTTCTTCTTCATGGTAGTATGTCGATTCAGACTTCCAACATCACCCATTGACAACCATCTAGAAGAAGAACATTTTTTTCAATCCTGTCTACTTGAATCCTCTCGCCAATAAAGCATACAATCATTGGGACACATGTATTTTTGTATAATTCAAACAAAGCCTATTAACAACTTTTTAATATCATAAAAATACTCAGGGATGTTTGCTTTAGGAAATGCATCACGCAACAATTCCAATATCATGGACATTGCCTTATTTGTAATTTCACATAGACATTTGATATGGTACAACTTCAGCAGAAAAGAAAGTTTTGTATATTTCAAACATCCACTATACAACTCTTGATTTCCATCGTCAACTAAATCATGAAACGTATTTTCTTCAATGAAATTTTCTCTTACATTAGTCTCCACATAATCAATAGGAGGATCCATTGATATGTTACAATCTTGATATGGTTGTCCTACAGTTTCAAAAACATCATTTTTCACGTTGCTATTTGTAACACCCTTATCTGGTTGTTCTGATATGTTTTCATTTTAGATGATGGTGTCTTGCAGTGCTGAATGCATCATTTATAAGGTTTTTCATTTCATTTTCCATTGTCGATGAATTTGGGAGCTCATTCTGTGGATTGACATCAGTGCTCAACCTTTCTGTAACGTTCGATTCTCCGTGCCAAATCCAACACAAATATTGACCAGGGAATTGCTTCAATATTAAATGTTCATAAACTTCACCTCTCTTCAACCGTCTTCTAAATTTACATTTAGGACATGTAAATTTTATTCTCCTTTCAACTGATCGATTGGAAATTGAAAAATCTAAAAACTCATCCAAACTCTTAACATACTGAGGTGTGTTCCTCAGTAATGTGATCCAGCTTTTATCCATGTATATCACAATGTGCCTACACAATATTAAAAAAATTAAAACACATAACTATTACTAAATAGGGAAAGATATTCATATATACTAGTTAAAAAAATATATAAATATGTTAAATAAGGTTTTTCTATATAAATACATATGGTAAATAATGAACCCACCCACTAGAAAACCAAAGCATGCAAATTAAAAAGATCCATAAAATAAGTGGAGAACAAGGATCTCATCCCTATAGTTTTTTGTATGTCGTTCTACGCCAAAATAGATGGACAAACTGACGATGTCATAACTTTGATATCACTAAGGTAAGATTTCGATAAATCATATAAAAATTGAATAGAAGTTAGGAATATGAAATGGAAACAAACTCTTACCTTAAACATGACTCACTACTTTAGAAAATACACGGGGAACCAAGATGTAGAACATGTCAGGAATCATCAGGTGAAAGGATTCATGGCTAGGGTAGATGACTCCAAGTCTTATAGAAAGTGAGAGAACCTATTAAATATACCTTTTCAATTTCCATTTAATTTTGATTCAATTATAGAAAGTGGGAGAACCTATTAAATTCATAGTCTTATGGAATTCATATAAAATATTCAATCCCCAAAAAATAAACAATAGGGGTAGTATTAAATATTGTTTATATTAATAATTTTTGGCTTCTTTGTATGTTATTGGTGGCCTTGAATTAGGATTCAAAGAGTTTTGTATGGTCTGGGGCTGAGAATTTTAGAACATGTGGGGTATCATGGTGAAGTGTTATGGGTAACAACATGTTGTGACCCTGCGTGTGATTAAAATTTTTAGATCTGAGGTGGATCATGGAACATCAATGGGGGTTGAAACATAATGTGGTCCTCTTTCAGAAAGAAATTATAATTGTCCCTATGATGTTTCCTTTTAGTATCTAAGTAGATAGGTAAGTATAACCTAAAATTGGGACAATTACATGTTTGGGATGATCTTCATAGATGAATCATGCAAATATTTTTTCCCATCACCATGATTAAAAAAATAAAAAATTTCATATATCCTATATGACAGGCATCTGGAGAGACTCTCTATAAGTATTGAGAGATGTTCAAAAAAGATGTGTACTAGTTATCCTCGTCAAATTGTTGAAGAGAACCATTTCATTGCGTTCTTATAAAAATACCTACTAGAAAATGATAGAAAACTTCTAGATGCCTCATAAGTAGGATCCTTGATAGGAAAATCACACACAGATTCCAAAGGGTTTATTGAAAAGATTAATCAAAACTAATAACAATTTGGCACCATAGGTACTCTCATAAGATGAATTCATGAGGTAATAACTTTTGATTAATCATCTTTACTTGAAATTAAACTTGAGGAGTTAAACATTTTGGTGATATAGATGGATCTGAATCAAGTGCTTGAACAAAAAACACATGAGGTATACATTTTATGATCATATTCTATCCATTTCACTAACCAATGTCTTGATATTCAGGGCATGGAAAGTTGTACGACAACCTTTCAGCCAAGGCAATTCTAAAAAAAACTAGGAATCGAGAGAACCTAACCCTATCTATTATGGATTTTGAAATCATCATATCTAGGATAGACCCACCCTATCAAAATCATTATTCAAACCAACTCCCATTCCAATAACAAAACCAATAGTTCCAACACTCACTACCCTTATGAAAACACCATAAATATCCTTACAACCAATCCGACCAACAACCCTCTCTCCTACAAAATAAAACATATGACCATTCATCCACTAGTGTAAAAAATCTGATTCAGCCACAAAAAAATACATAGATGGAAGATCATAGGATTTAATTGAAATAGATAATAAAAATGTTGAAAGCAATGTCCAAAAACCCATGAAAACTTCTAACAAAGACAATGCCTATACCCTGCGAGGCGCGCTAAGGGGCGGCGAGAAGCGTCGAGTGGCGACATTGGTCGGGATCTGCAGTGGGGAGGCGAGCTAGGGATTCTGGGGGTCGGCGGCGAGCCGCGTTGAGGGCGGCGAGGCAGAGAGGTGCGCTGAGGGGAGGCGAGCTAGGGCTTCGGGGGTCTTGGGGGGGGGGGGGGGGGGCTCGCGGGGGTCGGGGTGGGGGGGGGAGAAGTGTCCGGACTGCAAAAAAAAACAGTTTAGCGGCTGTTTTTAATAAACCGCCGCTAAATCATTTATAAAAAGATTAGCGGTGGTTTACTAAACCGCCGCAAAAGGCTATTTATGTTGTAGTGGTAGTTGATTTATCCCATCTTCTGGTCCTACTATTATAGAGGGAAACACCTCCCTTTTGTGAGATTTTTATACCCTTGGTGTTATTCGTCAACTCAGGGCCTACTGGAGGCGAGACCCGGGGGTCATTATCTCTCTTCCTTAATTGTCGACCTAGGACGAGGGTACCTTTGGAGGGACGGGGTCGTGACACGAAATGAGCTAAACCCCTAAACAATCCAGGGAAGCAGTCGAGAGAAGTTGAGTAGTTAGGGCGAGTCAGGGCATGAATCTTGGTGAACATCTAATAGGTAAGGGCAAGTGGAACACATCTTAACCAAAGCACATGGGCGTGTTAAAGGGACACACAAACATCGTTTATTGGACACCATGGGTATATTATAGATCCAACAAAAGTACTCATCAAACCACAAGGGAAAACATAATCAGGAAGAATAACAACCATGATATTAAAGTAATCAACGACTCAAAATAAAGTTGAGTAATTGAATGAATCACCTGTTACAAAAATTTCAGGAGCACCAACAATAGTCAATTCTAGAAGAGAAAAGGGAGAAAAAGAAAAAATATAGAAAAAGAACAATAACATATGATTTATGTGGTCTGAGAATAATCCTTACGTCCAAGGGGGAGAGAAAACAAATTCACTATGTTCGACATCAAATTACAGGGCACAAGTAGAAGTCCTAGCTCGAAATGAGCCAAGCAATGTGGTGCTACAATAATCTGTGTTGCTATAATCTCAAACCTACACAGCTGGTCCACTGTGCTATAGTAAAGGTGGTAATAAGTCTGTAGAGTTACAACAACCTTGTCAGTGTCGCCGGTCAGCTCTGCCACAACAACCATGTCAAAGTCCACATTGCCACAGTACCATGGTCGGTGTCATCGGGCAGATCTGCTACAATGGTCAACATTGCTACAATACCACTAAAATATGTGTTGGAGACTCACCCCTCGGACCCCCAACCAGGGGGGTGCTGCTCCTGGAACCCCCAACGACCTTTCTGCGGAGGTCGATCCGTGAGAGTTGTGGACTAGTGTACAATTTGGGTCTCTAACAATTCATCCTAACTTTATCTGATGGATCAGGCTCTACCATTCTAACAATCTCCCACTTGGAGCCTAATCCATCAAATTGACCTCCTTCTATGGTTTTTTCTTTAGATAACTTACTTAATCTAAGTCCCTCCTTTTCTTCACTAAAAAATGGGTTCTTTCCCATTAAAGCTTCAATTTTAAGGTGATGATTTATGAAATATCAGTTGCTTTCCCTTCCATGCTCCCATAATGTTCTTCCATATTTTGCCTCATCCTCCATTCATCAATAAAGGCAACACACTAACAAAAAAAAACACGAATTAGCGATGTTTATAAACGTTGCTAATTCATTTACCGGTGTTTCTAAAAAACGTCACTAAATGAGGTGTTGCTAAATTAGCAACGTTTGTAAACGTCACTAATTTGTGACATTTCTAAATATCGGTAATCGACGATGTTTACAAACGTCGCTAAATTAGTGATGTTTAGAAATGTTGCTAATTAGTGACACCTCATTTACCGATGTTTTTTAGCGATGTTTGTAAACGCCGTAAAATTAGCGATGTTTGTGTCGCTAATTAGCGACACCTCAAATATCGATGTTTTTTAGAAATGTTGGCAAATCACACATCATTTACCAACATTTCAAAAGAATGTTGCTATTTTTTTAAATTCATATTTTTGTGGGTTTTTTATTGGGGATGTTTTTTCTTAAAAAATTAATATTTTCTGGTCCTGCTCGCCCCCTCTTGATTACTACCCTCCACCTCTGCCCTACCCGCCCCCTCTCCCATTACCCTCCAGTGCCCTGCCGCCCCTCCCATCAGTCATCCAGTGACCTTTCAATTACCACCCTCCACCTTTAGTGTCTTGCCTTGCCCGCCCTTCCCATTATTCCTTCAGTTCCCCTACCCTGCCCACCCCCTCTCCATTACCTCCCTTCAGTGCCCCACTGCCCCTCCCATTTTTGAAATTCATATTTTTTTGGGTTTTTTATTGGGGACATTTTTTATTAAAAAATAAATATTTTTTGGTCATGTTCGCCCCCTCTCGATTACCACCCTCCACCTTCAATGCCCTGCCCGCCCCCTCTCCCATTACCCTCCAGTGCCTCACCGCCCCTCCTATTAGTCATCCAATGACCTCTTGATTACCACCCTCCATCTCTGCCCTGCCTGCCCCCTCTCCTATTAGTCATCCAATGACCTCTCGATTACCACCCTCCACCTCTACGCTCGCCCCTCTCCCATTACCCTCCAGTGCCCCACTGCCCCTCCCATTAGCCATCTAGTGACCTCTCGATTATCACCCTCCACCTTCAGTGCCTTGCCCTGCCCGCCCTTCCCATTATTCCTCCAGTTCCCCTGCCCTGCCCGCCCCCTCTCCATTACCTCCCTCCAGTGCCCCGCCGCCCCTCCCATTTTGAAATTCATATTTTTTTAGGTCTTTTATTGGGGACATTTTTTCTTAAAAAATTAATATTTTTTGGTCCTGCCCGCCCCCTCTCGATTACCGCCCTCCACCTTCAGTGCCCCGCCCCGCCCGCCCCTCCCATTATTCCTCCAGTCCCCTACCCTGCTCGCCCCCTCTCCATTACCTCCCTTTAGTAACCTGTCTCCCCTCCCATCATTGAAATTCATATTTTTTTTGGGTTTTTTTATTGGGGACGTCTTTTCTTAAAAAAATAATATTTTCTGGTCCTGCCCGCCCCCTCTTGATTACCACCCTCCACCTTTAGTGCCTTGCCCTGCCCGCCCCTCCCATTATTCCTTCAGTTCCACAGCCTTGCTCGACCCTCTCCATTACCACCCTCTAGTGCCCTTCCGCCCCTCTCATTAGTCATCCAATGACCTGTCTGCCCCTACGCCCCTCTAATTACGCATCCAGTGTACTATGCCCGCCCCTCCATACCTCCATACCTCCAATACCCCCCTGCGTATCGACCACCCAACGTTTGCTTAGGATGGCTTCCACACACCTAAAAAGAAATGCAGCCTCCATAGGATTCGAACTACAAACATTCTGCTTAAGAAGTACACAACCCTCCCATCATTCTCCAGTTCCCCTGCCTGCCCCTCTCCATTACCTCCCTCCAGTACCCCGCCACCCATCCCATTAGTCATCCAGTGACCTGTCCGCCCCTCTAATTACGCATCCAGTGTACTGTGCCCGCCGCTCCATACCTCCAATACACCTCCCCCAGCGTACCGAGCACCCAATATTTTCTTAGGATGGCTTCCACATTCCTAAAAAGAAATGCAACCTACACCTTCAGTGCCCTGCCCTGCTCACCCCCTCTCCATTACCTCCCTCCAGTGCCCCGCTGCCCCTTCCATTAGTCATCTAGTGACCTGTCCGCCCCTTTGCCCCTCTAATTACGCATCCAATGTACTGTGCCCGCCCCTCCATCCCTCCAATATCCCTCCCCCTGCGTACCGACCGCCCAACATTTGCTTAGGATGGCTTCCACACACCTAAAAAGAAATACAGCCTCTATAGGATTCGAACCACGAATGTTCTTCTTAAGAAGGAAGTACACAACCTTCCCATTATTCCTCCAGTGACCCGTCTTCCCCTCCGTCCCTCTGATTACGCATCTAGTGTATTGTGCCCTCCCCTCCATCCCTCCAATACCCCCCCTGCGTACCGACCACCCAACATTTACTTAGGATGGCTTCCACACACCTAAAAAAGAAATACAGCCTCCACCTTTAGTGCCTTGCCCTGCCCACCCCTCCCATTATTCTTCCAGTTCCCCTGCCCTATCTGCCTTCTCTCCATTACCTCCCTGCAGTGCCCCGATGCCCCTCCCATTAGTCATCCAGTGACCTATTTGCCCCTTCACCCCTCTAATTACGCATCCAGTGTATTGTGCCCACCCATCCATCCCTCCAATACCCCTCCCCTTGCGTACCGACCGCCCAACATTTGCTTAGGATGGCTTCCACACACCTAAAAAAGAAATGCAGCCTCCATATGATTTGAACCACGGACGTTCTGCTTATGAAGGAAGTACACAACCCTCCCATTATTCCTCCAGTTCCCCTGCCCTGCCCGCTCCCTGCAGTGCCCCGATGCCCCTCCCATTAGTCATCCAGTGACCTATTTTCCCCTTCGCCCCTCTAATTACGCATCCAGTGTATTGTGCCCACCCATCCATCCCTCCAATACCCCTCCCCTTGCGTACCGACCGCCCAACATTTGCTTAGGATGGCTTCCACACACCTAAAAAAGAAATGCAGCCTCCATATGATTTGAACCACGGACGTTCTGCTTATGAAGGAAGTACACAACCCTCCCATTATTCCTCCAGTTCCCCTGCCCTGCCCGCTCCCTCTCCATTACCTCCCTCCAGTGCCCCGCCCCCCCATTAGTCATCCAGTGACCTGTTCGCCCCTCTAATTACGCATCTAGTGTATTGTGTTCGCCTCTCCATCTCTCCAATATCCCTCATGCTTAAGAAGTACACAACCAACCCACCTACATGGATTTTTGGAATTTTGTTGTATTATATTATATTTATATATTTATATAGATGGATATCAATTTTCAAGAAATTAATATTATATATATATATATATTTATCTTTTAATATTTTTATGTTTATATTTCATATTTTATATTTTATATTTTATGTTCACACACACAAAGACATATATATGTTTATATTCTACTATATAAATATATATATGTTTATATTTTATGTTTATTTATATGTTTATATTATATATATATGTTTATATTATATGTGTGTGTGTGTGTGTGTTCATGCATATATGTGTGTGTGTAAATATATATATGTGTTTGTATACATATATATATATATAACCACGTTTTAAAACACTGGTAAAAATGTCAGTAAAATAATTACATTTTCTTAAAAAATGACTAAATTTAAAATATTTAATTGTATTATGTTATATTTATATATATATAAATATATTTAAGTATTTAAAAATTAATATCACACACATATATATTTATATATTAATATACATATATTAATATATATATATATGTTTATATTTTACATATATGTTTATATTATATATATATTTTATGTTTATATATATATATTTTTATCGTTTATATATATATGTGTGTGTGTGTGTAAATATATATGTGTATGTATGTATATATATAATTATAATTATAAATATAAATAAATAAATATATGTATAATTTGACATGTTTTAAAACACAGGTAAAAATGTCACTAAAATAGACATGTTTTTTTTGAAAACGTGACTAATTTTAAAATATATCTATGCTTATATATATATATATGTGTGTGTGTGTGTATATATATTTATATATAAGTTTATATATTTATATATATGAGTGTGTGTGTGTTTATATATATATATGTTGATATATATGTGTTCGTGTTTATATATATAAATATATCTTACTATATATTTGCATCGATGCGAAGAAATGTGTTATATAAAAATATATATTTTTAGCGATGAAAACGTTATTAATTTAGCCTCATTTTATGAGAAAACACCGCTAATTTAGCGACGTTTTCGGGGAAACATCGCTAACTTAGTGACGCTTTTGGGGAAACACTGCTAACTTAGGAACGCTTTCGGGGAAACACTGCTAACTTAGGAACACTTTTGGGGAAACACCGCTAACTTAGCGATGCTTTCGGGGAAACGCCGCTAACTTAGCGACGCTTTCGGGGAAACACCGCTAACTTAGTGACGTTTTTGGGAAACATAGGTAAATTAGCGACGTTTTTGAGAAACGCCGCTAAATTAGTGACATTTTTTAGGAAACATCTCTAATTTAGCTACATTTTTTAGGAAACATCGCTAATTTAACAACATTTTTAACGAAACATCTCTAAATTAGCAATGTTTTCAGAAAGTTACTAATTTAGTGACATTTCCTAAAAAACGTCGTTAAATTAGTGACGTTTCCTAAAAAATGTCGCTAAATTTAAAATTAGCGATGTTTTTAAAAAACGTCGCTAAAAAAACGTCGTTAAATTTCAGTTTTTTCATAGTGACAGTGGCACACCGATGCCTCGACTTCTCAATTACCATCAACTTCACCAACATATATGTGGGATTATTGGTTCCACAAATCTTTTGTAATGTCAACAACCCATTCTATATTAAGCCTTTGATAAAATGGTACTTCAACTGAACATGCTTCGTTTAGAGATGAAACACTAGGTTCTTTGTAAGATATATAACACTCTGACTGTCACAATGAAATACATTTTCCTCTTGATTTCTATCCAGCTCCTCCAATGTTGTAATAGTGGGTGACCTAGACCCAACTATATAGTACTTTTGATTACCATATCGTGTATACAAGCTAGATATACATGATGTTTACTTACCATTATAGTGTAGATTTTTCTGCGTCCACTATTGAAATGGTAATGCCCATAGATTAAATGTCGTATCAAAAGGTTATAGCAGATCCCAGACTATAATGAGAAGCTCGAGATATCATGACATTAATCCTAAATATATGTCCTATGGTCTAGATACATCTTACTAACTGAACATATTAGATGTTTGACTATCAGGTGGTGGGGGCTCATAAGCATGAAGACTTCTTCTTATGAAGTTCACACTTGGTGATCTATAGTAGTAAGATCATGAGGACAGACCCGTCAATAGGAACACCACATGTTTTAGGTGTCATTGGTTGTTTCCATCTACAGACATGTGTATTGGTCTCCTGATTTCAGATCATTACCAATGTGTGCCATTTGATCACGTACTTTAATGTAAGGCAAAAACCATGATAATGAAATCATGGTGAGGTAATTTATATTGGGTGCATCATTGGTGGTATTCCATTATTTGAACGGTCAAGAAAGGATTTGTTGCTTCCGGGTCAATGGTAAATCAGTCCAGTTAGATCAACAAATAATAAAGCAAGAAAAGAGCGATGACACGAGTGTGCGTCCCGCTTTATGAGATATTAAAGACAAAGAGATAATATTACACAGTGTGTGTTCGTAGGTTGGTAGTCACTGCTATGACTATCCTTATTTCTTTAGAGGCCATGACGGGTTGCTAGATCCTGCTCTTGGTCTGTGAATGGTATTCAATGCTATCGAGATGAGGGTCTAGAGGGTCACACAAAATAGCGTATTCAAGAATATTCCCTATTCAGTTGAATAGATATGTTGGACATGGTGGGACCCACCATTGATGTTCGAGTTTTGTCCAAAGACATACGATCGCCAAAATAATAAATAAATTCATATTATTCAAGTTAAGAATAATTTACATTGAATTTATTTATTAAATATATTTACAAGTTTTAAAGTAAATACATGAAAATATTAATTGAACGAATATTAGTTTAATATATTCAAGGTTCATTTAATATTTGCAGGAATGACAAGTCGAGTTATTATCATGTAATATATTTATTATATTATAAGAAAATGATTATAATATTTATGACTCAGTACAATAGTCATAATATATCGTTTATAGAGTGTTAATTATTCAGGGGGCGAGGAGGTAATACCGAATAATTTCCTAACACCCTATAAATAGAAGAAGAGAGACTCACACCATTAACTATTCACTACCACACACACTCTCTCTCTCTCTTATTCTCTCTCCCGTATTCTAGAGAGGCTCTGGATCCTGGAGTTCAGATCGAGCTCCCTCTCATGCATTACAAGAAAGACGATGCAGTGATCGTTGGAGCGTCGAATGCGTCGTCAGATCTCCGTGTTAGCACCCAGAATTCGACGATGGATGCTCCCACAATTTCTTGAAGCACATGTGGACGATCTAGATGAATCCAGTTTTGGATTCTTTGAGCAGCGATCGCTAATGACGAGAAGATATTGAGCATGGATTCAGATCGAACCAGGTGTTTTATGGTTATTATTTTGTGCTTAAAATTCCTCACACGGGATCCTCGGTCGGTAATTGGGCAATGCTTCACTGACGATGATGAGCTCATGTTGATCGTTGGTGGATTTTTTTTAAAATCCCACAATTTAGAGCTTCCTCTGCATGCTCGGTACCTTCAATTGGTATCAGAGGGATGCATGAAGGTTTTAAGACAATCAAAAATTAAATTTGCATTAAATATAATAGATGACGCCGTTCTGATCGGAACGCCACAGACGGTGTGTAAACCCAACATCAGATGACCAAGTTACGACCATCCGAAGTTTTTAATACGGATTGAAATCAATTTTTTGCAGGTATTCAATCGTACAACATATTTATTTATTTATATGTCGATATACCCGTTCAAATTGGTGTGAACTTTTTCAGCAAACCCGTTCACCGCCTGAAAATTTAATGCTTCATGGAACAGTTTTTTTGGAAACTATGTTTTATTCCACAAGTGTATTTTTAAAAATAATATCAAATTTCCAAAGCCTAAGTATATGGGTTGGAAATTTTTGACAAGAAGCATTTGGGTCTTATAAATGAAAAACAAAGAAAAGGGTCTTGTTTTTTACAAAAAACGAAAAGAAAAAAAGAAAAAAAATTAAGTGTTGGTCGTATTGTCAAGAAGGCAAAAAAAGGAAGTCAAGGGGTCAATCCCCCCTAGCGTCCACCCTACCTGAGCCCCTCCCGAGCGGCGTGCCCCTGTCGCTGGCAGGATAACCCAACAACAGTACCCAGGAGCTCACCAGCTTCCCCCGCGACCGACCATCGCTTCCGAGCCGCCTCAGTGCCCTGGAACCACCGTCGGTGCTGCTTTCCACTACCTAGCCGACCTCCCACCCTGCCAAAACCCGCAATGACAACCACCTTCAGTCAACCTTCTCCCTCATCTGGGCACCGCGTGCACTCCACCTGGCCAAAGACCTCTCACTGACATTGGCTCTACGCTGCCACCCAGATCTGGCACCAGTGGTGCCTTCCTTCAGCCGTATCGGACGAGCCTGACCGCCGACCCCTCAACTCCGTGTCACCGCCCTTTAGATCTCCGACCGAGCACCTCTTCATCTAGAGGAGTTACCCGCAGACCTCCATGCCGACACCGAATCGCCCCTGCCAGAGACCGAGCGACCTCGCCTCGCAGTGGTCCACCCCCTCTGCCCTCCTGTAATGTCCCCGACCCGGAAGCCACTAAATTGGTGCTCTGAGCCGGGTCATCACATGACCTCAAGCGCGCCTCCCCGTACGCCAGTGGTTGCTGACTAGCAGTGAGGGTCTAATAAATCACGTGGGGAGACTATACCTTCTTTACCAGAGTAAGTTACAACATGAACTACCAATTAAACGAGCATAACCATGCGTTTCCCAAACAGGGTACAAACCAAAAATCGAATACAACCATGTCATGCCATACTAGTAGTGCAAAGTGGAAGGATCCCAAAATAAAACAAAAGGCCAAAACTCCACGTGGGCCCCGACTCCAAGTTCGGGTCCTTCTCCATGTACATCCCGAGTCCAACTCAACATCTCAGAGTTGAGCCTTTTCCCTTGTCCTGACCTGCAACCAAGAGATCTGCTCGGGTACCCAACGACGGCCTGAGCAAGGTGTGCGTACAAAACTCAGTAGGCCACCACCAATAGTGTCTACAAAATATCCGGTCTAATAGATAGTGCATGCAAGTACAAAATAAATGGTGAGTAAGAAAGGGATAGTTTAGGTGCCATTATTTAACAAGATTCATTTAATTCATGACTAACAATTATCCCAATTCTATTTCTTATACCATTTTTATTACATAAGCCATATTGATCACATGTTCCATGGGTTAGGCATAAATATCATCTACACAAGGTCCAAGGCAATCATTCACAATGTATAGAGAAAACAAAGCAAGTCCCTATCTCACTAGGGATCCACATATCACATCAACACATTTTCGTCACCTCGAAGCCTCAGTCCGGGTGGAATGACATCAATACAATAACCTCACCTTGGAGCCTCAGTCCAGGTGGAATGACATCAATACAATAACCTCACCTTAGAGCCTCAGTCCAGATGGAATGACATCAATACAATAACCTCACCTTAGAGCCCCAGTCTAGGTGGAATGACATCAATACAATAACCTCACCTTAGAGCCTCAGTCCAGGTGGAATGCAACCATTAGGGGAATAGAGCATCAGTCCTCATCCCTAACCCATGCATTAGGGGTGGAGTTTAGAGCATCAGTCCAACTCGACCCGTGGACGTAGAACCTCAGTCAATACCCCACACTACCAAGCCATGTGCACATGATTATTTATCAAATCACCACAACCATACCATCACACAACCAAGTATATTCAATGCCATTGAATATCACAATACATAACACAACATAACATAACCAATGCCATTGGGAATCAACATTCACAATGCATAACAAACAACATGGGAATTAATACTATGCCACAACCCATGGATACATTTTCCACATTTCACATCTTTTAGCCATTTATCCCAATTCCCTTTTTATCACGCTCATCTAATTAAGCATTCATTCATTGTGCCTGTCTCACTAGGCATCATTCATTAGGCCTAACTCACTAGGCTCTAATACTAGGCTCATAATCCATTCTATTATGGTCTCTAGTCATTTCCACTTAATAACACATTCACACAATTTCCAAATACAATTCATATCCATTTATCCAAATTCCCATTTTTGTGCCTTAATCCATTAGGTGTATTCAACCACCCCTTTGCCTTACCCAAATTCATCATTTACCATTCATTAACCCATTTAGCCCATTTATCATTTCACAAGAATTTACCCACTTATGCATTCCAAACACAATTCTCATATCACATAACACAATCCCTTCATTACATTCAATCATTTAGGTGAACCACCTAATTCTTTTGTATTGACCCATTCCACAATTCATCCCCAATTATCATTTCCCATGATTATCTCACTAAGCATACTCATGTATAAAGCTTACCCCTTAGCCTTTCCCATTATCTCACTTAGCCCCTTTTTGAGCCCACCAACACCCACATAGGTCACCGCCCAACCCATGTGTGTTACTAGGACTCCCATTCACATCCTTCAAGATTAATATCATATTCACCCTAGGCTCTATGTTCTCACACAACGAACCTACATTTACTTAGCTAAACTCTAAGTTCAGGAACGTTGGCACACCCCATGGGTGGCCCTAACATAGGCCACATCGTCTTCCATGCATCCCGCGGGGATCATGAGGGTTCCATTAAGTTGTTTAGACTCCCTAAACACCACATCACACTAATGGCACAACAAAATCTTTACAAGAGGGTAAGAATCAAAACACTTCATGCACAAATCTCTTTAAAACTCAAGGGATATAACTTATAGACCACCTACCTCGAGTCTGATGATGAACACACTCTTAATCGTGGTCTTGGATTCGGATTCAAGTACCCCTTGAAGCTTCAACCTAAACCTCACCGAAAAAGAGAGGTTTGAGAGCTTCAGATGAAAATCACTCAAAATACAAGACATAAACCGAAAAAGAGAGAGGAGGGGAAGATTAGACTCACCCAGATCTTCGAATCGCATCCAACGACACTCCAAACGGTCAAGAATCGAAGGAGATCGATCCTTGGAAGCTCTTGGCCACTTTGGTTCATTCCTAGGGTTGCAAGGGAGGAGGAAAAACCCGATTTGGGTCTTAAAATCACAGGGTGACATTTTTGTAATTTTTTTAAAAGTTTCTAGGCCGCACGGTTTACTCGTATGGTTTTCCAAACCGTGCGCAAATCGTGCAACAACTACTGTCCATGAGATGCCATCTCGTATGGTTTCCTGGGGATCCCGCATGTTTTTTCCTAATTGTGCGCAGGTCGTACGAAGGCTACTGTCCGAGAATGGTTGGTCCGCACGGTTTACTCACACGGTTTCACCTAACCGTGCACAGACCGTGCACATTGCACTACTTGGCCTGATTTCTCTTCTCTTCACACCCCAAGCCCCCGGGGCACCCCTGAGCTCCCACCTGAATATGAGAAACACTTATCTAGCCACAAAGGAGAGATCCAAGCCAACATTTAATCGAAAACATACCTTAAGAAAATCCGAGACCTTACACTTCCTCTTGACACCCGCCGACGCGCCTCGCTCCAAAACTGGCCAGATCTGGTTGGAACCCCTCGGGTCCGACATATGCCGCAGAGTGCCTTCGACTGCCAGTACTGTAGAACCGTGATTGGGAAGAACCACCACCTGGGTCATGTTTTGACCGTCGCAGCATGACTGCCGCGCAACCTCCTCCACCCTTACAGATCTGCGCACACCAGTTTTTGACCAGATCAGTCTTCAGTGCCCCTGCCTTACCTCCTGGACCACCCGCCAAATCTAGTGGACTGTGAGGTATACCTAGGATTGCTAAGCACACCGTCCTGAAACAGGCCCGGGTGGGTCTGCCCAGCTCAGAATGGGCTTGACGGGTCTTTTCGGCCCAAAATACCCATGTGTGGGTCAACACACCTCAGAATGGGCCTTCGAGGGTTCGGCCTGACCCGCACAGGCCCTTGCGGGATTTCAGAATCCAGGTTATTTTATTTAATCAAAAATTTATTAAATTAATTAAATTAATTTTTGGTTTTAAATTAAATTAATTAAATATTAATTTTTGATTTAAAAAATTAAAATTAGTTTTGCGGGTTAAATTAATTTAATTTTGGTTTAAAATTAATTAATTAATTAATCATTTTTGTTTTAAAATTAAATTAATTGATTGGACCGAACGGAGAGATTTATTGAATTAAAAATTAGAGTGGGTTTTTAATTCAATAAAACGTCCTCAGAAATTATTTAATGCAAGTTTAATTTTTATTCTGCATTTAATTTTTAATACGCGAGTTTAATGCGTATAAGAATGATCATGAGCCTTAGATTAACTAATGTATGTCTGGTGTTTGTTTAATTAATTAATTTATTTATTGCAATGGTGTTTTGTACTAATTAATTTAATTAAAAGGTGATCTGCGTGTCGTCTAAGTGTTATTATATGTATAAGGGGTTGTGTGTCCATTTTCTAAGTTGTAATTTAAACTCTCGAGACCCCCTCGCCTGCGAGTGAGTATTATTGTATAATGATGAAGATGAGCAGTGACACACTTCGCACCAAGTTATGGTGACGAACCAGACGGGAGTTTGAGATCATCGATCAATATAATGTAGCGTGGAGTAATTCCTAAATGAACATTACCTTATCTACATCACGACATTGATGTTAATGAGGAGGATCATTGATGAAGTCTTACATGTTAACATTGATCAACAAAATATAGCGTGAAATATTTTCTAAACACACATTTTATATATCAGAGTCATGATGTAAGTAGTATCAATGTTGTAACTTGCAGAAACTTCCATTATATTTCAAGACGTTCTTCGCGAATAATGACGGTATCCCATAACCATATGCCAACTATCATGAAAAATTGATATCATATAGGTTATAGTATGATGTAAATCCATAATGTCATAAGACGTGTTTAGATGCAAAGATTTTTCTAGGGCATAAACAAACTTACATCAAGAACAAACACATTGTGCATCTTAGTAAATATCCAAACAGTTGCTTAGGATATTACATAAATCTCTATGATAGAAAAGTGGTAGTCAAGTGATAAACTGCATTTATATATAAGGGTGCACATCTCTATTATAGACAGTGGGAGCAAGATTGACTTGGGTTTAGTCAATGTCAAAGATGCACAAATTGTTGGCATAGGATCAAGTTCCACAAGTGCATGTGGAACAAGAATGCTCGAGAGACATATTGCATAGGAAGGATAAAACCATGGTGATAGTTTTGTATTCACTGCGACCGGTGATAAGTTATTTTTTGGGAATAATAATTCCTACAAGCAGACAATATATGGAAATCAGCTAAGATTGACAAGGCCAATTAAAATTCGGTAATGTATTCCATGTATCAAAGTGAAAAGGGGCTTATAATTTTGAATACTGCGATGAGTATTCAAATGAGATTATACATGGGTGGTACAAGTGTTATACCAATAAGGCTCGATTGGTTATACCAAGTCCTTATTCCTAAATCCATTAAAATTTTACTTGTCATAGCTACTCTCTATGATCATTTTATTGAGCATTGGATGTCATGACCACCAATCATGGAAGGTGTTTATACAACACAATCAGAAAGGGATGGTCACGTCATAAAATGCTAATAAATGTGGAAAGTTACTAAAATATAGTTTAGGATTGAATTAAGCAACTAGATCATAAAATATTCATTTGGAATGAATGTTTGCTATGTGTTTACCAGTGGTTAGTGGGAGTGCCATTGTTTTCCAAGTAAAATATGTTTGACAACATATGGAAAATAGATATTGGTCTTACATTTAGTTAAGATCAGGATGAAAGTAATTCTTCAGTGACTGACTTAAAGTAGAAACATAATTTATAGGAAACAGGATCTACCGAGGTAGATCTAAAGGTTGCTTGGAGCTAGTCAATCGTACACATAGTACATGGTATTGAAAAATACAAGTTTGAACAATTCAAAAGAACAATTGTTGCCAGTGTCACATGACATAATCTATCTAGGTTGACATGTTCGGGACATGAGAGGAGATGAATGTGGTGAGTTGAAATCCATACGCTTAAGCGATTGATCAATCACGTATGTCATGATATGTGCAAGAACTGATATTGCCAAGATATACTTTAAAGTAGTAAAATATTGGTTATATCCAGGAGAATTGCAAGTGAAGCAGTTAGAACTATTTGATTGTACTTCAGTAAGTACAAAAGATATGCACCTGAGATGTGGAGAAGAAATGATACTAGTTTTAAGGGGACACAAACTAAATTTTCCTTTGGGCCAATTTGATCTAGTATCACAGTTAGATTAAGGTGTTGAGCGAGACAAGCTCATATGAGCTAGTGGTAGCCATACCTTATAAATACAGAGTACGTTGCAGCTTCTGATGCAGCTAATAAGTAGTTATTATATGCAATGATTTGTTCCAGTTCTTGGAATCACACCTAATAAGCAAAGTATTATCATAATGCAGATTATGATATTCTTAGTATCCAAGATGTCAAGTTATGACAGTGGAAAAAAGAGATATACTCGGGGATAACATCTCTTGAGAAGTTTTACTCAAGGAGATGAGGTCACATATAACAGAATTTCCACGCGGCGGAATCATGGCAAACTTGACAACTAAAGTCGCGACTCAGCAGAAACATGATCTTAATCATGCGAGAGCTAACAAGTATGGTTAGCAAGTTGGATCTAGTGCAAGTGGGGGTGTTGTAATATTGGGTGCCCTAGACCCAACTATACAGTACTTTTGATTACCATATCGTGCATACAAGTTAGATATACATGATGTTTACTTACCATTATAGTGTAGATTTTTCTGCGTCCACTATTGAAATGCCAATGTCTATAGATTAAATGTCGCATCAAAAGTTTATAGCAGAACCCGAGCTATAATGAGAACCTTGAGATACCATGACATTAATCTTAAATATATGTCCAGTGGTCTAGATACATCTTACTAACTAGACACAGTAGATGTTTGACTATCAGGTTCTAGGAGCTCATAAACATTGATACTTCTTCTCATGAAGTTCATACTTGGTGATCTCTAGTAGTGAGAACATGAAGACATAATTTCCAATAGGAACACCGCATGTTTCAGGTGTTATTGGTTCCTATATACAGACATGTGTATTTGTCTCCTGAACTTGAGATCATTACTAATGTGTGTCATTTGATTGCGTACTTTGATGCAAGACAAAAACTATGATAATGAAATTGTGGTGAGGTAGTTTTTGTTGGGTGCGTCATTGATGACATGACATTAGTTGAATGGACAAGAAAATATTTTTCGCTTCTACGTTGAGGAAGTAATATATATCGGGTCATGTTGATCATGTAATGGTGCAGACCTCTCTGGTCCATTCCTTTGCTAAAATCTGGTGTTTGGGGTTTTTTGGGAGGTTAAGGTGACTTATTCCAACACTTTGCCAAAATTTTCAGTTTTGTGAACAATGTTTTCAAAATGGTATCTCGTTCCAACGACGACTTGTCCAATGACGACTCATCCAACGATGATTGGTCCAACGACGACTCGTCCAACAACAACTCGTGCAACGACGACTTGCCCAACGATGACTTGCCCAACGGTGACTCGTCCAATGACGACTCGTGAACAGTGTTTCCAGCTTCCTACAGTTTTTCCCCTTTTAAGGCTGATTCAAAGCCCATAACTTCTATCTAAATTTTCCTAAGGGTCGAGGTGCCTTTACTCGGTCAAAACTTGTGAACTTGACCAAGATCCTCCTTGAATGGAAAATCTAACACATCTTAAACCGCTGATCCATTTAGATTTTTTCAAAAGGGTTGAGATACCTTTCGCCCTTGTTCTTCCTTCTCATTTATCCTAGTACGAGACGCCTGGACCTTTCTCCTCATAGGATTCATGAGATTGAACTGCAATCCTTGGATAATTTCCCCTTGGAGTTTTTCCTTTTGCATGCGCATCATCTGTTTCGGTGCAACTAGGAAGTGTTGATCAGTCTTCGATATAAGGTATGTTCTACCTTTGTTCTTATGATTTTCTTGATCCGTTTCCTCCCTTCTCGCTCTTCCATGTGATGGAATGTGATCTCTATGTTTTTAATGTAGATTTCTCAATTGTTGGTTGGTGCGGTGGTGCCGCGACATCCTCAGGTGGGGGTAGTCTTGCGAGAGAGGTGATCGTGATATGTTGTGTTGACCTTATCTCATGTAAAGAACATTAAGAAACCTTTTGAGGTAGGAGATTCATGGCTTCTCTACTTTTTACATGCAGTCGTAGAGTTAACATCTTTTATCCCACTTGATCACAATGAAATTGACATAATAAATATTTAAACCGGATTAAAGAATTGGTATCAATTGTCTAGCAATGTTATTTCATCTTGATTTGCTAGATAGTGCGATATCTACGCTTTGCTTGTTTAGCATGTCGTTCTTAATAGAAATTGGTAAAGAACGTAAAGCTGAGATTAATTGTAAATTAATTGGTCAAAGATAAAGAGACATGTTTAATGAATCTGGTTGTTGTTGCTGTAATTTGATGATAATCAAATTGATGCAGTAAGCATGTTTAATTTATTTGATTGATAAACTTGAAGCATGTTGATACTTGTTGATTAAAGGCATGCCAAATTAATTGTTTAATTAATTTGTGATAGCTTGATAGTTAGTTGTTTAGGTTGCCCGTAGTTGGAACCTGTGATAATGAATCAGTTAATTCAACATGAAATATTGAACTGGTTGTGTGATAAAGATAATGCCTTATTGGGTCTGAGTTACCCGCTTGCTGTAAAGGCCAAGTGCCTTGTGCATGGAGCTGTGAGAGCCCCTTGTGTGTGAAGTCTGAATGCATTGTTTTAGGGCCAAGAGTCCAGTTTCTATGTTGATTGTTTCCTACCGCTTGTGTTGTGGTGTGAGCTGGGGGTGGCTGAGCCCGGAGGGCTATTGTGGTATGTGGGGGTAGTGAGGCCCAGTGGTTGTGGCGTCAGTTGACGCTTGGAGTGTCGAGATGCATCGGTTAATGCATGTGGGTGTGTAACGACCTGAAATTCTGAATAAATCTTATTTCCTAATTTTGTGTGTTATTTTATTTCATACTCAACAAAACTTTTTCATTTAATAAAATGAGTATAATTAAAATGAGACTGTTGGGTTTTGACTATTATATGACCGTTAGTCAGTATGACCTTTGGAAACTAAATGTCGCGTTTATTGTCTCTAAATACAAGTGATCTTGGTTAATTAATATAGAAAGAAGATTCGATGGCCTCGTCCAGTAGTCTCGGGCCAATCGAAGCCCATCTAACAGAACTTGGGAATGAGGTAGCACCACTGGGCTTTGCTCTGGACCAAACCCAAGCCGAACTTCATCGAGTGAAGCTAGAACAGAATCGCCTTCACAAGAAGTTCAAACTAATAGATATTACTACTCATGCAATGTTGGCCGAGCCGCCCTCAGATTCTCTCACCTTAGCACACCTTAAACGTAGGTCCTATGCTGGGGTTATAAGGGGCTATGTAAGGAGATCGTAACTATTTTGTGTAATCCTTTGAGATAAATAAAATCGTGTTTTCTTCTTATGGTGAAGTTTGTGAGTTTTCAAATGTCCGGATAAATATAGTATGCATATTTTTTATGAATTCTAGAAAAATGATATTTTAAAATATTTTTTTAAACCTTAAATAATTAATGATGTGTTATAATTTTCAAAAAATGGTCTTCTATAAATGTGTTCAGTAAGAAATTTAGAGTCTAATAAGATCAACTTGATTTTTGATGAATAATAAATTATGAATAGTGATATTATGCTTAGGATTAGTAATGTGACCAAATGGATTAGTAATCTCACTTAAAAAAAGTATTAATATAATTTAGGCACCTTGATTAAGTAGTGTGATTCAATAAAATAGGTAAATAACTGTTTCATTAATTATTAGTCAAGTATTAGTTTTTTCGGGTGAATAGTGTTTTTTAATTAAAAATTAAATTAAAAATATTTAGAAAATTATTTTTATAGAATGGACTTTATTTTTGAACTTAGAGCATCGATATTATGTTAAGGTAATTTTTGGGGATTTTTCTGAGAAAAATAAATTTTCGGTGAATAGTGTTTTTATTTAAAAATTAAATTAAAAATATTTAGAAAATTATTTTTATAAAATGGAGTTCATTTTTGAAATCAGAGGATTGATATTTGGTTAAGGTGAAATTTCGGGATTTTTCTGAGAAAGTTGAATTTTCGGTGAATAGTGAAAATACAGTTTTTAAGTTACGGGTGTTTAATGACATCATTAAATGATGTATTAAGTATGTAATCAATATGTTCGACTTATGAATAGTAAGATAAGGTATTAGGTGTCCCAAGTGGCCAATACCATGGGCAAATACCATGGGCAAGCCCATAGTTTTTCCAATACCACCAATGAGGTGTCCCTTGGCCATTAATGCCTTGTCCCCTCACTTCCCCTATAAATACCAAGTCATTCTCTCATCCTTTCAACTCCAAAATCATCCTCAACGAAGTTTTTGTATCCTTACCTCCCAAAGAGTCCTCCCAAGGTGCCCCCAAGCCATCAAGGTCCCAACCTTTGAGTTTTAAGAGTTACGTATTAAGGTAAGGGATCCAACCTCTCTCTTTCTTTTCAAATACTCTCTTTTAAGTCATTTCTTTTATGATCCATGTTCTTATGTTGAAGGATGTTCTTTTATATTCCTCTTACTACCCTTTTCATGTTCATATGATGAGATATACCCTCTTACTCTTATCATTTCGTTTTATGAATGTTTAAGTGGTGCCGTTAGGCTGTCGAAATTTTTGAAACAGATTCTTTCACCCTTCTCATTTTCAAGTTCTATTTTCTTGTTAAGTCTTTCAAGTTCTTTTTTATTATGTTGGGGTATTATCTCTATATCTATCATAATGATCTTTTATGTTCATATGATAATAGACCCTATTTGATCTCGTTAATTCATTTTTTTTAAGTTTAAGTGACGTCGTTAGGCTGTTGAATTTTTAAGGGATTCTTTCACCCTGCTCATTTTCAAGTTCTATTTTCTTGTCAAGTCTTTCAAGTTCTTTTTTATTATGTTGGGGTATGATCTCTATATCTATCATACGGATCTTTTATGTTCATATGATGAGAGACCGTATTTGATCTCATCAATTCATTTTTTTGAAGTTTAAGTGACGCCGTTAGGCTGCCGAATTTTCATAAGAGAAATCTTATTTTTGTATTCCTTTCATGTTCTTCATTTCATATGGTATATCTTTCAAATTTCATTACCATGTTCTTAAATCCTTTATATTATGTCCCCATACTGTTTTATGGATAATTTATGAGTGGGTGACCCATGTCCCCTCTCTTTTCAATGTTTTCTAAAACCCTACAACATAGCTGTTATGTTGCCGAATTTCCGTCTCAAAACTTCTCTCTCTTTTTCTCAAATTCTTTTATTTTATTAAGTGAATACTCAAAGATCTTTCTTCTAAAGGGGTATTCACATATATACCAAAATGTCCTATTTTAAATTCTGGGATTTACATACATGAGACCCGCTTTCCTTTTCCGTGGGTTTAAAGTGACATAAAGATCATGTCTTTAAAGCATTTTTTTAAACGTTATGATTATGAAATGAAACCCATTTATTTTATGCTATATGGGTTATTTATGAAATGTTTGATGATGATATATGTGGCTCACATGATAACAAAGGAAAATTTAATGGTGCACCTTGATAGCGCTCCAATGCATTGGGTAATGATGCAACCACTAGAGATTACAATTTTCACGATATCTTGGTGAATAACCTTGGTAATTTTCAAATGACACCTTGGGGATGGACCTTGGTGATATGTTCATGATTGTCTATGTTAAATGTTGTAGCCACATCTTTAAGTTATGAAATACGTTATTTTTATTATGATATGCCTCATGATTTCTTTATCATGCCTTAAAGTTCTTTTTCATGACTTTTTTGATGTATCTCAAGTTCACATGTAAAATGTTTCCCTTGTTTCCCTTACTGGGCCATCTACTCACCCTTTCCTTTGATGCATGCTCCCAGGTTATGAGATACTGTAATGAACTTAGAATGAACAAATGGAGAAGCCTTTCAAGTGTTTAGGAAGAATTTTTTATGTTGTCATGTATTAAGTTCCTGGTTTCCAAGACACTGAACCTTAAAGATCCTCAGTTTTGTATAATGTAATGAAAGTTTATGTGATAAAAAGGCTGGATGTTATAGTTGGTATCAAATGATGGTTTAATTATTTGTGGAAATTAGGATATAAAAACTTTAGGAAGAACCCTATAGAAATGTTTAAATATAGGAAATATTCCTGGTATTTTGGTGAGTATTGAGTAAGTTGTTTATCAAGAAAATACATCCCTGTATGGATACGAGCAGGTAGAGGTGGATCTGGTACAGATGTACATAGGGGTAAAACCCAAAAACACCGCTTGAGCTAGACTCAAACAGGAACTAGTGCACGACAACGGGCCTTGCTGCACTTTTGGTTACGACACTCCTGGGGGATATGCTTTGGTAAATTCATAAGCTTAGTATGAACCATTATTAAAGGAACAAAGATAAAATAAAATAAAGATTCACATAAGAATTTATGATCATGGATAACCTAGATTGGTACCTAGGGGATCACAATTTAGGATATACTTTTCTTCTACAAGTTTGTCCTTCTATAATTAAATTTTCTTTTCATGATTATTGGCTAAGTATTTAAGCCCCTAATTATACTTTCTTTTCTTAGTTAATGGCGGGAAATAGAAGAACATGTCCCAACAATCAATGTGATAGGAAATGTGAATATTGCTCTGTTAATGTGACAGAGATGATGAGAGATCAAGTTGAACATATTATGACACTAGTACAAAAACATTTTTTTACGTCACCATTTTTCACGTCGGTTTTTTAGAACCGACGTGAAAATATCTAAAAATCGATTTTTCACATCGGTTATATAAGAACCGACGTTAAAAATCCATTTTATTTGATTTTTCACGTCGGTTATTATATAACCGACGTTAAAAATCAATGTACATCACTTTTCCACGTCGGTTATTAAATAACCGACGTGAAAAATCCTTTTCCAGGAAAATATATTAAAATTTTCACTTATTTTTCACATCGGTTATTAAATAACCGACGTGAAAAATCAATTTTCGTGACTTTTTCACGTCGGTTATTTAATAACCGACGTTAAAAGGTATTTTTCACATCGGTTATTTCATAACCGACGTGAAAAATGTTTAAAAAATGTAGTTCATTTCTCAAGCTTTAATTTGACAGGTCACGGAGCTCAAACGGAGTTTCGGATTAAAAGTTATGGCCTTCCGAAGTCTACATTTTTTTAAATACTTTTCACGTCGGTTATGAAATAACCGACGTGAAAAATACCTTTTAACGTCGGTTATTAAATAACCGACGTGAAAGAGTGACGAAGATTGATTTTTCACGTCAGTTTTATAATAACCGACGTGAAAAATAAATGAAAATTTTAATATCTTTTCACGTCGGTTATCATAAAACCGACGTGAATGAAAATTTTAATATCCCGCGAACGCGAAATTTCAATTTTTTTACATCGCGGCATCGAAATTTTGAATTGCCGCCTAAAATTTTTAATACCGCGTTTTCTCATAGAATCTCAATTATATGTTTCCATTATACACCCATCTTAATTTTACGATCATTTATTTCAACAATTATCGTTCCCCCAAATCTACTCTTTCTCTCAAACGCGAATCAATTATTTCTTCTTTCTGCGATCTCGTCAAGGTATATTTAATCATGCATCCATGGTTTATGGTTTTTATGATTTGTTTTCTTAAATGACATACCATTTTACGATTATTTCATTCAACCATCATCGTTCCACCGAATCAACTTGTTTTATCTTCAACGTGAATCAACAATTTCTTATTTCCGTGACCTCATCAAGGTATTTGTAATTATTTTCCCATGATTTATATTTTCTATGAGTAGTTTTCTTAATTGATATACCATTTAACGATTGTTAATTTATTATAATGATGGATGATTCTTTATATCATGATAAAACTACAAATCCTCCTACGGATTCAAAAATTCTTTCTAATATGAAGCTACGGTTGGCTAATTCAATTTTTCTTCGAAAAAAATATCAAACTTCTGATGGTCATAACTTTTGATCCGTAAATCCGTTTGAGCTCTATGACCTGTCAAATGAAAGCTTAGAAAATTTTCTACAAGATTGTAAACATTTTTTACGTCGGTTATTTAATAACCGACGTTAAAAATAACTTTTAACGTCGGTTATTAAATAACCGACGTAAAAAATGACTTATAACGTCGGTTTTTTCAAAAACCGACGTAAAAAATGGCTTTTTATCGCCATTTCCAGAATGTATTTCACGTTGGTTTTTTAAAAACCGACGTTAAAAACTATATTACCCCATTTTTTACGTCGGTTATTAAATAACCGACGTAAAAAATCATATTTTTAACGTCGCTCGCAATAACGTCGCCTAAAAACCGACGTTAAAAAGCAAAAAAAACCGACGTAAAAAATGGTTTTTGTACTAGTGTGATTATGCCAAACCAGCTATCAAAAATCACAATTAATAATTGGTACCTAGTTGAATGCTCAAATTCATCAAGGAAGAAGAAGGCGAAGTCTCAAGGATGCTCATCTGATAAAGTTGATAAGGGAAAGAAGACCCAATTTCCTTTGTGCAAAAAGTGTGGAAAGAGGCACCAAGGAGAATGTCACAAAGGAATCGGGAGATGTTTTATGTGTGGGGTGATAGGGTATAAAGTAGCCAATTGCTTTAGAAAAATGGATAATTTGATAAATAGAGATAAGGTTCAATCTAATGTACCTTATAATTTTCAATGTTGTAAATGTGGAGAAGTTGGACATTATCCAAGGCAATGCTCTCTTGGAAGGGATGAGAAGCACGACGAGCATCAACAATCTTCAAGGACAAGGGAACAATGCAAGTCCTATGATGAGATGGATCATGATGACTAAAGTATATGTAACTTCTTCGCAATAATTGTCTATGTCATGTTGTTTTTTTAGTTCATGCCCTATGAGCATATCTTTAATGTTTTCTAAGAACATCGAGTCACTACCTAAGATGGTTTTATATCATTAAGGAAAACATCTATTGTTATGTCTCACATGTTGATGTTGTGAAGCTATTCTTCTTGAAAAAAAAATGATTAAGAGATTAAAAGATGATTATTATTTTGGAAGACGTTCACTATTTTGGAAACCCTATATAATCGAGGTAAATAGATTACTACAGTATTTTCTTTGAGGAATAAAGGTTGACTTATATTTTGAAGAATCGACGAATTTAAGGTGAACTTATGGTAATATAGGTTACTTATGGAAATGATTAACCTATCTTGGGGAAAATATGTTTAGGTTATCTACTTTTGTTATAAGATGTTAGGAGTGGTTGATGTTGTTTGGAGATGAATGATGAAGTTTATTTTGGAAGACTATGTTATCAAATCCTTCTTGTATTTGGGTTTCAATCTTAGTTTGGTTTATTTTGAGGAATTTTAAGGATAGTTATTTATCGAATGGTCTATGATGAACTTTGGGTAGTACCATGGAACTTTGAAGATTTAAAGTATTTTCCCTTCCTATGGGGTTCTTTCTTTTTGAAGGGTTGTTTTATCTTACCCTTTCTGTTTTTGGGATAATGTTTAAAGATAGAAGAAATATATAGTTAATCTTTTGTGGATTATGTGATTCTCTGGAAGATGATTCTTGTGCTTTTGATGAGACCAAGTGTTTTTGAATGCTCATCGTTTGGAGAAAAGATTAGTTTTGGTAGAAACTTATTAAAGGATGAAACTCTACTTAGAGGTAGGTATATTTCCTTATGTTTTCATTCTATATAGTGAATGAATTCCTCAAAATTATGAAAAGGAACATAAAATAAAAAGTTTTTTGGTTTATGTTTCCTACTAGGTAATCAAAGACCGTTTACACACATCATAACTTTGTGATTTTATTGTTGTTAACTTTCTCCTAATCATGTTTTCTATCACTCTCCCTCAGAACGTGACCCTTTGTTTTCTCTTCTATGTCCATGTTTTCCTACTTGGAATCCTAGTATGGGTTAACTCGGGTGACCTTTGTACTTTCTTTTCTTTCTTTTAAAGTAATAGTGTTACTGACTCTTTTTCCGATGTGAGACTTTTAATGAAATTTCCAAACCCAATTTTAAAAATTACGAGGACACAATTTCTTAAGGGGGGAAGATTGTAACGACCCAAAATTCTGAATAAATCTTGTTTCCTAATTTTGTGTGTTATTTTATTTCATACTCAACAAAAAATTTTCATTTAATAAAATGAGTATAATTAAAATGAGACTGTTGGGTTTTGACTATTATATGACCGTTAGTCAGTATGACCTTTGGAAACTAAATGTCGCGTTTATTGTCTCTAAATACAAGTGATCTTGGTTAATTAATATAGAAAGAAGATTCTATGGCCTCATCCAGTAGTCTCGGGCAAATCGAAGCCCATCTAACAGAACTTGGGAAGGAGGTAGCACCACTGAGCTTTGCTATGGACCAAACCCAAGCCAAACTTCATCGTGTGAAGCTAGAACGGAATCGCCTTCGCGAGAAGTTCAAACTAATAGAGATTACTACTCGTGCAATGTTGGCTGAGCCGCCCTCAGAATCTCTCACCTTAGCACACCTTACACTTAGGTTTAATGCTGGGGTTATAAGGGGCTATGTAAGGAGACCGTAACTATTTTGTGTAATCCTTTGAGATAAATAAAATCGTGTTTTCTTCTTATGGTGAAGTTTGTGAGTTTTCAAATGTCCAGATAAATATAGTATGCATATTTTTGATGAATTCTAGAAAAATGATATTTTAAAATATTTTTGTAAACCTTAAATAATTGATGATGTGTAATGATTTTCAAAAAATGGTCTTCTGCAAATGTGTTTAGTAAGAAATTTAGAGTCTAATAAAATCAACTTGATTTTTGATGAATAGTAAATTATGAATAGTGATTTTACGCTTAGGATTCGCAATGTGACCAAATGGATTAGTAATCTCACTTAAAGAAAGTATTAATATAATTTAGGCACCTTGATTAAGTAGTGTGATTCAATAAAATAGGTAAATAACTGTTTCATTAATTATTAGTTAAGTATTAGTTTTTTCGGGTGAATAGTTTTTTTTAATTAAAAATTAAATTAAAAATATTTATAAAAATATTTTTATAGAATGAACTTTATTTTTGAACTTAGAGCATCGATATTATGTTAAGGTAATTTTTGGGGATTTTTCTGAGAAAAATAAATTTTCGGTGAATAGTGTTTTTATTTAAAAATTAAATTAAAAATATTTAGAAAATTATTTTTATAAAATGGAGTTCATTTTTGAAATCAGAGTATTGATATTTGGTTAAGGTGAAATTTTGGGATTTTTCTGAGAAAGTTGAATTTTCAGTGAATAGTGAAAATACAGTTTTTAAGTTACGGGTGTTTAATGACATCATTAAATGATGTATTAAGTATGTAATCAATATGGTCGACTTATGAATAGTATGATACGGTATTAGGTGTCTCAAGTGGCCAATAACATGGGCAAATACCATGGGAAAACCCATGGTTTTGCCAATACCACCAATGAGGTGTCCCTTGGCCATTAATGCCTTGTCTCCTCACTTTCCTTATAAATATCAAGCCATTCTCTCATCCTTTCGACTCCAAAATCATCCTCAACGAAGTTCTGGTCTCCTTACCTCCCAAGGAGTCCTTCCAAGGTGCCCCTAAGCCCTCAAGGTCCCAAACTTTGAGTTTTAAGAGTTACGTATTAAGGTAAGAGATTCAACCTCTCTCTTTCTTTTCAAATACTCTCTTTTAAGTCATTTCTTTTATGCTCCATGTTTTTATGTTGAAGGATGTTCTTTTATATTCTTCTTACTGCCCTTTTCATGTTCATATGTTGAGAGATACCCTCTTACTCTCATCATTTCATTTTATGAATGTTCAAGTGGCACCGTTAGGTTGCCGAAATTTTTGTAACGGATTCTTTCACTCTTCTCATTTTCAAGTTCTATTTTCTTGTCAAGTCTTTCAAGTTATTTTTTATTATGTTGGGGTATGATCTCTATATCTATCATACTGATCTTTTATGTTCATATGATGAGATACCCTATTTGATCTCGTCAATTCATTTTTTTGAAGTTTAAGTGATGTTGTTAGGCTGCCGGATTTTTAAGGGATTATTTCACCCTTCTCATTTTTAAGTTCTATTTTCTTGTCAAGTCTTTCAAGTTCCTTTTTATTATGTTGGGGTATGATCTCTGTATCTATCATACTGATCTTTTATGTTCATATGATGAGATACACTATTTGATCTCGTCAATTCATTTTTTTTGAAGTTTAAGTGACGCCGTTAGGCTACCAAATTTTCATAAGAGAAATCTTATTTTTGTCTTCCTTTCATGTTCTTCATTTCATATGGTATATCTTTCAAATTTCATTACCATATTCTTAAATCCTTTATATTATGTCCCCCTACTGTTTTATGGATCATTTATGAGTGGTTGACCCATGTCCCATCTCTTTTCAATATTTTCTAAAACCCTACAACATAGCCGTTATGCTGCCGAATTTCCGTCTCAAAATGTCTCTCTCTTTTTCTCAAATTCTTTTATTTTATTAAGTGAATACTCAAATATATTTCTTCTAAAGGGGTATTCACATATATACCAAAATGTTCTATTTTAAATTTTGGGATTTACATACATGAGACCCGCTTTCCTTTTCTGTGGGTTTAAAGTGACATAAAGATCATGTCTTTAAAGTAGTTTTTAAAACGTTATGATTATGAAATGAAACCCATTTATTTTATGCTATATGAGTTATTTATGAAATGTTTGATGATGATATATGTGGCTCACAAGATAACAAAGACAAATTTAAGGGTGTGCCCTGATAGCGCTCCAATGCATTGGGTAATGATGTAACCACTAGAGATTACAATTTTCACGATATCTTGTTGAATAACCTTAGTAATTTTCAAATGACACCTTGGGGATGGACCTTGGTGATATGTTCATGATTGTCTATGTTAAATGTTGTAGCCACATCTTCAAGTTATGAAATACGTTATTTTTATTATAATATGCCTTATGATTTCTTTTTCATGCCTTAAAGTTCTTTTTCATGACTTTTTTGATGTATCTCAAGCTCACATGTAAAATGTTTCCCTTGTTTCCCTTACTGGGCCTTATGTTCACCCTTTCCTTTGATGCATGCTCCCAGATTATGAGATGATGTAATGAACTTAGGATGAACAAATGGAGAAGCCTTTCAAGTGTTTAAGAAGAATGTTTTATGTTGTCATGTATTAAGTTCCTGGTTTCCAAGACACTAAACCTTAAAGATCCTCGGTTTTGTATAATGTAATGAAAGTTTGTGTGATAAAAAGGTTGGATGTTATAGGGTGTCAGGGAGGACACTGGGGATGATGAAACGAGTTGAAGTTGGGCTTACCCATAGATGTGAAAGTTGAATGCTTGTGAATCTGTTGTTTGGTTGTCTGCTTTACTTTCCCCACTTCTTGAGGCATCTCGTCTTGCTTACCCTCCTTCCAAAAGAGGCGAAGATGCGCGAGGTATGCCACGTGATTTCCGCATTTAGCTTCTCAAGGATGGATGAGTCTACGCTCATGCTATAGGTGGAAAAGACTCGACGAGTAGTTCATCTACTCACCATGTTGAGCCTCTTGTGTTTGGTAGCTTAGAATGTTTTCTTACAATACTTGGAATTATGGAAAAGTGATAATGTTGTTAATAAATGATTGAATAAATGATGTTGAATCCATGGGGTTGGAGCTTGCTGGGATGCAATGTGGAGGTTATACTCCTGAGGAACTGTGGACTCAGTTTGATTATGTCTGGAGGGCATGAAACCTTGTTGCAATGCTAATGAAATGTAATGTGGAAATGATAATGGTTAATGAATGAATTAACATAAAGTGAAATTTATTAAAAATGGATAAAGTAATTTAACGTAGATCTTTAAATGGTTTTGTGATTATAGGATATATAGTTTTAGCAGTGGTAGTTGGGAGTCCGAGAGATGTTAGCTGCAGTGAAGTCTAAGACTAGGTTTTGCCCATAGTGTGGTTGTGAGCCATATTATATCATGTACTTTTTGTGTTTTTATACGCTACCTCACCCTGTTGGTTAGGGAAACTAACACCCCAGGGATTCTGAGCCCCATGGGGGTGTTTTCCCCAACATCCTGGTGGGAGGATGGATGTTTGACTTCCCCCTTTGGCCCCACTCTCTTCTCTTGGTAGTTACTTGTGCCGGTATGGTCTGAGGTCAGTTTTCTCCATATATGTGTATAGAGGGCTGTAATGGCTTATGATTATTTCACACACATATATTCTGGATATAGTTTCCTAAATTATACTATAGGTAAACATGTATAGGTTGTGATGACTTGAGGATTCTTACTCGGCGTATGAGCTGTGATGACTTAAGGTATAATACCTGATGTTTGATACATGTTATGCGGGTTGTGGTGGCTCACGAAAACCACCTGATTACTTCTATTTGTGTGGATGGTGTGTTGCTTCGCCCAGGTGTCTATGAGTAAGCCTTTGTGTTGCACGAGGTGCATGTTGTTGTGGTCGCCTAGGTGTTTTTGGGCCATCCTTTTTGGAGAGAGATGCTTAGGACATGCGACATTGGGGAAAAGTGGTAAACTAGTGGAGAATTAGTAGCGAGATACCCTTGATATTCTTTATTATATTATATACTATTGTATGCGATACTTGGTGAGAGAGTAGCCATGGTGGGGCTGAGAACTTAGTATACCTGTTTAGGTGACAAGTTAGTTTCACTTGTTGTTCATTGTACTTTAGCATACTTTCTTTACTTTTGCACGAGAGGCTTCGGGGAGAATCCTACTGAGTATAATATTATATTCACCTTATGTCATATAAACTATTTTTCAGGTCACTTGGAGCAGGTTGGAGATCATGTTGGTTGCTACTAGCTTGGGGTTTACAGGAGCTGTTCGGGTTTCGTGGTCACTGCCGTTTTACTATCTTTTGGTATTTGTAGTTTTTTTCTTTCAGTTGTAGTAGTTTTTTTCATGACATTACATATGTGTACTTGGGTTTTCTTTTATATTGTAATCTGAGATGGAGTTGGTTGATGTTTATCTTATCTCTCTTTTTTGCATGTGTTCTCTTAGAGGGTAATGCCTCCCATTTGTGTGTTTACTATACCCTCAGTGCTAGTCACCAACCCGGGGCCTACTGGAGGCGAGAATCAGGGGGTCATTATCTCTCTTCCCACATTGTCGGCCCAAGAGGGGTACACTTTGTGGGGAGGGGTCATGACAGATCAGGATGATAGTACCTTTATAAGATCATGGCTATGTTAGTCGAGGGTAAATCCATCTAGTTGGATCAAAAAATAATAAAGCAAGAAAAGGGTGATGACACGAGTATGCGTCCTGTTTTATAAGATATTAAAGACAAAGAGATTATATTACACAGTGTGTGTTTGTAGGTTGGTAGTCGCTGTTGTGATTATCCCTATCTCTTTAGAGGTCGTGATGGGTTTCTAGATCCCACTCTTGGTCTGTGAATGGTATTCACTCCTATTGAGATAAGGGCCTAGAGTGTCACACATAATAGCATATTCAAGAATATGCCATGTTCAGTTGAATAGGAATATTGGACATGGTAGGACCCACCATTGTGGTCTGGGTTTTGTCCAAAGACATACGATCCCCAAAACAATAAATAAATTTATATTATTCAAGTTAAGAATAATTGGAATTGAATTTATTTATTAAATGTATTTACAAGTTTTAAAGTAAATACATGAAAATATTAATTGAACAAATATTAGTTTAATATATTCAAGGTTCATTAAATATTTGCGGGAACGGAGAGTTGAGTTAATGGCTTAGTTATTATCATGTAATATATTTATTATATTACAAGAAAATGATAATAATATTTATGAATCAGTACAATAGTCATAATATGTCATTTATAGAGTATTAATTATTCAGAGGCTCGGAAGGCAATACTGGATAATTTCCTAGCACCCTATAAATAGAAGAAAAGAGGCTCACACCATTAATTATTCACTGCCCCCTCTCTTCTTCTCTCTCCCTAGGCCAATCAATTTTCTTTTGGGAGAAAGTAGTAGGAGGGATGGAGGCTGACTGCAGGTCAAATACACGACGTGTATCGATCTGACCGACCCCCTTGCACGTCATGAATTGGTTTTTCCCGAAAAAGGAAAAAACCTAAGCATTAGACGATGTGTAAAAATATACATATTGTGTAAATGTCGTGGTCGATTTTTAAAGGGGTCAGAACCCCTTATTTGATAGGGGCTATTTTTTTCTTCCGCACAGAGGGTCAGCCGACCTAAGCTCCCTCTTCACACCTAACCTAGGATTTGGGATATCTCTCTCGTCCGATGTCCGTTTCGATCACCGTTCATCATGTTGGATCCACAATGGTAAGATCCTCCTTCCTCTTTCTTCCTTTCTCGGTTTATTCCGCCATCTTCAGCGCTATTTTGGTGCGAGCTCATATGCTCTATTTTTAGGGCTTTTGTCAGTATTGTTGTTTTCTTCCATTATAACATGATTCCAAGGCTGACAATGAATGAGTGGTCATCTACCAACATAAGGTAGGTGGATTAGCATCTTTCCCTAAAAGTCTTGTTGTATTTTATTATGTGTCGTTGTGCCGCACGTTGGGATCTTCCGGTGATGCCTCCATAATGTTAATAAATTAAATTAAGTGGTTTCCTATGTTTAATGTAGCCCTAGCCACCTGCAAATAAATGACATGGGACGTTTACCTCGACTTGAGCCACCATCATGGCTTAAGGGATTAAGAGCCCTATGCCTTGGAACCTAATTAAATTGCTTTAATCTCGGAAATGTGGATTGAGCTAAAGGAGATGATAGGCCTTGTGTTTAGGCCCTTGTGCTCTATTCCATAGCTTGTTTTTTTTTGAATTAAATGACTTGTCCAACTTGGTTAAGGTGTTATGATTGCGATGCCTTATTAATTGGTATGAGTTTCATGTTAGCTAAAACCCATACCATTACTTTAAGACAAGGGAGATACAATGGTCCCAACTTAAGGGCACCTTGGAGGGATCATCGTGCTTTATAATTGGAACTTTTAAATGAATTTTAGTATGTCAGGAGCGATAATTGGTTTTCTTAGTAGAATACCTTGGATGAGCTCATCATGCAGATGACTTACCTACCCATGAGCAATACTAGTTCCCTAGGGGAATTACCCAGGATGAGCTTGATGGGCAATATGGTTATACCATGCCACGAGCAATAATTGGTCCCCTATGTGGTATACCCGGGACTAGCTCAAAAGGTCATGTTTACACCATGCCGAAAGTGATACTTGAGATTCCTTTTATGGATTGCCTTGGACGGGCTTTTACAGTGATGAGTATTTATAGTGGTCTTGTATTGATACTTGATATTTCTTTTTACAGATTGCCTTAGACAAGCTCAAGATGCAATTTATTAAATTTTAAGGCTGCCTTGTAATAAAAGCTTGAATGCCCGTAATAAATCCCAGGAGCCGACTGCCAATCCAAAGAACATGCTTGGGTTCAACCCATGTTTACTCTTGTCTTTCAGACGACTCAGCTATGTTTCCATCCCAACATACTTACTATGTATCTATATACATTTACACATATACTAAATCTGTATAGGTTGACTTTGGTTCAGAGATATCCGGCTTAGGCTGAAACAGGTAGTTTCGGTCAGGTATCCCATGAGAAACCTGGTTTGATGTGGTTTATTTATTTTCCTCCTTACATTTATCATTTACCCAAACACTGCTGATTTTATATGCACAGATTGAATAGTTCTGGACACAGTTGGTGGTGACCTACTGAGTATATCTCACACCCTATTCGGGTTGCCTATGGTACCCGAACAGACTTCATGATTGCAGGTATAGATAAAGGGAAACACCCAACTTCTGATGTTTGATCATTGGTACTTGGATGGAGTACGGGAGCAGAGGACCGAACTTATGCTCATGATTCCAATAGAGACAATTTTTGGTCTTTTTGTCTTTCGTTTAGAATGTTGTATATGCTTGTACCCCTGTATCCAATGTACTTCCCTTTTTTTGTAGCATCATGGCATGATCACCTTTTTTGTATATGATATTGATTCAGCTTCTGCCTGTTGGTTATATTAGATGATTTATTACTATTATGCTACTTCTTATTTACTAATGTTTCTGCTGTTTATCATTATTTACCGCTATGCTATACTTTGATTGTGATATCATAATTTCCCCCACAGATATAATCAAGGCCCTCATTGCTAGTCGACAGTCTCTGACGTATGGGGATGCGTGTTTTAGGTCATGTAGCCAATCGGCTCGAGGCACCGCTTAGTGGTTCCCGGGTCGGGTGCTATAATCCACATACCCCTTATAACGACTTTCCTTTCCCAAAGCACTAAGATACTTCTTTGTTTCCCTTTAAATACCTTAATATCCACTTCAAAACTTCCCGATGTTTCTTTTTCAGGGTTAACCGTGTACCTTCTCACAACTCTCATTACATGAGCAATATCAGGTAATGTACAAACCATGAAATACGTCAAACTTCCAACAATTGATGGATAATGGACCTTTTCCATGTACCCAACCTCTTCCTTTATCTTTAATGCTTTCTCCTTTGACAAATTTAAATGTCTTTTCAGGGGAATAAAAACTATCTTTGCTTCTAACATACTAAATTTTCTCAAAAACCTTTCCAATGTAGTCGGCCTATGATAACATCAAGGTTCTGGCTGCACAACCTCTCTTGATCTTCATTCTTAAAATCTTATTACCTTGTCCAAGATCATTTATCTAAAACTCCTCAATTAGCTGCTCTTTCAGCTCATCAATCTTCTATATACATTATCCTGCATTGAGCATGTCATCCATCTGCAGAAACAATATAATGTATCCATCACCAAAAGACTTGAAATAACAACATTGATTCACACCACACTATTTATATGCATTTTTACTCATGAATCATTAAAATTTTGTTATATCGCATGAGTCCTTGTTTTAACCCATATAATATTTTCTCGAGTTTGCACACCTGATCTTCATTTCTTAACTCAAAAAATCCTTCAGGTTGATCCATATAAAGTCCTCCAAATATCCATGAAGGAACACAACCTTCACATCAATATGATCAATATATAAATTCCATGATGCAACAATACTAAGAACCATCCGAATGGTGGTGAGATTCACTATAGGTGAGAAAATTTCAGTGAAACCCACACACCCCTTCTATTGAAAACCTTTAATAACGAACCTTGCCTTTTTTATTTTCTCTTACCATCATGTTCTTCCTTGACCCCTTATACCCATTTTTTTCACAATGCTTTCTTTACTTGTGGCAAAGGAGTTAACTCCCAAGTATTGTTATCATGAAATAGAGAAATCTCCTCCTTCGTAGCCAACTCCCATTTGCTTGACTCTTTTAATTGCATTGTCTCAACTCCTTTAATTATATTACCTCTTCAAAGCATTTTGGCTCTCCAACGCTAGTCAATAACAAATAGTGTAAGGTTAATGAATACCTTTGCATAAGTCGTCTCAGTCTTGTTGATCTCCTCAACTCCACTTGAGGAGTAGGCTACACTGGCTCAAGTGCTGCATGCTCAGGTACACCTTTAAGATCCAATTGCTCATGAAATCCTGATTATTTATTTTAACCACCAGCTTTAATTGCATGATGATCCTTGTACGCGACACCTTCATTAAATATCATATTCTGGCTTCTCATGATATTTTTATTTTCATCACATCAAAGGAAATATCCAAAATGTTTAAGTAAATAAAAGAAATAATATTATTTTAATGAATATTATTTTAATATTCAAGGTTTGTTTAGTATTAGCAGGAATTACAAGTCGAGTTAATGAATCAGGTTTATCACGTAATATATTTATTATTTATTACACATATGCGATAAAATATAAATAATATTTACGATGCACTTTAATTCATCATAATTATTTATTTATTGCTTATCTAGTGGGCGTTTTATTTTTGGGGAATGGGGAACCCTTTTTGGGTATTTGTACACCCACTATATAAGCAGGAGGATAGACTCATTCTAGTGACTGTTCATTTCATTTGGAATGAGAGCCTCTCTCTCCTGCTTCCTAGAGAGAGAAGGTATCTCCTGAGTGATCGATCCAAGATGCTTTCGACGGATTGAAGACACAAGATCGTGGTGATCGTCGCAACATTGAAGAGATCGTCGGATCTCCGTGCCAGCACCCATAATTCGACGAACGACGTGCACACAGATTCTTAGAGCGTGTGTGGATGATCTAGAGAGGTTCGACTTCGAATCCTTCAAGCAATGGTTTCTGGTGATGATCTGTAGTCAAGCGTGCTTCGAATCGAATGAGGTACTTGTTCTTTTTATTTTATGTGCTTTGAATAATCCACACGAGACCCTCAGACTGTACCGATGCTCAGATCATCGGAGACGACAAGTTTCGTTGCTCCGGTGATGAAATTTTGTAAAACTATCGGGTTACTGGCTTCCGCTACACGCCTCGGTACCAATAATTATATCAGAGCGATCGTGTGGATTTTATAAGCCAAGAAACGTTATTTTTCTTTAAATTTAATTAGAGGGTATTAAATTGGTCCCAACGGGTTTGTCTGAGCTGCGATTTGATTTCAAATGACCAAGACATGACCATCCAAAATTTGTTTTATGGATCAAACGCATTGTTGTTCAGATGTTAAAATTTTGGATATTAATATATGAAGAACAATATATGTGAATATATATATATATTTCTGTTATTTTTCAGGCAGTTGACCGATCGGATTTGGGTTGCCGAATTCTGGTGACTGGATTAGATCTGGTCGGTGAAATCTCATTCCACACATTTGTGGAATTTTAGGCAGGAACCAACAAAAAGAAGGGATAATTAACCTTTGAAAAAAATGAATAAACCTTTTTTTTTGTGGTTTTGGATTTTTTAGTCAGTCAACAAGAAAATAAAATAAAATTTGTGGGCGGTGCCACCTTGTCAGGAAAAATCACAAAAATAATAATAAAATTTATGAGAGGCCAAATTATCTTACTGTGGAAGATTTCTTTTAGCTGGACCCCACTTGTATCCTCTCGCAGCCCCTCCTGCCCGAGGACCACCGCGGCACTGTTGGGCCATCTTCTACCTCTGGCTAGACTCCCTTACTAGCAGCTGGGCCACCCCGTTCCTTCGGCCTCCTCTTTCGAGGTCGTCGTCGTGACGTCGCCTCCTCGTTTTCCAGTTGCAGCCCGATCGAGCACCTCTAGGCGCTCTCCTCTGAGCTCTCCTCACCTGCCTCACAACCGCAGCGTCGTGGGAACCCACGATCGCCGCGTCGCTCCCCATCGTCGTCCGAACCGTAGCTAAATCCAGCCGCCGATGAGCCTCTCGGATGCTTCCCTGGCCGAGCCGCGGCCCGATCCCGACTCACAATATGCCCGGGAGGGGTTTTTGGCCCCCGGATAAATCAATATATAAGAAATTAATTAATTTTATTAATTTTATTTTAGTATTAAATTGAATTAATTAAATATTATTTTTTGGTTTGAAATTAATAACATTTTAATATTTTGGGTTAAATTAATTTAATATAGGTATTAAATTAATTAATTAATTTATTTATTTTTTTGAGTTAAAATGAAATTAATACCGGGACCGATTAAGGATAAAATATTTGAACAAATTATTTAAATTTAATTAATTCATTTAATTTATTTAAATTACCCTCTTACTTTAATTTATAGTAATTTAATTTTATCACGTGTTTATTTATTATACCAACTGGTCTTGAGCATTTGACTAACCTTGCATGTCCGGTTTATTTTTATTTAATTACTTATTATATGCGTGTGATGGTTGTAATAAGTAGTTAATTAAATAACAGTCTGCGCATCATCTTTTTCATTTAAATATGTATAAGGGTCTGCGTGTTCATCAGTTTTTTTATTTATATGTACATTGCGCTTCTCGAGACCCCCTTGCCTGTGTACATGTATTTTTGCACCATGATAACAGTATAAGATGCGGACCCTGCCAAGACGAGGCGAAATGCAGACGAGATGTGCATACACTGGACGAGGGAAGAGCTGCATCATGACTCAAGCTACGACTCAAGTATGATTACTCTATGTCATGGTTGATCCTTTAAGTTTAAATGGATCAACCAATATCAAGATCAGTCAGATATTTTATTTCCTCTATGCATTTGTTTATTATTTTATGTATTTGTATGATAGTAGGAATCACATAAAATAATAAACAGTAAAATACATAAAGATGTGATGAATGTTTTTCTGCTAATGTTCAGTTGTGAGCGCGACAACATAGTATGAACAGATTAATAAAACTATATTACATTCATCGAGAAAATATAAAAACCCTCAAAGAAACATTGAGTCGCAAACGCCTTCCATCATTTTAATTTGAACAAAACTGGGTGCTCGGGATGTTAGTCAGCCAAAGTTGAGGATGATTCATATTACTGAGGAGTTCTTATGAGAGTGATGAGTTGACTTAACTGAAGTTGACATAAAAGAAATAACCAAAGCTAACTTGCTGCTACTTTAGAGGCAAGTATTGAGTAAATTATTTTTATGGTTTTTGAAGTTGAGAATTCATTAAACAGATCAAGGAGCCACAAGTTAATGCGGTTGACCAGTCAAATAGCTACCTTAAACTCTCCAAGCACTAGCGTAGCCATAGCTTGTAGACTATGAGGAGAGGTTTAAGGATCCTTGACACTAGAATACTCAAGCAACAGAGTATTCCGATTCTATCATAGAGGGTTGCTAGAGTTCAATAAAATAGTGGGAGACATTAAATGATTAATTAATCGGTAATGTCTAAATTAGTAATCAAGATTAAAGTACTAATCTACTAGATTTTATTTTTATAGAAAAATGACAAGTAATACCACAAGACATACTGTGATATTTAATGGACAGAAAATGTCCACACTGACACAAGTTTCCAAGCGTAGTACAGATGCCTGTGCACGGTATTACGACATCAGAAATTCAAGGTGCCAGTGTCCCCAATACCCATTAAGCCACCTCAAGAAGTGAATGTGTAAAAATGCTTACATGAGACTCATGTAAGACACATATGATAGTTATGTCATAATGCTATCATCAAATGCCTGATGTAAGTTGTGGATACTACATTGAGACATGGATAATATAACATTAGTCTCATATTCGAGAATCTTGTGAGAAGAAATAAAAGGGCGAATATGAATAGGCGATGATTACATGATATGTGTAAAATGAAAGATGAATCTCGATCTTTCAATACATCCCATTCTTATATCATTTTCACCCATATAATCCAATTTCGTTTAAGATTACAAAATGAACAGTATGGAGAAAACACTTCGTTACCTTCAAGGTAAGGTTCTCCAAGTAAATAAGAACTTAAAGAAAGTATAATATTTAGTTCTTATAGTGAAAAAGTTGAAAGACAAGGCGAAAATGCCAATGACAAGAGTGATGCCGAAGACACCTTCACAATATCCTTTAAAGAAAGAGGTTTTAAAAAAGAGGTTATTGGTTCTCATATCGTGAAATAAATTATATGGAAGATAAATGCAATGAACAAAATTGAATAAGCAAGTACTCACATCTTATTCAGTGAATATTCATCAATTGCAACTAATGTTTCTATTATACTTTTTGGGTATTAAATACAACATGCCAATCTCATATGTGTTTTTGAATATAGTAACCAAGTAATTATAGAAACATTACTAGAAGTAAGGTGTATTCTCCAAGCGGATGAGAAAGGGTGGTTCCCAAGTTAGCGGTGAGAAGTACACTACTTCTAATTGCCAAATTTAATGATTCTAGTTGAACTTTTATTGATTATTACAAACATATTTATCCCACGTGTTCTTTGGACACAATGAGGCATTATTCCAGTTCAGGAACAGATGTTGTTTGTGGTGTTTACTACTCAACCAAAAGTTTAGTAATGATTGAATCATTGATAATACCTGATGAATATAAAAATGTAAGATTTATATACCCAGTTGTGGCAAGATAATTCTTTGGTAAGTAAAACTAAAAGTATACGTCAAAGATATACCCAGTATGGTATTTAGACTCAGTTGAGCTAAACACCTTAGGTATTATTGACATATATACTTATTTATTTTGGACAAAGAAACCTTTATAAATAAAGGTACGCCACAAAGCTTTCATAATTAGTTCATCTTGAGAGCATGAACTATTCCAAGTGTAAGCTAGTGGTAAATATACTTCATAAGATCCCTTTAAGTGATTAAGGAATGTGAAAGTGAAGTATTCTATATGTATGGTAAGAAAATATAAGTTGCTTTGGGTTGATATTCCGAAGAATATATTGACCAAGCATTTATTGATCATTATAATGTAATTTGGAGTAATTCCAAAATGCATATTACCTTATCCACATCAAAGTTATGATGCTAATAAGGAGGATCGATGATGAGTCACTACTACAGATGAGTCTTTCAACAGTGCTAGATTGGGTCCTTTATCAGCGTTGTTAAAAGCCAACCTTTATTAGTGCTTTTTACAAGCACTGATAAACGGAGGATTTTAACAGTGCCTAGATTATCATCGCATTGAAAGTGTTGATAAAAGACCCTTTTATCAGTATTTTTTTGAAGTGCTGATAAAAGTTTCAGAAAAAATTATATTTTTTGCGCGCTAGTGCTGCTGAGTACCCCACTCCCTTCCTCGATGCTCCTGAGCACCCCCCATTTCTCAGTGCTTTCGACCACATTCCTCAACGTTAGAGAGGCCTTAGAAACCTGCACTTGTAACAACCCAGTTACTTATAAAATAACTTGTTTTCATATTTAAATTCATCATAAATTTATAATGAAATAATTGATATTTATAGAAATTAAAGAATTTATTCCGATGGAATAGTAACTTGACCTTAAGAATAGTAACATGACCATTAAGAATAGTAATTTGGTCAATAGAATAATAACCTCACCTATGAAACTATAAATAAAATTCATGTATCTTAGAAGTGAAAATATGATATATTTATATCATGGAATAATTAAATAAATGTTTTGAAAGTGATAAATTAAATGTTGGTATTTTTGTGAAACATAAATGTTTATTTATAATTTTATAAATAATTTAATGATTTAAAATATTTTTTTCCATAAAATAAATGCATAAATTAATATTTTATTATCTTATTCTTATAAGATAATTTTATGAGACCTTGATTAATTTTTCAAGGTGTTATAAAATCAGTTATAGTTTTAAAATTTGCATTTTTCGAATAAATTATGATTTTAATTAAAAATAAATTTATAATATTTAGAAAATTATTTTCAAAAAATGTTGTTCATTTTTGAATTCTACATGTCGAAAAATGGTTAGGATGATTTTTTGGTATTTTTCTAAAATAGTTGAATTTTTGGTGAATAGTAAAATATGATAATTTACGATAGATGCTAAATACACGAATTATTGAGTCATGGATAATGTATGGATGATGTAAACCCAAAATCTAGAACTCTACTTCATTATTTTAATATATTTAGTGATAATGCTCAAATTATTCATAGTTTTGAGACAAAATAATAAATTAATGAATATAATAATGAGAAAACACTCCTCTCCTCCACTACAAATACCACCTCTCACCACCTCTTCTCCTTACAACTCAAAGCCTTATAGCTTAGTTAATTTCTGCCCAATTCCCTTCCTAAGCCTCTTCCCCACGTCCAAGACTTACTGGTCTCACTAAAAGGCCAAAACCAAGGGCCTTAAGGAGGTTCTCAAGGAGAAGAATTCAAGAGGTAAAATCCTCTTTTATTTTATTTTATTTTATTTTCAATTATTTTTATTTTATTATACTCTATTCACCTCCCCTTATCCAAGAGGCATGAAAACTCTAGTATCTTATATATACTGAAATTTTATCTTGTTTATGGAAAAATTCACCATCAAACCTCTTCTCCTCTCCCTTTTATTCTAAAAATGAAAACATCATTCATGATGTGTTGATTTACCGACATCGTCGATGATGTGTTTTCATTTTTCATTAGCACATTCATGGTTGGTCATAAAACCATTATTATGGTTAAATCATATTTTATTATACATATTATAAGTTATTTAATGTTTTGGAACCAATATATAAACATGATATTGAATAAAATCATATAAGTTCGTGATGATCATAAAAACCACCAAAATAAATTAAATCCTTCTCATTAATGTTTTATCTAATAATTCATCCTCATATCAGAAAACAAAATGATATATGACATCATTTAAAATTATGGAAACATATTAACACCATTTCATTCCACTTCTAGAATTTTTCTTCCATTCGATAAGAAAATCCACAATGAACCAACCATTGAAGCCTTGAAATAAATGCACCCGAAACAATGAAAACAATAAAATATTATTAATAAATGGGTGGAAATATGGTATAAGAATATCATACAAGAAATTATAAATATGAATATGGTTATTTAATATATTAATAACACTCTTTAAACCATTATACAGTAGGTTTGAACACGTTTTAAGTAAGATGAACCTGAGGTAAGGGAATTCTTAACCCAATTTCCATTCTTTGGGTTAACCTTCTACTTCATTGATTATGTGGTACTAAGATTATTTGTGAAATGAATTTTTATTATATTATGTTTTATTATGTGGATTTATAGTGTATACACATATTCTATTATTTTTATTAATTTTCACTTCAATTATATGATATTTGTAATAGATTTTTCTTTAAAAACCTTTTTTTTTAAATTTCTATTTTTACAAAATTCAAAAGGAATATTTTTATGCAAGTATTATTATTTTATGATTTTTCTTCTTGTTAATTGTTTATGATGAAGGGTGAGACCTATATCTCCCTCCAATGTGTTGTGTATGTTTATGTTGGTGGTTGACCATATGGATACTCCAAATGTGATTGCGATGGTTACACCATAAGGTAGCCGTGAGAGTTACATCATAAGGTAGTCATGAGGGTTGCATTGTAAGGTATATGTGAGGGTTACAAATCATATGATGGTCATGAGGGTTACAAATCATAAGTAAGTAATTCCCCGAGATACATTTATGGTTTTATTTATATTTTCTATATTTTATAGAAATCTCTTGTTTTCACAAAGTATATGATAATTTATGGGTGAGAAATATGTCTTTGTGAAAATGATTTCATATATTTATAAGTATTCATGGACTAATGGTTTCTTTCCTTATTTTTATGTTCCTTACTAATCTTTTGTGCTCATCCCAAGTTTAAAAATGTTTTTCAAAGGATTCAAGGATGGGTAAGATAAAAGAAGAATCCAAGCTGAATGTTGTGAATATTATTCATGAAAAGATTTCATGTTTTATTAAATTTTTTTGTATTATAGAAGAAATGGATACTGTTTTAGTAGTATCCACTTTTTATGCTTGTGGGATGATATGTATGAATTATGTACTAATTCTCTAAAACTCTGAACTATAAAGATCTTTGGGAATGTATGAAAGTGATTTCTAACAAAACTTTACTAGATTATGTAATGTTTAAGGCCAGGTCCTTATAGTTGGTATCAGAGCATGATTTAGATAAAATTAGGGGTTAAGATGATTTTAATAGAATAAAATAAATTTTTTTTTCTTATGGTTATATTTAAATGATATAGCATTTAAATATTACTATGTTGCTTCATCTAAGATATGTCTGTTTAGAACGGTTTTTCGCAAAAGAATCAGGGAAGCTGAAGTTAGAAGGCATCAAGAGGTTGATATCTTTCCAAATATACAGTCTAGAATGGTAGGCATTGGAACCAAGCATATTGTGATAGTAATGGATTATATTATGCAGGAGATAAATGGCAGCGACATCCATACAAGAGAAAAAGAAGAGCTACCACAAAGGAACATGACGATAATTGAACATTTTATGAGGCAACACCCTCCTTCTTTCGGTGGATCTTCTGACCTAGTGGTGGCTGAAGGATGAATTAAATCCCTTTGAAAGATATTCAATATTATGGGGTGTTCATATAATCAAAAGGTTAGACTTTCTATTTTTAATTTTCAGGGTGAATCTGACCAGTGGTGGTCAATTGTCAAGAATATCAGGGATAATGAGGAGATTGATGTCTTGGAATGAGATAAATTTAAAAATATTTTTCTTGACTTTTTTCTAAGGTAGTTCGACTTAGGATGGAAAAAAAATTCCTTGAATTGAAACAAAAGGAGGAGGATTCAGTGACCGTGTATGATCAAACTTCATGTGATTGGAAAGGTATGCTCCAAATATTATTCGGGATCTTGATAACAAAATCAATCATTTTTACTTAGGATTGAAGGAAAGATATCGAAGGGCATTTACCTCCTGTGGATTAAAAGTTATGAGAAACTTGTCTGATGTGATGAGAGGTTAGAAATAGAGTTTCCTAATGATCATGTGTACTTTGACAACAAGTAGAAGAAGAGGTCTAGATGAAAAGAGATGAGTAAGAATCAATCAAAGAAATATGAAGATAAGAAAGTTCATTTTCTAGTTTGTAAAAAGTGTGGTAAAAAAAACTTTGGGGAATGCCTTAACAAAACTAAGAAGTATTTTCGATGTGGTAAGTTTGGAAATATGACCCTAGATTGTAATGAAAATGATATTAAGATTAATTCTGATAAGAAAACTTTAAAGTGTTTTAAATGTGGTGAGATGCGTCATTATGAAAATACCTTCCCAAAGAAAGATCCAAATGATGGAAAACAACTAAATTATAAGCAGAAATGTGTAATGAGATCCTTTGCGATTACGTCAACAAATGTCAGGCCATCCAATGAAATGGTATCAAATACTTTGTTTGTTTACTCATATTTTTCTAATTCCTTGTTTGATATGGGGTCTACACATTCCTTTATTTTTGAGAAATTTTCTGGTAAATTGGAAATTTCACCTCAAGAAATGAGACCCAAACTTATGGTTAAAACACCAAGGGAAATACTACAGCAAAAAAGGAATTCTAAGAATCTTTATATTATTGTTTGTAGAAAGGAATTACTTGAAAACCTTATTGTTTTCCCTTAGTATAGTTTGATGTCATTTTGGATATGGATTGAATTTCTATTTATCATACTAAGATTGATTATATATCTAAAGAAGTTTTTTTTAGAAAGAGTTTTAGCTTGTATACAAGAATGCACCCATATAATTGGTAACATATCATGAAGCTGAGAAACCATTAAAAGATGGAAATGAAAGTTATCTTGCTCATATTGTTGAACATAAAGGAACTGTTCAGATTAATGATGTGCCAGTGGTAAATAAATGCCCAAATGTTTTTCCTGATGAGTTTTCCGGTGTTATAACTGATCGGGAAGTTGAATTTACTATTGACTTGGTTTCTGATACTAATCCAATTTCAAAACCCCCTTATCGAATGGCTCAAGTGGAACTTCTTAAATTGAAAAATCAGTTGCAGGAGTTTCTTGATAAAAGCTTCATTCTTTTTAGCACTTCACCATAGGGTGATCCTATTTTTTCGTTAAAAAAAAGATAGTTCTATGATATTTTAGATTTATTATAGATATTTGAATAATATTATTGTTAAGAATAAGTATCCTTTGCCTCATATCTGTTGGATTGGTGTATCCTGATTCGGTTAGGCCAAATGCTTGTGGCCAACCAACCTACACCAACAGGAACTGTAACAGTGCGGACTTTAGAGTCAACTTTACTGTTGCAATATTGACTTCCAGTTGATATCCACTGTAGAACTTTTGACTAAGGTGTCTGTCTTTCACTATAGAGATGTGGAATTCCTTTGCAGAATAGTGGATTATCTTCCTCCTTTTATATCCCATTTTCAGGCTGGGATATGTGTGATAATTTATACAATCTTTGCTCCAGAATCATAGTAAAGTTATGCCTCTTTGTGGATGTCGGGATTATTCCTGAACCACATAAATCCTTGTGTCCTTGTTCTTTTTTTCCCTTTTACTCTTATGTGTTTCACTGTTTCGGTCGCTGCAACTCTCGACGTTTCCGAAACAAACGGTATCAGAGGTTGTGTTCAGGATTCACCAACAATGGCTATGGATGAAGGGAAGGTGAAGATCGACCGCTTCGATGGAACTGATTTCATTTTCTAGAGGATGCAGATTGAGGATCATCTTTATCAAAAAAATATGCAGTTGCCGCTTCTGGGTTCGAAGCCAACATACATGGAGCAGTCAGAGTGGGAGTTGCTGGATTGATAGGTTCTGGGAATTGTGTGCCTTACGTTGGCAAAAAAGTGATGTTCAACACCAGAGAGGAGACGATGACGATTGATCTGATGAAAGCTCTCATGAATATGTACAAGAATCCTTCTACGACAAACAAGGTGAACTTGATGTGGCGATTGTTCAACCTGAAAATGGATGAAGGGAGAATTTTTACAGACCACATCAATAAATTAAACACCATCATAAGTTAGCTGACATTGGTGAAAATTGATCATGGTGATGAGGTATGTGCACTGGTCTTACTTTCCTCTTTACCTGAAAGTTGGGAAGCAACTGTAACAGTTGTGAGCAGTAGCTCAGGAAATACCAAACTGGTTCTGAAAGATATAAGGGACCTAATCCTTAGTGAGGATGTGTGAAGAAGAAAATTAGGTATATTCTCTAGTTCTACTATGAACATTTAAGGAAGAGGAAGGTACCCAAAATGAGACAATCATAGAGGGAGATCAAGGTCAAGAGGAAAAAGCTGAGACAAGGCAAAGGGGGATGGTCCTACCTGCTGGACTTTCGGGAAGAAAGGACATGTCAAGAAGGAGTGCAGAGAAAAATGGAAGGGACCTGAAACTAGTGTAGTAAACACGGCGGTTGAAGGAATTGATGGCGTGTTGCTATTGAGCATGGATAGGCCAATGAAGTCTCGGATTTCAGACTCTGAGGAGTCTTTCCATTCTACACCGGAGAAGAGCTTCCTAATAAATTATGTTTCTAGAAATTTCGGCAAGGTACATCTTGCTGATGATGAGCCCTTTCAGATTGTGGGGAAAGGAGATGCATGAATCAATACCAACAATGGGAGTTTTCCGGTTATAGAAAACGTGAGGTACATTAGGTTAAGAATAAATCTTATTTATGTTGGACAACTTGATGATGCAGGGTTGAGTACCATGTTCACTGTTGGTGCATGAAAGATCACCAAAGTAGCTATGGTCATAGATCGGGGAGCAAAAAATGGTACCCTATACAACATGATAGAAACTTGCATAGACATGGCTGCATCAATCAAAGATGCAGGAGATTCACAAATCTGGCACAACAGGCTAGGCCACATGAGTGAGAAGGGGATGAAGGTGCTGGAAACAAAAGGGCTTCTACCAGAGCTGAAGTTTGTGGAAGTTGTCTTATGTGAAGATTGTATCTTCAGAAATCAGAAGAAGGTGTCTTTTACAAAAGGAGGCAGAACACCGAAGGTTGAAAATTTGGACCTGGTGCACATAGATGTTTGGGGGCCTGTACCAATACATTCCCTTGGAGGGTCACAATACTATGTGACATTCATTGACGAATCAACAAGGAAGGTATGAGTTTACTTTCTGAAAAGTAAATCTGATGTGTTTAAGATGTTTTAGAATTGGAAGGTCATGGTGGAGAATGAGTGAGGAGCTAAGCTGAAATGCTTGAGGTTTGACAACGGTGGAGAGTATGGGAGTCAGGAGTTCATAGAATTCTATTCTGATAATGGAATTTGGTGGGAGAAGACTATCCTAGGAACACCACATCAGAATGATGTAGCTAAAAGGATGAAAATGTCACTAAATGAATGTACTAGGAGTATGAGGTTACACTCAGGGTTTCCCAAGACCTTTTGGGATGATGCAGTAAACATGGTGGCATATTTGATCAACATGAGTCCATATGTGCCAATGGGAGAACGTCTACCCAAGGAGTTATGGTCTGGTAAAAAGGTAAAACTCTCATATTTATGAGTCTTTGCCAGTTTAGATTATTTAAACATTGATGATAACTCAAGTGACAAGCTTGATGCTAAATCCAATCCATGTTTCTTTATTGGCTATGGTGTTGAGGAGTTTGGTTACCGCTTTTGGGATGATATCAAGAAGATGGTCATCAGGAGCCAGAACATGGTATTCAATAAAGGTGTCATGTACAAGGATCTCTATACAGTTGAAGATGAAAATGGGAACATTGAATCTGAGTGCAAAGAGAAAGTGGATCTTGAAGGTGTACTTGATCATGAGACATCAAAACTGGTGAAACCTACTACTCCAGTGGAGTTGAGGATATCAACAAGGGTGAGAAGGCCTGTGTAGAGGTATTCACCATCCTTGAATTATCTGTTATTGACTAACAGTGGAGAACCAGAATGCTTTGAATAGGCAATGCTGCTAAAGGAGTCAATCAAGTGGGAGCTGGATATAAAGGAGGAGATTTACTCATTGCATGATAATAACACTTGGGAGCTGACACCTCTACCACAAGGAAAAAGAGAATTACAGAACAAATGGGTATATCGGGTCAAGGAAAAACATGATGGAAATAGGAGGTTCAAGGAAAGGATGGTGGCGAAAGGCTTCCAACAGAAGGAGGGAGTGAATTTCACTGAAATATTCTCACCAGAAGTGAATCTTACCACTATCCGGGTGGTTCTCAGCATTATGGCATCAGAAGACTTGCATCTTGAGCAGCTTGATGTTAAGACTAATTTCCTTCATGGAGATCTCGAGGAGGACATATACATGAAGAAACCAAAGGGATATGTAGAGTCTGGGAAGGAAGACCTGGTGTGAAAACTACAAAAGAGCTTGTATGGGTTGAAGCATGCACCCAGGCATAGGAGAATTTTTTTTGATGAATTCGTGACCAAAAATTCATACAAACGATGCAACATGGATCAATGTTTATACATAAAATCATTTGATGATGAATATATTATATTGCTTCTGTATGTGGATGATAATCTCATTATAGGATCATGTATGCAGAGGATTAATGAGCTGAAAGGGAAGTTGGCTGAGGAGTTTGAGATGAAAGATCTTAGAGAGCCTGGCAAGATTTTGGGGATGAAGATCAAGAGAGACCGCACAACTGGAACATTGATGTTATCACAGGCTGAGTATATTTGGAAGGTTCTGAGAAGATTAAATATGTTGGGAGCAAAGGTAGTCTCTATTCCCCTAGCGATCCATTTCAAACTATCGAAGGAGAAATCACCGAAGACAACTGAAGAGGTTGAGTACATGGAAAAAGTTCTATACACATCATCTGTTGGAAGACTGATGTATGCCTTGGTCTATACTCGACCTGACATCGCTCATGCAGTGGGAGTTGTGAGCAGGTATATGGCTAACCCTGGAAAGAAACATTGGGAAGCTATGAAGTGGATACTGAGGTATTTGAAGGGAAGCAAGGAGGTATCTCTATGCTTTGGGAAAGGAAATTCATTGTAGGAGTATGTGGATACTGAACATGGAGGCGATGTTGACATCAAGAGGAATACCAAGGGTTATGTATTTAACTGTGGAGGAACTGCGATAAGTTGGATATCACAATTAAAGAAGGTGGTGGATTTATCCATCACAAAGGCAGAATACATTGATGTGACAGAAGCTGGGAAGGAGATGGTTCAGCTGAAGAACTTATTGGATGAATTGAGAAGAAAGTGAGAGGAGAATGTATTTCACTGCGACAGTCAGAGTGCCATACATCCGCAAAGAACTCAGTATTTCATTCCCTAACGAAGCACATTCAGTTGAAGTATCATTTCATCAGAGGTTTGATACAGGATGTGTTGCTGACATTGCAGAATATTTGTGGAACCAACAATCCAACATACATGTTGACAAAGCCCATGGTAATACAGAAGTTGAGGCACTGATGTGCCTCTGTTGGTCTCCATTGATGAATGAAGGATGAGAGACAGAAGAAGGGAGGACATGATAAGAGCACAAGAGGAAAAAGATTTGTATTTCATGAATCGTCAGGTTGAAACTGAAGTGGTGAATGGAAAGCACATGCATTGACTAGTGAAGAAGAGGAAGAACTCAGATTAAGTAAGTTGTCTTTGTCAGTTTCATCGAAGCATAACAGGGCAGTGGATCAGGATCCAAGTGGGAGATTGTTGGATTGGTGTAGCCCTATCCGGTTAGGCCAAATTATTGTGGCCGATCAACCGACACCGATAGTAACTATAACAGTGTAGACTTTGGAGTCAAATTTACTATTTCACTTTTGACTTTCAGCTGGCATCCACTGTATCACTTTTGACTAAGGTGGAAGTCTTTCACTATAGCGATGCGGACTTCCTGTTCGGAATATTGGATCGTCTTCCTCCTTTTATAGCCCATTTTAGGCCAGGATTTGTGTGAGAAATTTCTTTAATCATTGCTCCCGAATCATAGTGAAGTTATTCCTCTTCATGGATGTAACGATTAATCCCGAACCACATAAATCCCTGTGTCCTTGTTCTTATTTTTTTCCCTTTTACTCTTCTGTGTTTTGCTGTTTCTGTCGCTGTAACTCTCAACGTTTCCACAACAACATCAAAGACTTGTTTTATTAGCTCCAGGAAGATTAGTATTTTTCCAAGATTGACTTGAGATCTGGGTACCATCAGCTGAAGGTGAAAGAGGACAACATCTTGAAACATCTTTTCATACTAGATATAGAAATTATGAGTTTGTTGTTATGCCCTTTGATTTTATAAATTCCCCTATTGTATTCATGGATCTTATGAATAGAATATTACATGAATATTTGGATAAGTATGTTTTTGTTTTTATTGATGTTATTTTAGTGTTTTCCAAAGGTTATAAAGACCATGAAAAACATTTAAGGATTTTCCTTCAAACTCTCAAAGAAAAGAAGTTATACGGGAAATTTAGAAAATTTGATTTTTGGTTGCAATAATTTTTTTTCTTAGGAACATTGTAAATAAGGATGGAATAACAGTTGATCCCGCCAAAAAAAGTGGTTGATGAATGAATAAGACCTACAAATGTTACAAAGATTCGTAGTTTTCTTGGATTATAAGGCTATTACGGATGGTTTGTTAAGAAATTTTCATAGTTATATATCCCACTAATTAAGTTAACATAAAAAGGGGTTAAATTTATATGGACAGAATATTGTGTTTTTTGTTTTCTGGAACTGAAAATAAGATAGGTGAATGCTCCAGTTTTAGCTCTGCCTTCCAAAAATGGTGATTTTTTTTCATCTACAGTGATGCTTCTTTGAAGGGAATTGGTTGTGTTCTGATGCATAATGATCAAATAATTTCTTATACTTCAAGAAAACTGAAACCTCATGAGTTAAATTATCCCACACATGATCTGGAATTAGTAGCTATGATTTTTTCTTTAAAAATTTGGAGACATCATTTTTACGGAGTCAAATATGAAATATATACTGACCATAAAAGTTTGAAGTATATATTCACTTAGAAGGAATTAAACATGAGACAGAGAAGATGGATTGAAATGATAAAGGATTATGATTGAATAATCAATTACCATCCTAGAAAAGAAAGCAAAGTGGAATATGCCTTCAGTCGAAAACATCATGCATCATTAACTATGTTACGTTGGGAACAGTACCAATTGATTAATGATTTGATGAATTTTGACTTAGAAGTTGTTGGTGTAGGAAATTACTCTGTTTTGTTTTAGGTTTCAGTGTAGTCATCTCTGTCAGACAAAATTAAGCAAGCGCAGAAGGAAGATGATGAGTTATAAAAAAAGGTAGAATTTGTGAAAAAGGGTAAGTTTTAATAATTTAATGTTGATAAAGATTGTGTTTTGAGATTTGGAAAGAGATTATGTGTGCCTTGTGATTCATATTTTAAGAAAAAGTTGTTAAATGAAGCTCATATTTCTCTGGTTTCAGTACATCTTTGCAGCATAAAGATGTATAGAGACCTTCGGGAGTATTGCCGATGTGATGGAATGAAAAGAGATATTGGAGATTTTACCATGAAATGTTTGACTTATGAATATGTCAAAGTAGAGCGACAATTACCAAAGGGGGTGCTTCATCCTTTTCTAGTGCTAGGGTAGGAATGAGAAAATATATCTATGGACTCCATGGTGGGACTACTAAAGACTTCTTGAGATAATAATGCAATTTGGGTTATTATTGACCGACTGAATAATTCTTCACATTTCCTTCCTATTCAAGATACTATGTCTTTGGATAATCTTTCTCAACTGTACCTTAAAGAGATTGTCAGGTTGCATGGAGTTCCTCTATCCATTGTATCTTACCATGATCCCAGGTTCACTTATAACTTTTGGAAAGGCTTTCAGAAGTCATTGAACACAAAACTAAATTTCATCACAGCCTTTCATCCTAAATCAAATGGATAATCGGAACGGACAATTCAAACATTGAAGGATATGCTTTGATCTTATTCAATAGACTACCAGAGAAGTTGGTATCAACATCTTTCTTTAGTTGAGTTTACTTATACTAACACCTTTAATTCTAGTATACAGATGACAAATTTTGAAGCATTATATGAAAAGCGGTATCGAACTCCATATTTTTGGGATAAAGTCAGGGAAATGAAGTTAATGAGACCATAATTAGTAAAGAAAGTGGCTGAGAAAGTGAAGATGATCTAGCAAAACATGAGGACAGCTCAGAGTTGATATAAAAGTTATAAAGATAATAAGAGGAAAGACTTTTCTTTTGAAGTAGGTGATCATGTTTTTCTTAGAATCTCACCATGGAAAAGTGTTATGCATTTTGGTAAGAAAGGAAATCTAAGTTTACGGTTCATTGGACCTTATGAAATCTTAGAGAAATTTGGAGCCTATCAAGTATCTTTTCCTCTGATTTTATCTCAGGTACACAATGTTTTTCATGTTTCAATGTTGAGAAAGTATGTTCCAGATTCATCTTGTGTTTTGAGCCTAGAAGTAGTTCAACTAGAAGAGAAAATTTCTTATGAAGAGAAACCTTTTCAGATTCTTGATCGTAGAGAGCGCATATTTCGGAATAAGGTAATCCACCAGGTTAAGGTTTTGTGGAGAAACTACATGGTTGAATAAGAAACATGAGAATCTGAATATGTTTTGAGGGAAATGTATCATCACTTATTTAATAAGTGAATAAAAATTGCGAGGATGTAATTTTTAGAAGGTGGGGAGAATGTAACAACCCAGGTACTTATAAAATAATTTGTTTTCATATTTAATTTTATTATAAATTTATAATGAAATAATTTATATTTATAGAAATTAAGTAATTTTACCAATGTAATAGTAACTTGACCTTAGGAATAGTAACATGACCATTAGGAATAGTAATTTGGCCAATAGAATAGTAACTCCACCTATGAAACTATAAATAAAATTAATGTATCATAGAAGTTAAAATATGACACATTTATATCATGGAATAAGTAAATAAATGTTTTGAAAGTGATAAAATAAGTGTTGGTATTTTTGTTTAACATAAATGTTTATTTATAATTTTATAATTAATTTAATGATTTAAAAGAAAATTTATTTTCCTAAAATAGATTAATAAATTAATATTTTTTTTCTTATTATTATAATATAATTTTATGAGACTTATATTAATTTTTCAAGGTGTTATAAAATCAATTATAGTTTTAAAATCTGTATTTTTCAAATAAATTATGATTTTAATTAAAAATTATATTTATCATATTTATATATTTTTTTTCAAAAAATGGAGTTCATTTTTGAATTCTATATGTTGCAAAATGGTTTGGGTGATTTTTTTGGGATTTTTTTGAAATAATTGAATTTTTGATGAATAGTAAAATACGATAATTTACGATAAATGCTTAATACATGAATTATTGAGTCATGGATGATGTATGGATGATGTAAGACTAATATCTCAAACTCTCATGAATTATTTTAATATATTTAGATAATTATCAAACTATTCATAGTCTTGAGCCAGAATAATAAACTAACGAATATAATAATGAGAAAACACCCTTCTCCTCCACTATAAATTCCACCCCCACCACCTCTTCTCCTAACAACTCAAAGCCTTATAGCTTGTTTAATTTCTTCTCAATTACCTTACCAAGACTCTTCCCCAAGTCCAAGACCTACTAGTATCACCAAAAGACCAATACCAAGGGCCTTAATAAGGTTCTCAAGGAGGAGAATTCAAGAGGTAAAATCCTCTTTTATTTTCTTTTCAATTATTTTTATTTTCTTATACTCTCTTCACCTCCCCTTATCCAAGAGGCATGAAAAGTACAGTATCTTATATATATTAAAATTTTATCATGTTTATGGAAAAATCCACCATCAAACCTCTACTCCTCTCCCTTTTATTGTAAAAATAAAAACATTGTTTGTAATGTGTTGATTTATCGACATCGTTGATGATGTGTTTTCATTTTTCATTAGCACCTTCAGGGCTGGTCATAAAACCATTATTATGGTTAAATAATATTTTATTATACATATTATAATTTATTTAATGTTTTGTAACCAATATATAAACATGATATTGAATAAAATGATATAAGTTTGTGATGATCATAAAAACCATGAAAATAAATTAAATCATTCTCATTATTGTTTTATCTAATGATTCATCATAATATTATAAAAAATGATATATGGTATCATTTAAAATTATAAAAACATATTAACACCATTTCATTCCACTTATGGAGTTTTTCTTCCATTCGAAAAGAAAATACATAATGAACTAACCATAGAAACCATGAAATAAATGCACCCGAAACAATGAAAATAACAAAATATTATTAATAAATGGGTGGAAAGATGTTATAAGAATACCATGTAAGTAATTATAAATATGAATATGGTTATTTAACATATTAATAACACTATTTAAACCATTATACAGGATATTTGAACACATTTTAAGTAAGACAAACCCGAGGTAAGAGAATTCTTAACCCAATTTCCATTCTTTGGGTTAACCTTCTATTTCATTGATTATGTGGTACTAAGATTATTTATGAAATTAATTTTGATTATATTCTATTATATTATGTGTATTTATAGTGTATACAGATATTCAATTCTTTTTATCGATTCTCACTTCAATCATATGATATTTGTAAGATATTTTTCTTTAAAAATCCTCTTAAATTTCTATTTTTACAAAATTCAATTGGAATGTTTTTATAAAAGTATTCTTGTTTTATGATTATGGTTCTTTGGAATTGTTTATGATGAATGGAGAGACCTATATATCCATCTAATGCATTTATTATGTTTATGTTTGAGGTTGACCATATGGTTAATCTAAATGTGACTGCGATGGTTACACCATAAGGTAGTCGTGAGGCTAACATCATAAGGTCACCATGAGGGTTACATTGTAAGGTAGCCATGAGAGTTACAAATCATATGGTAACTGTGAGGGTTAAAAATCATAAGTAAGTAATGCCCAAAGATAAATTTATGGTTTTATTTATGTTTTCTATCTTTTATGGACATCTCTTGTTTTCACATTGTAAGTATATGATACTTTATGAGTGAGAAACATGTCTTTGAGAAAATGATTTTATATGTTTATAAGTATTCATGAACTAATGGTTTATTTCCTTATTTTTATTTTCCTTACTAAGATTTTTTACTCATCCAAAGTTTTAAAATGTTTTTTCACATGGTTTAAGTATGGGTTATAGAAAAGAAGAATCTAAGCTGAATGTTGTAAAAATTATTCATGAAAAGATTTCGTGTTTTATTAAAAACTTTTGTATTATGGAAGAAGTAGATATTGTTTTAGTAGTAACCAATTTGTATTCTTGTGGGTTGATATGTATGAATTATATACTAATTCTATAAAACTTTAAACTAAAAAGATCTTCCGGAATGTAAGAAAGTAAATTCTATAAGAATTTTACTAGATTATATAATGTTTAAAGCTGGGTCCTTATAGCGCTTGCCCGAATTTGATCCCAGGACCTCCTCCTATTACGAGGAAATATTTACTACTACATTGCTTTGATTTATTAAATATTTTATGGTATTTCTATTTATAAATATGTATATTTTCATACATGTTTTTATTAATATATTTATTTATAAACATATGTTTATTTATGTATAAATATATATATTTACATACATTTTTTATTCATATATTTATATATAAATATATTTATATTTACATACATTTTATTCAAATATATATATATTTACACACATCTTTATTATTCAAATATATATATATTTTTAAATACATTTATAAAATATATTTTTGTGTGAGTGTGCATGTGTGTATGATATATATATATACACACACTTAAATTTATTTAAACATATTATATATTAATATTCAATTACATATATTATAATATAAATATATATTTGTATGCATATGTATATATATATATATTCATATAGTTTTACTATTAATTCATTTATATACTATATTTAATGATAATGATATATTTATATAAAATATACATTTATATATGATGTATACACATAATATTGACACACACACACACATACACATATTTACACACATAAGTAAATATTTATATTTCTCTTTCACACACACATATTTATATATAAATATATTTATTTACATATATTAGAGTATACACATAAATATTTATTTGTTTCTTGACGCACACATGTTTATATATAAAAATTTTCTTATATAGGTATATATATAAATATTAATGCATTTTTATAAGTGAAATAAAATGGACAATTATTTATTTTAAATGAAATGAATAATAAATATTTATTTCTATATGGTTTATATATATTTAAATATACATTTTTATGTTAATATGTATTTATACAATTGATTTATTATAAATAAATATAAAAAAATATGCATATATTTAATTATAAATGAAACTAAAATATGAAAAAAAATAAAAATTCAAAACTATAATATCAATATGAATGTAATTATTGAGAATAAATTTATTCTACACTAAAAAAATATAATAAAACCCCCTTAAATGAGGCTGAAATTCCATCAAATGTTAAAAAATTAGGATACCCGATTAAAAAATCAATTTTGGAGGTATTCTGGGCCTTTTTTGGCTTTGAAAAACAGTTTCTAGGGTTCCCCTGGTTAGTGAAGCATAGATCTCTTCAAAAGATTCAATTTGATATGTAGTAGAACCCAAATGGACACCCAAATCAAAAGTTATGACAGTTTGAAGTTCAAGTCATGCTTTCAACTTATGTTAGACCATTCATTAATTCATTAATTTTTATGTCATCTAATTGTTATTAAATGACTATTTTTTTATAATAATTAGTAAATTAATAATTAATAATATTTTTTTAATTATTTTATAAGCCATTTTCACTAAATATCTTATATATTAGATGTAAATGCATATTTAGCTTTATCTAAAACATATTTAAAAAATATATATTATATTTATATCAATATAAATATATTTATATATAAATATTTTTTTTTAATAAAATATACTTTTTTATGAAATATACCCTATATCAGTGCTAGAAAAAAAATGTTGATAAAGGGGACCTTTATCAACGCTTGTAAAAAAGTGCTGATAATATCTCCCTTTATTAGCATTTTTTTCTAGCATTGATAAATACCCCCTATTAGAGCTTTTTTAATAGCACTATAAAGGCCCCCCTTTAATTAGTGTTTTTTATTAGCACTGATAAATGGTCACTTTTATCAGCACTTTTTAATAGCATTGATAAAGGGCCCTCCATTTATCAACACTTTTTTATGAGCATTGATAAATGGTCCCCTTTATCAGTGTTTTTAGCGCTGATGGACCCCCCTTTATTAGTGATTTTATCTAGCGCTCATCAAGACTAGCACTATATAATCCTAGATATTCAGTAGTGAGTCTTCCATGTTAATGTTGATCAAAAAAATGTAGGATCAATTCCTAAACACACATTTCCTTATACACATCAGAGTCATGATGTAAGTAATGGAGCATCAATGTTAAAACTCATGCATTGCAGATACTTCAATTTTTCAAGAAATTCTTTGAAAATAACGACATTATCCCATAACCATATGCTAACTATCATGAAAAATGGATATCATATCAGTTATAATAAGATTTAAATCCATTATGTCATAAGAACATGTGTTTAGATGCTAAGAGTTTGTTAGGATATAAACAAAATTGCATAAAAAACACAATGAACATCTAAAGTAATTATCATAAAATTTTCTTAGGGTATTATAGAAATCCATAAGATAGATAAGTGATAGTAAAAGTAATTGAATATATTTCTATATAAGGGTACATATCACTACTTGGGATAGTGGAAACATGATTGACTTGAGTTTAGTCAATGACCAGATATGCACAAATAGTTGGCATTGGAATGAGTTCTATAAGAGGTGTGGAAGAGAATGTTCTAGAGACACATACTGGGTTGGAAGAATAAAATCATGGTGATGGTTTTATATTCACTGCGTTCAATGATACATTATTCATTGAGAATAGTAATTCCAACAAGTAGGCAGTATATGACAATTATCTACAATTGACAAGACCAATTTAAATTCAATAATGGATTCCATGTATCAAAGAATATGGGATTATTATTTTGAATACTATGGTGGGTATTCAAGTGAGACTACACATGGATGGTATAAGCGTGGTACCGATAAGGATTGATTGTTAACACTAAGTCATTATGCCTAAATCCATTAGAATTTTACTTGTCATAACTACTGTCTATGATCATTATATTGAGCATTAGATGTTAAGACCACCAATCATGGAAGGTGTCTATATGACGCAACTAAAAATGGATGATGACATCATAGAATTCCAATAAAGGTGAAAGTTACTGAAATCCTACTCAAGATTAAAAGTAAGCAATGAAATCTTAGAGTATTCATTTGGAATGAATCTTTGCCATGTGTCTTCCAGAGGTTAGTGGGAGCGCCATTGTTTACCAAGTAAAATATATTTGACAACATATGGAAAATAACTATTGTTCATATAGTTAGTTAAGATCAGGATTAAAGTAAGTCTCCAGAGATTGACTTAAAGTAGCAACCTAAGTTCTAGGGAGTAGGATATACTAAGGTTGATCTAATAATTGCTTAGACCTATCCAATCATACATATAATGACATATTCTTTAAAAAATACAAGCATGAACAATTTGAGATAAAATTATTACCAAAGTCACATGACATAAATCTCTCCAAGAAGACATGCATGGGCATATGAGGAGATTAATATAGCAAGTTGAATCCTATACGATTTTTGTGACGGATCAATCACATATGCCATTATATTTTTAAAATATGATATTTCCAATATATACTTTATATTTGAAAAATATTAGTTATATCTAGGAGAACCACAAGGGATGCAGTCAAAAATGACCAATTGCACTTGAAGAAGGGAAAAGGATATGTACTTGGTATGTGGAGAGTAAAAGATACTAGTTTTCAGGGGACAAAAATTATTCTTCTATGGATCAATTTGATCTAATATCATAGTTAGGTTAAGGTAATGAGCGAGACAAGCTCATATAACCCTGTGGTAGCCATACCTATAAATGCTGCATGCATTGAAACTTTTAAGGCAACTAAGAATCATTGTAAAATATTCAATGATTTATTCCTATTCTTGGAATCACACCTAGTAAGTAAAGTATTATCATAAAGTAAATTATGATACTCTTACTAGACAAGATGTCAAGTTTTGATAGTGGAAAAAAATGAATACACTCAGGGGATTACATATCTTGAGGAGTTATACTCAAAGAGATGAGTTCATACATAACAGAATAACCACATAGCAGATATGTGGTAGACCCAACAACTAAATCCATGGATTAGAAGAAATATGATGTTAATCATGTGAGATATAACAAAGATGGTTACCAAGTTGGATCCATTGTAAGTTGGAGTGTTGTAAAAGTGTGTTCCCTAGACACAACTTTATCAGCATTTTTGATTACCGTTTTATGTATGCAGTGAAATATGCATGATGTACACTTACCATTATAGTGTAGACATTTATACGTCCACTATTTGATAATAATTTCCATAGATTATTTATTGTATCAAAAGGTTATAGAAGATCCCAGACTATAATGAGAACCTTGAGATACTATGACATTAATCTTAAACAAATGTCCTGTGGTCTAGATACATCAAAATGATTGGACAAAATTGATGTTTGATTATTAGGTGTTAGGGGATCATAATCATTGATACTTCTTCTTATAAAGTTCACACTTATCGATCTCTAATTAGTGAGATCATGAGGACGGACCTGCCAATTGGAACACCACTTGTTTCATATGTCATTGATTGTTCTTATCTACAAACATGTGTATTGGTCTCCTGAATTGAGATCATTATCACCATGTACCATTTGATCATGTACTTTGATGCAAGGATAAAAACATGAAAATGAAGTTGTGGTGAGGTAATTTGTGTTGAGTGCGTCATTGGTGGTATGACATTGGTTGAATAATCAAGATATGATTTGTTTCTTCTGAGTTGAGGAAGTAATATATCGGGTCAGGTTATTCAGGATGGTACTACCTTTATAAATCAATGGCCATGGTAGTCAAAGGTAAGCCTGTCCAGTTAGATCAACAAATAATAAAAAAAGAAATGATGATGACACAAGTATGCATCCTACTTTATGATATATCTAAAGACAAAGGGATTATATTACACAGTGCATGTTTGTAGATTAGTTGTCATTGCTATGACTATTCATTATCTCTTTATGGGTCTTGATGAGTTACTAGAATCCACTCTTGGTTTGTGAATAGTATTCACTACTATCGATATAAGGGCCTAGAGGGTCACACACAATATCACATTCAACAATCTTCCCAATTTAGGCAGATAAGTATATAAGACATGGTGAGCCCCACCACAGGGTTCGAGATCACTCACCGATAAATAAATAAATTCATTATTATTTGATTTCAGAATAATTGGGTTTAATTTATTTATTATAGGTATTTACAAGTGTTAAATACAAGTAATAATAGTATTTAAACAAATATTATTTTAATATTCAAGGTTTGTTTAATATTAGCTAGAATTATGAGTCGAGTTAATGACTCAAATTGATCATGTAATATATATAATATATATAATATATATAATAGGTATGTGATAAAATATAAATAATATTAATGAAATAGTTTTTTTCATCATAATTATTTATTTATTACTTATTTAGTGGACGTTTTATTTCCAGGGGTCGGGAACCCTTTTCGGGTATTTTTCCACCCACTATATAAGCAGGAGGAGAGGCTCATTCCAGTGACTATTCATTTCATTTGGAATGAGAGCCTCTCTCTCCTTCCACTTTCTAGAGAGATATGATCTCTCCTGAGTGATTGATATAAGATTCCTTTGATGGATCAATGGAATGAGATCATGGTGATCATCGTGATACCGAAGAGATCATCGGAGCTCTGCGCTAGCACCCATAATTCAATGAATAATGTGCATGAAAATTCTTGGATCATGTGTGGATGATCTAGAGGGTTTCATCTTTGAATCCTTCAAGCAACAGTCACTGAGGATGAGCTATAGCCGAGAGTGATTTGAATCAAGAATGGTACTCATTATTTTTTATTTTATGTGATTTGAATAATTCACATGAGATCCTCATACTATACCAGGGCTCAGATCCCCAGAGACGACAAATTTTGTCACTCTGGTGATGAATTTTTTAAAATTCCTGGCCCACCGGCTTTCACTGCGCCCCTGATACCAACACAAACTCTTCAACACCATAGCCTATAACAAAAAATGACTTGGACTTAACATCAAGCTTGTCCCTTGCATTGATATCTATATGTACATATGCCAAATAACCAATGACTCGTAAATGAGATTCTTAACTCATTTCATGACTAGACATCCCTAGGTATACATTCTCCCATTAACACAAATGAACTCTTGTTGATGAGATATGTTTCTATATTCACTAATTCTATCTAGAAAGTCTTGGGTAACCTACATGTAGCCTCATAATCCTGGCACGTTTGTACAATATCATATTCATCCTTTCATCCACACCATTTTGTGGTACTATACTTGAAAGAATCTCCTCCCACTGAATTCCATTATTAACACAGATTTTTCTGAACTCTTTACCATCATACTCTCCTCCATTGTTAGACTTCAAGTATTTCAACTTTGATGTCACTACCCACCCCACTGGGAACCCCTCTTGGGCTACCAGTGAAGTCAATAGTGAACACCAAAATCTTCCTCCAATAGGCCACGAGGTGATGACTAACACCAATGGAATAAGTCACAAAAAATGGGAGAAATTACCGATATAAATCATAGGAATACATAAATAGAAACCACCAATAAACACCATGATATAAAATAAAACCAGTATCCCACAAATTCATATAATGTCATAAATATGCAAGGTCTCCAAAATAAAATACCAAAGGTAGATTTCCTAGGTGAGAACTTTAATCATAGCTCCAAGCCCCGATCTAGTACTATCCAGCTTAATCTCCGAACTCACCCTGAAAACTTAAAAAATAGTTTTTATAAGTTTTTTAATAAGTTTTTTAATTTTTTTAAAAGGGATAGGGTATGCAGTATTTTAAAAAATAGGTCCCAAGAAATGTGAACTCGGTTCACACTTTTCATTTCGAGAGAGAAGCATGAACAAGGTTCACGCTTCTTCCTCTTGGCCAAAGAGGTGTGAACCTCATTCACACCTATTTGTGTATATATATATTATTAATTTATTTATCTAATGAATAATATAATATTTATTACTCATATTAATTTCTATGAATATTACTTATAAATATTTGCTATTTTTTTTGTTGATATAAAATATCACCAATTTGTTAATAAATAATACATTTATCAATAATAAACTATATTATTTATTATTAATTAATATTATATTATTATGTTATTAATTAATTAATAGTAAAAAAACTAATATTTATAATATTTTTATTATAATTTTTTTTTAATTTTTTGTTGATATAATTATTAGTAATATTTTAATATATAATTTTTTTTATTAATTATCAATTGTATTTTTTGTTATTAATTAATAATATATTATTATGTTATTAATATAATGAATAAAATTATAGCTAATATTTATTGTATAATAATTTCAATAAAATGATTTGTATTTATAAAATATTTACTAGTTAATAATTATATTATTATTTTATGATTTTAATTATAAATATTTGTTTATTTTTTATTGATATAATTATTATTAAGTTTTTAATACGTAAATTATTTATTAAATATCAATTGTAATATTTATTATTAATTAATAATATATTAATATGGCATTAATATAATTAATAACATTATAGGAAATATTTATTGTATAATAATATAAATAAAATAATTTGTATTTAGAAAAATATTTACTAATTAATAATTATATTATTATTGGGCGTCATCTAGAGGGTAGAGTGATGGTTTCTTATTGACTCCAATTAGACTGGTTGGTACCCCTTGGATTTGCTGAGAGGCCCGGTGGGACGTGCCATTAGTAAAGCTAGTTTAGAGCAGATAGTTGGTTATTGACTATGGAGCTTCACCATGTATCGACAAGTGAGTCTGAACCGAGTACATACAGATATTTCTTCTAGAGATGTTTAGGAAATGCCCTTGATTATATATCTGTATGTTCCATTCCATTTTGTTGCACTTGATTTGTTTTCTTTGTTGGTTCCTACTTGTATGTACTATTTCCTTTATTTCCTAATATTTATTTTGATCACCTAGTTTGGTATGTTCTTTTGGATATCTGGTTTATAAATGGGATTTAAAACTAGAAATCTATTTTGAAAAGTGTAAAGTGGTGTGTGTGTTGTTTTAAAGAGTAAAGTCATGTTTGGTTATTTAAAATGATAAAACCTTATTTTAAAAATATATTTCAAACTAGTGTTTATGTACTATTTCAGGAAAGAAAATGTATAGAATCTGTGATGCTTACCTACTGAACTATTTATGCTCGCACCCTACTTGTGACACTCGACATCGATAGGCCCGAGTTGTTTTGAAGGTTCATGTTTCCTGTTCGAGTTTGCATTTGGAGCTGGTTGGTCTTTTCATTGGTGGTGACCAAGAGGTCATATGGATATCATTTTGTTTTCAATTTGGTTTTGGTTTTGTTTGTAGTTTTTATTTTGTTCAGCTGTAGTTGTATTCAAATCTTTTTTGTGTATTTATTTGATCAGTAGATGATAGTTTCTTGCTGCATGCTTTGTTTTAGTTATTAGATCCTGGTTTTTTGGGATAAATCATTCCCATTGTGATATATTTGATGCCCTACGCTAGTCACTAGATCAGGAGGATTGTGAATGCCTCTCAAGCCATACCATGAGTCGTGTCGGGTCAAATGGAAGCCCTACCTGGTTCGTGACAAAATGGTATCAGAGGAGCCCTTTATTATTTGGGGTGTCAGGTAGTTTGAAGATAGGACTGTTAGAACTCGTGAGGTAGGTATAAGAAGGACGCCATGAACTCTTTCTTTTCTTGAGTCTCGAGTTTATAGGGGTAGTTTAGGATTTGAGTCTTTGTTTTTGTTTGTTTTTTGCAGATAGCGGATGACAACATAAGTGATCCAGTGTGGTTTGATGGTCTCACATAGAGTAGTAACCCATGTGAAGCCTAACCCCATGGCTTAGTGTATTCCCAGTGGTTGGTTCTTTCATGGGGCATGGATCACTAACCATGTCCCTGGGTAATGTACGGGTGCTAGTTCCCTATCCCAAGAGTTTAGTGTGAGGTGTTTTTTGGTTTCGTTTTCATCAGTGTGAGTGGATTTTTGAAAGGAAAGTGTTTTTTTGGGAAAAACCATTTTTCAAAAAGAAAATGATTTCAAGGTGTGATTTTTTGGGCTTTGATGATTGAATTAGATTTGTAAATGAGTTGAGGTTTTGTGAAAAGTGGCTTGAGATTTGAAATGGTTTTGAAATTGGAATTAAATGGTGTGTTTTGAAATAAGATTTTGGGTTTTCTATGTAATATTTAGTTTACGTGTTTGGTGTTTGGTTTGGGATGTTATTTATAGTTGGGTTTTGAGTTGGATGGTTGATTTGGTTTTATGTTTTATGTTTTATAAAGTATGCTTCCCAGAAAGGTCCCCAAGGTTTCCAGTGAGTCTCTTTCAGTTGTCATCACTACCTAGACTCCCAGTGGGGTGGTAGATTCGAGTTATTCTCAGTTGTTACCTATTTTCTATGATGATCTAGGTCCATTATAATCTCCAGAGTGGCTTAGGGAAGTTGAAGGTGTTTTCAGGTCATTGGGAACTCCTAAAGCCGTGAGAGAACGTACTGTTTTGGGTTTGTTTGGAGGTTTGGTTTTGGATTGGTGGAAGGTGATCATCCCATATTCATTGTAGGTTGGGGTGATGTGGGAAGTGTTTAAGACCACTTTTATCCAACATTTCATACCTGATGAGGTTAATTCAAGGAAAGTGTTCGAGTTGTTGAGTATCTAACATGGTCAGCGAATGGTGAAGCCCTATATGGATCGATTCAAAGAGATTCTTCCTTTTTCTGCAGAGATAGAATCAGAGGATCAGCTTAAGGTTTCTCTCTTTGTGTGGGGTGTTTATTCTGAAATCAAGGATCAAGTTCTCTCATCCAGGAAATTTTTGTTTGGGAAGTTGGTGGATGAAGCGTTTATGGCCGACTTGGTTCCAGAGGTGAAATCGTTGGCAGTTGGCACTTATGAAGGTTACCCATTTGGTGAGGGGTGTGTTCTAGGGGAACCTATTCCAGAAGAAATTCTTCTATTGGTTCTAGATTTTTGTTCATTGGACCTCTCGCTCGTGTGATTTCAGTGTGGTCATTTTAGACATTTGAAGCCTTTTTATTGTAATCCTCTGAAGGTCTGTCTATGATGTGGATGTTTGGGTCAATTGCATAAGTTTTACAAAAAGTATTTACAGAATAATATATTTTGGTCATAGGATTACAAATCTTGACTATAGGTCAATAGATTCTTCAATATATCTAGGATACATCCACAGACCCCAGAGTGAAGCTCTTCACACATCCAGGAATCATCGGGGGTGTGGGGAACCTTGGTTCAACGTTTTCCTCTACCATTGTGTGGAGATAGTTTAAATTTTTTGGTTGTAGTTTCTTTGTTGTTATAAGTTTACCCTTTTTGTTGTAAAAGGATCAGTGGACTTACCTTCATAAGATTACCTTTTTTTGGAAAATGTTTGGTGGTTCTATTATTTAGTAGGTTAGATGGTGGTGTTTTGTGGATGTGAATCTAAGGGTAATTTAAGCTCTCATGTGGTTATCCCCTTTTGTGGATTGAATTTGGATTTTGGTTGTGTTCATTTTGAATATGATCATTTCTTGTGGAACTGATGAATTTCTTTTTCCTATAGGCTTGGTTTTGGGTTCCTCTCGTTGGGTTTCCCCTTGTGTTGGGGGTCATTAGTTTGGGTGGGAGTTCCCAGTGTTTTTGGTATGGGTATGCTCGGGGTTTCCATGTCAGTTTCATCACACTGAGAATTCCCATGTAGATGTCATTATGCTAGTGGATTTATAAAATGGTGGGAAGATCCACCAGGGATATTTTTGTGGTCTCTTCCAGTGTTTGTTGGTACTAGTGGGGTTTTTTTTGGTAGTGAAAACCCTTTTTACCTATTTCTTATAGTGGTTCTCTTCTTGTGGTTTTCTCTAGAGTTGTTTGGGTGTGATATGTGGATTTAAAGTTCACACCGAGGTTCATGTTTTTGTTCTGTTTTTTTCAGTTTGATCTTGAGTTTTGGGTCTCATTCCGCTAGGTGATATTCTAGGGGCAGAAAGGTTCTGTGGTGGGGAGAATTGTCACACCCTGACCTTGGATTTTCCTTTATTATATCGTTTCTTTGGATTTGGTTATTTTTGATAAGATTCAAGTTGAGTCCCCAATGATTTTTTTTTATTTTTAGAGTTTTCAGGGGGATTTTTGGATTTTTCATCATTTTTGTGCATGATTTGATGGTAAACTATGCATCTTATTAAGGTAGATGGTGTTTTAAATTCAATTTCTTTTATGAACAGTTTTCCTGGTATGAACTGCACACAATTTGAGAAAACTATGCGAGTCCAAAGAGTAACCGAACATATTGTTTTTGGTGTTTGGGACATGACACATGACTTGCGCACGGTTAGGAGAAACCGTGTGGAAAGTGTGTGGGGAGGATCTACAATTTGACAGATCCAAATCACACGGTTGGCACACTATTTCTCAAACCATTCGGCCAAATCGTGTGGGGTGTCCCTCTTCTCTAGTAGGGTGTGCATGATTTGGAAACTCATACAACTTTCTGAGGTCATTAAAAGGTTGAAATTCCAATTTTCCCCTCTTATATTTTAACCCAAAATTGGGTTTCTCCTCCTTAACTCGACCTAGGTGCACCATGGGATCTCCCAAGCTTCCCTCCATTGGCTCTCTTTCCCCCATGGATTCTTCTTCTAGGTTATAAGGTGAGTTTATTAAGTTTTTGGTCAATTTCCACCTCTTCTTCTTCCCTATTGGTTTCTTGGTTCCCCTTGGGTTGGTTTCCTCTTAGCCAAACCTTATAAGCTAGGGTTGATATGTTGGCTTGTGTTTCTTTTGTTATAGGGTGTGTATATTGTCCCTTGGGGTGTGTTCTTCCTTCTTTTGGAGTTTTTTTTCATTCGCACATCATTGAGGTAGGTGGTTCTATTATTTTACTTTCTGGAACACACCATTGATTCTTGATCTTTCCTAAACAATTTTGAAATGTGATATTATTTCTTGTGTTGTGTTAGTGTAATTTTTTTAGTATTTCCATGGTGGAAATTTGATGAAAATAGTTTTTCAAAGGGTTTCTACAATTAAGCCTATATATATATATATGTATTCATTGTGTTTAATAAAATTCCACTTGGTATTTAAAGAGGAATTGGGTGCTTTGAGTTTTTTTACTTTGGTTATGTTTTAGTAGAATGACTTGTTTGTGGATTGGGTATTGTGTGTGGAAATTGGTGAATTTAATGGTGTGATGCTTATGTGTGGATTGTTGTGATTGGTGGTGAATCAAGTGGTGATTCTACGAATTGGTTTTTAATATTTTTATGGTTTATCTATGACGTTACATTGGATGTGGGCATATCCATATGTTCATGGAGGGCATATATGGATAGGAACACATATGATAATGGAATTCTATAAAATAAAATGTCTATCTCAAACCCAGTTTCAAAAATGTTTTCCTTCCACCTTTCCCCCTTTTCTATTCCAACTTCCAAATGGATTCTCTTAAAATCTCCCAATGTTTCCAAAATGGTTTCTTGGTTCCAAAATGACTCAAATGTGGTTTCCAAATATGTTTTCCTAAATCTTGACCTATTTGGCATCTTGAAGTGTGGTTTTGCTTTTAAATGTCTTAAAGGCCCATTTGGAACCTTTCATGTATGTTGTATGTTTTTTACCTTAGTTTGGAAATGGTTTTGGAAAATGTACATGTAAGGTGTGGTTGGTACTTTGTGGTATCATGAAAAGTGGTTTGAAAGATCATGTGATATGAAGGACTGATTAGAACTTGTGTATGATTCAGTGTGTTATTGGAACCTCTATGGTAACCCCACTTAGGAGAGGGTCATCGCATAAGTGGCATCAATGTTTGGTCTAGGAAAGAATGATGGCATCTGTGGGTTGTTGGTTTATGCCATGAATGTTGGGTCCTCCTCATTCACTATGTACTATTATTATGGGATTTATGAGTGTCATCTAGAGGGTCGAGTGATGGTTGATTATTGACCTCTATTAGATGGCTTGGTACCCCCTAGATTCATTGAACGTCCAGGTGTGATGTGCCACTGGTGAGACTAGTTTAGAGAAGCCAATTTTCCATTGACTATGGAGCTGAACCATACACCGATAGGTGAGTAAAAATCAAGCACATCCAAGGATTGATTTTAGAGATGTTTAGTAAATTCCCATGATTATCTATTTTTATGTTTTGTTTCTTTCTACTGCACTTTATTTTTCTGCTCTGTTGGTTCATACCTGTATATACAATTTTCTTTATTTTTTATAATTTCTTTTGATCACCTGGTTTGGTATCTTCTTATGGGTATCAGGTTTATAAATGGGATTTAGAACTGAAAATATATTTTTAAAAGTGGAATGTGGTGTGTATGTTACTAAAAAATTATCATTTTTATTACTTTTAAAAGCCATGTTTGGTTCTTTAAAACGATAAAATCCTATTTTATAAATGTATTTAAATCTAGTGTTTATAGAATATTTCGGGAAAGGAAGTGTATGGATTCTGTGGTGCCTACCTATTGAGCTGTTTATGGTCACACACTACTTATGCCACTTAGCATCGGTGGATCTGATTTTTTTTGAATCTCCATGTTTTTGGTTTGAGTTTTCATTTGGAATTGGTTGGTCTTATGGTTGGTGGTGACCAAGAGGTCATGTGGAGATCGTTTCATTTTTGATTTGGTTTTGGTTTCATCTATAGTTTCTGCTTTGTTCACATGTAGTTGTATCTAGATCCTGTTTGTGCATTTATTTGATCATTAGATGATAGTTTGTTACTGTGTGCTATGTTTTAGTTATTAGATCCTGGTTGTTTTGGGATAAATTGTTCCCATAGTGAGATCTTTGATGCCTAAAACTAGTCACCATCCCGATAGGATTGGGAATGCATATCGGGCCTTACCACAAGCCGGGTCGAGTGTCGGGTCAGATGGAAGCCCGACCTGGTTCATGACAACTGAGATGATGGTATGTGTAATGGCTAGAGTTATTTTTGTGTTTGTTTGTTGAGTTTAACTTATGGGGCTATGTTCAAGATATATGATGCAGAAACATGGAATTGAAATGGGAATGGTTGGTGGTGTTGTGAATGGTCTTAGTAGATTCTTGATACCTATTAAATGCTTGAAATGGAAATCCTATTAAATGAATTTGGGTTGGAATAAATGGTTTGAGGCTGGAAATAAATGAAATGTAAATGGGATGATGATTTTTAATTTGAATATGGAAATAATATTTATGAATATGAAAATTGTTGATGCTTGATGTTGTTAATTTAGAACTATGGGTGTGATGTTTGGATTAAATTGATTGAAATACAAATGAATGAGTTTCATGAAATGAAATGGTTGAGTAAATGGGAGTTATTGAAAAATCAATAATTTTAGAAATGAAGAGACTTTTAATTAAAATGGTATGTGTGGCTAAATTGGTTGTTTCTTAATATTAAATGAATGGGATTGATAAATAAAGACTGTTGATAATGGTAAGATATGGAAATTTTTTTTAACTTGAAAATAAAAGTGGAATATTGGTTTTGGTTGCAGTTTTTTTGTGTGATGTGATGCATTTTGAAGTGATAGCAAAAGTGGTGGAGGTTGTGATTCCTTTATGGAAATGTTGTGAATGATATGATATTCTTTTTAAAAACCCATACAATTAGTCTTATGTGTGTGACTATTATATATTTTATTTTTATTGTGATTTTATATGCACTCCACCTAAGTTGAGCACTATGTGATAACAACCAAATGTTTTGAGGGTGTTTTTCCTAACACTTTGATGGTGATGATGGATGAATGACTACCCCCTCTTCTTCACTCTCTTCCAGGCGAGGTTCTTATGCACGGTTTATGGTGTCTTGCAGTTATAGTTCACCAATTGTTATTATGCATGGGTTGTGATGACTTGCGGTTACAGTGCACTTGTGGCGATGTTTGATGAGATGATGTGGTGGTTTATAGTGGGGGTCATGCATAGTAGGATGGCATGAGGTTGATGTCCTTTATGTTCATGATACCCTACTATCCTGGTTACATCTGAGGTAGGGATGTGATGTGATGACCTAAGTGTCTTCAGGAAATATGTGATGTGATGACCCATGTGTCTTTAGGCGATATATGATGTGATGACCCAAGTTTCTTTGGATGAGATGTGATGTGTTGGCCTAAGTGTCTTTGGGAAGGATCATATAGAAAATATGGGAGTTCTAGGATGTATGACATCATAGTGTGAGAGAAGCACACTAGTGGGAAATCGATGCAAGGTAACCTTTTATCTATATGCTTCTTATTATGTTACTATACTTGGATGTGTTATTTGGCGAGTGTACCTTGGTGAGGACGAGATTGGTTAGTTGACCTGTTTATATACTATTGGTTCTATTGTTTACTCACTGGTGAACTAGTATACTATTTTCACATGTGCATGAGAAACTTTTGGTATGATCATATTGAGTATACCTGTATGATCACCCTAAGTATATACAAACTATTTTTTTAGGTTTCCAAGAGAACTTTAGGGATTGAGCTGGACATTGCTATCTTGGGTGTTAGAGCCATTGTTGAGTTGCTACCGTAGGATTGTCTTTGATATTTCACTTAGATAATTTCTTTGTGTTTTTATGAAATTACATTCATTGTTTATATTTTGGATTTTACCTTTCTTATGATATAGGGTTGTTTGGTGGTTGATATCCTTGCTCTAGATCATACTTTTCTTTCTATTGAGGGCAATGCCTTTTATATGCGTAACTTTTATACCCTTGGTGGGAGTCAACAACACGAAGCCTATTGAATGAGGGACTCGATGTTGGATTTGGTGGCCTAGAACCAACTACTTTGTATTTCATTCATTAATAAATAACTTATCACATATTTATTGTTATTCTGTGTGAAAATGCATGTGATAATGTCCTAAGGATAGCTATTGCATTAAAGGGTCATAGCGGATCCCTACTATGATGAGAACCTAGAAGTTCCATAACACTGTTCTTGAATATACGTTCTATGGATGGATGATGGTATTTTAGGGACACAAATAATACAGTCCATTAGGGGCAAGGACTCAAAAAACTTTGAGGCACCTTCTCATGGTGTGTGTCCTTGGTAATATCTAGGAGGATATTATGAGAACGAGACCTGCCAGCAGGAAATCCACATTTCATTGTGTCATTGGATGTTCCTATCTGCGGACGTGTGTATTGGTCCTTAGAATTTAAGATTATTATTAATGGGTATTACAACTCGTGCACTTAGATGAATTTATGAAAACTATGAAGACACACTATTCGCAGTGAGGTAAGATATGTTGGGTGCATCCTGAGTAATACAACATTAATAGATAATGCGAGAAAGGATTTATCCCTTATGTTTTCATAATAGAAGTAGATATCTTAGGCCCTTTGATGGAATTGATATAGCCTAAATAAAACTATGGCCATGGTAAGGAATGGTAAAGTTCAATTTCAGAAAGTCAACGAAAGAATAATCGAGCACATGGGTTGATGGCACTAGCATGAAACCCGCTTGATTCAATATATTGAGACAAATGGATTACATTACACATTAAGCGTTCATAGGAGGTGACACGTCATTACAGTATTAATTTCTTTCTCTATGGGTGCCTTGGCATGTTGCTAGATGCTAACCTTGGACTTTAGGTAGGATCCACCTAATACCACTGAGAAAGAGGCCTAGAGGGCCACACACTAAGTATTTCCAAGTATCTCAGTTAAATATTAATTTAAAAAGTTAAATAAAGATTATTCCCGATTGTGGTTTAATAATTATTCAAGGATGACTGATCGAATTTATTTCGACACTAGTTATTCAAGAGAATATATTATGGGATAAATAATATATTTATTAGTGAGTAATTCCATGATATTTATTTGAGAAATAAATATCCATTATTCAAGGTCTAATAAATATGGTGGAGGAAATAAAGAAAGTGGAAAAGGTACATGCCGTTTATATTAATATACATGTCGTGTAGTTTTTCTGGGGATTTGTGAGAAATAATATTATTTATTTCATTAAATAATATTAGGTTTAATTAGTTGGGTTCATGTAAAGTAATAATAATAGTCAACTGTTATTATTAGACATGGGGTATTACTAAGAATTAAATGAAATGAATAAATGCTTTCGGGTAATTAATTCATTTTATTATTCTAAGCAATTAAAATCCCAATTATATAATTCTCATTAGCCTAGCCTTTTTTGGGGGTTGTGCACAATGGATCTAGAGAAATATCTCAAGCCAAGAGAGAATTTCTTTTCTTCCAAGAATGCTCTCAAGCTACGAGAGAGATCCTCCTCCACTGGATCAAGGAGAGCATTTTGCAAGCGGCTCTCAAGGAAATATAAGGCTGACATCACAAGCGAAGGCTCTTCCGTGATAACACTCAGAGATCCCTTCGACGACATCCAGAGATATGTGGAGAACGTGTGGATCACCTCTAAAGGAATCCTACACTTGGATTCTATGACACAACGACAGATCACATCAGATCGTGACCAGAAACATTAATGGAGAGAGAATTACATCAAGGTAATTCTTGTCCTTTTAATTAAATTAATTACAACCAACATATGATGATCATATCTATGGTTCCAGGACTCCCTTAATTTCTTTCATTCTTATTTTTATTCTGAATATCCAACATTTTATTATCGTGACGAATCTTAGATTGATCGTTGTTAACAGAAAAATTAAAGTTGGGTACTCCAACCAATGCACTTCCACTGCGCCCAAAACCTACAAGTGGTATCAGAGCGGTCATATAATTGATTATAATTATTTAGTTTTTTATTAATGATTTATGCATTTAATAATTTAGTTATTTCAATTCAAGTCAATAATTCTATAAATCTAAATCTCGAGATATATTCCTCATATTTCGTTTCTCGTTCACCTTATAGAAACAATTTTTTTCTTTTAATTTTGATTAAAATAAAACAGAGGATCTCATCTGGAGGTGCAAAATTTTCCTGGCTGTATAACACCATAACACACGGTGTGTATTCGACAGTACACGCTGTGTAGTCTAGGTTCAATGTATCTAACTGGTCTGCCAAACCAGGCCATGTCAATGGATTCTATTTAAGTCTTTAAAACTCCATGTGTTGACTAGGAATAAGTGGCACAAGGTTTCCAGATCACATGCTGTGTGGCCCACTGAACACAGCGCGTATTCCCTTCGGGTTAGGGTTGGACCGTGTACCTCGTACACTGATTGTCTGGCTAGAAACCATGTAATGCGGATACTACACGACATGTGTCCCACTGAACACGCCGTGTACTCCAAATATTTTAGAAGTACATCTACACGCCATGTCCCAAAGCATTTACTTGGGATGGATGGTGAATAAAATTACACACCGTGTAGTCAGAACTACACACTATGTACTCATCCAAATTATGCAGATTTATTAAAATTTATTATTATATTATACAAACCCTTGAGACGTGTACCATAGTGTAGGTGTAAAGATAAGGCACAACATGTGATAGGTGTTTTATATATGTGTGTTTAATTTATCATCTGTATAATGTTCATTTCTACTCATTAGGTAGTTATGAACAAGAATTCACCGGGTTGCCTCCAAATTACAAGTTACGTACAAATATAATTTTAAATGAATTTATTTGTTTAAAATTATGATGGATGAGAATCTCAAGGAAATCCAGAAAAAGGGTTTAAGATAAAAAGATTGATTAATTAAAGATAATTAATTGATTCAAGTGTGATTTATATTAAACAAGAATGATTAAAGAATTGAATGATAGTTTTATTTATGCGTAAATATTCTTGCATGTATGGATGATCATGAGCTATACCAAGACCTTTGTATTTGAATAGTTTCTTTAAATCTATTTATTTAAATTAAATTTGTTGGCCTGCGAGCCTTCTCCTCATTAATAAGTAGGGCCTGCATGCCCAAGGTTTCTTTTATGTAAAACCCCATTTTATCCCTCACATGTGAGTGAGATAAAAGAATATGTAATGGATAGATCTCCCAAGATAGTGGGGACAACTCAAGTTAGGATCCAAGGTGAAACCAATCCAAAGAGATACAAAGGTGAACATGTGGAAAGTTGTAAACACGAACCCAAAAGGTTCAATGTGTTTCTACCCTAGGTCTTGGGTTAGTTTATCAACTGCTATATAAAATAACCAATATAAAAAGATCATGATCATACCATTTATTTTATTTACATCAGTTGCATGGTTTATGTATTGTGGGTGTATTTTCACGATCACACAATTAATGAATTAAACAAGCATGCAAGATGAAACTAAAATAAAAGTAGATTATGCATAAATATTATCTTAGAAATGGTTAATAACTTAAGTATATCCCAATTAATATTAACAAGAATGTAAGAAAGATGATAAAATGGAAAATTACATATAAGGATAAAATCCCTCAAAGAAATATTAAGTCGGTATTACCTTCCCTAATCTTGGTTAGAATCGAACCATAGTTAAAAGTGTTTGACCAACCCTAGTTGGGGTGCTTTTAATTATCGGGGAATTATAATTCAAGGTTTTGGGTTGAATTTATTTGGTTCAAATAAAGGGTTGACTGCCACAGCAGGACTTGGTGTGACCAAGAGGCAAATGTTGAGGAAATCCAAAATAAAAGGATTTCAGGATTGGGGAGTCCACTCAGCGGATCAAGGAGCTGCGAGTTAATGCAGTTGGAATTTGGAGTGCCTACCTAAAACCCTTCAAGTTTCTTGACCAACCCTATTTGGGGTAATGCGAAGGGAAATATGGATCTTTTCTACTATAATATTTAGGCAACAGAATATTATGAATTCAATGGTGAGGGCTATTGGATTTTGATAAAATAGTGGAAGACTAATAAGTATTAATTTATTTATTTGTGTCAGTTTTATCATAATAAAGTTCTAAATTTTTTATCATATTAATTTTTAGAAATGTCAAGTAAAAATTACTTCAAACATATCATTGTGAACAATACTCGATAAGGAAAAACTTCTAACAGACACCAATTTCCAGGAATGAAAGAGGCATTTACGCGCCATCCTTCGCCACGAGAGGAATTTGTATGTTATGGAAGAGCCTATTCTAGTTGTGCCTATAAAAAAGGCTAGTGATGAGGAACTATCTATTGATATGAAACATATGGATGATGCCACAAATTTCCAATGTTTCATGCTATCGTCCATGTCTAATGAGCTCTTGAAGCAACATGAAAACATGGATGCGTATAGAATGATGTCTCACCTTAAGGATATCTATCAAGATAAGGAGAGACAAGAGAGATATGAGATATTCAAGGCTTTGTTTACAACTAAGCTTATAGATTCTATGCCAGCTGGGACTCATGTAGTCAAGCTTATTGGCTACATTGAACGCCTGGAAATCTTAGGGATTAAGTTCCTGGATGAGTTGCATATAGATCCCATCATATCATCACTGCCCAAGACCTTGTTTAGATTTATTGTAAACTAAAACATGAGAAATAATGAGAAGATTATTTCAGAACTTATGACCTTAATTCTCCAGGTAGATAAGGACATGGGGCATGACAAACCCGCAATCCTTATGGTGAATAAGAAAAGGAAGGACAAGGTAAATGGGCCAAGGACTTATAAATAGTCCGAATCCCCTGAGCATCGTCCCTCCAAGAAGGGGAAGATCTAGAGACATGGCAAGGAATAAGAGGTGGTATGTTTTTCATGTGGCAAGAAAGGCCACTGGAAGAGGAACTCCACCCAAAAGCGTGGGGACGCTAAAGGTGCGTTCGTTATCGAGTGTAATTTTCCATTTCTACACATTGGGTATTGGATATAGCTTGTGGGGATCACATTTGTATTCAAATGAAATAACTAAGTAGATTTAGAAATATTACCAGAGGAGAGGTGGATCTTTGAGCTACCAATGGCGTGAGGCTGGCTGCATTGGCCATTGGCGATTACCATATCTCATTGCCAACTGGGATGCTTTTGGTTTTACATAACTGTTATTATGTTCCTAGTGTTACTAAGAACATAATTTCTATATCATTTTTGGATATGGATGGATTTATTTTCAAGTTTTTAAATAAGGGTTTTTTCTTTTATAAGAACAACATATGTTATGGTATGGCACATTTAAATAACGGTTTGTATGTATTGAATTATGAAAACCAAGTGTTGGAAATCGATAACGAAACCAAATCACATGACTCATACATCACCTAGTTGTGGAATCACCATCTCAGTCATGTAAATGAGAATTGCTTGAAAAATATCTTACAAGATGGTTATTTAGACTCTACTGAGCTAAAACCACTTGATAGATGTCATGTTTGTTTACAAGGTAAAATGACCAAGCCACCTTTCGGTGGACAATGTGAAAGGGCCACAGAGCTTCCAGGATTGGGGCACACGGATGTGTGTGGACCATTTCCAATAGAATCTAGAGGTGGATATTATTACTTCATTACTTTTACTGATTATTTGAGTAGATATGGATATGTTTACTTAATGAGGTATAAGTTAGAGTCCTTAGAGAAATTTAAGGAATTCAAGAATGAAGTAGAGAATCATCTTGGTAAGAAGATAAAGAAAATTCGATCGGATCGAGGTAGAGAATATCTGAACCAAGAGTTCATCGATCTTCTATGGGAGTCTAAGATTCTATCTCAGATCACTCCTTATTTACCATAATGGAATGGTGTTAGTGAAATGAGGAACCTCACCTTGTTGGACATGGTGAGGTTGATGATGAGTCATGCAGATATTCCATTATCCTTTTGGGGATATTCATTACAAACTGCATCATACACATTAAACCGAGTACTAAATAAGGAGAAAAATGGAATTCCCTCCAAGATATGGAATGAAAAGAAACCCATTTTTTCACACACATGTGTATGGGGATGCGAGGCATTTGTTAAGGCCTTCTTAGGCAACAAACTAGCACCCTGGGGCATGAATTGTATCTTTATAGGATATCCCAAGGAAAAGAAAGGATATTACCTATATAACCCTTCAGATAAGAAAGTCATTGTCACCAGACAAGCCATATTTATTGAGAGGGATTACATACTCAAAAAGGATAGTAGGAACAATATTGACTTCGATGAAGTTGATGCTCAAGATACACAAGAGTTGGTACAGAAACAAGTTCCACATGTCCCCATGGAAGAGGTTCCACAAACACAAATATTTCATAGGAGATCAAGAGAGGTAAGGGAACCCAAGAGATTTGGTTTCTTAGTTACTGAGGATGATGAATCATTATTGTTAGACAATGATGAACCTATCTCCTATAAGGAAGAAGTAGAAAGCTCAGAAGCAACAATATGGCTAGAATATATGAATTCTGAGATAGATTCCATGTATCAGAACCAAGTCTGGGTTCTGGTCGATGAGCCAGTTGATGTAAATACTGTTGGATGCAAATGGGTATTCAAGAGAAAACTAGACATGGAAGGTGAATTTAACACCTATAAAGCAAGGCTAGTGGCTAAAGGACTCATACATCATCAAGGAATTTACTATGATTAAACCTTCTCACCAGTTTCCATGTTTAAATCCATAATAATCATACTTTCATAACAACTTACCATGACTACGAGATTTTTAAGATGGGTGTCAAAACAACATTCCTTAACGAGAACCTTCAAGAAGATATCTATATGACACAACCAGAAGGGTTTTTGACACTAGGTGAAGCCAAATAGGTTTAAAAGTTATAGAAATCCATTTATGGATTAAAGTAAGCATCCAGATCATGGAACATTCGATTTGATGAAGCCATAAAGGAATCTGGTTTCATTAAGAAAAAATGTGAGCCATGTGTTTATAAGCGCTTTAATGGGAATGCGATCTTTATCCTAGTAGTATATACTGACGACATATTTCTTATTAGAAATGATGTACTGGTATTATAGTCAGTTAAGGACTATTTGAACAAGTTTTTCTCTATGAAGGACTTGGGTGGAGCAGCCTACATTCTAGGGATCAAGATCATTCATGATAGATATAAGAGGTTTCTTGGACTAAGTCAAGGTACATACATTGACTAGATACTAAAGATATTTATTATGGAACAATCCAAGAGGGGATTGGTTCCAGTGTCACATGGACTACATATTTCTAAGAAAATGTGTTCTCAGACACAATAGAAGAAAGATAGGATGAGTAATATCCCATACACATAGGCAATAGGATCCATCATGTATTCCATGTTATGTACCAGACTTGATGTAGCCTATACAATGATCATTGCAAGAAGATATCAAGAAGATACAGGAGAACAACATTGGACTACTGTTAAGACCATCCTTAAGTATCTGAGAAGAACTAAGGATATGTTCCTGGTGTATGGAGGAGATGAGGATCTTGTCATCATAGGGTATGATGATGCTGGTTTTCTAACAGATCATAATGATCTGAAGTCGCAATTTGGATATATTTTCTATCTCAATGGAGGAGTTGTGAGCTGGAAGAGTTCAAAGCAACCAGTTGTCACTGATTCTATAGCAGAGTCCGAATATATAGTGGCTTATGATGCAGCCAAGGAAGCCGTCTAGATTCAAAACTTTTTCCAGGATCTTGATGTAGTGCCTAGCAGTAAAAATCCTATCACATTGTATTGTGATAATACTACAGCAGTGGCTCTTGCAAAAGAACCAAGGTAAAATCAATGGAAAAATCATATACTCTGAAAGTATCACCTCTTGATGGATTTCTATTAAAGGGGTGAAGTTGCAGTGAGAAAAGTGTCCACAAAAGATAACGTGGCATACCCCATGACTAAAGGCCTATCTCAGTAGAAGCATGAATATCATGTGATAGCTAGCGAGTTAAAGTTTGTTAGCAGTTGACTCTAGTCCAAGTGGGAGTCTATTGGAGTTGGTGGCCTAGAACCAACTAATTTTTACTTTATTCATTAATAAATACATTATCACATCTTTATTGTTCTTCTACGTGACAATTCATGTTATAATGTCATAAGGTTAGCTGTTGCATTAAAGGGTCATAACGGATCCTTGCTATGATGAGAACCTGGAAGTGACACAACACTATTCTTGAATATATGTTCTATGGCCAGATTATGTTATTTGAGGGACACAAATAATACAGGACATTAGGGGTGATGACTCATAAAACTTTGAGGCACCTTCTCATGGTGTGCGCCCTTGGTAATATCCAGAAGGATATTATGAGAACGAGACCCGCCAACAGGAAATCCACATTTCATAGTGTCATTGGATTTTCCTATCTGTGGATATGTGTATTAGTCCTTAGACTTTAATATTATTATTAATGGGTATTACAACTCGTGCGCTTAGATATATTGATGAAAACTTAGACAACACACTGTTCACAGTGAGGTAGGATATGTTGGGTGTGTCACGAGTAATACAACATTAATAGATAATTCAAGAAGGGATTTATCCCTTCCGTTTTCATAATGGAAGTAGATATCTCAGGCCCTTTGATGGAATTGATATAGCCTAAATAAATCCATGACCATGATAAGGAATATGCAAGTTCAATTCTGGAAAGTCAAATAAATAATAATCGAGCACATGGGTTGATGGCACTATCATGTAACACGCTTTATTCAAGATATCGAGACAAAGGGATTACATTACATGGTAAGCATTCGTAGGAGGTGACATGTCATTGTGGCATTAAATTCTTTCTCTATGGGCGCCTTGGTGTGTTGCTAGATGCTAACCTTGGACATTAGGCAGGTTCTGCCTAATGCCACTGAGAAAGAGGCCTAGAGGGTCACACACTAAGTGTATCAAAGTATCTCTGTTAAATATTAATTTTACAAGTTGAATAAATATTATTCCCGATTGTTGTTTAATAATTATTCAAGGACACCTGATCACATTTATTTTGACACTAGTTATTCGAGAGAATATATTATGAAAAAAATGATATATTTATTAACGATTAATTCAACGATATTTATTTGAGAAATAAATAACCATTATTCAAGGTCTAATAAATATGGTGTAGGAAATAATGAAAATGGAAAAAGTACACACCATGTATATTAATATACATGCTGTGTAGTTTTTATAAGGATTTGTGAGAAATAATATTATTTATTTTATTAAATAATATTAGGTGTAATTCACTGGGCACATGTCAAGTAATAATAATAGTCAACTATTATTATTAGATATGGGGTATTACTAAGAATTAAATGAAATAAATAAATGATTTAGGGTAATTAATTCATTTTACTATTCTAAGTAATTAAAATCCCAATTATATAATTCTCATTAGCCTATACTTTTTTGGGGGTTATGCATAATGGATCTAGAGAAATCTCTCAAGCCAAGAAAGAATTTCTTTTCTTCCAAGAACGCTTTAAAGCTATGAGAGAGATCCTCCTCCACCGGATCAGGGAGAGCATTTTGAAAGTGGATCTCAAGATGATCTAAGGCATACATTGCAAGCAAAGGATCTTCCGTGCTATCACCCAGAGTTCCCTTCGGTGACGTCCAGAAATACATGGAGCATGTGTGGATCACCACTAGAGGAATCCTACACTTGAATTCTATGATGCAATGACTGATCACATCAGATTGTGAAAGGAAACATCAATAGAGAGATAATTTCATTAAGGTAATTCTTGTACTTTTAATTAAATTAATTATAACCAACATATGATGATCCTATCTATGGTTTTGAGACTCCCTTCCTTTCTTTCGTTCTTTATTCTATTCCAAAGATCTGGAATTTTATTATCATGACAGATCTTAGATTGATCGTTGTTAACAGAAAAATTAAAGTTGGGTACTCCAACCAACGTGCTTCCACTACTCTCAGAACCTACACTCGGGGGGTTGCGACAAAGTGTTATTAGAGGTTTTGGTTGAGAGAAAATATGATATTTGGAGTTAGGCACAGTGAGAATTACATAGGTTGGTAGGGAAATGACGTCATTTGATCTTGGTACGTGACATAGGCCAAGGAAAACTATACATGACACATGATTCTAGGCCCCCTCATGATCTGATACAAGGTCTCTGAGCCTACCAAATGATGAGGTGGTGCTGCTTGCTAGGTAGAAACCTAATAGGGGTACCTGAATTATGATTGATTACACTTGTGATTGAATAAAGTGGTTTTGGAAAGTTAAGAAATTTAATTAAATAAATCATGAAATATTATTCATGTTTCTCTAGCTATGCCCATGCATTGGTTTCTAATGAACATATATTTCTTGATAAATCAATCTTATAACCTCAAAATAAAGAGTAAAATAGTGATTAACTAGCCTAATACATTTTTTAAACCTTATTGAGACTTGGATATGTTGTTTCCTTTCCATTTATAGCATGATTCTTCATGAGTAAAATTTTCTTCCATTGTTAAAATGCATAACACGATAAGAAAATTTCCTAAAGTTTGAAATTGTAAAATAAGTATGCTTAGTGTATTTTATTTTTAATAACTATTGAATTTTGTAAGCCCTTATTAAGCATGTTACCTTGAGTATATTTCATATTGTAATGATAAAATGATTGTTTTAAAAACCATACTAACAAAACACAAATTTGTTTAATATTTTATTGATAATAAATGAAAAAATTTCCCCACATTGTGTTAAATATATGATTATCCACTGAATGAGGCTAATATTCATTGTTAATATATATAATATTCATGTGATTTATTATTCATAAACACCATTTTAGTGCATTTTACACTTTGAACATCATTTCACATTATGATTGTAATTCCTTCTTAAAATGAACTATTATATGGTACATTTTTTAACATAATTTAAAGTACCCAATGATCTTGATTTTATTTTCATATTTCATTTTCAGGTTTCTAATTATATTGGGAACAATTCATACTGGTGTAGTGTTGGAAGATTCATATTGGAAGACCACCAAAATGGGATTTCATGCAAACAATTCTGGAGAAGGCATATTGGACACCAGCCCACTGATGAGAATGTGGGGCCCAAAATACAGGCCCAATGAAGTAAATTTTTTTGGGATGATATAAGATATATATATATGAACATATAATTCTTCAGGATCCAGTGCTAATTAGGCATCCATTGTTGTTATTCATGTGTCACAAGTCAGAGATAAAATTCTGGGCCATATTCTATAGCCCAGAAAAATATCCCACCAATTTAATCATATCTCGTCAACAACAACTTCCTTTGGGTTGAAATTTTACATATAGATAGGAGACATCTGGAGCTTCATTTTTTTGTTATATGGACTACTCTAAGTCTTCCATCTAGAAGGTATTTTAGGCGCATCTGTTCGGTGGATGCAAGCTGGATGCCATTTCGAGTCAAGGATAAAGAAGTCCACTCTCCCTTACTTTCCACCACCCAGGCCTACCATAATCAAGTGGGGGTGATTTTTACTGTTGGAGGAAACATAAAAGGATCCCAAAATTCCTATTTAAGGTAGTGGTGGTGGAGGAGTTTATAATATTTTGATCATCCTTTCATTGTAATGTTATGCTGCGATTTTGTTGTCTCAAGTTTGTCTTTCACATGAAAGTTGTTCAATTCACTTTAGTTTATTAATAAAAGTTATTCTTATACTTTTATTATATTGTTCTTAATATCACTTTGATACTTTTGGTTCAAGGTGTGAAATTTTTTACACCAACCCTTGTGATATTATCACACAACGGTGGAGTGATCGTTATGTCATTGTTTTTTTTACTTCTCCAATTCCCCCATCATGAGTCTACTTCCCACTTCCATTAAAACCATAGGATAAATGGAGGGATAATCCACTTATGGGTTGATCCAAGAAATTATAAAGGGGCTGTTTTGGATATTATTTCTCACTCCATTAATGGCTAATCAATTCTTTTAAATGAGATTTTTATTTGATTATTTTAAAACCTCTTCATCCTTATTGAATTTAAGGTCACACATTTCAAGTGCTAATATTAACCTTTAACTTGAAGTGCCAAAAAATTTGATCCTTAAAGTGTATAGGTGATTATTATTAGGGTGTGTAGGAATTAAACCAGTAAGTGATGATTTTTTTGATCTCCTTAAATGAACCCATCTCAAATATAAGAAATTGAAATATTTTAAAAGAAAAAGAATACATCCAATACACCCCTTGTAATAACCTAGGATCAACCATTCTCATAATTTGAATTCACTTAATATTTTAGTGTTCACTTAAACCCATCTAAAATCAACCCAAAGTTGGCCACTTAATATCCAAAAATAGTCCATATAATGTATGTGTCCGTAGGTTACTTATTAGGTCTCTGAGGAATCGACAACCCAAGCTAATATAAAAATGACCGCTTAACCCTAAAATCTTGGGTAAATTTTGGGCGAGACCAAATTTTGGTGTTATTTCAGAGGACCTAAGTAAGTTATCTTAGAAACTATAATCCTTTTTTTTCATCCCACTTCTCTTATCTCATCCCCAATTTCATTCCTATGGAAAACCCTTTTAAACAAATCCAAACATGAGGAACCTCTCCTTACTTTGATCACTCCACACCAAGTGTGATGTACAATGGCCATCCTAGTTTCTACTGGTGGGATAATTAATAGCCTATTGAGCCACAATTTTTTAACTTCTATTCTCCACAAAACATTCCAACCTATTTTGAGTTCCAATCCCAATAAGGCCAATCAGAGCATCCTCCTGGGGAATTCTAACAACTTAATTATCCTCTTGGAATAGACCATGTGTCTCAACCCCTTTCCCATCTTGATCCACATCCATTAATTGAGAAATTGTGTCAAAAAATGGATAGAATTACTTTTGAAGTTTTATCCTTTAGAGTAGAACTACAAATCATTGAAACAGTTATGGAACCCATTCCCAGTCAGGTTATCCATTCCTCATCATTCATAGAGGAATATTGTTACACAAAAACATCTAAAGAAAGTTATAAAGAAGATTACTTTGAACTTATTATACTTGAAGAACATTAGGTAATAGTTGATGGGTGTTTAAATGAATAGGAAACTGATTTTTTGTATTCAAAAGAGGAGAATTTGACATCATGGATTGAGTGTCCATATTATAGCCCCATTGATGATATTTTTGAAACACTAATCACCGAACCATTGGGAGAAATCACAAACATTGATTCCATACTCATCCCTAAAACTAATATTTCTAATTTTTCGGTTGAATCTTCTATTCAAAATACACCAATTCTATTGATAAATTTAGAAAATGAAACTGAGTTGGATTCAAAATCTCAACCTGTGTCTAAATGTCCTATCCAACCTGAGCTCAAAATTATTATCCTTCCTTCCACACTCAAGTATCCCTTCATAGGGTATAACCATGAACTTTTAGTTGGAATTAATTCTTCTATTGAAACCAAAAAAGTTGTAATGATCATTGATGTCTTAGGAAAGACTACAGAGGAAACTGGATCCACCATTTCTAACATTCCTTGGATTTTCCACTCATTATAGAACATAGGTTTGTTCATGAAACAAATTATAAACATAGAATGAATCTCAAACTAGTATAATTGGCGAATCTTTTGGTCCTTAAAATGTTTAAAGTTGGTATTGGGTAAGTTAGGTCTGTTCATGTCAAGCTAGCGATGTTAAACCAATGCACTACACGAGAGGCAACCCGTGGTTTCTATGTTTCCAATATTTTTGAATCATATTTTTTAAATAGGATTAATGAATAATTTTTATATTTAAAAATAATAAAAAAATAGACTATTGACATGTTCTTATATTATGAGTATGGATGGTTATGAAAGGGGATCACCATATTCATCCGTGTCACGTGGTGTGATCCTCGAGTAATACCTTAGCCGAAAATTTAAAAAGAAGACAATGTATCATTAGTTCATTTTATTTTTATGTGTTTGTAGTTTAAAATAAAAAAATATAATAATAATAATAAAATTAAAAGGACACATTGTAGGTCATGGGGAAAACCCCATCACAACCGGCGAATCTGCGGGGAATCGAACCAGAGACCGAATGGAGACATGGGCGTGCTCTTACCACTGACCTACAGATTATTGTGCTTCCTTATTCTATAATTTTTGTATATATACTTATATTTTACTCTCTTTATTATATAAATGTATATATATATATATAGTTTTTTTGTTTTGTTTGTTTGTTTTTACTTTTTCCACTAGGGAATTCTTATAGTGACATCGAGATCAAGGGATTAAAAGGGAGCAACAATAATTTCAACTTCAACCACCAGGTGACTGCATTCCATGATCCTCATATTTCAATTTCCTTTTTGAACTCCCATTATCTACCTCTACCCCTTCTAAATTTTCTTTTCTTCAAACACTGGGGATAATGTTATTTTAAGTTGGGGGGGGGGAGATGAAATAAAAAATTTTCTTTGGTGTGAAAAAAAATGATTTGAAAAAAATGTGTGTAAATGGAAGGAAAAATTCCTTTAACTTTGAACATGATAATACACATTGCACACTTTAAAACTGAATATCAAATAATTTAGTATGCCCTAATTCTAATTTTAATCCATGTATAATTTCATGATCATATATTTTGGAAAGTGTGGCTGTCTAATGTGAAATTTTATCATTTATATTTTCATCCAAATAGAAAAAAAGGGATCACAATGCACGTCCTTTGGATAGTGTGGTACTAGTTTGAGTTCATGGGGTCCCCCAAATAAATATCATAGGTTTGGTGATCATTTTAGTTTTAATATGAGTATTCAATAAAAAAAATCAAAAAAATAAAAATAAATAAATAAATAAATTTGCGCGTAGATCAATTAAATAACCTAATGCGTGACTTTCAGCACTTGGGGATCATGAATCCATAGTTGTTTGTCCCAAAGTTAGTAATTTTATCTCTATTTCTGGTAATTTGACTTTGTTTTTAACTGAGTTAACTCAAGATGATGCCCAAGTATGTTGTCTTCACTTGGTGCACTAAGGTCTTTGAGCCTGGGAGTCATCGGCAAAGTCTTTCTACATGGGTTGACTTTATTGAGTGCAATTTCAATTACCATGGAAAAATTGCAAAAAAAAAAAAAAACAAAAAACAAAAAACAAAAAAAATATATATAAAAAATTAAATACTCATATTAATATTGAAATGTGATTCCACCTAGTGCTTCCATTATTTCCCCCTTGAATAAAGATGAACCCCCATGTCTATTGCGATGCACAACACATCATCACGCTTCATTGACATTGGATGAAATATAATGATGAATTTGAACAAAGGAATGGGCTTGGGATTGTGATATGCTTATAAAACTATATTTTATTAAAATATTTTTATGGGTTTAATAGTTTTTTGATATAAAGGTTTTTGGTTATCATTGTTTATTAAAATGTTCTTGGAAAATGGAATTTGAATTTCACATTTTTTGAGATATATTTTGCTCGGGGCTAGAAAAACTCAAGTTGGGGGGTGTGATTAGCCACTGAATGAGGATAATATTCATTGTTTATATATATAATATTTATGTGATTTTTTATTCATAAACACCATTTTAGTTCATTTTAAACTTTGAACATCATTTCACATTATTATTGTAATTCCTTCTTAAAATTCACTATTATATGGTACATTTTTGAATATCATTTAAAGTACCCAATGATCTTGATTTTATTTTCATATTTATTTTTTAGTTTTATCATTATATTGGTAACAATTCATACTTGTGTAGTGTTGGAAGATTCACATTGTAAGACCACCAAAATGGGATTTCATGCAAACAATTCTGGAGAAGGCAGATTGGACACCAGCCCACTGATGAGAATGTGGGGACCAAAATACAGGCCCAATGAAGCCGAAATTTTATGGGATGATATAAGACATATAGAGGAATATATAATCATCTAGTTCCTAGTTCTAGCTAATTAGGCCTCTATTGTGGTTATTCAGGCGGACCAAGTTAGAGATAAAATTTTGGGGCAGATTTTGTGGCCCAGAAAAACATCCCACCAATTTAATCATATCTCGGAAACCAAAAATTAATTTGGGATGAAATTTTACAGAGAGATAGGAGACATCAGGATATTAACTTTTTTATTCTATGTACCACTCTAATTCTGTCATCTAGATGGCCATCTAGGCGCATATGTTCGGTGGATGCAAGCTGACTTCCATTTTGAGTCAAGGATAAAACATTCCACTCTCCCTTACTTTCCACCACCCTAGGCCTACCATAATCAAGTTGGATGCTTTTAAATGTTGGAGGATCTACCAAAGGCTCCAAAAATTCCTATTTAAGGTAGTGGTGGTGGAGTAGTTTATCATATTTTGAGATTCCTTTCATTGTAATGTTATGCTGCTATTTTGTTGTCTCAAGTTTGTCTTTCACATGTAAGCTATTCAATTCACTTCAGTTTCTTAATAAAAGTTCTTCTTATCCTCTTATTCTTTTATTATTCATATCACTTTGATACCTTTGGTTCAAGGTGTGAACTTGTTCACACCAACCCTTGTGATATTATCACACAACGATGGAGTGATCGTTATTTCATTGTTTTTTTACTTCTCCAATTCCCCCCTCATGAGTCTACTTCCCACTTCCATTGAAACCATAGTATCAATGGAGGGATAACCCACTTATGGGTTTATCCAAGGTAGTATCAAGGTGATAGATTGGATATTATTTATCACTCCATTAATGGATAATCAATTCTTTTAAATGATATTTTTATTTGATGATTTTAAAATCTATTCATCCTTATTGAATTTAAGGTCACACATTTCAAGTGCTAATATGAACCTTTACCTTAGAGTGCTCAAAAATTTGATCCTTTAAGTGTATAGGTGATTAGTATTAGGGTGTGTAGGCATTAAACTAGTAAGTGATGATTTCTTTGATCTCCTTAAATGAACCCATCTCAAATATAATAAATTGAAATATTTTAAAAGAAAAAGAATGCATCCAATCCACCCCTTGTAATAGACTAGGATCAACCCTTCTAATAATTTCAATTCACTTAATACTTTAGTGTTCACTTAAACCCATCTAAAATCAACCCAAAGTTGGCCACTTAATCGCCAAAAACAGTCCATAGAATGTACGTATCCGTATATTACTTCTTAGGTCTCTGAGGAATCGACAACCCAAGCTAAAATACAAGTGAATGCTTAACCCTAAAATATAGGGTAAATTTGGGCAATACCAATATATTTATTTAAAAAATATTTGGGATTAGATCATTCATTTGAAAATTTGCTGAAAATTCTAGTTTTACCCTTTTATAGTTCAATGTAGTATTTCAGACATAAATATTTTTATATGTATTATTTAATCTTAAAATTTTGTAACTATGTTTCTGAATTAATTTTATACAACTTTAATTTCGGACATATGAGCTAAATCATGCATTTTATTAGACTTAATGGGCCATGAAGTCAAAGATGGGCTGGACTTGCTAGTTTAGACATCAGTTCTGTATTTGGGCCATAACTACTTCATCCATGATTTTATTAGGCCCAAATTTTGAGAGGAGATCTATAACCCATATTCTCACAAATCATACTTTTTGAAGGACATCTAGTTTACATTTTTTCATGGTCAAACATGTGGTAAAGGTTGGATTTATTTATTTATCCGAATACCCCCATTCACACTTGAAACCTCTTAAAACCTAGCCTCCCCTCCACTCTATAAATTGGTGTTTTTATCATTTTTATGGGTTGGTATGTGAATTGGGAGATTTAAGGTAGAGGATAATTGGTTTTAATACATTTCTATAGGCATTTCAAGAGGAAGATCTCTTGAAGCTAGGATCCCTTCATTGAAGCCTTCTTCTTCTTATTTACTTTGTAATATTGTTGTGATTTTAATATAATCTTAGTTTCTCTTCCATTTATTCTATTATTTTAAATTTTACTATTATTTTAATATTCCTATTTGGGATGTAATTCCAGAGTAGAAACAATATTGGGTTATACCCTTTCTAAACCCTTGCAAATGCAAAACATTTCTACGATGACTACACCGCCCATGGAAGAGTAGTTTTTTAGTAATCAATCTACCTCTTACCTTCTCCATTCATTTATTTTGAATAAATGAGATAATTTAATTCAATTAATATTATCAATTAATTGAGTTTTTTAATTAGAAGAAACTAGGTAAGCAATTGAACAATTAACACAAAAACACGCGAGGTTGAGATTTGTGTAAATTACAAGAGTGCAAACTTAATCGGTAAAATAAGACCACACGAGATAAATTTGTAGAGTTAAAATATAATACCTAAACACAAGTCATCTTCATTTTACAGAATTAATATGTTATTTAATTTACCATTGACCATAAACTAAACTTAGGATGTCAATCAAAACAGGGTGCTGCGATTGCGTGTTCTGAAGATGGCCTTGGGTTTAACTCTTTTCATCATAGTGGTAATGTCAATTATATTAGGGTATAAAGATTAACAAATTAGGGGATCATAATTAAGTAGATTTCAATTTAAATTATAATTATCAATAATTAAGTGAAGAGGTTGAGTTATATTGATTACGCCTTCTAAAAATAATTTCTAATAAAAAACATATATTTGTTGTGTCTTTTTAATAAAACTTCATTTCAAAACAAAATGAAATATTCTTATAGAAAATTTCTTGCAGTTTTTTAAACATTAAAAAACCCCCTCATAATTTTTATGAAGTGTTTTTATTCTATTTTATTTTATTTTTAAAATACCTTTTAAAAGTTGTTTTTATTTACTTCATATTTTGAGAGACGACATTAGTCAGCCACACTACTGCACCCAAGTACCCAAAAAATCACACTTAATTTGAGAGAGCCCATGGAAGAGCCTTTAAAATTGGCACCGTTTATCAGGAGGAAATTAATTATTTCAACCAATTAGAGGTATTCCTTTTATTTTTTATTTTATTCTCTTATTCTCTTCTTTCTTCCTTCTTTACCCAATCTGAATTTTTCTTATTCTTTTGTTTTCTTCTTCTTCTTCTTTTTGGACCATCAACTCAAAATTCTCATTTTTTTTATTATGGTCCAATTTTATTCTTTTTATTTTTATTTGATTTATGACATGAACTAATAACAAAGATCTCTTAGATCTTGACCTTGAGATTGAACGTAGCCTTAGGGATCGAATTAGACATTCTCAGTCTATGGGAAGTTTCAACATTCAACTAGTTGGAGAATTTATCCATTCCAAGAACATGGAAGTTGGAAGAAATTCTAAATAAATATTAAAACAAGAACCAATGGATGAAAAAAATAATAATGAAATTAATAGAACCATTCTAGAATTGGATGCACTAGACATTAATTATCTTCCAAATTGTATTGTATACCCAAATCTCGAATCAGACTTTGAAATGAAATCTAGGTTAATTCACCTTCTTCCAAAGTTTCCCAGCTTATTTGTTGAGGACCCAAACAAACACATTAAAGAATTTAATGTTGTTTTCTCAACCCCTAAACCAAGAAATTTCTCTTAAGATCAAATAAAACTAAAGGAATTCCCATTTTCACTTGATGAAGCTACAAAGGATTGAATGTATTATTTACAAACTGAAAATATAACATGTTGGAATGATTTGAAACATCATTTATTGCAGATATTTTTTCCAAAATCAAGGACCACTTCCATTCGTAAGGAGATCTCAGGGATCAGCCAAGCAGAAGGGGATTTAATGTATGAGTACTAGGAGCGATTCAAGAAGTTGTGTGCAAGATTTCCACATCACCAAATTAGTGAGAAACTCCTCATCCAGTACTTCTATGAAGGAATCACACCTATGAAGAGAAGAATGGTGATACCACATTTGGAGGATCATTGGTGGAAAAAACACCAATAGCCGCATGTGCATTTATCTAAAAGATGACATAAAACTCCCAATAATTTGGTGATCGAGGTACACCACATTTTAGACGAGTACACCAGGTAAGTCCATATTATCTTTAAAGTCATTTAATTGATACCAAGTTGTAATAATTGAACACTATGGTGAGATAGATTGCTTTGGTTCAAAAGGCATCCTGACCCACTCCTTTGAGACCTTGTTGAATTTTCACTGAAACAGACCACCCAACTGACTATTTTCTCCAATTACAAGAGTCAGAGGATTGTGAAGTAGTATTCCCTGGGAGACCATATCAGCAGAAAAAACAGCCACATCCCCAAAATAAGTATGATTCCTTTTCACCAACATACAACCAAGGGTGGAAGGATAAATCAGACATGAGTTATGGCTCTGGAAAACAATATAGGCCCCCTTTTCAACAAAACTTCCAGCAGCCTCCGCCTCACAAATAGGGTTTCCAACAACCCCAAAGGGGATTTGAAGCTCAAGAATAAACAAGTCAATAACAAGGGACTTCTCAACCAAAGGTAGATTTTAATATTTATGATATTTTGAAATAAATTGTTCTTAATCAACAAAATGAGTTGAAGATTTAAGATTCGAAGCTGAGGGAGTTGAAGACTCAAATGAGACATATTGCCATCTCCCTCCATGAACTGGTAATTAAGAACACTAGAAATATTTCTTCCCAACCTAATTCAAAACCCAAGGGGAATGTTAGTTCCATCACATTGAAAAGTAGGAAGCAAAGAACTGACTCTTCTTCACCTACCATTCCACCAGGATTCACCTCAACTCTGGAGAAGCCCCATTATATACCAATTGAAGAGAAACCAAAGGAGAAAGACAAAGGTAAGAAAAATATTGATGATTTTCCTTCTAAACCACTTCCATTTCTAAATAGAGTGGTACAAACCAAGAAGATTTCTAAATAGGAAATACAAAAAGAGGTTTTGGACACATTCAAGCATGTGGAGATCAACATCCTTCTACTTGAAGCCGTCAAGAAAATCCCAAGGTATGTGAAATTCTTAAAATAAATTTATAACAATCAAAGAGGGATCAATGGAAATGAGATGATCAATCTTGGAAGGAATGTGTCAACACTCATTACACCAACTCTAGCAATTCCAACAAAGTTAAAGGATCCAGATACATTCACCATACCATGAACCATAGGGAAGTTTCACTTTTCTGATGTTCTATGTGATTTAAGAGCTTCCATAAATGTGATGCCTCACTATGTATTCTCTTATTTACAAGTTTGTGAGTTGAAGCTGATGAGAGTAGTGGTATAGTTGGAAAACAGAGCTACAACATATCCAGTAGGAGTCCATGAGGATGTACTTGTTCGGGTAAGAGACATGATCTTTCCTGTAAATTTCTACATGCTTAACATGGAGGATGATTAGGTAAATTCTTGTTCTTCCATTATCTTAGGTATTTCCTTCCTCAAAACTGCAAAAACTATCATAAATGTTCACGAGGGTACACTTTTGATGGAGTTTGGAGATGATGTTGTGATATTTAATGTTATGGACTCTATGAAGTACCCCTCATAGGACCATTATGCTTTTGTTATCTCCCATTTTGAACCACCAAATTAAAACCCCATGGAATTTGACTGTCCTATGCTTAGGGATATTATTAGTAGTGGTTCTAGTTTGATTTCTAAGAGAACTTCCACACCTATTTTTAATACAAAAAACTCTCTTAGATTTGATTTTGAAATGGATTCATATTCTAATTTTGATAATTCTCACTCTAATTATGACATGAAAGTTGAGTATGCTGATAGATTTGATGCTTTATTCTCTAATTTTGATGATGTATATTCTGATATTGATGTTCATTGTGTACATATTTTAATTCCTTCAATTTGTTTATCCATACATCACACCATACATTGGAACTCAAAGAATTTATACCAAATCTAAAATACTCATAATTGTTAAGTGGTGAGAAATTACCTACTATCATTTCTAACAATATCCCTTTTGAACATGAAAAAAACTTTTGAATATTTTAAAGGAGAAAATCGGGGCAATCAGGTGGACCTTGGATGACATATCAGGTATTATCCCCTCCATTTTCATGCATAGGATTATTTTGGAGGATGGGTCTAGACCAATTAGGAAGGCATAAATAAGACTAAATCCAAATCTTCTGAAAGTTTTCAAAAAAGAAGTTTAAAATTTGCTCAAGGTAGGTATAATTTATCCCATTTCATATTCCCAGTGAGTAAGTCCTATTCAGGTTGTGGCTAAGAAAAATGGTGTTACTGTTGTTAAAAATTATAGAGAAGAGTTAGTTCCAATGAGGGTGAAAAATAGTTGGCGTGTGTGTATTGATTATAAGAAACGAAATCAGTCCACTCGCAAGGACCATTTACCCCTCCCATTTATTGATCAAATTCATGAGAGACTATCTGGGAAAACACACTATTGTTTCTTGGATGGATTTTCTAGATATTTTCTGGTTTTTATTTCTATGTAGGATCAGGATAATACAACATTCACTTGTCCATTCAGCATATTTTCCTATCAGAGGATGCCATTTGGACTTTGCAATGCCCCAGGTACCTTCTAGAGATGCATGGTGACTATTTTTATTTTATTTTATTGAGACCTACATGGAGGTATTTATGGATGATTTTACAGTGTATGGGTCTTCATTTAATAATTGTATCTCTAGTTTGGGAAAGGTTTTGAATTGTTGTATTGAGAAGAATATGTTCTTAAATTTTGAAAAGTGTCATTTCATGGTAGAGCATGGAATTTTCTTAGGGAATGTAGTGTCAAAACATGGGGTATAGGTTGATAGATCTAAGGTAGATATCATTTCATCCTTACCCTATCCTTCATGTGTGTGTGATTTTAGATCTTTCCCAGGGCATGCGGGATTTTATCAGCATTTCATCAAAGATTTCATTAAGATTTCTCTTCCCATGTCGTGATTACTTCAAAAGGATTCTGATTTTATGTTTGATAACTCTTTTAAGACTTCCTTTGATGAGCTAAAGAAGTGTCTCACCACTCCACCTATCATACAACCTCTACAATGAGAGATTACTTTTGAGATTATGTGTGACAACACCAACTTCGTGGTTGAAGCTATCTTATCTCAGAGGGTGGAGGGACGTTCACATGTGATTCCCTATGCATCAAGGATAATGGATTTGGCCCAATAAAAATATACAACCTTGGAAAAGGAGTTTATTTCTGTCATATTTTCTTTAGATAAATTCTTTTCATATTTATTGGGTTCTAAAGTAGTTGTTTTTTCTGACCATGTGGCTCTAAGGTACCTCTTGAAGAAGACAAACACAAATCCCATATTTATTCGATGGATGATCCTTCTTCAAGAATTCTATATTGAAATAAAGGACAAGAAGGGGCCAGAAAACCTAGTGGCAGACCACATGAGTAAGATTACTCACACACTAGAGGATGACACCTTAGACCAGGTACACCTTCAGGACACTTTCCTCGATGAGCATATTTATTTCATCTCAGGTACACATCCTTGGTATGCTGATTTAGCGAACTACATTATTGCATCTGAAATCCCTACAAATTTAAAGAAACATCAAGTCCAAAAATTAAAAAGAGAGTTTGAGTATTATGTGTGGGATGATCCCTATCTTTGGCGCATGTGTAGTGATCAAGTCATTAGGAGGTGTGTTTCTGATCATGAGTTTGAGTCTGTTTTGCATTTTTTCCACACTTTCAAGTGGAGGACACTTTAGACCACAACAGACAGCTTGGAAAGTTTTAGACTATGGATTATATTTTCTTAGCTTATTCTATGATACTCATCTATTTTGTAAGTCGTGCTCACATTACCAACATAGGAGAAACATTTCTAGGAGACATGAGATGCCTCGATAGCCTATATTATTCTGTGAGATTTTTGATATTTGGGGCATTGATTTTATGGGTCTATTTCCAAGTTCTTTTGGTTTCTTGTACATTTTGGTCGTTGTTGATCATGTGAGAAAATGGGTAGAGGCCAAGGCCACCAGGATTTATGATTCTCTTGTTATAGTGGAATTTTTTAAAGCATGGATTTTTTGTAGGTTTGGAGTACCGAAGGCCATCATCAGTGACCAAGGGACACACTTTTGCAATCAGAATTTTTCTTCCCTCCTTCGAAAGTATGGGGTGACACAAAAAATCAACACCATTCCACCCCTAAACAAATGGTCAGGCTAAGGTTTCAAATTGGGAGTTGAAAATTTTTTTGGAGAGGACTGTGCAGCCAAATAGGAAGGATTGGAGCAAGTGCTTGGATGATGCACTTTGGGCTTATAGGATGACATAGAAAACTCCCATCAGTATGTCCCCAATTTGGATTGTTTTTCGAAAAGCGTGTCATCTCCCTATGGAAGTCGATTATCAAGCTTATTGGTATATAAATAAATGAAACATGGATTTGACCTAAGCTATAATCCAAAGGAAGCTGCAAATTCAATAGCTTGAGGAGATTCTATTGTCATAATATGATAAATAAAGGCTATACAAATAAAGATAAAAATCATCTCATGATAGAATGATCCAAAAAATAGAGTTTCATATTAGAGAGAAGGTCCTTATCTACAGTTTATGACTGAAGATGATTCCTGGTAAGTTACATTCCAGATGGTTAGGTCCTTATATTGTATCTGATGTTTTTTATGGCATAGTGGAGATCACACAAGAGGATAGTGGAAGTATCTTTACAGTCAATAGGCAATGTTTGAAGAAATACATTGAGGGACTTCTTACTAATGTAGTGGATTTCATCACACCGCATGACCCCATAATCACTTGAGCATATCAGGCTATTTATAACCCTTTAACTTTTATATTATTTGTCCTATTTAAAATTCTTCTTTTCATGTTCACATATCATCTCATGGGTTCACATTGAGGATAATGAAATATTTTAAGTGTGGGGTAGGGGACAACATTTTGTGGTAGTTATTTAATATTTTCATTTGTGTGTGTTTTTGGTTAAGTTTTTTGTTATAATTTAAAAAAAAAATCATGCAACATGCTCATTTAGATATGGAATATATAGAAAATGCATGTTTTCAAAATTTATTGGTAGAATGATAAGCATGAGTAATATTTCATCATCAATGGTTGATTTTTATAAAAATTGAAGTCGTCAATGATATGATTGGCTGTTTCATTATAAAACCTTTTAGATTTTAACATCATTATTTGTGATATTTTTTTGGTAAATTGTGTCATTTATTTCTCCACACAACTTTTCACTCAAGAATGGCTTGTGAAATTTTTTTACTCAATTGAAGGTATAATCAAGTTAGGTAAAAAAATCATTAGTTGATCCATACGTTCAGGTCTCTTCCAATCAGTTTCATTACTGTACCGAATTGACCTACACATGCGTACCTGTTATCCAACTATTGTACACCCTCAAAAAGAAAAAAACAAAAAATATGGGTTGTGTCTTGGAAAAGTTAAAAACCACTCTTCCTCGAACTTTGATATTATTATAACTATTACAATTATTGTCATGAGGAGATCAGACATGGGTTGAGATATGATTGTGATATTTTTTCGAAGTGCAACTTAAAAAAAACAAATAATAATAATAATAATAAATTAGGGGAGTGATGAAATGTACAATATATGGGGATATCTAGGTCGAGAGCTTAAGGTTTGACTTTTGAGAATGCTTAAGTGAGTGGGTTTTAAAATTAGATTATAAAGGAATGTAGAATAGGTTCGGTGAATTAAACCAAGTAAGAATAATTATTTTACTTGACCTAAATATACTGAATAAATGGTGTATTTATGAGCTTGGAATGGTTATCACACACACACGTGGAAAATTAGTGGCATGGTAGACCCGTGACTTGTTTTTCTATGATTAGTGTTATGAATCTCACTAGATTTTGTTTTGAAAAAATTTATGAGATATTTAATTTAAAATATAATTAACTCTTGATGGGATTATTACTTTTCCTATATTTCCACTATGGATTGAGAAATATGAACATGAATATCTTGTCACAATTTTTTCAAATACATGATATGAGGTTTTGCCTAGGAGTACAAAAGGGTAAGTGTGGGGGAGATGATAAAACACAATTTTGTTGAATATTTTTATTGAAAATTAATAAAAAAATTCCTCACATTGTGTTAAATATGTTTATTTATAAAATATTTTGGATTAGATCATTCATTTGAAAATTTGATGAAAATTCAAGTTTTAACCTTTTACAGTTCACTGTAGTATTTCAGACATAAATATTTTTATATGTATTATTTAAACTTAAAATTTTGTAAATTTGTTCCTTACTTAATGGTATACAACTTTTATTTAGGACATATGAGCTAAATCGTGCATTTTATTGGACTTAATGGGACATGAAGTCAAATATGGACTGGACTCAACAGATTGGATATTAGTTATGTATTTGGAATATAACTTCTTCATACGTACTTTTATTAGGACCAAAGTTTGAGAGGGGATAGAGGAACCTTTTTTCATAAATAATCCTTCTGTAAGGAAAACTATTTCACGTGTTTTGGTGGTCAAAAAAGCGGTTTAATTTGGATTAATTTATTTGGCTGAATTTCCCCATTCACACTTGAAACCTCTTAAAACCTAGACTCTGATACACTCTATAAATTGGTGTTTTTCTCCTTTGGAGGGGTTTAGACGTGAATTAGGAGATTGACGGTAGAGGATAATTGTTTACACTCCATTTATCTAGGCATTTCAAGAGGGATATCTCTTGAATCTAGGATCCCTTCATCGAAGCCTTATTCTTCTTCTTTACTTTGTAATATTGTTGTGATTTCAATAAACCCTTAGTTTATCTTCTATTTTTTTTGTTATTTTCAATTTTATTCTTATATAAATATTTATATTTGGTTTGGAATTAAATATTATAAACAATATTGGGTTATACCCTTTCTAAACACTTGCGAATTCAAAACGTTTCTACGATGACTACACCACCCATGGAAGAGTAGTTTTTTAGTAATTGATCTACCTCTTACCTTATTCATTAATTTGTTTTGAATTAATGAGATAATGTAATTAACTTAATATTATACATTAATTTAGTTTCTTAATTTAAATAAAATAGGTAATAAATTTAACAATTAACACAAAAGCACGCGAGGTTGAGATTTGTGTAAATTGTGAGAGTGGAAACTTAATTGGTAAAACAAGACCACACGGGATAAATTTGTAGAGTTAAAATATAATACCTAAACAAAATTCATACTAATTTTCTATAATGTATATTTTCCCTAATTTAACACTGACCATAATCTAGATTTAGGTCTTCAATCAAAGTAGGGTGCTGCGATTGCGTGTTCTGAAGCTGACCTAGGGTTTAAATCTTTTCATCATGGTGGTAATGTTAATTATCATAGGGTATAGAGATTAAAAAATTAAGGTATCATAATTAAGTGGTTGTAAATTTAAATTATAATTATCAATAATTAAGTGAATAGGTAGAGTTATATATATTACTCCTTCTAAAAATATTTTCCAAAAAAACATCTTCTTGTTGTGTCTTTTTAATCGAACTTCATTTCAAAAAAAAATGAAATATTCTTCCAAAAAAATTATTCTAGTTTTATAAACATTAAAAAAAAACCATCATCATTTTTAAAAAGTTTTTTTATTATCTTTTATTTTATTTTTAGAATACCTTTTAAAAGTTGTTTTAATTTACTTCCTCCTTTGAGAGATGACCTTGGTCAGCCACTCTGCTGCACCCAAGTACCTAAAAAATCACACTTCATTTGAGAGTTCCCATGACATCACCTTTAATATACTAAGTATTATTATGGTTTCTATTCTAGTTAATGTTACATTCATTGCTTTCCATTTGTAATTTTTCATAAGAGTGTGTTATGGACTTATTGTAAAACTTGATTTTGGAAATTTAGATTTTGAAATTTCTGAATATTTGGAGACTTTAACAAGAATATCTTTCTCCTTATTTTTTAAATGATTTAAGTTATATAGTATTAATCTATCCATATTTCATAAGAATGTATTGGGATGGAATTTTATTGATGTTTTAAAATTCCTAGAAAATGATAAGCATGCCTTGTGGTAGCCTGTTGTGACTCTAAACTGTTAAAATAATTAAACTTATTCTTTTTAAGGTTGATAAGAATTTTTGGTGCTGAAATAACTTTTCCTCGCATATTAATCCATGATTAGTTTTTTACAGGGATCATGCCTAATGTTAAAAACATTTGGTTTGTAACTATGGAAATTCTAGTATGTGAATCTTAAGCTTGTGGCATGTCTAATATGTCGTATTGAGAATATGAAAGCATGTTACGTACCAATCATGTTGTTTTTAAATATGGAAGTAAAATCATGTTACTCTTATTGAAAGTATATAATTATGTTTTCTTGATCAATTAAATGTTTAAAGAATGTTTAGTTCAAGCAAGTTAAGCATGACACATAGTGATACAACATGTTTGGTTTAAATTTTTGATCTGAGAGCATGTTTCATTATGAGGATACTAAAATCATGTTGTATATGTAATAGGGTATTTTATTTGAGTATAAGAAACTACATGTATATATTTTCAAGTAAAGTTGGAAGTGTGTTTACTAGGTAATAAGATGAACCTAGAATGTCTTGTTCAAGCATGTTAATTATAATGTATGAAGATAATTAATATTGTTTTTCATAAAAATGGATCCTCATATGATTTTAATTGTTTTGTGATACTGTTTAAATGATTATCCATGATTGATTCCTTTGATAAAAATTATGGATGTTGGGAGCCTTGTAACACCCTAAGATTTTATGGTATTTTTATTTTTAAATAAATTAAATATCTTTGATAACTTGTGATACACGCAACCCTGAGTCTAAATGAATCATAATATAGTATTCCGTTATAACCTAGTTGTTAAATTGGTGGTATGAATAAGAATAACTAAATTATGAAAAGTATATGGTTTACACTTTTAGAAAATAAATTCATTGGTTATAAATGAATTATAAATAAAAATAAAAATCTTTTGAAATTAAAAAAGATTTTTTTTTTGAAAACCTGTTTATCTTTTGAAAGTAAAAAAAAATGTTTTTCTGAAGAACTATTTTTGTACACGCATTGTGTTTTTATCTTAATATATTAAATTAGAAACTATTGGTGAATTAATTTATTGAAATTTAAATATTATATATTTAATCAAATGTTTTAACATCTATATAATATTTTTTAGGCATGATATAATAATAAATTCAGTTTTATGCTTAAAAATGTATTTTTATAAAAAAACGTTTTCATCTCATTTTTATGCTTATTTTAAAATTAAAATTTTATAATTATAGAAATTGAATTTAATAAAACGTATTTTTTATTTGGAATCCTAATGTTTAAATTTTTAAAATATTTTTCTTTTATTTTTTTCAAATGAATAGTAACCATGGTAAAATTTATTACCTTAGTAAAGGGTAAATCAAGTAAATATAGGTTAAAACTAAGTGATAAAGCCATAATATTTCATATTAATTCTTATTTTGTGAAGGGAGTTCTACCCCTATCATCTTAGTCATAGAATTGATTTGATTAATGGAGACTTGTGCATGAAAATGACCGATATAATATTTAAATCAAAGAAAGATACAAAATGCCACTCTCTTAGTTTTAAATATCTCATATGTGTTTATATAGGGACAAAAGAAATTTATGAATGAGTATAAACATGTATTTTGAGATTAATAAAAAAAATTATTATAGAAATTTATTTATAATTTTTTATAATCATATAATTACCTTAAATTCTTATACAACTTGAAATATTATTTCTCCAATTAATAAAAAAATATAATAAATGATTTTAAAAATATTAAAAGTAATATAATTTGAATGATTTATAGTGTTCAAAAAAATTTATAAATAAATATGACATATTAGTATTGTGTTAAAGAATTATATTTTAATTAAAACTTTGTCTTTATGTCTTTTAAGTCAAAGTAAATAAATATTGTAAAAATTGATATTAATGATATTTTATCAAATTAATATTTTATTAAATTATTTAAAAAAACTTGAAATATGAAAAGGATGATAATACATGGATGAAAATGTCACATCTTGGCCATTTATGAGCCAAATTATACCTTATATGTAAAATTTTAACCCTTTAAGAGTGAAAAAGATGTCATCGTTGTTAATGTTAAAATAGGTTAATAAAGGTGTTAAATCAAAAGATAAAGCATAAAAAAACACTTAAACCTGTTCAAAATTTTAATGATATTTCAACCCCATACTACCTTATCTTTTAATCTCAGGCCATTTGAAAGCATCTATCTAGAGAATTATTATTATATTTTAATTTTTTAAAAAATTTCAAAAGTTCCCATCACCTCAATTATAAAAGGGAACCTCCCCACTCACTTATTTACACTACTTTGAGTCTTATAGATTGACCATACCCTATAAAAATACCTTATCAAATTCCTTATTAACATTATATAGGCACTGTTCTTCCCAAAATACCAACCCTAGGATCCTTAAGGGTAGATTTAAAGGAGTTCTTTCAAAGAAGTGGTAATCACCTTAACCGATCACTATCATTTTACTTCTTCTTTACCAACTCTAAATCTATGTTATTTATCATAGGATAATAAATTTAGTATCCTAAATATAATTATATGTTATTATTATTATGAAATAAAAATTATCCTCCCCCTTTTCCATCAAATGAGAAGTGAAAGTATCGCTCGTGCGTATGTACGACATACCATCTCCATGTAGTGATATAATTCACTTTCCACCACCATATTTATTTTATGGTTATTATGATGATTTTAATATTTATATATTATACTTATGAAATAAATTTACTTTTGGAATTATAATATCACTTCTACCTTCTTACCTTCCAGTCCATTGAAAAACAATAACGCTGCTCATGCGTACGTGTGAACTACCACATCCACGAAGCGATGCGATTTGTTTTTCATTTTCATTTTACTTGGATAATAATAGGTATATATTTAATTAATATAAGTTATATATATGATATAATAAATTCTGAAAATGTGAATTATTATTTTACTTTCTTTCATTCCATCCACCAAAAAAATGAAAACAACGTTCATGCGTACGTACGACCTACCATCTCTATGAAGATGTAATTAATTTTTCTATATATAAATTTTATAAATGATTATAAATATGTATATAATGAATATATATGGTATTAATATCATTATTAACATTTTTGAGATTATGGAACCATTATTAAAGTACAAGTACTGAAACTACCAAACCAAAACATACATGAAAAATGAAGTAGTTATAACTTGGAACAATGATTTTAATGAAGAATCGTTAATAAATGGGTGATAAAATATTATAAGTTAATGATATATGATATGATGTATATATGATTTTTAAATAGATATATAATATATATATATTTATTATACAAGATGTTTGGACATATATGAAGAAAGTAGAACATGGTGTAAGAGTTTATTTCACAATCTCATCATTATTTAGGTTTATTTATGATAAAGTATTCATTAAGAGAATTATTTAATAATTATATATTAAACCCAATATATTTTATTCTTATATGGTTATTTCTTGAAAAGATATATTTTCATCTCATTTTACTCAACTTAAATACTCAAGAGATCAAAAATATGTTTTTAAAGAATATCGACTGTATTTATCTCTTTGGTTAAATTTTTTTTTTCTTCCATATCCAAATTTTATAAAAAAATATTTTAAAGAATGTTTTTACTATTATCCTATGAATTTTTAAATAAAATTTTACCCATTTTTGACTTCTTACAAAATTCCTTAAAAGGAATATTCTTATTTTTTTTTCGAATGAGGCACTTTTTTTTCATTTTACAAAAACGTGAAAGGAATATTTTATTTTAACTTATACAAAATGAAAAAAAATTCACAACATCACAAATGCACAATGATTTTAAGATTAATTTAAATTTTTATAAGGTTCCTTTCAAATAAATTTTTTCCCTTAATATTTGGGAAATGTTTTAGACTTTAAATAAGTAATTTCAAAGTAGAATTAAAGTTTTCCTCAAGAAATTTTTGAGTGGACTTTTTAAAGTATTTTCATGTAATTCAAAATCCTTTGTTGAATATTATATTAAGAATATAATTTAATGATACCATCCAACATATTATATAGGATATTTTATGATTAGTTTTATTATGGATGTAATGATATTCTATATGCTAGTTTTTCAAATACGGATAATTATTAATTTTTAAGTCATGTTGTTTATGTTTTATTATTTATTCATATGATGAATGAATTAGACTTATTAAGTAATGGGTGAGGCCTAATATTTCCCCTTGATTCATTGGTAGGTTTCATGAGACAAACTGTATTGAGTTTTGTCCAAGCCCTTACCCATTTATATAGATGTATGGGGACAATACCTTGATGGTATTCTCAGATGTCTTGGTATAAGAACTTAATGGAAAGTTTTAGATGTCTGATATTATGCATTCCATCATTATAAAATCAGTTATTGATGTATGTGTGATTATTTAACTTTTTATGATATCCATGAATAATTTTCTATCTCATGTGATTATTTATATGACATTATTTGATCATAATTTATTCTTACCATATTATTCATGCATTATTAGCTTCTGTTGTACACTTACCCTTACTGAGCATTTGAATTTACCTTTTTATAATGTTTACTTTTCCAATGATTCCAAAAAGTGTATTATGATTGTCATTTTGGGATATGCTAAAGAGAATAATGGTGTTCTCAAAGAAAATACTATGTTTTATTTTAAGTTTTTTTAATTGTTATGTGATATACATGTATGTATCTATTTTTCAAAGACTACAAAACTATTCAGTCCTTTAGGATATGATCACTTGTGTCTAGTACCAATATAATAAAGTAACCACTGAATATGGTTTACTAGGTTTAGAGTCCTTGTAGTTGGTGTCAAAGCAAGTTTAGTAGAATCCTTGGAAACTAAATTTAGGAAAACATATATTAGGGAATATAACATTTTGACTGACTTTGAGAATATTACCCAAGAAACTAAGCTTATGATTTTGAGATTAATTATACATAAATTTTCAATTTATGTTTAGTGTTTCACTAGTTTTAAAATTTTACATTATGTTTTATAATGTTAAGATTTAATCTAGTGTATGTCATTATTTAGAAATGGTTCATAGTGAAAGGAACATAAACCATATCAATTCACATAATCCATGTAGGGATTTCCCTTCCAGGGAAGATAATGAAGTTAGAGCTAGAACTGAAAATAGAGATAAAAAATATATAACTATATTAGGGAATATGACTTAGGTTATGACCAATAACCTTGTTCTTATGAAGAAAACTACTGATAAACAATGTGATGTAACAATGTTAGGCTGTTTCATGCATTCAAAACCCCCATCATCCAATGAGACTAAATCCATTTGTAGTTGAGCAATGAATAATTTTCTTAGAGAAGATATTTCTCTCATTGATAAGTAATGGAATATAAAATGTTGTCTTGGTAGTTTATTATTTCTTAAGGGATATATATTAATGGTGATAATTGATTCTGAACACTACTGATGAGGAGGAAATAACATGCATGGAATGGAATGATTTTAAGGATCTTTTCTTGGAAAGATATTTTCCTTGAAAACAATGAGTAGATATGGAGATATGATTTTTGAGTCTAATACAAAAGGAGGAGGAAATTGTTGTTAAATATGAAGCCAAATTTACAAGGTTATAAAGATATGGTGCAAACTATATACGTAATCCAAAGAGTAAGATTGAATGTTTTTTTGATGGGATAAATCCAATCCTTTGAAGGGCACTAGTTTCTCAAACATTTTAAACATATGATTATATAGTATCATGTACTAAAAATAAAGAGAAAAAATTAAACAATTATTATGGATTCAAATGAATTAAAGAGTAGAATATGACAATAGAACAAAAATTAGTTAAGGATAAGAAGATAAATGGGAATTTTATAGTATGAGATACTTGTAGAAGAAAATATCCCGGTACATGCTTAAAAGGAAAGAGTTTTCTGTAAGTGTGGAGAAAAAGGCCATAATTCTCAGGAATGTAAGGGTAAGGGAGAATAAATTAAAGTAAACCTATTTAAATATTAGTATATGGGGGCATTATACAAATGATTTTCTTAGGCATTAAGAAAATTCACCCTAGAAAAGGCCAAGGGAGAAAGACCAAGATTATGCGATCATAACAGCTGAGTTTGAAGTTACTAAAGATGTGGTGGTAGGTAATTTAATCATATATTCAAATTTATCCAATTCTTTATTTTATTCTAGATCTTTACACTCTTTTATATATTCCATTTTTCCTAGAAAATCAGATATTTCCCTATCTTCTCAAGAATGGAGTTGTCAGTCAAAACTCCCAGTGGAAATATTAATGCAGTAAGAAAGTGTCATTCAGTTCCCATTATGACACATAAACATGACCTATTTTCCGACATTATTATAACTATGGTTTATTTCTATATAATCCTTGGTATGGGTTGACTTTCAAAATATGATGCAAAAATTTATTTCATAAAAAAGGAAATTACAATTCATGATGAAGATATGGAATTCCTTATCTTTATATGGGAAAATTTATCATATGATTCAGGTCTAGATCGACCCCAATAGACCTTCTAAATTAGATTCTTGGGGAAGAAGAGGATACACCATCTACAAATGGAAAAATTAATCTTCAAATTGAGGATGTACCTCTTTTACAATAATATATTGATGTATTTACTGAGGAATTACCTGGACTTCCACCAGAGCATGAAGTTGAGTTTTCATTTAATTTAACCCCTGATGGAAGACCTATCTCAGATACTCCCTATAGAATTACCATTGTGGAATTAATGGAGTTAAAGAAACAACTAGAGTAATTGTTTGGTAAGAGATTTATACACCCTAATGTTTCACCTTGGAGAGCCCCTGTTATTTTTATTAAGAAGAAAGATGAATCTATGAGGTTGTGCATTTATTATAAGTAAATCAATGATATTATGATAAAAAAAGTATTCACTACCCCATATTTATGAATTATTCAATCAACTCCATGGAGTTTAATCATTTTAAAATATTTACCTTCATTCTGAGTATCATCAATTGAGAGTAAATAAGGAAGATATTATGAAGACAAAAATTCATATGAGTTATAAAAATTACAAGTTTATAGTAATTCTATTTGGATTGACAAATGAACCCTCTATTTTTATGTATCTAATAAATAGAGTATTCAAGGAATATCTTGATAATTTTGTTGTGGTGTTTATTGATGATGTCTTAGTGTACTCTAAGAGATTTGAGGACTATGATAATCAATTGCAGGTCATTCTTGAGACTCTTAAAAGAAAAGAGTTAATGAGAAATTTAGTAATTATGAATTCTATCTTCAGAAAGTTTCTTTTCTTGGCCATATCATATCCAAGGATATGATCTCAGTTGATTTTGCGAAGACAAAGGTAGACCGAGAATTTACCACACCAGTAAAAATAATAGAAGTACATATTTTCATTGGTTTGGAAGGTTACTATCAGTTATTTTTCAAAACATTTCCTAATTTGATAACCCATTAACCAAGACTACTCATAAATGGGTTAAGTTCATTTGGACAAAGGAATTTGAAGAATGTTTTGATGAATTGAAGAAGATATTGGTTAATGATCTAATATTAACCCTACCATCATGAAATGATGGATTTGTGATATATAGTGATGCATCAAAGAAGAGACTTGGTTGTGTATTTATGTATAATGATAAAGTTATTTACTATTCATCAAGAAAGTTAAAGAGTCATGAACATAACTATCCAACTCATGATATTGAGTTGATGACCATAATATTTTCTCTAAAGATATGGAGACATTATATCTATAGTGAAAGATATGAGATATACATAAATCATAAGAGTTTTAAATAAATCATTTCATAAAAAATAACTCAATACTAGACAAAGGAGATGGCTTGAGATACTCAAGGATTATGATTACTCAATATAATACCACCCAGGGAAGGAAAATAAGGTATCATATGCATTGAACCAGAAATATCATGGATTTATGACCAAAATGAGGATGGATAGAGATTCTATGTTCATAGATTTATTAAATATGGAAATGAGAATTATTAAGGAAGGGAAATATCACTACCTTTTCAAATGATTTTCAAGACATATTTATTAGAAAAGATAAAAAGTTCTCAACTTGATGATGAGAATTTTCAAAAGAAAATTAAGGTCACGAATGATGGGAAATTGGAAGACTTCATATATAAATATAGTGTTAAGAAATTTAGAAAGAGAATATATGTTTAATCTATACCAGAGTAAAAATGGTATTATTAGATGAATCTCATATCTTGAATTTCTCAATACACCATGGTAGCACCAAAATGCATAAATATTTGAAGGAACATTTTTGGTGGGATAATATGAAGTGGGAAATTACATATTACATTTCAAGATTTTTGGGTTTTCAATAGGTGAAGGATGATAGAAAACATCCTAGGGGAGTCATGAAACCATTATCTATTCCTATGTGGATATAGGATGACACTACTATGGTCTTTGTCACTGTATTAACAAATACTCCTATAAAGAATGATGAAATATGGGTTATTATTGACTGCCTTAATTTTTTTTCACATTTCTTCACTATAAGAGAATATTCAAATCTAGATCACCTTGCATGACTTCATATTAATAAAGTTTTATGAATTTATGGCACACATATTTCAATCATTTCTGATTGTGATCCACGATTTACATCAAAATTCTAGAAAAAGTCTTTATAATTCTATTGATACCGAGATTTATTTGAGCACCACTTATTATCCTCAAAATGATAGGAGGTATGAAAGGATTATACAAACATTAGAAGACATGATGAGGTCATGATCACTTGAATTTCAAGGTATGTTGGATCAGTATTTACCATTGGTATAGTTTTCCTATAATAATAGATTCCATTTGAGTATTCAAATAGTGATGTATGAAGTATTATATGGTAATATATGTCGTACTTCAGCTTATTGAGATGGAGTTGTTAAAAATAATCTTGTAGGCCCAAAAATTCCGGAGGAAACAACAAAGTTAAAGACTATTCAAAACCATATTAAAGTATCTCAAAGAAGGAAAAAGAACCATGCTGATAATGGAAGGAAATACTTATAATTTCAAGCGGACGATCATGTTTTCCTAAAATTATCTCTATGGAAGGTGTTATAAGATTTAGTAATAAAGGAAATCTGAGCCCCAAGTATATCAAACCTTCTGAAATTCTAGAAATAATTGAAGTTATGACTTACCATTTGGAAATACTATGTAGCCTCTCTATAGTATACAATCTGTTCAATATATATTTATTATGGAAGTATATGATAGATCCAACACATGTGATCACCAATGAATAAATAGAATTGGAACTCAGTTTATCTTATTATAAAGATCCTATCTAGATTTTGGACACTAGAGAACAAATGTTGAGGGATTAGACAACTCGGTTGGTAAATGTACTTTGGAGAAATCATAAGATTTAAGAGGCGGCGTGAGAACTTGAATAAATTACGATGAATAACTACCCAAATCTATTCATTAGGTGATATTATAGAAATTTTTAGGATGAATTTTTTTAAAGAGGTAATAATGTAACATCCTGATATTTTATGGTATGTTTCTTTTTAAATAATTTTAATCTATTCGATAGCTTACGATACATGCAACCCTGAGTCTAAATGAACCATAATATAATATACCATTACAACCTAACCATTAAATTTATGGGTATGAATAAGACTAAATAAATTATGAAAAGTATATAATTTATACATTTATAAAATAAATTAATTAGTGATCAATGAATTATAAATAAAAAATAAAATCTTTTGAAAGTAAAAAAGAACTATTTTTATGAAAAACTATTTTTGTAAGCGTAATATGATTTTATCTTAATAAATTAAATTATACAATATTGGTGAATTATTTTAATTAAATTTATATATTATATATTCAATAAAATATTTTAACATTCATATAATATTTTTTAGGCATGAGATAATAATAAATCTAGTTTTATGCTCAAAAATTCATTTTTCTAAAAATCATTTTTCACCACATTTTGCACAATTATTTTAAAATTAATTCCTTCAAATTATAGAATTTTAATTATATAAAATGGATTCCATATTTAGAATAATAAGGTTCAATTTTTTTAAATAATTCTCTTTATTTTTTTTCAATATTAACAATAACTATGGTAAAATTTATCACCTTGATAAAGGGTAAATCAGGTTAATATGGGTTAAAACTAAGTGATAAGGTCATAATATTTCATATTAATTTATATTTTCTAAATGGAATTCGACCCCTTCACCTTATTTTTTAAATTTATTTATTTAATGGAAATTTTTCCATGAAAATGATTAATATAATATTTAAATTAAAGAAAGTTATAAAATGTCACTCTCTTAGTTTTAAATATATATTATGTATTCATATGGGGAAAAAAGCAAGTTATGAACAAATATAAATGTATATTTTGATATTAATGAAATTATTTTCATGATGTAAATTTATTTCTAATTTTTAGTAATTATATAATTACCTTAATTGCTTATGCAATATTGACATAATTTTTCTTTAATTAATAAAAAAAATATAATATATGATTTTAAAAATATTAAAAGTAATATAATTTGAATGATTTATAGTGTTATACGAATTTTATAGATTAATATGAAATATTAGTGTTGTTTTAAAGTATTATATTCAAATTAAAACTTTGTATTTATGTGTTTTAAGTCAAAGTAAATGAATAGTTTAAAAATTGACATTAATGATGTTTTATCAAATTAATATTTTATTAAATTATTTAAAATAAATAAATTTATTTAAAGAGGATAATGAGGATAATATGTGGATGAAATTTAATCTCTTTTACATTTATGAACCAATTTTCACCTTATTTGTAAAATTATAACCCTATAAGAGTGAAAATGGTGTTACCATTGTTAATGTTAAAATAGGTTAATTAAGGGCTTAAACCAAAAGATAAGGTTTAGAACCACACTTAAAATTGTACAAATTTTATTAGTTAATGAGATTTAAAACCCATATTACCTTATATTAGAATCTGTGTCTATTTTAAATCATTTTTATAGAGAATGAATTTACTATATTTCATTTTTTAATGAAAATCCAAAAGTTCCCCTCACCTATATTATAAATGGGAACCTCTTACCTCAATTATTTACAACACTTTGAGCATTATAGATGTACTATACCTTACTAAAATCCCTTATTAACTTTCTTATACACATTCTAGAGGTACCAGTCTTCCCAAAATACCAATTCTAGGATCCTTAAGAGGATATTTCAAAGAAGAGATAATCACCTTAACCGATCACATTATTTTTACTTCTTCTTTACCTCCTCTAAATATATGGTATTTATCATAAAATAATAAATTCAGTATACTAAATATAGTAAAATATTATTATGATTATGAAATCACCATTATAAACCCTCTTTTCCATCAAATAGGAAGTGGAAGTATCACTCGTGTGTATGTACGACTTATCGTATCCACATAGTGATGCAATTCATTTTCCACCTCCATATTTCATAGAAGGTTATTATGATAGGTTTAATGTTTATATATGATACTTATGAAATAATTATAATTCTATAATTATAATATCACATCAAACTTCTTACCTTCTAATATGTTAGAAAAAAATAATGTCGCTCGTGCGTACGTGTGGACTACCACCTCCACAGAGCGATGTGATTTGTTTTTCATTTTAATTTTACTTGGATGGTATTAGGGATATATTTAATTAATATATATGATATATATGATACAATAAATTTTATAAGGGTGAATTATTGTTTACCTTTATTTTCTTCTATTCTAAAAAAATGAAAACAACGTTCTGTTGAGTCAAAAGTTTTCCTTTGACTTCTATATCATGTTTTGGAAATCACAAATGTCTTTTATCTAGTATCGTACTGACTCTGTCAATTGTATTGTAATGACTCTGTCAATCATATCGTACTGACTCTGTCAATCGTATCGTACTGACTGTATCAATCATATCGTACTGACTCTATCAATTGAACTCACTTTTGTGTATCTTACTTTGTATCATATCAATACATTAAAATTAGTAATACTTATAATACTCTTACTTTCGTTTCTTGTTTTTATACTAAGTTAAAAAACACATGTTTCATATTAATTGTACTCTTGTTTATCATTTTCATATATCTTGTTTTAACCAATACGATGTTGTTGAGTTAGTTACAAACTAATCCAAACGATGTCGTGATTTCTGTTTCAATATGCCAGGTGTCCAAGTCCCTCCGAGTTTTTCAGATAAATATGACTGTTGGAATAAATGTGACCGTTAGAACCTGAGGCCTATAAATAGGAGGTCATTTGAAGCTGAGAAGAGGATGGTGAACGCATGCGAACAACTGTGATACTTTGCGTCTATCAAGTTCTAGAGAGAGACGCTGTGAATTCTCTCATGCTTTGTGCTTTGTGCGTCCGATCATCGTATCGAGGGATTTCAAGTAATTTAAAGACAGAGGTGCTGATTACCTACAAAATCGAGGGCTGCCGGGGATAGGCAGACAGACGTTCCGATCATCGTATCGAGAGCTTCCGGGGATAGGAAGACAAACGAACCGATCATCGTATCGAGGGCTGCCGGGGATAGGCAGACGGACGAACCGATCATCGTATCGAGGGCTTACCAAGGTGGTGTTAAGACAGACCTCTTATCCTAGGTGAAAGGATAACCCTTCTCTTTGGGTCAAAAGAATTTTAATACTTTTACCTTTCCGCTTCTGTTTGTATTAGAAAGGAATTTGTATTGTTTCCTTTCTTCATTACACTTTCAATTTTAATTGTTTCAATTACAATTATTCTATTACATCTTGTATTAATAGATTCTATATGATTTATGGTAGAATCTCCCACACTTGTATTACTCTGATTATTTTATTCATCTTGAATAAAATTACTTTACTTTTCTAAAAGTATTACATTACTTTATACCTTTATATTCAATACAATTGTGGTTGTTTGGATTGTATTAGTTTAAGATCTTTTAAACTGATCTCTAAGTGTTCTAACTCATAAAGTTTTTAAACCTACAATTCACCCCCCTCTTGTATTGTTCCATCTAATATACATATACATCTACATATTTGATCCAACAATTGGTATCAGAGGAGGTTTTTCCACTGACTTGTATTAATTGTTCTATTTCTTTCATATTACCATTTTTAACTACTTACTACACTAACGTGTGGATTGGAAAAGATTTTTGTTTTATTAGATGGCAGGAATAAATATTGGGTCAATAGACAATCTAAATCCTTTTAGACCACCTATCTTTGATGAGAATGATTATGAGTACTGGAGAGATCGAATGAAGACGTTTGTGATCAATACTGGTGCAGACAATTTTATTATGCTTACTGGAGGTTACAAAATTCCTGACAAAGAAGTCAGTACTTTCACTAACCAAGATAAGCAATAATATCAATTGAATTACAAGGTACACAATACTCTATTATGTTCTATGACCAGGAATATATACAGTCAGATATCTTCATGTGAAGCAGCCAATTATATTTGGAAAAAATTGGAATTCACTCATTTTGGTACATCCAAGGTTATAGAAACAAGAAGAGCGATGCTTCGAGCAGAGTATCATAGTTTTATTTTTTCCTTATGGAGAGCCAATATGTAAAGTGCAACAAAGGTTTATGAAAATTGTCAACAGTTTACAATCTATGGGAGAAAAATGACTTGATGATGAAGCTCTAGTAGATAAGATTATAGATATAATTCCAAATGAATGGAAGTCAAAAAGGATAGCTATTGATGAAAACAGAAAAGTTTCCTAGATTACTCTTGATGAACTCTTTGGAAATCTTCTACAACATGAGACAAGAATGAAAATTGATGCTGATTTCAACAAGAAGAAGAATGGGAATGGAAGTGTAGCCTTTACATCTAAAGCCTAAACACCTAAAAGGCTTACAAGATATAAATCCAAGAAAGTTGTTTTATCAGAATCAAGTGATAGTGATCACTCGAATAATGAGTTAGACAATCTTACTCGAAGGATGAACAAGATTGTGGGAAAGAAAGACTTCCAATATAGATTCAACAAAAAAGATAGGAAGGATAAGAAAGATTTAGAAGTAACTTGTTATGAATGTAAGAAAGTAGGACATATAAGGCCTGATTGTCCTTTATTGAAGATAAAAGAGAGAAAGGAGAAACACTCTGAAAGAAACAAGAAAAAGTATTATAAGACAAAGAAATTCTTGAAGGAAAATGATAGTTGGAGTTCAAGTGGTAGTGATTCTTCAGACAATTCTTCAGAATATGAGTCCTCAAGACAAAGGAATAATGTACTTATAGCCAGATTACCTATTGAAGATCATTGTCTCATGGCTAAGGTACACAATGCTGAAGCTATTATAAATGTCTCTTTAAATGAAAATTATATTAATGATAAATATTATAAATCTTCAAATGATGAATATTCATCATCAGAAGATGATTCATTACCTTATTTTGAAGAAGTTTCTAGATTTTCTAAATTTCTCGAAAATGAAAATTCTAAACTCAAGAAGAAGCTTGAGAAAGAAAACTCTAGAATTTCAGTTTTAACTAAAGAAGTATCAGATCTTTCTAATGATCTTAATATGAAAACTTATGATTTTGAAAATATTTTAAAAACCCTTGATAAAGTCAAATATGATAAGGATAAACTTTTTAAGGACCTAGAAAATGTGATTTCTAAGAAAAATGTTTTAGATCCTAACTCTAGTTTAAAATCAAATGTTTTGGAGGATAAAAATTTAGTTTTAAAACTAAAGTCAGAAATCTTTTCTTTGAAAAAATGTTTGTCAAACTTTACTTATGGAAAGGAAAACTTTGACAAAATGTATTCCCAAATCCGACCTTTGAGGAATCATTCTGGACTTGGTTATACTTATTCCAAACCGGTTTTTAGTAATAACTATTTTGTTCCACAAAAAACACCTTTTTGTTCTAAGTGTCAATGTGGTGGACACTGGAATAGAGAGTTTTCTCTTAATAGAACTCAATCTTTATGATTCCATAAAGCTCATTTTGAAAAACAAATGTAGATACCTAAAATTCTTTTATCTAACCATTCTGGATCCAAACAAGTTTGGATTCCGAAAAACTAATTGTTTCTCTTTCAGGAAAATGAGAAGAGTACCAACAAGAATATATGGTACATGGATAGTGGTTGTTCTCGACACATCACTGGAAACAAAGATCTCTTTGAAAATATTATCAAAACAAAAGGAGGAAAGGTTACCTTCAGAGATAATGCTCAAGGAAAGATTGTTGGTATAGGTAATATTTTTTTTCTTGGAAAAGTTCTTATCTCAAATGTTTTGTTTGTTAAAGGTCTTAGGCACAATCTCATCAGCATAAGTCAATTATGTGATGAAGGTTACCTTGTGAATTTTAGAAATGATAAGTGTCTAGTTCACAATTCCAAGGATGAGTTCATTCTATCTGCGCATAGGCAAGATAATGTATACACTATTAACTTAGAAGACCTTAGAAGCCAAAATTTACCCTGATTATGTGCAATAGAAGACCATTCATGGCTATAACATAAAAGGCTAGGTCACTACAATCTAAGAAACCTTTGTAAACTCTCAAAGAAAAGACTTGTAAAGGGACCACCTGATCTTAGATATGATTCTTCAAAAGTCTGTGATCCTTTTCAATTTGGAAAGCAACATAAAACTAGCTTCAAATCAATTAATGAAGTTTCAACTTCTAATGCATTACAATTAGTACATATAGATCTTTTTGGTCCTTCAGAAACTAGAAGCATTGGAGGCAAATAATATGTATTTGTTTTAATTTATGACTTTACTAGATTTACATGGGTCTATTTTCTCACAAAGAAATCTGAAGCCTTTTCCTATTTCAAAAATTTTAGAGCCCAAGTTAAAAATGAGAAAAATCTACCATTGATAACTATTCATAGTGATCATGGTGGTGAATTTCAAAATTCATATTTTGAAACTTTTTGTAGTAAGAAAGGTGTTACTCACAATTTCTCATCTACAAGGAATCCTCAGAAAAATGGTGTTGTTGAAAGAAGAAATCGTATTCTTCAGAAAATGACAAGAACCATGTTGAGTGAATACTCAATTGCTAAGCACTTTTGGGCTAAAGCTGTTAGTACTGCTTGTTATACTATAAATCGTATTTTAACTAGAACATTTATTAATAAAACACCCTATGAGTTATGGACTAGACGAAAACCTAAAGTTTCATACTTCAAAGTTTTTGGGTGCAAAGTATTCATTCTAAATAAAAAATATAATCTACACAAATTCTCACCAAAATCTGATGAAGAGATATTTCTGGGCTACTCCACAACTTCTAAGGCTTATAGAGTTTTCAATAAAAACACTTGTACTGTTGAAGAAACAGTACATGTGAAATTTGATGAATCTGATCCTTTTGTTTTTAAATCATCCCAACCTACATCCTCAGATGTGTTTTCAAAAACTGATTATCAACCTTTTCTAGAAAATCCTTCTGATAAAGAAAATGTTCAATAATATACTTCTGAAACATTTACCACAGAATATTTTCCACCATATGTTGATGAACAGGTTTTACAAAATCCAAATCAATTTTTTCTTAGGAATCATCCTAGTGATAACATCATTGGTGATGTAAATCAACCTGTAAGGACCAGAAATTCCTTAAGAAATGAAATAGAACATCGTGCTTTTCTTTCCCAATTTGAACCTAAAATTACAAGTGATACCTTAGGTGATGATGATTGGATAAAAGAAATGCAAGATGAACTAAATTAATTTTATAGGAATCAAGTCTAGAATTTAGTTGAAAGACCTAAAGAAACAACTGTAATTGGAGTAAAATGGGTTTTCAGAAACAAATGTGATGAAAATGGAATCATTGTATGAAATAAAGCAAGACTTGTTTCTAAGGGATATAATCAACAAGAGTGAATAGAATATGAAGAAACATATTCTCCTGTATCTAGACTTGAATCTATTCGTATTCTATTAGCCTTTGCAGCATACTTTAATTTCAAACTATTTCAAATGGATGTTAAATGTTCTTTTCTAAATGGTTTTGTTCAAGAAGAAGTTTTTGTCGAACAACCTCCTGGTTTTCTAGACCCAACACATCCTAATCATGTTTTAAACTTACCAAGGCTCTATATGGTCTTAAACAAGACCCTAGAGCATGGTATGATAGACTTACATGATTTCTTTTGCAAAACAATTATACAAAAGGTACAACAGATCCAACCCTTTTTATAAAAATGGAAAACAAAAATGTTTTTATTGTTCAAATCTATATTGATGAAATCATATCTGGATCAACTCATAAATCTTTAACTGATTCTTTTGCTAATTTAATGAAATATGAGTTTGAAATGAGTATGATGGGTGAGTTAACATTCTTTTTAGGTTTTCAAATTTCTCAAAAACTAGAAGGAACATATATATCCCAACATAAGTATATTAAATATTTACTCAAAAAGTATGGTTATGACAAAACTAAAAGTATCAACACTCCAATTGGTACCTCAAATACACTTGATCTTGATGAAAATGGGAAACCAGTAGATCAAACAATTTTTAGAGGTATGATAGGAAGTTTGCTATACTTGATAGCCAGTCGACTAGACTTAATGTTTTCCATATGCTTATGTGCGAGATACCAATATAATCCAAAAGAATCTCATTTAAAAGCCGTAAAGAGAATATTTCGGTATTTAAAAAGTACTATGGATCTAGGTCTCTTTTATTTTTTTGGAAATGATTTTGTTTTAAAAAGTTTTTCAGATGCTGACTTTGGTGGTTGTATAATGGATAGAAAAAGTACATCTGGAACATGTCATTTCTTAGAAGATTCTCTGGTTTCTTGGTCCTACAAGAAATAACACTCAGTAGCACTTTCCACTACTGAAGCTGAATATGTAGCAGCTGGAAGTTTCTATGCTCAAGTGTTGTGGATGCAACACACACTCACTGACTATGGATTGAGTTTTTCCAAAACTCAAATTCTATGTGATAATACTAGTGTCATAGCTCTTAGTAAGAACCCAACACATCACTCTCGTGAAAAACACATATATGTTAGACATCACTTTCTTAGGTGTCACACACAAAAAGGAGATATTATTTTACAATTTATCGGAATGCAATAACAACTTGCTAACATTTTCATAAAACCATTACCTTCCGATAGATTTGAGTTTATAAAATAGAAGCTAGGAATGATTACATTAAAATAATCATCCATATCCACTTCCTGTTTTACATTTCTCCTTACATCAAACAACTCCTCTAGAAAGGGGGAAAACATTTCTTACTATGTTTTTTACTATGTTTCTTTTTATCTTATGATCTTTAATTATTTACTCTCCTGGTATGTGTTTTTTGTTTTTCTGTTTATCATATTGACAGTTTTATCGTATCATTTGCTTTTCTGTTTATCGTATTGACTTTTCCATCGTATCAACAGATCATGGTAATGAATTTCTTTTCCATCATATCGATAGTTCATGGTAATAAGATTGTTTTCCATCAGCTCGTTAGTTAATGGTAACAATATTGTTTTCCATCGGCTCATCAGTTAATGGTAACAAGATTGTTTTCCATCGGCTTGTCAGTTCATGGTAACAAGATTTTTTTCCATTGGCTTGTCAGTTAATGGTAACAAGTTTGTTTTCCATAGGCTCGTCAGTTAATGGTAACAATATTGTTTTCCATCAGCTCGTCAGTTAATGGTAACAAGATTATTTTCCATCATCTTGTTAGTTCATGGTAACAAGATTGTTTTCCATCGGCTTGTCAGTTCATGGTAACAAGATTGATTTCCATCGGCTCGTCAGTTAATGGTAACAAGATTGTTTTACATCTTCTTGTCAGTTAATGGTGACAAGATTGTTTTCCATCGGCTTGTCAGTTCATGGTAACAAGATTGTTTTTCATTATCTTTTCAGTTCATGATAACAAGATTGTTTTCCATCGGCTCATCAGTTAATGGTAATAAGATTATTTTCCATCGGCTCGTCAGTTAGTGGTAATGACTTTGTTTTCCATCGATATGACGATTGATTGTATTCTTTTACTTCGTACGCTTGTGTTTTTCTTTAACACTATCTAGAACCAACAATTACCTTACGATCTCCGGTAGGTACATATTTTTTTTAAATTTCTTTTGTTTGTTTTAATCCTATCTGTTGATTTCTGTTCTTCAAATCTCAATCGTAGAAGATCAATGGTCACCCTTTTTCCGCCTATAAATAGACCCCCCTCCCCAAACCCACATTGGTTTTTCAGGTTTTGAGGCGAGGCTCTGCTCCACTGTTTTTAATTCATCGTATGATATTTTATCGGCATCACCTATATGTCTTAGTCCTCTGCCAATACTTCTACCGAAATGTCTTCAAAGACTTTTATAGAGAAAGACTTTTTCAGAGAAAGGTTAGTTTCTCGGGACTTTTTTAATTCGTATGATTCCACAATCAGAAGAATCATTTTTTTCAAGGATGGGAGCATTTATGTGTTGAAAGACCTATTTCTCAAGATCCGATTCTCTTTGATGAATTCAGTTAGTTCTATAAAACTGTATCTTTTGACAAAGACATGACAATCAATTTTGCTGTGTACGATAGAAAGTTGTCTATGTCTGTGAAACAAGCGGCTCATTTTATGAATATCCCAATAGATGGAGATTCTTTCCTTCCATATCATAAACTACCATAGGAGGTCAGCACATTTAATAGAGAAAGTGCTGAGAAGTATTTGTTTGTTATAAATTAAGAGAAGAGAAAAGTTTCTCATCTGTCTCCGGAAAATAGGTTTGTGACTCTTTGGATGCAAGGTTTTCTTATCCCAAGGAAAGGAGATAGAGAAACTCTGAAAGTTTCTGATATTTTTATGCTTGACTATCTTGTAAATATGAGAAAATTAAATCTCATGGGATATGTTTTTGAAACTACCAAGAATGTCGAGACAGGAGGAATTAAGTCCCAAATGATTATGTATCCAGCTATCCTTACAAAGTTTATTCTCGAGAGCATGAATTTTTACAACATTCCATTGAAAGGAAAGATGATAGATCTGAAGCCATCCTGGATTAGTAAGAGTACAATGAAAAAGTTGAATGTTTGTTTTGATCCAAATTCAAAACTTTTTATAAGAGATGTAGAAGCTGAATCGGCTCAGAATCAATCGGCACCTATGCCAGCCAAATACTTTCCTTCTATTGGTGTTCCTCAAAAGTCTGATCCGCAAACCAGCTCAAAGCCAAAGAATAATCCTAAGTACAGTAAGGAGGTTGTATCTAAATGGAGAAAGGATAAGGAACAGAGAAAGGAAGGTGATCCAAAGTTTGGACTTGATCCAGCCGAAGCCTTTACTGAGAGATTAAGGGTTGAGGATACCCTTCAGGCTGAAAAGAATAAGAAGGTTCTTTTGAAAAGAAAAGAACAGGAATTTGATGTTTCAAATATCTTGAAAGTAGTTGAGGATGCTAGTGCTCAACTTACCACATAAGTGCATCAAGAGCCCATCGTACAGAACCTTCCTGAGAAAGAAAAAGGAAAACAAATGATGGAAGAGATAGAAGAAGTTGAAGAAGAGGAAAGGGATTTTCTTTCAGAATTCCTTCAGAGTTTGAAAAAGAGTAGAGAAGAATCTTATCAAAAGTAGAGTGAGGGTATTCAACAAGTTCCTCATACCGATCAAGCACCTTTTAAAAATTCTGAAACTCCGGATAAAACACTCCCTCAAGCAAAGCAAGGTGATCAATCATTTCATACTGAAAAAGTTATTTTCATTAGTGACAAAGTAGAAGAATAAAGAAAAGAGAAAGAAAAAGCAAAAGGAAAATAGCCAGTTGTTGACTCAATTCGATCAAATGAATTGCCTTCGTACGACGAGGATACTGATTCAGAACACAAAATCTCTCTCAAGAAGAGTGATTATATTGTTCATATTTTAAGAAGGGTTGAAAATACTATTACCTACTTTCCTAGGATGGAAGGGAAAATTGATTTCATTACTGACAATCAAAAAAAGAAGTTTGGTTCTGTAAGAGAGTTGAGAAAGAAAGTTTTGTCAGTTGAAGCCGATTTGAAAGTTCTATCTGAAACTTTGGCTGCTTATAAGAAAGCTTGAAACAGGATGACCAAGTGGTCATATAAAATAGAAATCTCAGTGAATGACCATGAGATAACAATTGAAGATATAAGGAGATTGTCAAATGATCTTGCGATTGCTTTTAATAAGCTTGACAAAGAAACCGTTGAAAGTCTGAATCAGATAACTCATGGAGCTGATATTTCTTCAGTGAAATAATTGCAAGAGAGAATGAATGATTTTTAGTCTGAATTCTAGAAGGTTTCATCTTTCAAAGATGAACTGGTTTTGTTGAAGAAACAAAATTCTGTGTTATCCAAAGATAACAAGAATCTACAAGACATAATTGATACCCTTGAAGAAGTAATCAGAGTCCAGGAGGAGACTATCAAGAATCAAGATCAGATTTTTGCGGACCAACAAGAGCTTCTCAGAACTCAGGGTGATTCAATTTCTGAAGACAAGAAAGAAATAAAAAAGATGAAAACTGTTCTTCATGAGCTGATAAAGAAGGAAAAGGAAAGAGAAAACAAATGACTATTTTATTTGTTTTTCTTTTCTTATAGAACCTGTCTGTTTTGTAATGACATTTATGTTACTCTTTCTTTTGTCCTGCAATTATTTTCTGTAACCCTTTCAGGCAACACAAGATTACCCCATTCTTTTTGTAAATCAGAAAGGGGGAGAAAGTTTCACAAAGGGGGAGAATGTTTTATAAAGGGGGAGAATGTTTTATAAATGGGGATAATGTTTTACAAAGAGATAATGTTTTGAACAAATACTTCGAAACCAAAAAAAATCTGTGAATACAATCCTTAGGTAAGTATATACCTAAGGGGGAGTTAGTTGTATTCAAATTCATATTTAGAAGAGTTTCTAATAACTCAGGGGGAGATAAGTTTTTCTTGTTGTATTTACTTTGTGTTTTTTGATTTACAAAAAGGGGGAGATTGTTGAGTCAAAAGTTTTCCTTTGACTTCTATATCATGTTTTGGAAATTACAAATGTCTTTTATCTAGTATCATACTGACTCTGTCAATCGTATCGTACTGACTCTGTCAATCGTATCCTACTGACTCTATCAATCGTATCGTACTGACTGTATCAATCATATCATACTGACTCTGTCAATCGTACTCACTTTTGTGTATCTTACTTTGTATCATATCAATACATTACAATTAGTAATACTTATAATAATATTACTTTCGTTGCTTGTTTTTGTACTATGTTAAAAAAGACATGTTTCATATTAATTGTACTCTTGTTTATCATTTTCATATATCTTGTTTTAACCAATATGATGCCGTTGAGTTAGTTACAAACTAATCAAAATGATGTCGTGATTTCTATTTCAATATGACAGCTATAATGCTAGGTGTCCAAGTCCCTCCGAGTTTTTCGGAGAAATATGACCGTTGGAAGAAATGTGACCATTGGAACCTGAGGCCTATAAATAAGAGTTCATTTGAAGCTGAGAAGAGGATGGTGAACGCGTGTGAACAACTGTGATACTTTGCTTCTATCAAGTTCTAGAGAGAGACGTTGTGACTTCTCTCATGCTTTGTGATTTGTGCGTCTGATCATCGTATCGAGGGATTTCAAGTAATTGAAAGATAGAGGTGCCGATTACCTACAAAATTGAGGGCTGCCGGGGATAAGCAGATAGACGTTTCGATCATCATATCGAGAGCTGCCGGGGATAGGCAGATGGACGAACCAATCATCGTATCGAGGGCTGTCAGGGATAGGTATACGGATGAACTAATCATCATATCGAGGGTTTACCAAGGTGGTGGTAAGACAGACCTCTTATCCTAGGTTAAAGGATAACCCTTCTCTTTGGGTCAAAATAATTGTAATACTTTTACCTTTCCACTGCTGTTTGTATTATAAAGGAATTTGTATTGTTTCCTTTATTCATTACACTATCAATTGTAATTGTTTCAATTACAATTATTCTATTACATTTTATATTAATAGATTCTATATTCTTTATGGTAGAATCTCCCACACTTGTATTACTCTGATTATTATATTCATCTTGAATACAATTACTTTACTTTTCTAAAAGTATTACATTACTTTATACCTTTATATTCAATACAATTGTGGTTGTTTTAATTGTATTAGTTTAAGATCTTTTAAACTGATCTCTAAGTGTTCTAACTCATAAATTTTTTAAACCTACAATTCAACCCCCCTCTTGTATTGTTCCATATAATATACATATACATATACATATTCGATCCAACACATTCATGTGTACGTACGACCTACCATCTCCATGAACCGCGTAATTCATTTTTCTACCAATAAATTTTATGGATGACTCTAAATATGTATATAATGAATATATATGGTATTTATATCATTATTAACATTATGGAGATGATGGAACCATGATCAAATTATAAGGGCTGAAACTACTGAACCAAAATACACATGAAAAATGAACCAATCACTAGTGAAAAAACACATTTTAACGTTATTTTTTTAATTTTTGACGTTGGTTTTTAACCGATGTCTATAAATGAAACGTACATAATATTATTTTCGGAATTGGTTTTCTAAAAACTGACATCGAAAATCATTTTCTTTAAGGGTTTCAATGTTGGTTTATTAAATAAACTAATACTGATAACCAATTTTCGGCGTCAGTTTTACCTAAAACTGACACCGAAAATCAAATAAAATCGGGTTTACAGCGTCATTTTTGGATAAAACCAACACTGTAAACTGGTTTTTAGCATCGTTTTTATCAAAAACCAATGTCGAAAACCATTTTTTTTAAAATATCAACCTCAGTTTTTAAAATAACTGACGCCGTAAGTTATTTTTTTTTAGAAAAATCAGAAAAAATACAATTCCAATAAAATCGAAAACCTTGTAAAAGAACACAATAAACAACAATCAAACAATATTTATCATTAAATAAAAATATATAACTTACATACTTTTATCTAGTTAATCAAAAAATTATCTACACATTTTTATTATAAAGTAGAATTAAAATACACGTACCCGCAATCAATAACTTCTTTTAAAAAGTTTGTGACCTTTGAAAATCCCACGACTCCAGCATTTTTAGTTCTCGCACCGCCCAACTATTCTTTGATATCAAAGACAATACATTTGAGTCACTAAAAAATTTACATGGATTCTAGTTAAAGATCAATGCATCAATAAATCTTATAAAAAATTAGATAAAGACATTGCTGAGGCACTTGAGAGAACTCAATGAATTCCAGTGTCGAATGTTGGAAGAATATGCCGGAGTAGGCAATGTGGAATCTACGGTTAAGGATGAATGGGATGGTTTGATGGTAAAATGTGCTGCAATGGTAGATCAGATAAAGTAGGCTGAGAATGAGATGGCTAATGAATATACTCGGTAGAATAACTTCATTTATCATTTCAAATTAGTAATTTGTTTCCTTTTATGTGTGTGTTGATATCCCATGATGGATGAGTGTATATACATTTCTTATAATATATGTATACTATGATGTATGTTTAGGGGTTTTTTGATTTAAGAACCAGTGAGATTCCAACACAAAGGTGTTGTGGGATGTAGTACAAAGTTTTCATGGGTAATATTATGTATCTTCTTGGGAATTATGGAAAATTCAAACTCAATATATTCCTTGGACACCAGTTATAAATGATTAATATATTATAGTAGAGAATATATGTCTCAATGAGAGTTGAATAGGATAAGGATTAGGTTTTATAAATCTAGTCTAAATCATGTACAAATAACACATTTAGATTTTCTATTTATATTTTATATTAAATGTGGTTGTGGATTATTTGGTAAAAGATAAAAATATCTATTTATGTCCTAACTGACCATAGAGTTTCAATGGACCAATTTAGTAGAAAAGATCAAAAATAATTTGATTGGTTTTTGGTATAATTTAGGTAGACCTGATTCAATCCCCCTACCTCCCACCCCTCTCAGGTGTATTTTCTTAGTCCTATAAGGACTCAAAATGTTAGGTAAAAATAATTTCAGAACATTATTTAGTCAATTAGTAAAGATAAAAATAACATCAGATAAAAAAAATTCAACACATTGGCTAATACAATTGGTTAAGAACATTGACCAATACATTTATACATAATGTTAGATAAAAATAATGTCAGATAAAAAATAATTCAATTGGTTTTTGGTATAATTTAGTCAAGAACATTGAATAATACATTTATACATAATGTCAGATAAAAATTCATAACCTAAAATCACACAATGTTAGATAAAAATAACATCAGATAAAAATAATGTCAGATAAAAATTTATAACCAAAAATCACACAACTCCAATCCATATCCAGAACATTGACTAATCACTCTTAGGGATGAATATTAACTATGTTATGACACATTTTAAATAAACTATAAACTAATAATTGAATAAAATAAAAATTAATATTAAATTATCAATAATTTATCTTCAAATGTTTTAAAAAAACTTACAAAATTCAGAGTTTAACACTAAAATAGATCCTAATCCGAAATTTGATCCTTATAAAGCTTTGGAAAATTAAGCACTACAAGATCTAGACAAAAATTGATTTTAATAATGAAAAATAAAGATAAAAAATAAACTAAAATCAAACCATGGTTGAAAGTCACTCAAAATATCATTTGGAAGAATAAATAATCTGTATACAATCAAAGAAGAGAATATAATGAATAACACAGACCACAGATCGCAAAAATGGAAGAAAATCGTCAGCAATGGTGGTTAGAGATCACAAATAAGGCTTTGAAGCTGTCGTTAGTCGATAGGATTCGCCACAGGTTTTGATTTCTAAGAACAAAGAAGATGAGGGTTTCCCGATCCTAAAATTTTTTAAATGACTTTTGGCGTCAGGTTTTTACCAAAATCGACACTGAAAAAAAATTCATCATCATTGTTTCCCAAAATCGATGCCAATAATATGTTTTTTTATTTTCAGCATTGGTTTTAGTAAAAACCTATGCAAACGGTATTTGTTTTTTTTTCAGCATCATTTTTTCGGAAAACAGATGCCTAAAATTATACATATAGCATCAGTTTTATTTAAAACTGACGCGGGAAACCTTTTTTTTATTTTTGGTGTTAGTTTTAACATAAAACGATGACAAAAATCATCGTATTATGATGTTTGATGTCGGTTTTTAGTAAAACATAAACCAAAAATTTCTTTCACAAACTATCAGCTTCGGTTTATAAAAAACCGACGTTATTAATTCGACGTTAAATCCCATATTTCTACTAGTGAATTATTACCCCTAACAATAATTTTAACAAAGAATCATTATTAAACAGGTGATAATATATTATAAGTAAATAATATATGGTATTATACATATATATATGGTTTTTAATAGATATATAATAGATATATATTTATTATACTGTATGTTTGGATGTATACAAAGGAAGTCGAACCTAAGGTAAGGGTTTATTTCACAATCTCATCATTATTTAAGATTATTTATATTAAAGTCTATATTAGGGGAATTATTTTATCTTTCTATCTTAAACACAATATATTTTATTATTTTCTAGTTATTTATTGAAAATGAAAATTTTTCTCTAATCTTCATCAACTTAAATACTCAAGATATCGAAAATATGTTTTTCAAGAAAATTTCATTTATTTCCCTTTTCAATCAAAAAACATTTTTCTTCTATATCCATGTTTTCTAAAAGAATATTTTAAATAAGATTTTTAATATTATTATATGATTGTTTAAATTCATTTTTATCCATGTTTGACTTTATAAAAATTCTTTAAAAGGAATCTTCTTATCATTTTCCAAATGAGGTACCTTTTGATTTTTTTACAAAAATGTGAAAGGAATGTTTTATTTTAACTTATATGGTATGAACATAATTTAACACCATCATGAAAACTAAATTATTTGAAGATTAATTTAAAATTTTACAAGGCCCATTTTAAAGAAAATTTTTCCTTAATATTTGGGAAATATTTTAGACTTTAAATAAGTGATTTCAAATTGGAATTGGTGTTTTCCTTAATAAAATTTTCAATGACCTTTTTAAAATATTTTCATCAATGTAAAAATTATTTGTTGAATATTATGTTGAGGATATAATATAATAATACCATCCAATATTTTTATTTGATGGTTAATGATCAGTTTGACTGGGAAATTTATCGATATTAACTATGCCAGTTCTTCTAGTTTGTATCATCAGACATGTCGGTGCATTTAGGGGTTATGGAGGGCCCCTACCATCACTTAAATTTTCAATGACCTTTTTAAAATATTTTCATCAATGTAAAAATTCTTTGTTGAATATTATGTTGAGGATATAATATAATAATACCATCCAATATTTTTATTTGATGGTTAATGATCAGTTTGACTGGGAAATTTATCGATATTAACTATGCCAGTTCTTCTAATAAAGAAAATTATTGATTTTAAGTAATATTGATTAAGTTGTATTATTTATTCATATGATGAATGCATTTTAATTATTAAGTGATGGTAGGGCCCCTCCTTAACCCCTAAATGCACCGGCATGTCTGATGATACAAACTAGTTTGAGTTTTGACCAAGTCCTTATCCATTTATGTAGATTTCTTGTTACAAGGCCTTGATGGTATTTTCAGATGATTTGGAATAAGGCCTCGATGGTAATTTTTAGATTCCTAAAACTATGCATTCCATCATTATGAAATCAGTTATCAATATCCATATGATTACTTGATTTTTTATGATATCCATGGATAATTTTCTAGATCATTTGATTATTTATATGACATTATTTGATCATCATTTATTTTTTTCATATTATTAATTTTTTATTAGCTTCCATTGTACGCTTACCTTTAATGAGCATCTGATCTCACCTCTTTATTATGTTTCCTCTTCCTAGGATTCCAGGAAGTGTATTATGATTTTAATTAAGGGATATTCTAAAGTTAATAATGACTCTCTCAAAGAAAATACTATGTTTTATTTTAAGTTTTTTAAATGTAATGTGAGATTCAAGTATGTATATAGTTTTCCAATATGACTAAACTATTCATTCATTAGGGATACAATAACTTTTATGTAATACCAATGTAATAAAGTAACCAATGACTCTTTGTTACTATGGTTGGGGTCTTCACAATCCTTTATTGTGTTGTTGATATAACTGTAGAGCCCTTATTGTGTGATTTTTTGATATCACCTTGAATAAAATTATCTAAGAATTCATATCCAACTAACGAATTAGTTTCCCACGAGAAATATTTGTTTACATGAGAAAACCATTGAAAGTAAATTAGTGAATATAATTAAATACCGTTTTTAAACTAGATTTAAAGATGTGAAAAGTGGTTGTGTTTTGTGGTTGTGATGTGGCAATTGTGATATGGTGTAGTTGTGATGTGATGGTTGTGATGAGGTGTGGTTTTGATGTGGTTTGGTTGTTATGTGGCCATTGTGATGAGGTTTAGTTGTGATGTAGTGATGGTGATGATGTGTGGTTATGATGTGGTGGTTTTGACGAGGTATGGTTGTGATGTGGTGGTTGTGATGAGGTGTGGTTGAGATATGGTGATTGTGATGGAAAGTAGTTGTGATATGATAGCTGTGATGAGATGTATCTATAATGAGAGAGTGGTTGTGATGTGAAATAGTGGTAAATTGGGGATTGTTAACATGAGGAGGATGAGTTGTTGTGTGTTGTATTATGGATTTACTGATGAAATCACCCATCTTCTATAAAATGGTTAATAACTTAAAGTCAGTAATTAAAGAAAAGGGTTGTTTATAAAATCTTGAAATTGACGAAAATAATCTTGATTTATACACCTTAAATATTATGAAAGAAGTGATGAAAGTGTTTTAATGTTATATTATTGGTTGGGTTTGTTAGGATTTATCCCATGATGGTGTAATGTGTTATATATTCAAGCATAAGAAGAAGGTAAAACCCTTTCCTAATCAAGATGTGTTATATGACATGTTTTAAAATCATGTGGATGAGTTAGTGACACCTAAATAGGATAATATATTGACATGAAAAGTATATTTCCTTGATTTTTATGCTTGCAGAAGCTCTAAATATGTTGATATAAGTGATTAAGTTTGTTTAGAAGTAATGGCATGGATTTTTGGGAAATGGAAGTTGGAATATTGAACTCTTTGTCATTTTTTCATGAGTATGCTCCTGGTAAATAAAGTTTTATTAAAAAACTTGATTTGTTTTAAAGTTGGATAAAGCAGATTGTTTAAATCTCATGTATTTCTTGTAATTCATGTTTCATGTTAAATTGGAAGTTATGTGTATGAATATTAATTTTAATTTTCTAAATATCATGATAGAGTTATTCTTGTTGAATAAAAAGCGTTTGATGAAAGCATGTTTTAAATTTTACAATAGTTATCAATTAGTTAAAATTATAGTAGGGTGTGGATAAATTAAAATCCTTTGTTATAAATTAATTTTATTGATTATTTACAAGTTTGATTTGTTCAATTAGAAATAAAATATTTTTGAAAAAATTAATTTTTTTGGGAACATGTTTTCTTAAATAAGAAACTATAAATTTCCATGATACTTTCATTTATTTTAAAAGTAGTTTTGCATAATGTTTTGGTTGTGTTTTTACAAGTGACTTCACAAAAAGTTTTTATCATCATGTTTTGAACTAATTGACCAACATGACTAAATGAAATGTTATAAACAATATATCCAAGTTTGTTAATAATTTTTTATGAAAGAATGATAATATAATTTTTTCCTGATATGTTAAGAAAGATAAGTTTTGAATGTTATGAATTTAAATTTACTAGCATGATAAATTAATATAAATCTTGTATATATCTTCATTTGATGGAATTCCTGAGTAAGTTTTTAAAGTAAAATATATAATAATGTTTTCTCCAACAAGAAGATCTATGTTTTGTATATAAAATAATATGAAGTGTTTATTCCTAAAAGTGTTCCAGATGTGGGTTTATTTTAATGTAATGATTGTTTGACTGATATGATCTATTATCTAGGTTTGTTATGGATATCTAAGTGTCCTTGTTCTTTTTTGAGAGTTGTCTCCCTAGAGAGTATCTTTAGAGTGGTTGATTTATCCCCTATATTTTATCTCTACTTCCCAATTTTTTTTAATTATAGAAGATGAGAATTGTTTGAGAGGTATCAGATGTAAGGGTCTAGGTTTTCCCAAACCATTCCTTTTTCATTCTGTGGAGTCTGGTGGTTTGGGAGTGATTTAAAATATTTTATAAGTTATTTTGAAATTATTTTGAAATTTATAAAGTAAATTTAAAAAGGTTTTACAAATAATGGAAATAATTTCAAAGTGTTAAAGTTTACTTAAGAAATTAAGTGGGAGTTTTTAAAGTGATTAAAATATTTTGAAGGCATTTGGAGTTTTCAAAATTATTTAATTAATTTTGGAAGTGTTATAGAATTTTGGAAAATGATAATAAACCCTTCTCATAATTATTTATATTTTAGTTTAATTAGAAGGATAATATTTTCAATGAAATATTTACCCTCATGCATGAAATTGGAGTTTCGTAAGGTTAATGGTTGGTTTTAAAAGGTTGTATAAAGTAAAGGTTGATTTTATAACCATTTTGTAAAAATAAAAATTAATTTTCTTACTATTATATAAGGGAAACCTAAAAACCCAATACACTGCATAAAGGTACACATGGATGCATAAGGGTAGTCCTCTACCACATAAAAATAAATCATGCCGCATGTAAGGGTAAAATAGTTATATTGTAGTCTTGAATAAGGTATCTTCCCCCTGTGTAAAGGTAAGTAGTGGTTTATATAGGTTGTGTAAGGGTAGGGGATGGTTTTCATATGTTGCTTAAGGGGGGAGTTATGTAAGGGTACCTATACAAGGGTACCTACAAATATTTTCAATTGTGTGAGGGTAAATAAGTTACCCTTACACAATTTTATGTTGTCATGTAAGGGTAACCAATAAAGATTATAATCAAATTAACCTTACACAATTCATATCTCTTACGGATGAGTACTGATATTTACCCAATTTTTCAGAAATTATTATTCTTTAACTTGTAAAATGTTTTTTCAACATTTTAAAAATAAAAAAATAATGGTTTTGATTGATTTTTACTTGTTAGATTATATCCAATGATTTAGAAGGATTTTAATGGATAACAATTAAGTTTTGTGTTGGATGCGAATTAAATGGGGAATAAAATATGGAAATTGATGGGGTATTTAAGGAGGAATATTCTTGAATGTTAAAAATTAGTTTCTCTCTCATTTGAGTTCCTCCTTATTCATATCAATCTTGGATGATCTCAAATCCTCTTATAGAGTCTTTAAAACCCATATTCAATTGATTTGAGGCATCTCCCACATTTTCAAAGCATGAAAAAATCCTTCTCTCTCCTCTATGTTTTTGGTTGTAGGGATTTATAGTGGAAAATAAATACCAGGTAGGAGATCCTTTATCTTTCTTATAGTTGTAAAATATGGGAGGGATCATATGTTTGTTTTCCCTTGAGGAGATAGTTTTCATTGGATTAATGAAGAAAATAAGTTGGTTAATTAAAATTGAAGGGGATGAGGGGTTTTGCCTGTATTTTACAAGATTTTCTTTACATTGTAGATATTTTTCCCTAGAAAATATTATCGCATGCATAAAGAGTTATTATTATCTAATTATGTGTTAAATTAGATAATTAAAGTATTATCTTGGAAATAGAAAGTTATTATCACATGATAATAACTAATATTATTTTCCATGATATTACTTCTCCATGATTTTGTGTCATATATTTTTTATTATGAAATGTGTTTATTTTTGTAAATATGTAGTTTTTTTCTAAAATATAATTTTGAAATCACCTCACAAAAAAAATTTAAATCCCTTAAGGATGTTAATAGAATAATATGTGTGTAAATAATAAGTTTTTGTGTTTCCCCTTTTCTTGTGAAGTTAGTTGATGTTATGATATTTGTAATGGATGGAATTATGGGTGTGGTTTTTTGCTGAGTTTGACTTGTGGGGATATTGTGGAGAGATGTGATGAAGAAACATGGAATTGATATGAGAATGTTTGATGTTGTTGTGAATTTTCTTGGTAGATGCCCAATACCTATGTAATTCTTGAAATGGAAATCCTGTTAAATGAATTTGGGTTGGACTAATTGGTTTGGGAATATATGTAAATCATATTGACTTGAAAAGAAATGTGGAATGTGGGTTGTGGTTGTAGTTTTATCATGTGATGTGATAAATTTAGAAGTGGAATCAAAATCAGCGGAGATTATGAGGCCTTTGTGGCGATATTGTGTATGATATGGTATTCTTTTGAAAAACCCATAGGATTAGAATTATGTGTGTGACTATTATATATTGTATTTTCATTGTTATTTCTATACACACCGCACCCGAGTATAGTGCTACATGCCAAAAAACAAATATTTTTGGGTTTTTCTTATCAATATCAATATGGTGAGGATGGATGGATACTACCCCCTCTTCCCTACCGTCTCTTCTAGGTGAGGTTCTTATGAACGAGCTATGATTGATTGAAGATACAGTGCACTCAATTTTATTATGCATAGGATATGATTTATTTCTATTATAGTTCACATGTGGTGATGTTTGATGAGTCAATGAGGCGGTTCATGGTGGGGTTCATGCATAGTAGGAGGAGGGAACAAGGTTGATGTCCCTCATATTCATGATACCCTATTATCTTAGTTACGAATGTGGTAGAGATGTGATGTGATGAAGCAAATGTATTTTGGATAAATGTGCTGTGATCACCCAAGTGTCTTTGGGTGATATGTGATGTGATGGCTCAGGTGTTTTTGGGCGATATTATACATAATAGATGAGAGTGCCAGGATGTACGACATTGGGGTTTGAGAGTGGCACACTAATGAGAAAGCGGTGCGGGGTACCCTTTTATCAATACACTTCTTATTATTTTACTATACTTGGATACATTATTTGGTGATTGTGACTTATTGGGGATGATATTGGTTAGTTGAACTATTTAGGTGCTGTTAGTTCTACTATTTGGTCACTAGTGCATTGGTGTGCTCTTTTCACATGTGCATGAGAGAATTTGGGTATGATACTACTGAGTATACATGTATGATCACCCTATGTATATAATTTTTTTAGGTTTTTAAGAGGAATTTAGGGACTGATATGGACATTAATATCTTAGGCGTTGGAGCCTTTATTGAGTTCCTGTGGTATTATTGTCTTTGATGTTTCACTTTGAAACTTTCATTGTGTTTGTATGACATTACTGTAATGTGGATTTTACCTTTCTTATGATATAGAGTTGTTTTTTGGTTGATATATTATCTCCTGGTCCTACTTTTATTTATGTTTAGGGTAATTCCTCCCACATGTGTGACTTTTATACCCTCAATTCTAGTCTCTAACTGGTGGCTTACTGACGACAGGACTTAGGGGTCATTATCTCCCTTTCTCCATTACCGACCCAAGACGGGTAGCTTTGGAGGGAGGAGATCATGAAATTTTTTTAGAAATATTATTTGATAAATTAAACTTCATATTTGAAATTATCATTCAAAAATTAGCTTAGGGTGAATTTTTGATATTTTTCAAAAATAGTTGATTTTTGGGTGAATAGTGAAAAATACCAATTTTACAAATACTATCACTTTTATGAAATTATAATGATATAAGAATAAATTTAAGATTTATGAAAAAAAATTATAGAAAAAATATATATTTAATAATTAATATAATTCATATAAAAATATAATATTAAATTTAGAAATACATGCTTAATATTTTGGAAATCTAAACAATGTTTTTATTCAACTAAAAATTATTTCTAGTTCTTCTCTATTAATTAAAAATTTACAAGGTTAATTTCAGTTTTATTTTGGTTTAAAATAAAAGTAATTATCCTTTTATTTAACATAATACCATTAATTTCATTGGAATCAGCATCATACTTTATATTTCTATAAAATCATTTTTATGCTTAAAATAAACACTTTTATAAAAACAGGTTTTGCTGTGTTTTGCACACTTATATGAAAATTATTTTTTACCAAATATGGAAATTGAATCTTATAAAATATATTACATATTTTTAATTATTATAATTAATACTATTTAATAAGGTCAACTTAATTTTTTGTCATAGTGAATAGTAAAAATAGTAAAAATTTGTTACCACAGTTAAGGTTAAAATAGTTTACCACCGGGGGGGGGGGGTTAAACTAAGAGATAAGGGTAAAAATTAAACTTTAACTTGTATAAATATTATTGGTTAAATATATTTTGACCTTATCTTATCTTACCTTCAAATTTATAGCCATTTTATTCCACTTGCAAAAGAAATTAAATCTTTTAAGTAATTCTATGTGTGTCCATCCCCTCACTTATAAAAGGGAATACATTATTCTCCATTATTCATAAATTTTAATCAATATATATTATCCAATAAATATATATAAACCTTTATATATTTATCCCCTTTATTCTTGATCTTCTTTTCTTACCTTAAGACCACCCCAAGTAGGCTTAAGGTGTAAGCCAAAAGAGGTCTCTCAAAAAAAGTGGCAATCATCTTACCCGACTCTTTCAGAGTTTATTTATTTTCATAATTCCTCTAAATATATTTTATATATAATTAATCTAGTATAATAAATATACTAATATGTTATTACAACAATGGGACAACCATTTTCCACCTCTTTTCTATAAAATGAGAAATGAAAGTATCACCTGTGTGTACGTGTGGACTATCGCCTTCACATAGCGATGTGATTCATTTTCCATGACTAACTATCATGGATGGTTGTAATGATAGATTTAATGAATTTATATGATATTTATGATAAAATAATTATTCTATAATGATAAAATAGTATCTTCGTTCTTTTCTTTTTTCTCATTAAAAAATTGAATCATGGTTCATGCGTGCATACAAACTACTACCTCCGTGAGTGATACATTTCATTTTCAATGTCTTACTTTTATATATGGTTATAAAATTTTATATAATGTATAAATAGAATATATATAACATAAATAAGCTTATGTAAATGTTATATTAATATTATACCTTATCATATTCTTACTCATTCAGTCTTTATAACACACTATTGTTTTAGTTGGTTTTACCACATACATGAGTGATGTTATAATATTTATGATATGAATGATTAATGAATGTTTAGTAATAATGATTTTATGTAATAATAATATATATATTACATGGTTAAAATTTTGGAGATGATGGAACAATTATCAATGTGAAATAACCATAACTTTTGAACTGAAACATGTATGAAAAATGAAATAGTTATCACCTGAAATAAGAATTTTAAAATTGAATTATTAATAATGGGTGATAAGATGCTATAAGTGGATCATATATGATATTATAAGTATGAATATTTTAACACCCCAGCCCGAACCTTGATTTTAAATACTTTTATCCCTATATTTTGATCATCTTTTGTTTGAGTCTTTTCTCAGGTCATTTTTGCGACTTTTGGGAGTTCTTAGAGGTTTCTATGCTTGTGCATGATTGATGCACAAATAGGGAAAACTATATAGGTATACCTTGGAAACCATGCTTCTTGTGGTGGAGTTCTAGAGGAGGGCACACTGTTAGTTAAAAATATGCGACCTTCCGATCAAAACCATGTGACGCTCAATTGAGGTGTTTCACACGGTAGGTACATGGTTTTTAAAACCGTGCGATGAAACTATATAGCTCTTATAGTTGATCAGAAAGGGGTACAAGGTTCATGAAAGGTTTAACAAACTATGCAGTGAAACCATGTAATATGATTTTTTTTCTAATTTTCCAATTTTAATTTTTGATACCCCCATTTTAGCTCTAATATTATCTCTCTTAAACCTCATTCAACCCATTATACTTTAGAGGATCTCTTGAGGAAATTTTTTACTTTAAAACCTTGAATATTTGTGGATCAAAGTTCCAATTGAAGTGTTGAATCTCTTTTGGTAAGTGTTACCTAGATCTGATTATGAATTCTCATTTCCTTATCTCTGTCCTTATTCAAAGGCAATAGATCCTTATATCATTAATGAATTCATATATTTATTTGTGGATTTTATTCCTAGGTTTTAATCGATCCCTTGTTAGGTGTTTGACGATATCATGATTGAGGTGGGTGGTTTCGTAATGTAATTAATATCAATTGAAACTGCTATTTCTTGATTGATTTGAAATTAATTTCTTATTTATTTCTAGAGTATGAATTGGGATTCTTGATAATTTTTTTCCAAATAGCATGGTTTATGTTTGTAATGTCTTTGACTATGGATTTTAAAATAAAATTTTGTTTTTTGGAAAATGGTTTTTGAATTGAAAGTAATGATTTAATGAATTACTTTGATGTTTATTTATGAGAAATTAGCACATGAGCCTCAGTCCAGTTAGTGAGGTCTCTATAGGTGCATACAAGAGACCCAAGATCAAATCCGAGTGGAGGAATATTTCCATGGCACTGTAGCAGGACTGTAGCAGGCACTGTTCAGTACTGTAGCAGCCAGAACTATTCACCCATCTAGGCCTTCGGGCCACCGGTTTGGTCCTCGGGTCTTGCAAGGATTTTGGGCCTCCCAAGGCCTTCGGGACAATTGATTCTCAAGGCCTTAGGGCCACATTAAGGCCTTAAGGCCACCCCAAGGCCTTCAGGAAACATGAATGCAGGACCCAGAAACACTACAAAAAAGGAGCAGCCCTAGAAAAGGATTCAGAGCAGGTGCATTCACCAGAGAAGATCCAAATGGATTGTCAGAATGAGAGGGTATGGCTATGCCATCGTTACCAGCCTTTGCTTGCACGAGAAGCCTAGCCAGAAGGTCATGAAAAGGTGGAGAGCTACTATCAGGATACAGATGCTGGGGAGGGGAAGTTCCTTGTAGATAGTCTGTTTGAATTCCCTAAGACCTTCGGGTCATGTAATATCCTAAGCCTACGGTCCATGTAATCTTTGAGCCTACGGGCCTTGTATGGGTTCCCCCTCATCCCTTGAAAGTGGGGTTATCAAAAAATCAATAAAAATGAAAGCCTTCGGGCCATTTAGGCTATGAGAAATTAGGACATTAAATAGTTTATTAATTTGAAATGAAATGAATTGTTTTTAAAGACATGAGTTTTGATGAAAATAATTTGATGTTGTTTTTTTGAAACATAATGGTATATTTGAAACTTGAGATTGTTATTCTTAAATGATGATTGATGAAACTGATTTTAGATGAATGATTTGACCCGTAATTGATTCACATGAATCATATTGGAGATTGGTTAGTTAGGTGGGTAGTCCAGGACAAGCACACTAGGCATTTATTGGCACTAACTATCCATGGATTGATGGTGAAAATGATACTAAACTTGATGAGGGAAAAAAGTTCATTTGTTGGGGGTGGACTCTAATTCCCCCTAGGTATGAGATCTATGGAAGTGTGAAAACCTAGAGCCGTATTTCACTAAGATGTGTGAGGACCCTTGATCCTTGATCTAACTAACCCTAGGGATTATAACCATGATTCTTTGATTAAAAATTATTTATAAATGCTTGCATTTATGAAATGATTTATTCATTCCTATTTGATATAAATTCTTATTCATGTCAGTTTTATACTTTCCATTGTAATGATTTGAAAAGAATGATTTATTATGAATGGTGAATATATTACCATTCTATGTTTTGTTTAAAATTAAGCATATTTGGTTTTTTTGATATGGACTGCTTATGGAATGCATGGTGGGATCCTACTGGGCTAGTGTTGTTGACACCCTACATATTCCTTTTGGAATAAGTAGACTTTATTTTTTTAGGTCTAAGAAAAGGAAAGGCATCACTAGGTGACAATGGGTGTTATTGATAGAATGAACTTGGGAGTTGGTGGTGACATGTAGAGTATTTGATCCATCTATTATATGGAGATCTTTGTTATTGTGATGTTTTAGGATTGTTTCTCAATTTTGGGTTTTATAATTTTCTACATTGGGGAGTTTTTCTCTTGATGACTATTTTTTCAAACTATCTGTTTATGGATTCTTATATGATATTTTTATTTTGTTTGGTAATTTTTTAGTGAAATAATTCCCCTTAACATTCTTGATTCCTAGGTACCAGTCTCCAGCTTGTGGGGATCAGGAACTCCCTTCGAACCATGTCAAAGTTGATTCAAGTTTCAATTTAGCAGTTTATCCTGGTTGGTTCATGAAAAAAATGGTATTAAAGGAGGTTATTTCTCTTCCTGGATGTTGGTATACAGTTTGGGATGTCTTGATAGAAAGGATATAGGATATTTGGGACTTCATGGGTAGGTTATGTGTGAGTGCCTAGATAGTTCTCCTCATAGCGAGCCTTAAGTTACAATGGGTGGTTGAGAAAAGCATCTTTGAGAATCTATTTGATCTGAGTCTATAATTTTATGCAACTTCGATATGAGATTTGTATTCCCGAGTTGAGTTTTGATTGATAGTGTTAATTTTCTTGTGTCTTTTAACTGATGTTTCCTTATTGTTTTGTTGATGTTATATAGTACCATGCCCCCAAGAAGGTGATCTATCAGACTTTAGGAGGGTGATGATGGTGAACTAAAACACAAGAACTCTCCAGTTGACCAATACCTCATATAAGTAGTAGTGTTCATGGTCCAAGGTTTGGGACAAGGAGCCACAACTATTCTTGTTCAAGCTAGAGAGGTGTGACCTCATAGGGATATTAGTAGAGATTGATCCTAATAGTTTTTTTCTTCAGAAATCACCATCTTTATAGGGAATTATTGAACCTTAATAGGTAGAGGATTGGTTGGGAAATATTGAATGACTATTTGAGTTCTTGAAGATTCCAGATTCCATTAAGGTGAAGTGTTCCATCTTCAAGCCTGAGGGGCCAAGTTGGAGATGATGGGATGCTATAGTTCTAGCGAAGAATAACAAGAGATTGAAGTGGAAGGAATTTAATAATATTTTTATAGAGAAATAATATCAAGAGTTTATAGTTTTTATAAATCCATAGAGTTTCTAAAAATTCACCAAAGTGACTAGACAATGAATCAGTGAGCCAATCATTTTTCTGAACTTGTTTAGTTTTTACCTGAGGTAGTTTTGATTGAGAAGCTGAAGGCCTGAAGTTATCATGTGGGTCTTCAATTAGATATCCAGTCTCAAGTATTTACAATGAATCTCACCTCATGATTTTATGTTTTGGATAAGGCTCTGATGAAGGAAATTAACCTAGATAGTAAGTTAGGGTTGACTGGAGTTCCTTCTACTCATAGTGGTAGATTTAGCGGTTCATTTAAGGGTAATAGAAAGTAGAATGAGCATCGTGGTGGAAATAGTTGTGGTGTTACTCAATAATATACTTATTCTATATCTAATACGGTGTATGGTAAAGGCCCATTGACTTGTTTCCAATGTAATAAGGTTGGGAACTCGAAGAATACTTTCATGAAGGCACTGTATATTTGTAGTTCATACGGATGATCATGCCACATAAAGATATTTTTATATATCATTACCACTCCACATAGTGGTATGGGATCATCTGTACCGAGATGATTTGTGGTGTAGTCATATGTTTCATGAACAATGGGGTTCTATCCACATGCACCAGGAATAAATAAACTTCACGTAGTGGATGAGTCTCCCATGGGAACTAATGTGGGTCTTGTGATAATGAGAGATAATATTACTATTGATTCATATTTATTGAATGATTTATTTGATACTTGTGCCTCTTATTATTTCATATCAACCCACACCATAGATCTATTGAATCTTCCAACAGAGCTCGCGCCTTATGTGATTGAAATTGAAACACCTATCAAGATGAAGAGAGAGAAACATTTTGATACCCCTATTGTGATTTATCTTTATTATAGATTGATCTCATATAATATTTTTTGGTTCTTGGAATGATTTCCTTGTATTTAATTCTTAGGATGGACTATTTGGTTACTCACAAATATTAGGTTGATTTTTATGATCGGTGGGGGACCTTTACTACCCCCGATGGGGAGTGCCATGTTTTTTAGGGAGAATGGAATCCAAGGTATAGACAAGTCAGACTACCTCTCTCAGATCTTGGTAGAATATTATCCTTGTGTGCTATCAAATTAGAGTAGGAAATTTATTATAGTGAACTTCGTATAGTAGTAACAAACTTTCTGGAAGTGTTTTTGTTATAATTTCCTAGTTTTCCACCAAAGAGGGACGTGATGTTTTCTATTGACTCAGTGCTAGGTGCACAAACTATATCCATTCCCTCTTAACATATAACATAATTTTAAATTAAGGGAATTAATAATCAGTTGGATGACTTGATGTCCAAAGGATTCATTTTACCTAGTGTGTCACTTTGGGAAACACCATTACTTTTCTCCAAGAAGGAAGAGGAGACAATTATCTTGTGCATTGATTACCAGAAGATCTATTAGTTTATGGTCAAGGAAAAGTATATGTTTCCCCGTATATAAGATTTGTTTGATCATATGAAAGGGATTAAGTGGTTATATAAGAGTGATCTTCAATCTGGTTACCACCAACTTAGGATCAAGGAGTCTGATATTCCAATAACCGCTTCTAAGAGTAGGTATGGACACTATGAATATCTTGTTATATCTTCCATCCTGAACAATGCTCCTACTGTGTTTATGGTGCTGATGAACAAGATTTTCCACCATTATCTCGACTCTTTATTTGTGTTACTCATGGATGAAAAATTGGTTTATTTGAATACCAAGGAGGACCATGTACTTCATTTGAGAGTAGTTTTGGATATCTTGATGAATCACTGAATTTATGCCAATCCATCAAGGTGATAATTTTGGATTTGGGAGGTGAAGTTATTGGGGCATGTGGTGTCAGACCATTATATCTTAGTTGATCTTGAAATGGTGAAAGCTTTCATGTCTTGGGAAGAACTGCGAGGTGTCTTTAAGATCTATAGCTTCTTGGGCTTAGTAGGGTACTATCACTAATTCATGAAATGATTCTCCATTCTAGCTTCTCTATTGACAAATCTCACTCAGAAGGAGTGAATTTTTTTCAGGACTCAAAATGTTAGACTTCATTTGACGATTTGAATTGTTTTTTAACTATAGCTCTAGTGTTGACTCTTCCTAAGGCTAGGTAGGGCAACACGGTCTTTTGTCATGCTTCATATTTAGGTTTAGGTTGCATTCTCATGAAGGGTGGTCATATGGTGTCTTATGGTTATCGTAAGGTTCAACCTCATGAGATTAACTATCCCAAACATGATCTTGATCTCATATCTATGATGTACATTCTTAAGAGCTGGAGGCACCACCATTTTGAAAAAAGGTTTACTATTTACTCCAATCATAAGAGTTTGAGTTATATCTTTCACAAAACTATTTGAATCCCCAATAGAGGTAATGGGTGGGGTACCTACAATCTTGTGACTTTAACATTACCTACACCCCTATAAAGGGGAATTTTATTGTTGATGCTATGAGAAAGAAAATACTATCCTAGGCTGTGAAGGAATCTTCAGAGGAGTGTAATCTCATGACTCTCTTTTCTAAACTGAATTTGTGATTCTAGGAGGATGGGTATGAATTTTGTAGTGTAAAATTGTCATCCTCACTTATTAAGATGGTTTTTTAGGAACAATAACTTTATGATGAGTTCCAAGGCATTAAGAATTATTTATATGATGGGGAGACCATCAATGAATGATCTCTATCCCATAGGGAATCCTTTTCTTTAGGAAATGTTATGTTGTTCCATTTTCTACGAGGAAAGATGTAATGGGGGATTTACATTTTTCTGAATGGGAGTTTCACCCATGAATGATGAATATGTTTTATGATATGAGGCATCAATTCTAGTAGCCAGTTATGAAATGAGACATTACTGATTTTGTTTCCCATTGTTACACCTATTTGTAAATTAAGGCCAAGCATTAAAATCCTTCTAATTTGCTTCAACCCGTTCCCATTCTATCTTGGAAGTGGAATGATATATATATATATACATACATATATATATATATATATTTCATGGTTGGGTTTTCACATACTCCTCAAGGAAATATTTCTATTTGGGTGGATATTGACTGATCAAACAAATAATCTCACTTCATTCCTCTTCATGATACCACCAAAGTTGAGGATTTGAGAAATATGTATGTGTAAGAGATTGTAAAGTTGCATGGAATTCCATCCCCTTTGTATCTGATAGAGATCCTGCCACGACCTGACCCAATGGGGCTCGAGTCACAACTCCCCAAGCCCGCCTCCAATAGGCAAGGGGCTGGTGTCCAGCGCCGAGTAGGCTATCACAAACATGGGAGACATTAGCCTAAGGTACCTGTACACACGCACCCACAAACACCTCCATGCAATAGTGCAGAGATTTAGAAAACTGAAAAGTAAATGCATGCATACAACTATCCCACAACCAGAGTACAACAGAAGTACAAAGGGGCAAAACAGGTCCCACCAAAAGAAAACTACAAAGCGCGTCCAACCTATTTGGAAGAAGGGGGATGCTGCCACAAACACCGCCAGAAAGCTCCCTCGGCACCGCACCGGCAAACACCTCGGTTAGTCTCACTCACTCAGCTCTGCCTACTCCGGGTCCTCCTGGGACTCCATTGAAAGGCCTGCGGTCTGCACAAGACACAAACATGTGTGGGCAAAGCCCGTGCATGGGTGAGTATAAACATACTCAGTAGGCAGCCCAAAAACTAAAAACCAAAGAGAGAAACTGAAAGGCAACAATCCACTCATCTCAGCCAGAGGGAACCCAGACGAGAGAGAAACTCCATCTCGTGACCATCCTCGGCTAAAAACAACTAGTCAGCTCAGCTCAGGTGTATGCGCATACATACACCTTGAACAATCCAGATATACTCAACTCATGCAACAAGCCACCTGAGGTACCGACCTCAACACCAGCAACAATTCACAACCAGGAGAGCACACTCCACAATCACTGTCATCCCAGATGACACACATCCGAGAGATACACTCCATCGGGTTTCTCACAAACCTCTCAAACACTCACCCGAGAGCTCATGCTCGTCAGGTACCGTCACTGAGGAAAACTTGTTGAAACAACATAACCACCAAAATCCTCAGATAGGGGATCACTCCTAGGGTCCGCTAGGGGATACCAGAACCCACTCCGGTAGACGAAGATCTCAAAGATAAAGGATCACTCCCAGGGTCCCCTGGGGGATACCACAACCCGATATGGCATTCGTAGATCTCATAGATAGGGGATCACACCCAGGAACCGCTGGGGGATACCACAACCCGATCTGGCGCTCGACAGAAGCACATCCCTCAGACAGGGGATCATCGCCCATATAAAGGTGGTCATGATGATACCGGAACCCTATATGGTATAACTCGTGATGTAAGGGATTGAACTGACGACGCCACAACCCTACAAAAACCACGTGTTGAGTAGGGGATCACATAAGCAATGATACTGCAACCCTAATATACACCTCATGCTGAGTAGGGGATCACATACCTGACGATGCTACAACCCTACTGAGTACGGACCACTACGTAGGGGATCATAATCCCGATGATGACAAAAACCCTATGGGGTTAACCTACTAGATAGGGGATCACCGCCCATGGATAAGCAGTCACAACGATACCAAGAACCCATTCTAGGGTAACGATGCTAGAGGATCCCACTCCGGCCCTCCGGAAGGATACCACAACTCTAACAGATTAAACATCCCATCTAGAGGATCACAAGCCTAAACTAGGGTTGTGATGCCATGCAAACCCTCATAGGAACGAACCAAGGGAGTACCCTCAACCACTGCTGGTCCAAACGTCGCTAACCCGAGTGACCCGCAATGATGCCACCCTGCGCACCTCCAAGGCCGATACTGAGGCCACCATCATGACCCACGTGGAAAAACACACATGATAGGCTATTTACTCACTCGAAACGGACAACCGGTGAAAAAGGCACTATTCACCATAGCTTGCTCGTGCGGGGCCCACACAACGATCTCGAAACTCCTCAAGCAGATCATACCACGACAATCCCCTCAGAAAAACACATGGAATCAACTACTCGTATGTCCGAAACGGACACCCGGTGAAAAAGGAACTATTCACTGGAGCCATCTCGGGTGAGTCCCATACCTCAATCCTGAATAACCTCGAACGGATCACACAATTGTGATCCTTTCAGAAAAACACACAGGATCAACTATTCATCCGTTAAAATCGGACTCCTGGTGCGAAAGTTGTGTTTCTCCGCAAACGGCAAAAGCCGGCCTCGTGGGGCCTGCACCAAAAACTCGGTCCCAACACCCGAAAACCATCTCAGAAAGTCCTTCGTACCATCAGGGTCTCAACACCACTGACGACACGTCATTTGGACGCTCCGGGTAGAAGTTACAATGGCCCGAAGTCGTAAAATAATAAAATATAGTTATTTTATACGATGTTTCTAACTCCCATGCCACGATCCCAAACCATAAAATTCTCAAAATAAGTCCAAAAGGTCCGTCTAGATGCAAGTATCACATCGCCACAAACGGCTCGCAAATCGGAGTTATGGTTTGCGAGTTACATGGGTTTAAAGAACCCCCGGAAAATCCTGCCCGGACCACCGCCAGCCTCGCCGGAAACCACCGCGCTGCCGCCGGATTCCGCCGCGCCGCCGGATTCCGCCGAACCGCCACCGTAATCCACCGCGCCACCTCCGTGCCACCACCGTGCCTCGCCGAATTTTTCCATGGCCACCACTGGAATCCGGGTTTTCCGCCGGAAAACTTCCGGGAACCCCAGGGAGCACCCCGGTGCTCAAAAAACAGATCTGAAACATGTTTCGGAAATCTCGGGACCCGAACTATACAAACCTTATAACAATTTGAAGAAAAAAAACAAATAAATGGGGTCTGGGATTTCAAAACTTAACCTCCTACCTCGCGGGAAAAACGCCGAAGCTTCGGGTGCAGATCGACGCAGGCGACGCCCTGAAGCTCGATCCGCTGACGATCGGCGCAGAAAACGGACGATTTCGGATCGAATCGGCGAAGAACGGAGGTTGGGAGGAGGGGCGTTCGTCGCTTCATGTAGGAAGTGGGAGGGGAGAGAGATGGGAATGATATTGTTTTTTCCTTTTTTTTATTTAAAAAACCTCCAGTTAAAGCAACGCCCCCGACTCCGCGCCCGACGCAGACAAAGTTAAGGTCACCCCTAGGTTAAACGCGCCATTCTGAATGCTACAATGGACTCGGATTTAGGATCTGAGACTCCGTTCAGAAGTTATTCGAGCTGACGCTCATAAACCAACTTTTCCACTTATTTACGAAAACGCCCCTGGTGGCGTTTTCCACAGCAGGCCCACGCCCGCGAAGTTTACACCTCGCCTAGGGTAAACGTCACGTTCTGGACACAACTGTGCCCTCAGATTCCAGTTCTGAGCTATTGTTTAGGAGATATCACACCCCCTCCATGTGCATAGTATAAAAATACTTAATATTTTTATAAAATTAATTCCGGGCACACCGGGCCTCGGAATCGCATGCCGTCATCGCGCCTAGCTCTGGAATTATTCATAGAAATATTCCAGAGTCTGACAGGGCCAAAAACCTGAGTCGCTGCATCCTCCCCCCTTAGAACTTTTCATCCTCGAAAAGCCATAAGCACAAGGAAAGCGACTGGACTCTCAACTGGGTCTCCCACACTCGCGATTTCGCCAAAAAACTCCATGCCTGAACACGAAAGTCGGAGGGACTCATCCAACGCACCTCAATACTATCCGCTTTGGGCGGCACTGACTCGCCCGCACGGTTTTAATCGCATCACAAAAACGCATCTCGGTGGGGGAAGAATCCCTCTTCCTTACGCATTCGAAGCACGCCAAAAAACACCCACCCAGGGTCTTACCAACGCCCTGCACAAAACTTGAGCAAGCAACAGAAAGGAAGGGTACCTCTAAACAGTGTCTATAAAACTACTGCAGAAAGTAGAAAGGATATAAGGCGTAACTCTATCCATCCCCGGAGCCTCTGGATCAATATCTCCTAGGGCATGCAGCTGTCCTCGCCCTCGACCACCAGCTCCCTGAGCTTGGCGTGGAACACTAGGGGCTGGGGGTGGTGGAAACTAATACCTCCCACCACCTCCTGCTGCTACAACAGCTTCGTCTCCACGTCCACCGCCCCACTGACCTCCTTGCTCGAGACGCTGCCTCTGCCAAGGCAGTCCATCGACCAGCTCCCTCTCAGCAGCATGACGAGTCGGACAATCTCTAGCAAGATGTCCCTGACCGTCGCAAGCATAACACCACCTCTCCTGCGGCTGACCAAAACTGGCCTGCGAGCCCTGAGCCTCAGATCCTCCATCTTGGGGTCACCTCCTGAAACGTCAGCCACGTCTAGACCCCTGAGTCTGTCATCGGCTACCAGATGCCGACGTCTCAGCTCTCACGTTCCCAACACTAACAGGGGGATCTGCTCAGCCAAAAATCTCTCCACCACCAAGGCTCGCTCTAGCACTCCAGCATAGGTGGGCAGACACAAAGAAACCACACCTGCTCGGATGTCTCTACGTAGGCCCTACTCGAAGGTCTGAGCCCTGAAGAACGTGTCCCGAACCATATCCAGGGAGTAGCGCGACAGGTCTGTAAACCTTGCTGAGTACTCCGACATAGACATGCCCTCCTGCTGAAGCTGCAGAAGCTCCTGGATCCGCACTGACCTCTGCGTCACCAGATAGAACTCCTCCCTGAAGAGCCGCTCAAACTCTGCCCACATGAGCATCTCCTCATCATGGGACTGCATCACTAGGCTCTACCATCGCCCGATCGAACCATGTAGAAGGCTCACCGCTAGGACCGCCATCTGATCTGGAGGTGTCCTCACTAGGCGGAAAACTTGGGTGACTGCCTCAAGCCAATCATCAGCTGCCTGGGGATCTGGATCACCCTAGAACCTCAGAGGTCGCTACCTCTGGAACTCGTGAAGAACACTTAGCCGGCGTGCAACCTCATCCTGCACTGCTAGCACAACCAGCTACTCGACAGGTGGCGGATCAACTGGGAGACCACCTGGAGGTGAAACCTCAGAACCTGCGCCCTGCTCCACAGCCTCTACACGGGGTGGGTCGTTAGCACAATCCTACTGTGGAACCCTCGCTGGCTGTCGTTGTGGAGGCATCCTAAAATACATTCAAGACGCACCACAGTCAAAGAGTATATTTGGAGAGCTGACTCAAGAAGGACAAGGAAAACCCAAAAACTCAGTCCTATATGATGCATGTGACGTTATGTCCCTGCGACCAGTGTATGAATGTCCTGAGTCGAAAGGAAGGTTATCAGAGTCCTGGTGTATGAATATGTCGGCTTCCTCACCAACACTGGAGTCTCTGGCCTGAAAGCCGAGCTCGAAACATCATAACACTGCCGCTATGCAACCCAAACCAAACTCATAGCTAGACCAGCTACGCTCTGAGATACCAAAGGTGGAACCTCCTCTGATACCACTCTATCACGACCCGACCCAACGGGGCTCGATCCGCGACTCCCCAAGCTCGCCTCCAATAGGCCAGGGGCTGGCGTCCAACGCCGAGTAGGCTATCAAAGACATGGGAGGCATTAACCTAAGGTAACTGTACACACGCACCCACAAACACCTCCATGCAACAGTGCAGAGATATAGAAAACTGAAAAGTAAATGCATGTATACAACTATCCCACAACAAGAGTACATTAGAAGTACAAAGGGGAAATACAGGGCCCACCAAAAGAAAACTACAAAGCGCGCCCAACCTGTTCCGAAGAAGGGGGAAACTGCCATAAACACCGCTAGAAAGCTCCCTCAACACCGCACCAGAAAACACCTCGGTCAGTCTCGCTCACTCAGCTCTGCCTGCACCAGGTCCTCCTGGGACTCCGTTGAAAGGCCTGCGGTCTGCACAAGACACAAACATGTGCGGGCAAAGCCAGTGTAGGGGTGAGTATAAACATACTCAGTAGACACCCCAAAAACCCAAAACCAAAGAGAGCAACTGAAAGGCAACAATCCGATCATCCCAGCCAGAGAGAACCCAGATGAGAGAGAAACTCCATCTCGTGACCATCCTCGGCTAAACAAAACTAGTCAGATCAGCTCAGGTGTATTCCCATACATACACCTTGAACAATCCAGATATACTCAGCTCATGCAACAAGCCGCCTGAGGTACCGACCTCAACACCAGCAACGGTTCACAATCAGGAGAGAACACTCCACAATCACTGTCATCCCATATGACACTCATTCAAGAGATACACTGCATAGGGTTTCTCACAGACCTCTCAGAGGCTCACCCGAGAGCTCACGCTCGTCAGGTACCGTCAATGAGGAAAACTACTGAAAAAACATAACCACCAAACTCCTCGGATAGGGGATCACTCCTAGGGTCCTCTAGGGGATACCAAAACCCACTCCGGTAGATGAAGATCTCACAGATAGGGGATCACTCCCAGGGTCTGCTGGGAGATACCATAACCCGATCTGGCATTCGTAGATCTCATAGATAGGGGATCACACCCAGGACCCGCTGGGGGATACCACAACCCGATCTGGCGCTCGACAGAAGCACATCCCTCAGATAGGGGATCATCGCCCATATAAAGGTGGTCACGATGATACCAGAACCCTATCTGGTATAACTCACGATGTATGGGATCGAACTAACGATGCCAAAACCCTACATAAACCACATGCTGAGTAGGGGATCACATAAAGAACGATACTGCAACCCTACTATACACCTCATGCTGAGTAGGGGATCGTATACCTGACGATGCCACAACCCTACTGAGTACGGCCCACCGCGTAGGGGATCATAATTTTGATGATGCCAAAAACCCTACGGGGTTAACCTGCTAGATAGGGGATCGCCGCCCGTGGATAAGCAGTCACAACGATACCAAGAACCCGATCTAAGGTAAAGATGCTAGAGGATCCCACTCCGGACCACCGAAGGGATACCACAACTCTAACTAATTAAAAATCCCATCGAGAGGATCACAAGCCTACACTAGGTTTGTGATGTCGCACAAACCCTCGTAGGAACGAACCAAGGGAGTACCCTCAACCACTACTGGTCCAAACATCGCTAACCTGAGCGACCCACAACAACAACACCTTGCGCACCTCCAAGGCCGATACCGAGGCCACCATCATGGCCCACGTGGAAAAACACGCAGGATAGGCTGTTTACTTGCCCGAAGGGGACAACCGGTGAAAAAGGCAATATTCACCGTAGCTTTCCCATGCGTGGCCTGCACAACGATCCCGAAACTCCTCAAGCGGATCATACCACGACAATCCCCTCAGAAAAACACATGGAATCAACTACTCGTACGTCCGAAACGGACACCCGGTAAAAAAAGCACTATTCACCGGAGCCAGCTCGGGTGGGGCCCACGCCTCGATCCCAAATCGCCTCAAACGGATCACACCATTGCGATCCTCTCGGAAAAACACACAGGATCGACTATTCATCCGTCAAAATCGGACTCCTGGTGCGAAAGCTGTGTTTCTCTGCAAATGCCAAAACCCGACCTCGTGGAGCCCACACCTCAAACTCAGTCCCAACACCCGGAAACCATCTCAAAAAGTCTTTCGTACCATCAGGGTCTCAACTCCACTGACGACATGTCATTCAGACTCTCCAGGTAGAAGTTACAACGGTCCGAAGTCATAAAATAATAAAATATTATTATTTTATACGACGTTTCTAACTCCCGGGCCACGATCCTGAACGATAAAATTCTCAAAGTAACTCCAAAAGGTTCGTCTCGACACAAGGAGCCCGTCGCCGCAAACGGCTTGAAAATCGGAGTTACGGTTTGCGAGTTACGGGGGTTTAAAGAACCCCCGGAAAATCCTGGCCGAACCACCGCCAGCCTCGCCGAAAACCACCGCGCCACCGCCAGATTCCGCCACGCCGCCGCCGCCGCCGCCGCCAGATTCTACCGCGCCCCTAACGCTGCCACCGTAATCCGCCGCGCTGACTCCGTGCCACTGTCGCACCTCACCGGATTCCGCCATGGCCGCCGTTGAAATCCAGGTTTTCTGCCGGAAAACTTCCGGGAACCCCCGGGAGCACCCCGGTGCTCCAAAAACAGATCCGAAACATGTTTTAGAAACCTTGGGACCCAAACTATACAACCCTTATAATTATCTAAAGAAAAAAAAACAAATAAATGGGGTCCGGGATTTCAAAACTCAACCGCCTACCTCGTGGGCGAAACGCCGAAACTTCGGGTGCAGATCGACGCCGGCGATGCCCTGAAGCTCGATCCGCTGATGATCAGCGCAGAAAATGGACGATTTCGGCTCAAATCGGCGAAGAACGGAGGTTGGGAGGAGGGGAGTTCATCATTTCATATAGGAAGTGGGAGGGTAGAGAGATGGGAATGATATTTTTTTCCTTGTTTTTAATTTAGAAAACCTCCAGTTAAAGCAACGCCCCCAGCTCCGCGCCCGACGCAGACAAAGTTAAGGTCACCCCTAGGGTAAAAGCGCCATTCTGAAAGCAACGACAGTCTTAGATTTGCAATCTGAGACTCCGTTCAGAATTTATTCGAGCCGACGCTCGTAAACCAACTTTTCCACTTATTTACGAAAACACCCCTGGTGGCGTTTTCCACAGCAGGCCCACGCCCGTGAAGTTTACACCTCGCCTATGGTAAATGGCACGTTCCGGATGCAACCGTGCCCTCAGATTCCCATTCTGAGCTACCGTTTAGGGGATATCACACCCCCTCCATGTGCATAGTATAAAAATACTTAATATTTTTATAAAATTAATTCCGGGCACACCAGGCCTCGGAATCACACACCGTCTTTGCACCTAGATCTGAAATTATTCATAGAAATATTCCAAAGTCTAACAGGGCCAAAAACCCGAGTCTCTACAGATCACTAGTTCACATCTTGGTTTTGGATAGGCATACAAGTGGTAATGGGATCCTTGGTTAAGTTGATATTGACGTAACATCCTTAGACAGATGGTTAGACAGAACAAGCTATATGGATTCTTGATGATATGTTTTGTACTTGAGTACTTGACTTCAGAAGAGTGTGGGATTTATATTTTGGACTAGTTGAGTTTACCTACAAAAATATCTATGAGTCTTCCATTAAAATGTCACGCTTTGAGGCCCTATACCTTATAAATATTAACTTTTTTGGTCAGAGATTGGTGAAATTTCCCTTACGGGACCTAATTTGGCTCATGAGATGATGATGAAGATCCAGATAATTCTTAAAAGGTTTATGAAAACATAGATCCAATATAAATCATATGTATATCATTTTCAACATCCTTTAGAGTTATTATTTGTGTCCATGTGTTATTGAAAATCTTTCCTCGGCTGGTTTACTAACATCTTGGGAAACATGGGTAGTTGGCACCAAGATACATGGGACCTTTTAGGGTTATTATGTGGATTTGGAAGGGGGATTATCATTTGGCCTTTACACCTCTGATTAATTCAATATATTATTTGTTTCATGTGTCATAACTTAAGAAATATATTTCAAACTAGTCTCATGATTTGAATTGGGATGACCTTAATGTGGAACCTGATATGATTGTGATTGAGAAGCCGGTTCATATTGTTAATTATTATAAGAAGGTTCTCCATGGGAATTCCATACCTTTGTTTTGGGTTCTTTGGAAACATGGTTCAGATGATCATGAGACTTTAGAGAATGATATGATGAGGAAATAATAGTGACCACATCTCTTTGTGGACTAGTCTTCTTGACGAGCCTTTATGGGCGTATAAAGCATTATGGTGGGGAGAATTGTAACATCCTGACTCTTACTTTTAGATACTTACATCCCTTTGTTTTGATCATCTTTTTTGGGTCTTTTCTCAGGTAATTTTTGGCTACTTTTGTATTTTTTATAGGTTTTTGGGTCTATACATTGTTGGTGCATGATTAATGTAAATTGTGTGGGTCTGCTAAGGAAATCATGCTTCTTATATTGGAGTTATAGAGGAGGGAGTATAGTTAGTTTAAACTATGCGATCTTCCCCTAAAACTATTCAACCAGGGACATAGAAATTTCGTATGGTTTATCAAACTGTGCAACCAAGCCATGTGACACTTCCAATATCCCATAAAGGGGAACACAGGTGTCATAGGGTTTGATTAACCATGCAACCAAACCATGTGATGCAAATTGTTTTTTTTTTGATTTTTTGATTTTAATTCTATTAACCAATGTTTTAACTCTAATATTTTCTCCCTCAAAACTTATTTGACCCTTTTGAATTTAGAGGTTATCTTGAGTAAATTTTTTTACTTTACAACCATTAATCATTCTGGATCGAAGTGATGATTGAAGTGTTGAAATCTCTTTCAGTAAGTGTATCCTAGTTCTGATTTTGAACTCTCCTTTCTTTGTCACTCTCCTTTAAGAGTGGTGGATATTATGTCATTGTTGAGACTAGATATTTATTTGTGGATTGTGTTTCTATTTTACCTCTTGTTTAATTCTATCCCTTCATCTCCCTATGATTGTGGACCCCTTTTTGGGTGCTTGGTGATACCATGATTAAGGTGGTTGGGTTTATAATGAAATTCCTATCATTTTAAATGTTTTTACTTTCTTGATTTGAAATGAATTTCTATTTTTTTTCTAGAGCATGAAACAATATTTTTAATAATTTTTTTTCAAAAATGGAATGGTGTGTGTGTGTGTAAACTATTTGACTATGGATTTTCAAATAAATTACTAATTTATTGAAATTGGTTTTGAATTTAAAGTAATAATTTGATGAATGACTTTGATGACGATTTATAAGAAATGAGGGTATAATTTTTTTTACAAATTTGAAATGAAATGAATTGTTTTTAATGGAATTAATTTTGATTAAAACCATTTGATGTTGGTTTTTGAAATAAAATAGTGTGTTTGAAACTTGAGTTGTGGCTATTTGAATGATGATTGATGAAACTGATTTGATTTAAATGATTTCCCCCTGATTGATTTACTTGAAGAATATCAGATCCCTGGTAGTTAGGTGGGAATTTGAGGAAAATCACACTAGTCATGTATTGGATCTACCTAACCATGGATTGACAATGACAACAATACTAAACTTGATGTGGGTAGGGAGTTATTCGTGGAGGTGGACTCTTATTCCACCTAGGCCTGAGATTGAGGGAATTCTACACACATGGAGCTGTATTTCACTAAGATGTGTGAGGATCCTTGAGAATTTATCTAACTATGTAAAATCTTGACCTAGATGCCACACAACGGTGCCCCAAGCCAGTCATTCACATTACCTTAAGCACACCTCCTCATATGTCAGAGGCTTCCAACTAGTAGTGAGGGTCTAGTAAGTTGATCATGGGGAAACTATACCCTCTTTTATCAGAGTAATACACCAGAGGAAATAAATAGACAAATTCAGAGGCATATATGACCATAAAGAGTACCAATTTCACAAGACAACCAAAACATGAGGTACAATATTCAACTAAAAGGGAAACATATTATGCCAAAGTAAGTATAAAAGTGTCTAAAATGAAACTTAAAGTAAAGAAACTAATGAATCCCAAGAGGGTCCCAAACCATGTCTCGTTCCCTCATCCAAGCTCCATCCCCAATCAACAATCTAATCTAGGACCTTTTCCCTTAACCTGTTCTGCAACAATAAAGTCTATTCGTGTACCGATCAGGTTTTCTGAATAGGGTGTAAGTACAACTCAGTAGGCCACTACCAATGGTGTATAAAACAAATCCAGTCAACAATAGTGTATAAAATTGTAATAAGAATAATTATAATACACAAATAAACAATTTATCACATTATTAAATATTCTATATTTAACCACATAAAAACTCAGGTTTCATAGATACCCATGCCTCAATACCTACTTATACCCATGCCGCATTCTGATCTATCCCTAAGGGATACCACATGTTTGAATGTTTATATTACCATTATTATTTCACAAATTAATGACCATATTACCATTCATTAAATCACACAATTGAATGAACATGTTACCATTCATTAAACCACACAATTTGAATGAGCATGTTACCATTTTTAGTTCACAAATGAATTCCCATGTTACCATTAATTTAATCACACAATTTGAATGACCATGTTACCATTCTTATTTCACAAATGAATGTACATGTTACCATTCATTAAATCACACAATTTGATCAATCATATCATCAACACATTAATTAATTCTACAATCAATTAATCACCCTCATTGAGAAATATTAACATGAAAATAATTAATTCAACAATTAATTATTCTAATTATCTATTAAATTTTTTGATAATTAATTTATCATTTAATTATCCAACTCCCTTATTTCATTGTTCCATAAAATACCTAATTCCTCAATAAATCAATTGACCACATTAATTAAATTAACTGTGGAATTTAAATTGCTAATGAAACCTAGAAATTTATATAATCACATACACATAATGATATCAAGACTATGGGATTTTAAACAATAGACCACCTACCTCGATTCATTGATGATTGTTTATACAATAGAATTCCCAAAAAAATCAATCAAAACAATAATGTAGATCAAATTCCGGATCTAAATCCCTAAATCAATATTAAAGGTATTAAGATCTTATGAATGTATATCTAGATCTACAATTCTAGATTTATATCTCACCAAATAGGTTTAGATATGAAGAAACAGAGGATAAATTCCATTAAAAGATCAAGTGAATAGAAAATAATGGATGAGATAGGCATTGGGATGAGATCCACTTACTGGGAGAAGAGAGGATATTATTTTTGGGATTTGAATCGAGAAGAACATAGGTTAAAAAGACTTTTAATCCCTCTGAGAAGCTCTAAAATCATCCAAAAACTTCAAGGTCTGAGTCTAGGTTAAATAAGAGGTGTTTTGGGGGTTTAGGGGAATTTAAAACTAATTTTCAGATAAAATAAAACCGCACGCACGATTTTATGGGTAGGGGAGCATGGTTCGACAAATTGTGTGCCAACCATGAAAACCCTCACTGTACAAGGTTTCATGGTTTCCTGGGTTTAGGAACATGGTTTTTCATACCATGCACCTACCATAAAAATCCCCTTTTCCTGTTTTCACATGGGTTGTTGGGATGGGCGCACGATTTACCCTTACCGTACACCAACCATGCACAACCCCTTTTTCTCATATTTTTCTTAAAAATCCACCCAAACACACCCAAAGTCATAACTCCAATGAAAGTTACTTAAATAAAACAAAAATTACCATAATTTATTCTCAATATAACTCCATAAAAGGTTGGGATCTTATAATCTCCCCACATTATAACAACTCATCCTTGAGCTACACTTCCAAGATTTTCTAAGATTCTAAGACAAAAAGATCGGGTCATTGAGTCCTCATACATGATTCCCTTTCCCAAGTTTCCTCCTGTACACGTCCATGTTTCTATAATACATGAACTATTGGAATGTTATTTCCCTAAAAAACTTTCTCACTATGATCTATCACATGTATCTGATGCTCCTTGAAGGAAGCATCTATCTCAAGGTCAAACTCATCCATATTGATCACATGAGAAGGGTCGTGGTGGTACCGCTGTAGTTGTGAAACATGGAAAACATCATGCATGAAACTATATTTCTATGGAAGATCCAATTGGTATAACACATGACTAATTCTCTCAATGACCTCAAAAGGTCCCACAAACATGGGTGCCAAATTTCCCTATCTCCGTATCCTGCGGTGACCCAACCTAGGTGACACCCAAATGAATACACGATCACCCTCTATAAAGTCTAGGGTTCATCTCCATCTATTGGCATATGAATTATTCCTACTCTGATCCATGTCCATATGTTTTCGAATCAACCACACATGTTCCAACATCTCTTGAATGAGACTTGATCACAACAACTTTGACTCACCTGCTTCCATCCAGCATAGAATTGATATGCACGAACTACCATAAAGATCCTCATATTGTGCCATCTGTATAGTTTCATGATAACCGTTTTTATAGTAAAACTTCACTAAAGCCAAGTGATTCTCCCAAGACCCACCGAAATTAAGAACACATGCCCGTAACATATCCTCAAACACATGTACAGTATGTTCTGACTTCCCATCTATCTTTGGGTGGAAAGATGTACTCAATAAAACCTGTATACCAAGAACCTTCTACAATACCTACTAAAATAATGATGTAAAGAATGGATCATGATATGAAACTATAGTCTGTGTCACCCCATGCAGACTGAATATCTCCCAAATATACAGTTCTCCCAACTGATCTACTATGAGGGTTTCTTGTATAGGCAAGAAATGCGCCAACTTCACCAGTCAATCCACAATGACCCAAATAGTGTCATTATTCCTAAAAATCTTTATAAGACACACCAAAAATCAATTTTCACATCATCACAATTCCATTCTGGAATAGGAAACAACCGTAGTAAACCTCCATGTCGTTGGTGCTCCATCTTCACATACTAACTGGTGAAGCATCATGTCACAAACCCTGCTTTCTCATTTTTCATTCCTGACCACCAAAACTATCATCGTAGGTACCAATACATTTTGGTCACACCTAGATGTACCACCCACTTTGAGGCATGAAATTCCTGCATGAACTCCTCTCACATTCTCATAGTCACAATAACCTGATTCTTGACATAGATGATCTCATTCTCATCTATGCTCCAATATAAAAGTGACTCCACACCTTTAAGGATTTACCTCAAAGTAAAAAATTCAAGATAATAATATTTTCTATATCGAATTCATCTCAAAAGTGTAGAATACACTACAACTAATACAAGAGTCATCTACTCCTAAATCTCTTAAACTATCACATGGAATTCAGCCAGTAAGGTCATCACCTTCCACTCAAAACTAGATTACTGAACCTTCTGAGTTGAGATTTACTAATCAATGTGTCATCCAAAATATTTCCTTTCCCAAGCATAGATTCTAGATCAAAATCAAAATACTACATATACTGAACCCATCTCCACTACTGAAGATTCAAATCACACTATAAAAAGATATACCTCAAGCTCTTGTGATCTGTATAAAATGTAAAATTTTCACCCAAAAGGTAGTGTCACCAACACTTAAGATAATACACCATTTCCACTAGATCAAGGTCATGTGTAGGGTAGTTCCATTCATTTGGTCTGAACTTACAAGACCCAAACTCCATGACTCAACCTCCTTGAATCAACATAGCTCTAAGTCCAATCTCAAAAGCATCACAGTACACCGTGTACTCCTCACATGACTCAGGTAGGATCAAAATTGGTGCTGAAGTAAAATGATTATTCAACTCCTGGAAGGCTTTCTCACAAGAATCTGTCTATTCAAACTTGATACCCCTTTTTTTCAATTCTGAAAATAGCGTCGCTAAATAAGAAAAGTCTTGGATGAATCTTCTATAATATCCAGCTAATCCCAAAAATCATTAGATATCAAAAAAAAATCTTGGGCTAATCCCAATAAACCAATAAATGAATCTTCTCTAGGTCCACTAACACACCTTCCTCCAAGATTATGTTCCCTAAGAAGTGTACCTAGTTAATACAAAACTAACACTTAGATAGCTTGGTGTATAGGCAATGCCATCTCAGTGTACTCAGGATGGTGTATAGATATTGGGCATGATCATCATGAGTCTTGGAGTACACAAATATATCTTCCAAAAACACTACCATAAAATGATCTAGATATGGATTAAAGTTCATGTTCATCAAGGCTATAAACACTACTAGTTCATTTTTCAACCCAAACGGCATTAGAAAAAACTCATAAAGTCCATAACTACTCCTAAAAGTTTTCCTTAGTATATCATAAGTCTGAAATCTCAACTAATGATACCCCGATCTCAAGTTGATCTTTAAGAACACACAAGCTCCCTTCAACTATTCAAACAGATCGTCAATACATGGAATAGGATATCAGTTCTTCACATTCATCTTGTTCAACTTCCAATAATTAACACACAAACATAAAATCTCTTCATCCTTCTTTGCGAACAATACAAGTGATCCCCAAGTTGACGTACTTGAACAGATAAATCCCTTATCCTCCAACTCCTCCAGCCGAGTCTTGAGCTCTTGAATATCAGTCGATGACATTCTATATGATGGGATAGATACTAGATCATCCCCTATCATGAGATCAATAGTGAATTCCACATCCCTCTTAGGTGGAATCCCTGAGAAGTTTTTAGGAAAGAAATCTTGAAATAGTTTCACCACTAGTGGTAAGACATCATGATTAACACCCCCATCATCTAGAAAAATACTAGAAACCTGATCTGTGATCTCTCTCAATTGCTGAGTAATTAGCCCTGCTCAGCCTGCCTGGATATCCCACTCCCCATGGTGAATGTAATTGTTACCCTTAGGAGATGTAAATGTCACTCTCCTACGGTAACAATCAATGTGGGATCGATATGCGACTAGCCATTCCATACCCATAATTAGGTAGAATCCTATCATATAAAGAATATAAATATCCCATATAAAATGATACTCCCTGATCTCAAGTGAACATCCCTTTCACATATAGATGTCTCTATATCATACCCCAATGTTGTATCTATACTCATTAATCTTGTCACAAACTCCACCACCAGACTCAAACCATTAATTTTTTTGTAGATATAAAAGAATTAGAGGCACACGAATAAAATAAGGCCCTAGATAAATTAGAAGATACTAGAATAATACCAATCACTATTGATGACCCAAACTTGCTATCCACAAGTTTAGGTTGAACCGCATGTATCTGTACTACCCCTCTTCCCTATAATGCTTTCTGACTCCCCTGAGTAGCACCGCTCTACTGATACAGGTTTTTTTCCCAGAAGCACCACATCCGCTACCTCTACCACCTTGTCTAGTATAACTCCAACTTCCAGAATGATATGGCGAAGAAGATCCCCTTCCCACACCCTGGTTTTTTTCTAGATCCCCTATCTTGAAATGTATGTCCAAGGTTCTTACAAAAACTCTATAGATGTCCCATATTTCCATAAGATAAAAACCCCACTGGTGGTTGGGAACAATTCCTATGATAATTTAACGACCCACCACACTGATGACAGATCACTCCAGTAAGGTCCTATGTAACCGACCCTCCTATATGTGTACTATAATTCCCAATTACATTGGTAAAGTTATCATAACGACGCTTACTACTCCAGTAAGTCGGACCACCTGATCATCTGGTAGAAACTATCTGTTCAGTACTAGAGGCCTCCCTCAGGTTCTCTTCACCTATGAGAGCCTGATCCACTAACTCATCAAACTTCTTCAATTGAAATAAATTTATCTGGGACTTAATATTGAACTTAAGTCCATCCTGAAAGTGTTTCACCATAGCTTCATCTTCCCCTACTAACATTGGAGTAAAGTGTTTCATATCTATGAAGCATCCAACATAATCCATCACGGACATGCTCCCCTAAGTTAGCTACATGAACTCTGCTTCTTTCTCCTATTTCAGTGTCTGTGGATATAAGTACTCCAAGAACTTCTCAAAAAAGTATTTCCAGAGCATGCCACCATCCTGTTCAATCTACACATGAATGTCACACAAGTGATTTGATAATCCTCATAGAATATAAATAGCTAGATTGACCCTCTTCTCAGTAGGAGTCTCCAGATGGTTAAATATAATCTCAATGGACTCAACCCAAAACTCTGCTCCCTCAGGTCCAATCTCTCTAGTAAAAGTCAGAGGGTACTACAACTGAAACTTCCTCATTAGATCAAACATGCTTTTCAAAACCCTCCCTGGGTCTCTTTCCATGAATTTCATGAAGCGAGAGAAGCTCTCTCGAAACTTCTCTCCCACTTCCTCAATTGGCATAATTGGTGCTTGGGTTTAAACCCTTGGAGGATCATTCATATCCATGTCCTTGGGTCATCCTCTCAACAGGTGTCTTCATGGAGGCATAACATTAAAATTACAAACACACGTCTTAGGAATGAAAACAAAAATTTATAAAATTTACATACGGTGAATAATAAAAAAATCCACAACAATTCCTTTTCCCCAAGTCTCTCCACTTGATCAAAACTAAGGCATTATCACTAACCTTAACCATCCTACACCTAGGTCTTGGTCAACAAGGGTAAACACATTTTCACATTCAATTTTATAATTTATACACCCAATTATTATCATCTTGTATCATTTTATAATATTTTTCAATTTCTTGTTAGGAACCATTTTCATTTCAATTTTACATGCAAGGAAAACCGTTCAAGTTCAACAACTTACCCATAACCCGTTTTCCTGTGCATGCCTAAAATGATGCATGTCACAATAAGGTTGAGTGGCTAGAATGATGCATGAAAACTCAAATCTCATTCCATACTAGGGCATGAGTAAAATCTTAGAAAATATCAGAAACAATAGTCACAACACATAACAAGTGAATCACCCAAGGTGAAATAATATTCAACTATAACCACCAACAAAAATAACAATAATACCATCAAGAGTACTCAGGTTTCCCCCCATACATGAGTTTAAAACTCCCATGAATGATCTCATTACCACGCCCAGATTCTCCCTAGTCTCAAGTATACCTTTCACAAATAGTAATAAAAAAGAAGAAGAAAAGAAACTTGGCCTCTGATACCACATTTTAAGATCCTGAACTTTTATAGAGTTATATCAGGCTTAAATTCAGACACTTTTTGTTTTATTTAACTATTTTTCATTGGAGTTATGAATTGGGGTGTGTTTAAGTGTTGTTTTAAGAAATATATGAGAAAAATGGGTTGTGAATAGTTGACAAACAGTTAGGGTAAACTGTGCATCCAACTGACCAAATTATCCGAACCCAGGTAGAGGGGATTCACACGGCTGGCACATGGTTTAAAAAACCATGTGCCCAAACCCAAGAAACCATGAAACTTTAGACAGTGAGGGTCCATGTGGTTGGTGCATAGTTTTTCAAACCATTTACCCCTTCCCAGAAAACTGTGTGTGCAGTTTCATAGGTTAGAGGATCGAAACCTCCCTCTCATACCACTTTGTAATGTCCCAAACCAGGTGCCACACTATAGTGCCCTGAGATGGTCAGTCACATAACCTCAAGCACGACTCCCCATGTGCTAGAGGATATCAACTAGCAGCGAGGTTCTGGTAAGTCGATCATGGAGAGAATATAACCTCTTTTACCATATTAATACACCATTAGAAATAAATAAACAAATACATAAGCATATATGACCATAAATAGAACCAATGTCACAAGATAACCAAAAAATGAGGAACACTATTCAACTGAAAGGAAAAAATGTCATGCCAAAGTAAGTGATAAATTTTATAAAATTAAACTAAAAGTAAAGGCACTAACAACACCCAAGAAGATCCTGAACCACATTCAGTTCCCTCATCTAATCTCTATCCCCAATAAATAATATAATCCAGGGAATTTTCCCTTAACTTTTCCTGCAAAAAACAAAGTATATTCGGGTACCAATCAGACATCTTGAATAAGGTGTGAGTAAAACTCAGTAGGACACCACCAATGGTGTTTAAAACAAATCCAGTCAACAACAGTGTATACATATGTAATAAATATAATGCACAAATAAACAATTTATCACATTATTAAATATTCTCTATTTAACCGCATAAAACCTTGGGTTCCGTAAATACCTATTCCTCAATACCTACTTAGGCCCATGCCATAATTTGATCTATCCCCAAGGGAAACCACATGTTTTAATTCCCATGTTTCTATTATTATTTCACAAATAAATGACTATGTTACCATTAATTAAGTCACACAATTGAATGACCATGTTACCATTCTTACTCCCTAAATGAATTACCATGTTACCATTCATTAAAACACACATATTGAATGACCATGTTACCATTATTATTTCATAAATGAATGGACATGTTACCATTCATTTAATCACACAATTTGAATGACCATGTTACCAATCTTATTTCAAAAACGAATGACCATGTTACCATTCATTTAATCACAAAATTTGAATGAACATGTTACCATTATCATTTCAAAAATGAATGACCACGTTACCACTCATTAAATCACACAATTAGATCAATCATATCATCAATGCATCAATCAATTCTATAATTAATTAACCACCCTCATTGAGAAATCTTAACATGATAATAATTAATTCAAAAATTAATTATTCTAATTATCTATTCATTTTTTTGATAATTAATTTATCATTTAATTATCTAAATCCCCAATTTCATTGTTCCATCAAATCCCAAATTCCTCAATCAATCAATTGATCACATTAATTAAATTCACTAAAGAATTCAAATTGCTAAAGAAACCTAAAAATTTATACAATCACATACACATGAATATATCAAGACTATGGGATTTTAAAAAAATATACCACCAACCTTGATTTTTGATGATTGTTTTCCCAATAGAATTCCCAAAAAAAATCGAGCATCACAACGACGTAGATTGGATTCTGAATCTAAATCCCAAAATCAAGATCAAAGTTATTACGATATTATGAATCTAGATCTTGATCTAAAATTATAGATCTATATATCACTAAATAGGTTTATATATGAAGAAACATAGGATAAATTCCATAAAAAGATCAAGGGAAGAGATAATAATGGATGGGATAGGCATTGGGATGAGACCCACTTATCGTGAGAAGAGAGAATCTCCATTTTGGGATTTGAATCTTGAAGAATGGAGGTCATACAGCCTTGGAATACCTATGGGAAGATATTAAATCAACCAAAAATGTCAAGGCCTAAGTCTTTGTTGAATAGAAGGTGATTTGGGGGTTTGGGAGAATTTAAAACTAATTTTTGGATAAAATAAAACCGCACACACTTTTTTGGTAGGGGAATATAGTTTGACAAACCGCAAAACAACCGTGTAGACACTCACTATTCAGGGTTGCACAGTTTCCTAGGTTTGGGAAGATATTTTTTCATACCATGAGTCAACCATGTGAATCCCCTCTTCCTGGGTTCACATGTTTTGTTGGGCTGGGTGCACGGTTTACCCTAACCATGTGCCAACCGTGCATGACCCCTTTTCTCATATTTTTCTTAAAACTCCACCCAAACACACCCCAAGTAATAAATCTAATGAAAAATACTTAAATAAAACAAAAAGTATCTAAATTTAAGCCTGAGATAACTCTAGAAAAGGTCGAGATCTTACAAACTAACCCCAAGGATTATGACCATGGTGCTATGATTAAAAATGATTTATATATTCCAGAGTTTATGGAATGATTTATTCATGCCTATTTGATAGAAATTATTATTCATGACTATTTTATATTTTCCATTAGAATGATTTGAATAGAATTATTTGTTATGAATTGTGAAAATATTACCCTGCCATGTTTTGTTTAAAATTAAGAATATTTGCTATATTAGATATGGATTTCTTATGGAATTATTGGTGGGTTCCTATTGGACCAGTGTTTCTCAAAACCTACATATACCTTTGGGAATATGTTGAATTTAGTTTTCTAGGTCCAGGAAAAGGAAAGTACCTCTAGGTTGAAGTGGGTGTTCTTGATTACATAACCTTGGGATTTGGTGGTGGCATTTGGAGTATGTGATACATTTGTTATGAGGAATCTTGATTCTTGTGATGTTTTTTGGATTGTTTCTCTATTTCGGGTTTTGTAATTTTCTACCTTATAGAGTTTTTCTCTTGATGGATATATTTGAATACTGACTGTTTATGGATTATTATCTATTGTTTTTGTTTTATTTGGTAAATTTTTTAGTGAAATCATTCCCCTTGATTGTTCTTGACATATAGGTGCTAGTTGCCATCCTCTAGAGATCGAGAACGCCCTTCAAACTGTTTCAGAGTTTATTTGGATTTTTTAGTGGGTTATCCTAGTTGATTCATAAAAAATATTTTTCTAAAATAAAATCATAATAAATTTAAATTTATTATACAGGAGGTTAAAATCACTTACAGGGCAAGTCATACTTGAGGTAAGGGTTTCTAATCTCACTTTTTGTTTCTGTGAGACATATGTCATGTTCACAAATCATTTATTTAATGTGGTATATATATATTTATTCTTTGATATTTTATGTCATGAATTTATTTATATTTATAACATTTAAAGTTTCATTTGAATTTATTTCTTTAATGGGGGTTATGATTTAAAAGTTACCAAAGTGGTAAGGGTTTATGTTACAGTTTCATTTATTTTCAGGATTACCTATGCTGAATTTTCATTAAATAAAATTATATTGATCTTATCTATTAAACACCATCTATTTTATTCTCCTCTAGTTATTCATGAAATTTTCAAGTAATAGTACTATTTTCCTCTCTTTGGTACTTAAAATGATCAAGAAAATGTATTTAAGAAAAATTGAACTTATTTCCTCTGTAGTCGATGAAATTTTTCTTCAATGTACATGTACTTTAAAATTATTTGAATAATTCCCATTTCTATGATCTAATTATTATTTAAATTCATTTTCAACCACATCTGAATTTATTTTCAAAGATTAAAATAATTTTTTACAATGTTTTCTAAACATGTTATTTATGGATTTTTACAAAAATGTGAGAGGAATATTTTTTTTAATGTTAACTATATAAATAAATTTTCTCACCATCACGACTATTATTTTCCTTGAATATTCCTTTAAAGTTTACTATGGCTCTTTTCAAATAATTTATTCCTTATATTATGGAAATTTTTAGATTTTAAATAAGTGATTTCAAAATGAAAAAGGTATTTTCCTCAAGAAACCTTCAAGTAGTCATTTAAAAGTATTTTCTTTTTATGTTAACATCCTTTAATGAATATTATGGTTTACGAGGGTTATAATATAATGATACAATCCACCACATTATTTTGGATGACTTATTATCATGTTTCTATAATGATTAATTGGGTAAAATATTAATAATCCATACGCTAGTTTTTTAAATATGAATGCTTATATTGATTATCTATTGGATTATTGTTCATCTATTTCATATAATGAATGAATTATAATTAGTTTTTGAATAGAGGGTCCCATTATAGCCCCTCAATGAATTAGTAGGTCTCATGAGAAAAACTAGCTTGGGTATTTGGCATATGCCTTACCTATTTATGTAAGATGTATTCATATGAGGCCTTGGAAGTTATATTATGATATTCAACATTATGAATTATATCATTATGAAAATAATTATTGTTATACATATGATTATTTTTTAATAGCTGGTGATCTAAAACCAACTTGAATAGTACTTTAGATTACCATATCATGTATATGGTGAGTTATTCCTGATGTACTCTTACCATAATAGTGTTGTTATTTCCACATCCACTATTTACATGGAAATTACCATAGATTATTTTTATTATCAGAAGGTCATAGTAGTTCCCAAGATATAATGAGAACCTTGAGATACTATGACATTAATTTTAAACATAAGTCCTATGGTCTGGATACATCATACTGATTGGATATAGTTGGTTTCTGACTATCAGGTGCTGGGGGCTTATAAGTATTGAGACTTCTTCTCATGAAGTTTGCACTTGGTGATCTCTAGTTGGTGAGATCATGAGTATAGAACCACTAATAGGGACACCATATTTTCCAGGTGTCATTTATTGTTCCTATCTAAGAACATGTGTATTATTCTCTTGACTTGAGATAATTATCAATGTGTGTCATTTGATCATGTACTTTGATGAAAGGTAAAAACCATGAAATTGAAGTCATGTTAAGGTAGGTTGTGTTGGGTGTGTCATTTGTAGAATGACATTGGTTGAATGATCAAGATATAATTTTTCACTTCTGAGTTGAGGAAGTGATATCTCGAGTCCAATTGATTAGGATGTTAGTAACTTCAATAAATCTATGGCCATGGTAGAGTAAGGTAAGTTAATCTAGTGAGGTTATCAAATAATAAAGTAAGAAAAGATGATGACATGAATCATGCATCTTGATTTATGAGATATCTCAATACAAATAGATTATATTACACAGAGTGTGTTCGTAAAAAGTTTGTCATTACTATGACTATTACTTATCTCTTTAGGGGATTTGATGGGTTTCTAGACTGCACTCTTGGTCTGTGAATAATATTAACTACTATTGAGATAAGAGCCTAGAGGGTCACACATAATAACATATTCAAATGTCCCCCATATTCTGATGAATAAGAGTATAATATATTGTGGGCCCCACCATAGGTTTCAAGATATGTATAAGAATACACCATCACCAAGGAAGAAATGAATTCATATTATTCAAGTTTAGAATAATTGGTACTGAATATATTTATTAAATGAATTTACAAGTATTAAAATTAATATATGGAAAATATTATACAAACAAATATTATTTTAATATTCAATGTTTGTTTAATATTTGTGGGAAAGATGAGTTGTGTTAGTGACTTGATTTTGTCACATAATATATTTTAATATATCATAAGTGATAAAATTATAAATAATTTTTATAACCTAGTTAGTTGGTCATAAGATTTTTTTTATGACTTATATAGTGAGTATTAAATATTCGGGATTGGGGACCCTTTTTGGATATTTTGGAAACTCGCTATAAAAGGACGGAAGAGGCTCTCATGACTATAAATATTCACTATGAAAGAAATGAGAGCCCCCATATTCTCTCTCAATTTCTAGTGAGAGGAGAACCTATTAAAAGTACTCTATCAAAATTATTCTTCATGGATTAGTGGAATGATGTAGCAGTGATTGCCAGGATATCAAAGGCGTCGTCAGATCTCCGTTCTGGCACATGAAATTTGATGATCAATGTTCCCATGTACTTTCAATGTGCACGTTGATGATCTAGAGGGACTAGATTTCATATCCTTCAAGGAATGATTGCCGACAACAAGTAGATTTTAATCACAACTTCAGATCGAAAGAGGTAATTATTGTTTTATTATTTGTGCTTAAAATTAATCACATAAAGATAATCGGGCTTTATCAGGTCTGCACTTCACCGGTGATGACATTGTTACGTCGATCGCTGGTGAAAAATTTTAAATCCTTCACCCACTAGCTTCCTCTACACACCTTGATACCTACAATTGGTATCAGAGTGATGCGTGATTATTTTAATCTGATGAAAAAATAAATTTGTAATTAATTTATGAATAGGGCATCACAATGGCCCCAAACGCTGCATATAATGTTTCAATATGACATTTGAAGATCAATTCATGACCATCTAGAAATTTTAATACAGATTAAAACATTTATATGGGTATTAATTTTAAGAATATATTTGTATAGACATATATGATAAATTTTACAGGAAGTCGTCATGGTGGTATCTGACATTTTTAGATCTCTGGCCGGATGTCTGGTGACCAGAAATGTGTTTTATGATCAGAGTTAATTCCACTGAATAGTGGAATCAACATAAAAAATAATAATATTTAATTGTTATTATTATTTTTGGAAAGCTCATGCAATAGGCTATTGGAAAATTTAAAGGCAAAAGGGGTGGGTCAACTCGACAATAAGACCGGTGAAAAAGGGAGCATATAATTTTTGAAAGAGGGACTCATGGGTTAAAAATAAAAGAAAATAATTTATATTTAAAAATAATGGGCCTCCCATCACTGTCTCTTTCTGGAGGCAGCCCAACACCTCTTTCCCACATATCCAGACCGACGCCCCTCGCTGAACCTTTCTCTAGGTAAGCCAACTATGAGGTCACCGCCATCCTCCTGTCTAGCTGATTCACCCCACTATTTTGGCTACTGTGCACTCAACCGAGCTCCTCATCCTTGGATTCCATTACTTCCTTACCGACCACACCTGATTCGGCCTCCTTGCTCGACCGCCAGACCAACTGTTGGCCCGCGTACTACCGACCATGTAGTTCCCCGTCGTGCCATACACGCTCCTTTTGGTCACCACCCATCCAGATCTGCCGTGTAACACCACAATATTTCATAGCATGTTATCTCTTTAAAGTAATTTAATAGCTTATATTTCACGCAACACCAACTTGACTTGCGTTATACGCAAGATTGAGTTTCTGCGAAACAACACATTAGTATTATAATTATTTAAATGATATATTTATTTATCAATTAAATATTGTAATATGAATAGTAAAAAATAAAAATAAAATTTTATTTATAATTTTTTAACATAAATAAAACATATTTATAATGAAATGTATAAGTTTTGTTAAAATAGTTATATATTTAGAAAAACTATTTTCTTAAAAGAACTACTTTTTATGTTCTTTTTGTGAACAATAATAAAATTAGTACACTCATAAAAAATTGAATTTGGTAAAATAGAATTCATTTTTGGATTCCAAATATCAAAATTATCTTATGGTTATTTTTTTGGTATTTTTCTGAAAGCTTTCAATTTTCGATGAATAGTGAAAAACACTATGTTGTTGTTTAAAACCGAATTTTTATTTAAATAATTGTAATTTTTATTTAAATATATTTTAATGTCAAAATAGATACATAATACCTATATTAGTCCAATTTAATTCATTGGAGTCATTTTATAATAAGATTAGATATATAAAATTTTGTTGAACTATTCAATGTCTTTTACCCACCTTCTAGGCACAGTTGAAAATTTTCATAAAATGTAATTTTACCGCTTCTATGAATTTAATTTCAAAAATTTGATAGACATGGTTATAATAAGTAAGTAAAATGTTGTTCAATAAGATGAAAATAATTTTTGGTGAATAGTAACTTTTGAATTTTATTTACCACGGTTAAAAGTAAATTGGGTAATTAAAAGTCATAATAATATTATAATAATATAAAATTACCCTAACACTTGTCCTAATTGTATTGGATAAGTGTATTTATACTAAAATCAACCTTATGAAAAAATATGATCCTATTTGATCCACTTGAATTATATTGGAACATTCATTATATTTTATTTAAAGAAGTGTTAAAAGTGTTAAATTCAAATTTTATTAACTAAACCATTTTTTAATATAGAGTTATACATAAGATAAAGTAGACTATAAATATAAATTATAAATATAAAAATATTTCCTACATCATAGTATTTTATTTATAATTTTTAGATATTAAATAATTAAATTTATTTATGACACAATGATGATGTAATAATTACCTTATTAATGAAATATTAACATAATTGATATTATAAATATTAAAATAAATTTAAATTGAAACTTTTGATGCCATACAAGAATTTTCTAGGTAAATATGACATGTTGGTTTTGATTCAATGTATTTCGTTTGAATTAATCAAGTTGTGATGACTTTCACAAAAACAAAATACTAAATAGGGTCAAAATTGGCATAAATGAGTTTTTAAAACAAATACTATTTTGTTACATTATATAATAGTAAAAAAAATATAATTTTCGGAAAAAGGAATTAAATAATGTTATATATGTCATTAATGAACCACTTGAGGTTCTTTTGGCATTTTATAGTAAGTTTATTAACCATATAGTGTAAGAATACAAGAAGACATGGTAAGAGTTAAACTATTTAACTAAGAGTTAAATATAAATGATAAGGTTAATATGGTAACCTAAAATTCTCTAAAACCTATTTATTGAGAGGATTTGGACCCCTCTCCACCTTATCCTCTAAATAAATTCACTTGGAGCTATTATAAACTGAAAATGATTTTATAATAAATCTATATTTCATGATTTTCCTAAAGTGCCACTCATCTCTCTTATAAAAGGGTACTTCCCCTTCTCTTAAATTCACACCTCCAAAGACATTTGGATTGGAAAAAACCTTCTAAAATCTCCTACCATCTACCCTAAATTCATCCTATAGGCCATACTTTGATCATAAATCCAACCTAAGGAACCCTTTTGTTCAAATCAAAAGGAAGCAACCGAAGAAGAGGTAATTATTTCATCACCTCTTTTAAAGTTCTTTTCTTCTTCCACTTCCTCTTTCTTTGTTGTTTCCATACCAAAAAAATAAATCTAGTACCTTCTACATAATATGATGTTATTATAAATATGGTACAACCATATTCATTATTCTATCCATCATATGAATGAAAAAGTCACCAAACATGTGTACGTAAGGCTTACTGTCTCCACGCTGTGGTGTAGTTTGTTATTCAACACTTCATTATTTGGATGGGTATAATAATGAGTATAATTAATATAAATAATAAATATAAAATGGTAATAATTCTTTATATATAATATACCATCGAATTAAACAACATTTTACCATTAATATAATGATATTGTTGCTCGTGCGTTTGTACAACTTACCGTTTGCATGACGTGATGAGATTCATCTCCAACGATCACCCTTAAAGAATTTTTATAAATATATATATATTTATTAATTATAAGGTATATTAAATAATATTTCTACTGGAATAATATATATGAATATATGTCTTTTACTTACTTCCATACTATACGATAAGAAAACAGAAACAACGTTCATGCGTACGTACGGACTACCATCTCCATGAACAGTGTTTTCATTTCATATATATATCTATTATACATATTTATATTATGAATATATATGATATACAAATCATTTTTTATATTCTGGAAGTATGTAAATCATGATCTAAGTTCTACGATCAAGAATAACAAGTTAAAATACATACGATAAAGAAATCGACTATTACCCGAGATGTTACTTTAACATGGAAATTATTATTAAATGGGTAGTATAAAGTCATAAATGAACCATATATGATATCATAAATATTAATATAGTTTTGATATAATTTAATAACATACTATGGTCATTATATAGAAGGTTAAACGTACCCTCGACTAAAAGAAAGTACAAGGTAATGTTTAATTCTTCAATCTCATTATTATCCGAGATTGTTTATATGTAAGTATTTTCTGGGAAATATTTATCATCCGTGTAAATGTTTCATAAAAATGTTTTCAAAAGGAATCTTCTAAGTTTAATGGAAGGTAAAATTTAACTAGATCATCATTTTAAATGTTTTAAAAATTTATTTTCCTAAATCTATTTAATTATTGTCTATGTTTTCAAAATGATTTTAAGGATTTATTTATATGGACATGATTGTTTTAAAATGTTAAGTCATTTCAAAAGTTTCAAAGTGGTATGGGATAATTTGATTCAAAAATACATTTTAAATTACATCTTTTATAAATTGTGTTACTTTTAAATGATTTCACGAAAAAGGGATATTTCCCTCAAAGAGTTTTATTGATTATTTCCAACTATGTCAACATCCTTTACTGGATATTATTCTTGATTGAAGTTGATTTATTATAATACAATCTTACATATTGTATTTAATGAGTTATGATATGTTTGATTGTGGATGTGCTATTTTTATACCATTTATAGTTTATTTTTAAAGTATTGACATTTCGTATTCTAGTTTTAATATGAATGCTTATGTTATGTTTCAACATTTTCATATGAGGAATGCATTGGACTTAGTAAGTGACGGGTGGGGCCCACTATAGCCCCTCGATGCGTTAGTAGGTATCATGATACAAACTAGTGTCTTGGAACAAGGCCTTGATAAAATTTATATTTAGGGTCTTGGCACGAGGCCTTGACTTTGTGGTTAAGATGTCCTGCATTATGCGTTCCATCATTATGAGATTAGTTATTAATGTTACATGTGATTATTCGACTAGTAGAATATTCGTGTGAATAATTAAATGGAATTATTTGATTTACCTTTTCAATATTATGATAAATTTTATGTTTAAAGGGCTTGTATTTCAATTTTATACCTTTCCATAAATGTTTATGATTATTTATGATAGCTTCTCATAAATTATTTATCCTTACTGAGCATCTGAGCTTACCCCTTTCTTATGTTTTATTTTCCCAGGATGCCAAGAAGTGTATTTTTTATATATACAGGTTTAAACTTGGAGAATAATGTAGTTATCAAAAGATTATCTATGTTGTATTTTATGTTAGAAATTGTAATGTTAAGTTCTTATATGTAATTTATTTTCTAAGATTGTTAAACTGATCAGTCCTTTAAGACTTGATTCTTTGTAATCTTGCTAATGTATTAAAATAATGCATCGTCTCCGAGCTTCTGAGGTCAAGGAATTACATTTGGTATCAGAGGAAGTTTATCAATAATATTGGAAACTAGATTTAGATAAAATCTGATTAGGAAACATTACCCTAAGATAAATTTTGTGGATTAGTATAGAAGAACATCCAAAAATTTTAGTAATGTATATATTATGTGGGTTTTCCAAGAAATATATCCCTGCCTAGATACTACAAGTGGACATGGTTCTGTCACAGATGTACCTAGGAGTGAAAACTCTAACAATGAGTTTTGGGCTTGACCTGGGGTATCCTGGTACACGACAACAGCCCTTACTGTGCACCTGGTTTGACACTCCTGGGGGATATGATTAGGATAATTCACATTTTATTTACAAACCATTATGAAGGATTTATGAGTAAATATGTCAGCAAAGAAACCATTTTTATTATTATGAGACTAGATGTGTGAAAACCATCAATTAATGTTGATAATTTTTCTAGTTTTTGGATTATACATTATGATATGATCTAACCTAGTGTATGTCATCATTTAGAAATGACACCCAATAGAAGGAATGAGAACTCTATAAATACGCATGATCCAAAGAATAATATGGATCATATCTTTCATGGTCTTAAGTCGACATTTATAAGGGAAATAGTCTCCCATGTATTCTCATCTTATGAAGAATCAGTATCATGTGTTAATAAGAAGAGTAATGAATTCTTTGAGTTATATGGATTTGAAGGGAAGTAAGAGAAGAAGAGGACAGAAGAGAAAAATATGGATAAAGGGAAGAAGTGAAATAAGGATTTTCCCACATGTGATAACTATAGAAATAATAACCTTGGTAAATTATTTTAGAGAATGCGAGTTGTTATAAGTGTGGAGAAAAATGATACCAAGTATGTGATTTCAAGGGTAAGAAAAAGGTTTCAAATATACAATGCTTCATCTGCAAGAAGTTGGGACACTATGTGAATCAATGTCCCAATAATCAAATTATACCCTAAATGATTCTATTGGATAATAATAAAGTTATGATACTACCACAGATGAAGAAAAATAATTAGTGTTCTTATATTTTTATTAATTAATTATGTCATTTGAGTGTTGTATCAACGATGTATTGGTTATATAAATTATGTAAATAAATAAGGATTGTACTCCAGTACTATTTCATTAAGGATTTGATATTGTGTGGTGCCAAGAAAATTGACTCAATAGTAGGTTATTTTTTTTGGAAAACATATGGTTGAGAGAAAGATAAACCTTAAAATAATCCTGAGGCTGTGGTAATGATTTTGAAATAAGATATAATTGAGTTGGATAAATTATATTGGACATTATTGAATAAATTGTAACTAATTAATGGTTTTTTATTCCATCATTTTTGTAGATTACAACATTTTTGGATTTAAGGATTATATCCAGTATTCTATGTTTTATAGAAAGAATAAGGAAGTACATACCTATTCAAATAAGGTTTTATGGTAATTCATGTTGTTTCCATGTTTTAATAGAATACATGATGAAGGTATTAAAAAGTTGTTATGTGATAAATGAGATCTTAATTATGTTATGTTGACCTTACTTATAAATTTTTATACTTTGAGTTTGGACACAAGTATTTTGGATAAGTCCAAAGGTTGGAATTGAGTAAGTTGAATTGTTTATATATTTTTTGAGGTTAAATTATGGTTTATTGGAAAATTTGACCTAACCTTTTGTTTTTCAATAATCATTTAGGGGATTAAGGGAATACTTATTGACCTTATGATTTATCAAACGTGCTTCAGGCATAAAAAAAATCATTTTGGAACATTCATTTCCTAGTGTAATGGATGAAGTGAAAATAGATCGAAGCACTACCAAATGATGAGAATATGATTATGATAGGTAATTAAATCAAGTATGTTTTCTTGAGTTCTTATCTTGATAGTATATTAATCCCTCCTCTTCAAAAAAAGTATCTAAAAAATGTGTTATCCTAATACCTTATGTTTTGGTGAAAATATGATATTTTAAATCATCATAGATTTATGGATTTTAGGCCCTCAATTTTCCATTTATTGTTCACTTTTTTGTGATTGATGACCTCAATAAATCCCTACAAATATTTACATTTTCCCTCCAATTATGTGTCTCTAATTTCCACTAATGTTCTCCTATTCAAAATCCTATTTTGGTGGTGACTTTTTCATTTCCCTTTCCCTCTTATTAAGACTAAATGTTATTAACCCTATTTCCAATGTGGGTTTTCCACAAAGGTATTTTCTATTTCCAACCTTTTATTTTCGAAGAACAATTTAAAATTGTGAGAATCTAATTTATTGAAGGAGGGGATAATGTAACACCCCAATATTTCATAGTATGTTATCTCTTTAAAATAATTTAATATCTTATATTGCACGCAACACCGACTTGGCTTGCGTTATACACAAGATTGAGTTTTTGCTAAACAACGCATTAGTATTATAATTATTTAAATAATATAATTATTTATAAATTAAATATTTTAATATGAATAGTAAAAAATAAACTTTAAATTTTATTTATAATGTTTTCACATAAATAAAACATATTTATAATGAAATGTATAATTTTTGTTAAAATAGTTATATATTTAGAAAAACTATTTTCTTAAAAGAACCAATTTTTATGTCCTTTTGTGAGCAATAATAAAATTAATTTTAGACACTACTAAAAAATTGAAATTGGTAAAATAGACTTCATTTGGATTCATAATATCAAAATTTTCTTAGGGTGAATTTTTTGTATTTTTATGAAAACATTCAATTTTTGATGAATAGTGAAAAACACTGCGTTATTGTTTAAAAACGAATTTTTATTTAAATAATAGTAATTATTATTTGAATTTATTTTAAAGTAAAAATAGATACATAATATCTATATTATTACAATTTAATTCATTGGAGTCATTTTATAATAATATTAGATATATAAAATTTTATTGAACTATTTAACGTCTTTTACCCACCTTATAGGCACATTTGCAAATTTTCATAAAATGTAATTTTACCACTTCTATAAATTGAATTTAAAAAATCTAAAAGACATGTTTGATATCATTAAGTAAAATTTTGTTCAATAAGATAAAAATAATTTTTTTTGAGTAGTAACTTTTTAATTTTATTTACCACGGTTAAAAGTAAATATGGCAATTAAAGGTAAAAATAATATTATAATAATATAAAATTACCCCAACACATGTATTAATTATATTGTATAAGTGTATTTAGAAAAATAATCAACCTTAGGACAAAATATGATCTTCTTTTATCCACTTGGATTAGATTCAGACATTTATTATATTTTATTTAAAGAAGTGTTAAAAGTGTTAAATTCAAATTTTATTAAATAAATAAATTTTAATATAGAGTTATACATGATATAAATTCTACTATAAATATTAATTAGAAATATAAAACGATTTACTACATCATAGTATTTTATTTATAATTTTTAGACATTAAATAATTAAATTTATTTATGACACAATGATGATACAGTAATTACCTTATTAATGAAAGATTAAAATAATTGATATTATAAACATTAAAATAAATTTAAATTGAAACTTTTGATTCAATAAAATAATTTTATAGGTGAATATGACATGTTAGGTTTGGTTCAAGGTATTTTTTTTGAAGTAATCAAGTTGTGATGACTTTCACAAAAACCAAATACTAAATAGTGTCAAAATTGACATAAATGAGTTTTTAAAAAAAATACTATTTTATTAAATTATATAATAGTCCTAAAAGTATAAGGTTCATAAAAAGGACTTAAATAATGTTCTATATGTCATTAATGAACCACTTGAGGTTATATTTCATTTTATAGTAAGTTTATTAACTATATAGTGTAAGAATACAAGAAGACATGGTAAGAGTTAAACTATTTAACTAAGAGATAAATCTAAATGATAAGGTTAATATGGTAACCTAAACTTGTCTAAACCTATTGTTTGAGAGTATTTTGACCCATAACAAAATTATCCTAGAAATAAATTCACTTAGAGCTATTAGAAACCAAAAACGGTTTTATAATAAATTAACATTTCTTGCTTTTCTTAAAGTGCCCCTCATCTCTCTTATAAAAGGGTACTTCCCCTTCTCTTAAATTCACACCTCCAAAGACATTTGGATATACCAAAACCTTACAAAATATCCTCCCATATACCCTCAATTCATCCTAGAGGACTTAATTTGATCATAAATCCAACCTAAGGATCCCTTTTATTCAAATCAAAAGGAAGCACCCGAAGAAGAGGTAATTATTTCATCACATCTTTCTAAGTTCTTTTCCTCTTCCACTTCCTATTTCTTTGTTGTATCCATACCGAAACAATAAATCCAATACCTTATACATTCTGTTATGTTATTATAAATATGGAACAACCATATTCATTATTCTATCCATCCTATGAATGACAAAGTCACCATACGTGTGTACGTCCGGCTTACCATCTCCACGTCGTGGTGTAGTTTATTATTCAACACTTCATTATTTGGATGTGTATAATAACGAGTATAGTTAATTTTAATAATTAATATAACATGTTAATGATTTTTTTATATATAATATACCATCCAATTAAACACAGTTTCACCATCAATAAAATGATATTGTCGCTCGGGCGTACGTACGACTTACCGTCTCCACGACACGATGTGATTCATCTTCAACGATCACCCTTCAAGAATTTATATATATATATATATATATTGATTAATTATGAGGTATATGAAATAATATTTCAACTGGAATAATATATATAAATATATGTCATTTAATTCTATACTAAATGATAAGAAAACCGAAACAACGTTCATGCATACGTACGGACTACCATCTCCATGAACAATGTTTCCATTTCATATATCTATCTATTATACATATTTATATTCTAAATATATATGATATATAAGTCATTTTTTATATTTTGGAAGTATGTAAATCATTATCTAAGTGATACGATCAAGAATAACCAGTTAAAACACATACGATAAAGAAAGAAACTATTACCCGAAATGTTTCTTTAACATGGAAATTATTATTAAATGGGTAGTGTAAAGTCATAAATGAATCATATTTGATATCATAAATATTAATATGGTTTTGTTATAATTTAATAACATATTATGGTCATTATATAGTTAAACATACCATTGACTGAAGGAAAGTACAAGGTAATGGTTAATTCCTCAATATCATTATTATCTGAGATTGTTTATGTGTAAGTATTTTCTAGGACATATTTATCATCCATGTCCATGTTTCATAAAAAAATTTTCAAAAGGAATATTTTAATTTTTATTGAAGGTACAATTTAACTATATGATCATTTTAAATGTTTTAAAGATTTATTTTTCTAAATCTATTTAATTAATGTCTATATTTTCAAAATGATTTTAAGGATTTATTTATATGGACATGATTGTTTTAAAATGTTAATTAATTTAAAAAGTTTCAAAGTGGAATGGGAAAATTTTATTCAAAAATATCTTTTGAATGAAATCTTTTATAAATTGTGTGAATTTTAAATGATTTCATGAAAAATGGATATTTCCCTCAAAGAGTTTTACTGATTATTTCCAACTATGTCAACATCCTTTATTGGATATTATTCTTGATTGAGGTTGATTTATTATACTACAATATTCCATATTGTATTGAATGAGTTATGATATTTTTGAATGTGGATGTGTTATTTTTATTCCATTCATGTTTTATGGTTATATTATTGACATTTCATATGCTATTTTTAATACGAATGTTTATGTGATGTTTCAACATTTTCATATGAGGAATGAATTGGACTTAGTAAGTGATGGGTGAGGCCCGATATAGCCCCTCAATACATTGGTAGGTATTATGAGACAAACTAGTGTCTTGGAACAAAGACTTGAAAAAATTTAAATTTAGGGTCTTGGCACGAGGCCTTGACTTTGTGATTAAGATGTCAGACATTATGCATTCCATCATTATGAGATTAGTTATTAATGTTACATGTGATTATTCGACTAGTATAATATCCATGTGAATAAGTAAATGGAATTATTTGATTTATATTTTCTATATTATGCTAAATTTTATGTTTAAAGGTCTTGCGTTTCAATTTTATACCTTTTCATAAAATTTTATGATTATTTATGATAGCTTTCAATATAATGTTTATCCTTACTGAGCATCTGATCTCACCCCTTTCTTATGTTTTATTTTCCCAGAATGCCAAGAAGTGTATTATGTTTTATATGTAGATTTAAGCTAAGACAATAATGGCGTTCTTAAAGGATTATCTATGCTGTATTTTATGCTAGAAATTATAATGTTATGTTCTTGTATGTAATCTATTTTCCAAGATTGCTAAACTAATTGGTCCTTCGGGACTTGATTCCTTGAAATCATGCCAATGTATTAAAATAATTCACTGGCTCTAGGCTTCTGGGGTCAGTTCCTTACACGCTGCACATGTATATGTATATATTTCAAATTAAGTTTGAACTTTAAATTATATATTTAAAAATTAAAATTGGAACAAGTGGTGATTTTATTTGAATTAAATTTTTTAATAGAATTATTTTAATTCAAATAACTTACTTGACATAAATTTATTGTAAAATTTATTTTAATTAAAAATTTAATATTGCATGTCGACTAATCACGAGTATGACCTTCCAATGTATGTATGAGATTTTATTTAATTAATTAATTATTTCAATGACAGGTAATTAATTATTTAAATAATATGGTCTGCGCATCGTCAGTTTTTCTTGTTTAATATGTATAAGGATATGTGTTCCTAAATAAAAGTTATTTATCAGTATTATGAATTCTAGAGAACCCCTTGATAGTTTCTTAGTATTTTTATACTATAACGAGGAAAATATAAGATGCATACCACATCAATATGAGGCAGTATCCCATATGAGATGTGAAAATATTAGACTAGGGAGTGAGCTGTGATACTAGTCAAGACTCAACTCAGGTATTATACCCCTAGGTTATGGTTGGTCCATTGAGCTTCAATGGATCAAAAAATAATAGATTATCCAGATTAGTCACATATTATATTTAATTTATACATTGTTTATTATTTTTAGGAATTTTCAAGAGAGTGATCACATATAATAATAAACTAAAATGCATAGATTAAATCAATTTGTGACATGATGAATATTTTTCCATTTATTTCATAGTCATCTATGAGTGTGATTACACAGTATGCGCATGTTATATAGGAAATTTTTTCATTATTTAATAAATAATAAAAACTCTCAATGAAAATATTAAGTCATAAACACTTTACATCATTTGAATTTGAACACGACCAGGTGTATTGGGTGCTTGTTAGCCCTAGTTGAGAGTGCCTCCTAATACTGAGAAGTTCTTATGAGAGTGATGATTTGACTTAACTTAAAATTATAGAAAATAAGTAACCAAAGATATATTGTTTCATCTTTAGAGTAAAATATTTATTAAATCAAGTTTATGATTCTATAAGCTGGGAATTCACTCAACAGATCAAGGAGCCCAAGTTAATGCAGTTGAACAGTCAAATGCCTACCTTTAACTCTTCCAATAGTGGTGTATCCAAAGCTTGTAGACTATGAGAATAGGTTTTAAGGATCATATCCACTATAATAATAAAGTGAAAGAGTATTCTTATTGAAGTAGTGAGAATACTAGGGTTCAATAAAAAGTATGAGATATTTAATGATTTATATAATCGATAATGTCTAATTAGTAATCAAGATAAAATAACTAATCTAACAGATTTTGTTTTTGTAGAAAATGGAATGTAACACAAAAAACACACTACAATTTATATTGGAAAAATTCAATGTCCTCACTAGTATGAGTTTCCAATAGTATTATAGGTGATTGCACACAATACTACAATATAGGAAACTCAAGGTACTGGTGTCCCCAATACCAATTAAGCCACCTCAGGAAGAGAGGGTGAGAAAAATGCTTGCAGGAGACTCATGTATGACATATTTTATGTTTATATCATAATTATATCATCAACATCCAATGTGATTTGGGGATACAACATTAGGACATGGATGTTTTTACATGTTTTCTCATCTCTGAGATGCATGCACATAGGTAGTGAAGCGAGATATGAATGAGTGATCATTACACAGGATATTTTTAAATTGAAATATGGATTAAAATGTTTCAATACATACCATTCTTATATTTTTATCACCAACTTTCCCCATATTTTTTTAATATCACAAAATGAACAGTATGGAGAAAATGCTTCGGTACCTTTTCGGTAAGGTTCAACAAGTAAATAAGAACTTAAATAAGGTCTTAGTTATTATGGTGAACAAGTTGAAAGACAAGGTGAAAAGGACAATGAAAAGTGTGATAACAAAGGAAACTTTGTAATGTCCTTTAAATAAAAGAGGAAATGAATTGTACAAGAGGTTATTTTCTTTGCATGACTTGAGATTAATCCTTAAGAGTTTAAATGCAATGAACATAATCGAAGAAGAAAGTAATAACTTATTCTCTAGGTATATCCATCAATTGTAAGTAATATTTTAGTTTTACTTATTGGGTGTTGAATACAATGTTCCTATCACATATGTGTATTTAAATATAGTAACCAAGTAATTATATAAAAGTTACAATAATTAAGATAAATTCTACAAGAAGTTGAGAAAGGGTGTTTCCTAAGTTAGCGGAGAGAAGTAAACTACTTATCATTTCCAAGATTAATGATTATAGCTGAAATTTTGTTAAGTATTACCGAAACATTAATATCATGTTTCCAATGGAAACAATGATACATTATTCCAGTTTTGGGGTGAGTTTTTCCTTTTTGTGTTTTTAATACTAAAATAATAGTTCTGTAATGCTTGAATCATTGGCAATACCTGATGAATATAAAATTTAAGAATTATATACCCAGTTGTTGAAAGATAAAACTTTTTTCAAGAAAAACTAAGTATTTTTCAAGGATATGCCTGATATGGTTTTTTAATCTTTATACTTAAAGACCTTATGTATTATCGAAACACTTATGTACTTAGTTTGGATAAAGAAAACTTTAGAAATAAAGGTTAGTCACAAATCTTTCAGAATTAGTTCAACTAGAGAGCATGAACTATTACAAGTTTAAGTTAGTGTTAAATATAATTCACAAGATTCCTTTAAGTTTGTTTAAAGAATATAAAAGTACAGTATGGTATGTACATGATCATAAGATATGAGTTGATTCGAGCTGATGTGACGAAGAACATCATGACCAAGAATTCATCAATCAATATATTGTAGTGAGAAGTAATTCCTAAACACACATTACCTTATCCACATCAAATCTATGATGCTAATAAGGGTGACCAATTATGAGTTTTATAAAAAAATTGATCATTTAAATGTATCATGGAGTAATTCCTAAATGCATATTTCCTTATACACATCAATGTCATGGTGTAAGTAAAAGGATAATCAACGTTAAAAATCATATGCATTGAAGATACTTCTATTTTTCGAGACATGTTTCGTAAATAAATACATTATACCATAACTATATGAAAAATATTTTGAAAAATGGATATCATATGAGTTACAGTATGATGTAAATCCACTATATCTTAAGAATATGTGTTTATAGGTAAAGAGTTTGTTAGGATATAAACATACTTACATCCAGAGAAACATAATGTGAACCTATTTCAATTATCCTAATGTATTCTATGGATATTATAAAAGACCCTTAGATAGAAAACTTATTGTCAAGTAAAAGAATACATTTCTATAAAAGGGTGAACATATCTATTTGAGATAGTGGGAAAAAGATTTACATGGATTTAGTCAATAAAAAAGATGCACAAATAATTGGCGTAGGAACATGTTACACAAAATCTAGTGGAAAAGGAATTTTCTAGGGACACGTTCTATGTAGGAAGGATAAAACCATGGAAATGTTTTTACATTCACTACAGCTGGTGTTACATTATTCCTTGAGAATAATAACTCCTACAGGTAAGTAGTATATAGAGATCTACTAATATTGAAAAGATTAATTAAAATTTAATAACAGATTCCATGTATCAAAGTGAAGGGGTTTATTATTTTGAATACTATGGTGGTTATTCAAGTGAGACTATACATGGATGATATAAGCATAGTACCAATAAGGCTCAACTGGAAATTCCAAATCATTATTACTAAATGCATTATAATTTCACTTGTATTAGATACTTTCTATGGTACTTAAATCAAGCATTAGATGTCAAGACCACCAATCATGGAAGGTTTCTATATAATGCAACCGGAAAGGGTTGGTGACACCATAGAAAACCAATAAGGGGTTTAAGTTACCAAAATCCAGTTTTGGATTGATGTAAGAAAACAAGATCATAGAATATTCATTTAGAATGAATTTTTCCATGTGTCAAAAATATATTAGTGGGAGTGCCATGGTTTTTCAAATAAAATATGTTTATTAACATATGAAAAATAGTTATTGGTATTACAGTTACATAATACCATAAAGAAATAAAATCTCTATAGATTGAATTAAAGTACCAACCTAAATTCTAGGGAACATGATATACTAAATTAGATCTAATGGTTTCTTAGACCTAGTCAATATCACATATATTGAAAAGTTATTAAAAAATTAAAGTTGTAAGAATTTGAGAGATAATTATTACCAATGTTACATGTCATAAATATCTCAAAGAGGACATGTACGAGACATAGTAGGAGATTAATGTGGTGAGTTGAATTATATATGCTTCTGCGATGGATCAATCACACATACCATATAATTTACAATAAATGATATTTCCAATATATGCTTTATGGTAGGAAAATATTAGTTATATTCATGAGAAGTTCAAGGGAATAATTTAGAACTATCCAATTGTACTAGAGAAATTATAAAGGATATATACATGACATCTGGAGAGGAATGAATACTAGTTATATGGGGGCACAAACTAGTCTTCCTTTGGATAAATATGATCCAATATCATATTCAAGATAAGGTAATAAAAAATAAAATATAATTCAAGCTATTGGTAGACATATCTACAAATACTGAGTACGTTGCAGCTTCTCAAGCAGATAAAGAAGCAATTTCAAAAATTCAATGATTTTTTCTGGCTCTTGGAATCTCACCTAGTAACCAAAGTTTTATCATGATGGTAATTATTATACTTGTACTATCCAATAGGTAAAGTTTAGACAATAGACAAGAGGATATATACTCAGGGTTTACATATCTTGAGGGGTATTATGCAAGAAGGTGAGGTTGAAAATAGCTGAATAACCACATAGAGAAGATGTGGTAGGCCCATGAATAAAGCTATAACTCAATAGAAATATGATCTTATCATGTGAGAGCTAACAAGGATAGTTAGAAAGTTGGATCTAGTGGAAGTGAGAGTTTTTTAATATTAGATTCTCTAGAACCAACTTGAATAGTACTTTTAGATTACTATATCATGCATACAATGAGTTATTCCTAATGTACTCTTACCAAATAGTGTTGATATTTATGCATCCACTATTTACATGATAATGTCTATAGATTATTTTTCGTATCAAAATGTTATAGTAGTTCCCAAGCTGTAATGAGAACCTTGAGATAATTTGATATTAATTTTAAACATAAGTCCAATAGTCTAGATACATCATACTAGCTAGACACTGTTTATTTATGACTATCAGGTTTTGAGGGATAATAAGCATTGAGACTTCTTCTCATGAAGTTCTCATTTGGTGATCTTTAGTTGGTGTGATCAGAAGGACAAACCCTTCAATAGTAACATCGCATTTTTTGGGTGTCATTGGTTATTCCTATCTATGAACATGTGTATTGGTCACCTGACTTGAGATCATTATCAATGTGTTCCATTTGATCACATACTTTGATGTAAGGTAAAACAATGAAATTGAAGTCATGGAGAGGTATCTTGTGTTGGGTGCATCATTATTGGTGTGACATTGTTTGAATGTTTAAGATAATTTTTTTCATTTCTGAGTTAAGGAAGTGACATCTTGGGCCCAATTAATTAGGATAGTAATACCTTTACTAAATCCAAGGCCATGGTAGAAGAAGGTAAGTCCGTCCAGTAAGGTCAATTAATAATAAAATAATAAAGTATGATGACACAAAGTGTGCATCTCACTTTATAATATATCTCGAGACAAATAGATTATATTACATAGAGTGTATTCGTAGGAAGGTTTTCATTATTATGACTATTCCTTATCTCTTTAGGGGCTTTGATGGGTTACTAGACTCCATTACTAGTCTATTAATATTACTCACTACTATTGAGATAATGGAATGAAGGGTCACACACATAAGCATATTCAAAAGTATGACCTATTCTGATGAATAGGAGTATAAGACATGGTGGTCCCCACCATGGGGTCTGAGATATGTCCATGAATACATGATTTTTATGTAATTAATAAATTCATATTATTTAAGTTTAGAATAATTGGTACTGAATTTATTTATTAAATTTATTTATAAGTATTATAGTACATATATGAAAAATATTATATGAATGAATATTATTTTAATATTCAAGGTTTTTTTAATATTTATGGGAAAGAAAAGTTGATTTAATGACTTAATTTTATCACATAATATATTTTAATATATTATAGGTAAGTGATAAAATCATAAATGATGTTTATGACTCATTTAGTTGGTCATAAGATGTCATTTATGACTTAGGTAGTATGTATTAAATATTCGGGGTCAAATACCCTTTTTGGGTATTTTGGAAACTCACTATAAAAGGGAGGAAGAGGCTCTCATGGATATGTCTATTCACTATGAAATAAATTAGATCCTATCTCTCATCTCCCACTTTCTAGATAGAGGAGATCCCATTCCAAGCACTCAATCACTGTTCTTCTTTGCAGATCTGTGGAATGATGTAGTAGTGATTGTCAGGACATCAAAGGCGTCATTAGATCTCCACGCTAGCACCTATAATATGATGATCGACATTCCCATGGAATTTATAATCATGTGTGGAATATCTATAAGGGTTTGAATTTGGATTGTTCAATAAATGATCATTGATGAAAAGAAAATTTCAAGTGCGAATTCAAATCAAAAGAGGTAATTACTGTTTCAATTTTTGTGTTTAAAATTAATTATGTGAATATCCTTAGGCTTTACCAGATCTGATTTTCACCAGTGATGACATAGTTACATCGATCATCGGTGAAATTTTTTAAATCCCCAACCCACTGGCTTCCACTACATGCCTCGATACCTAGAGTGGGTTTGGGTGGGTCATTCCAGACCCACTCAATCTTTTTCAAGGTACATGGGGCCTGAGAAAAAATATATATATACATATGTATATATATTTATATATTTCAAAATAAGTTTGAATTTTGAAATATATATTTAAAAATTAAAATTGGGACCAATTGGCGATTTTATTTGAATTAAAATTTTTAAAAAATTTATTTTAATTCGAATAACTTACTTGACATAAATTTATTGAAAAATTTATTTTAATTGAACAATTAATATTGCATGTTTACTGATCATGATCATGACCATCCAATGCATGTATGAGCTTTTAATTATTTAATTAATTATTTCGATGACATATAATTAATTATTTAAATAATATGTTCTTCACATTGTTAGTTTTTCTTGTTTAATATGTATAAGGACCTGTGTACCTAGAAAAAAGTTATTTATCTGTATTATGAATTCTTGAGACCCCCTTGCTAGTTTATTAGTATTTTTGTACTATGATGAAGAAAATATAAGATGCATACCACATCAAGATGAGGCGGTATCCCATTTGAGATGTGGAAACATTGGACTAGGGAGTAAGCTGTGATACAAGTCAAGACTCAACTCAGGTATTATACTCCTAGGTCATGGTTGGTCTATTGAGATTAAATGGATCAACCAATAATAGATGCTCAAGATTAGTCACATAGTATATTTAATTTATGCATTGTTTATTATTTTTATGCATTTTCAATATAGAGTGATCGCATAGAATAATAAACTAAAATGTATAGATTAAATCAATTTATGACATGATGAATTTTTTTCTATTTATTTCATAGTCATCTGTGATTGTGATCACATAGTACATGCATGTCAGATAGAAAATGATTTCATTCTTCAATAAATAATAAAAACCCTCAAAGAAAATATTAAGTCATAAACACTTTCCATCATTTGAATTTGAACACAACCAGGTGTGTGGGGGTACCTGTTATCCCTAGTTGAGGGTACCTCCTACCACTGAGAAGTTCTTATGAGAGTGATGAGTTGACTTAACTAACAATGATATATAATAAGTAACCAAAACTATATTATTTAATCTTTAGAGGAAAATATTAATTAAATCAGGTTTATGATTTCAGAAGTTGATACTTCACTCAATAGATCAAGGAGCCACGAGTTAATGTGGTTGACCAGTCAAACACATACCTTTAACTCTTCTAGTAGTGGTGTATCCAAAGATTGCATACTATGAGAAGAGTTTTTAAGGATCCTATACACTATAATACTAAAGTGATAGAGTATTCTGATTCTAGTAGTGAGGGTACCAGGGTTTGATAAAATAGTATGGGACATTTAATGATTTAAATAATTGGTAATGTATAATCGGTAATCAAGATAAAACATCTAATATGATAGATTTTTCTTTTGTAGAAAATGGAATGCAACACCAGAAACACACTACAATTTATATTGGACAAATTCAATGTCCTCACTAGTATAAGTTTTCAAGAGTAGTATAAGTGATTGCACATAATAATATAATATAGGAAACTCAAGGTTCTGGTGTCCCCAATACCTATTAAGACACCTCAGGAAGAGAGGGTGAGAAAAATGCTTACAGGAGACTCATATATGACATATTTTATGTTTAAATAATAATTCTATCATCTAAATTCGATATGATTTGTGGATACAACATCAGGATATGGATTTTTTTTATATGTTTTCTCATCTATGAGATGCATGCATGGAGGCAGTGAAGTGATATATGAATGAGTGATCATTACACTAGATAAGTGTAAATTGAAATATGGATTATAATCCTTCAATACATACTATTCTTATATTTTTATCACCAAATTTCTCCAGATTCGTTTAATATCACAAAATGAACTGTATAGAGAAAATGATTTGGTACCATTTGGGTAAGGTTTTTCAAGTACATACTAACTTAAATAAAGTCTTAATTATTATGTTCACAAAGTTGAAAATGACAATTAAAAGTGTGATGATAAAGAAAAATTTGTATTGTTCTTCAAAGAAAAGGGGAAAGGAATTATACAAGAGTTTATTTTCTTCGCATGACATGAGATTAATCCTTAAGAGTTTAAATGCAATGAAAAAAAATAAATAAGAAAGTAATAACTTGTTCTTCAGATATATCCTTTAATTGTAAGTAATGTTTTAGTTTTACTTGGGTATTGAATACAATATTCCTATCGCTTATGTGTATTTAAATATAGTAACTAAGTAAGTATAGAAACATTACAAGAAGTAAGATAAATTCTCTAAGTGGCTAAGAAAGGGATATTCTTAAGTCAGTGGAGATAAGTACACAACTTCGCATTTCCAAGATTAATGATTATAGTTGAAATTTTTATAAGTATTACCAAAACATTAATCTCACGTTTCCAATAGAAAAAATGAGACATTATTCCAGTTTTGGAATGAATGTTTTTTGTGGTGTTTAATACTCAAAAAATAGTTCTGTAATGCTTAAATCATTATCAATACCTGATGAATGTAAAATTTAAGAATTATATACCCAGTTTTAGAAAGAAAAAACTTTATCAAGAAAAACTAAATATTTTTCAAGGATATTCCTGATATGGTTTTTTAATCTTCAGAGTTAAAGACCTTATGTATTATTGACACACTTATGTACTTAGTTTTGAAAAAAAAACTTTGGAAATAAAGGTTAGTCACAAATCCTTTTGAATTAGTTAAACTAGAGAGCATGAACTATAAAAAGGTTGATATAGTGTTAAATATACTTCATAATATTACTTTAAGTTTGTTTAAAGAATGTGAAAGTAGAGTATGGTATGTACATGGTTAGAAGATACGAGTTGATTTGAGGTGGTGTACCAAAGAATATCATGACCAAGAATTCATCAATCATTATAATTTAGTGTTGAGTAATTCCTAAACACATATTACCTTATCCAAATCAAATCTATGATGCTAATAAGGAGGATTAATGATGAGTTTTATATAAAATAATTGATCATTTAAATGTATCATGAAGTAATTCTTAAATTCATATTTCCTTATACACATGAATTTCATGGTGTAAGTAAAAGGAGAATTAATGTTAAAACTCATATGCATTAAATATACTTCCATTTTTTGATACATGTTTTGCAAATAAAGACATTATACCATAACTATATCCAAACTATTATGAAAAATAGATATCATATGAGTTATAGTATGATATAAATCCATTTTATCAAAAGAATATGTGTTTAGAGGCAAAGAGTTTGTTAGGATATAAAAAAACTTACATCAAGAGAAACATAATGCGAATCTATAACAATTATCCTAATGCATTCTAAGGATATTACAGAAGACCCTAAGATATAAAAGTTATAGTCAAATAAAAGACTATATTTCTATAAAAGGGTGAGCATATCTATTTCATATAGTGGAAAAAATATTTACATGGATTTAGTCAATGTTAAAGATGAAAAAATAATTGGCATAGGAAGAAGGTACACAAGAGCTAGTGTAAAAGGATTTTTCTAGGGACACATACTGTGTAGGAAAGATAAAACCATGGAAATGTTTTTACATTCACTGTAGCTAGTGTCACATTATTCCTTGAGAATAATAAATCCTACAAGTTAGCACTATAGTTATATTAGCTAAGATTGACAAGATTAATTAAAATTTAATAAAGGATTCTATGTATCAAAGTGAAGGGGTTTATTATTTTTAATACTATGGTGGTTATTCAAGTGAGACAATACATGGATGGTACAGGAATAGTACCAATAAGGCTTGAATGGTAATACCAAGTCATTATTCCTAAATCCATTAGAATTTCACTTGTATTAGATAATTTTTATGTTCATTAAATTGGGAATTAGATGTCAAGATCACCAATCATGGAAGGTGTCTATATGATGCAACCAGAAGGGGTTGGTGACACCATAGAATACCAATTAGGGGTTTAAGTTACTAAAATACAGTTTTGGCTTGATGTAAGAAAAAAAGATCATAGAATATTCATTTGGAATGAATTTTTCCATGTGTAAAAAATATGTTAGTGGGAGTTCCATGGTTTTCTAAGGAAAATATGTTTATTAACATATGGAAAATAGTTATTGGTCTTACAGTTAGTTAATACCAGAGATAAAGAAACTCTATATAGACTCACATAAAGTAGCAACCTAAATTATAAGAAATAGGATATACTAAGGTAGATCTAATAGTTTCTTAGACTTAGTCAATAGTACATATACTGAAAAGTAATTAAAAAATACAAGTTGTAAAATTTTGAGAGAGAATTAATACTAATGTTACATGTCATAAATCTCTCAAAGAAGACATTTAAGAGACATATAAGAAGATTAATGTGATGAGTTGAATTATATATGCTTCTAAGATGTATCAATCACACATACCATAATATATAAAAGAAATGATGTTTCCAACATATGATTTATAGTAGCAAAATATTAGTTATATTCATGAGAACTTCAAATATTTTAGACAAAACTCTCCAATTGTACTAGAGAAAGTACAAAGGATATATAACTGACATGTGGAGAGGAATGAGTACTAGTTATAAGGGGGAAGGAACAGTTTTCCTTTGGATCAATATGATCCAATATCATAGTCAATCTAAGGTAAAGATCAAGAAAACTCATTCAAGATAGTGGTATACATATCTACAAATACCGAGTGCATTGTGGCTTCTTAGGAAGCTAAAGAAGCAATTTCAAAAACATAATGATTTTTTCTGGCTCTTGGAATCTCACCTAGTAAGAAAAGTTTTATCATGGTGATAATTATTCTACTAGTACTATATAATATTTAAAGTTTAGATAGTGGACAAAAGGAAATATACTTAGAGTTTGCATCTCTTGAGGGGTCTTACTCAAGAAGGTGATGTCAAAAATACCAGAATAGCCACATAGAAAAGATGTGGTAGGACCATGAATAAAGCTATAACTCAACTGAAACATGATCTTATCATGTGAGAGCTAACAAGGATAGTTAGGAAGTTGGATCTAGTGCAAGTGAAAGTGTTTTAATAGTATATTTCCTAGAACCAACTTGAATAGTACTTTTAGATTACCATATCATGCATATAGTGAGTTATGCCTAATGTACTCTTACCAAATAGTGTTGATATTTCTACATCTAATATTTACATGATAATGTCTATAGATTATTTTTAATATAAAAAGGTTATATAAATTCCCAGGCTATAATGTGAACCTTAAGATAATTTGACATTAATTTTAAACATAAGTCCTATGGTCTAGATACATCAAACTAGTTGGACATAGTTTATTTATGACTGTCAGGTTCTGGGGGATCATAAGCATTGATACTTCTTCTCATAAATCTTGCACTTGGTGATATCTAGTTGGTGAGATCATGAGTAAAATCCCTCCAATAGGAACACTACATGTTTTGTGTGTCATTTGTTGTTCCTGTATATGAACATGTGTATTGGTCACCTGACTTGAGATCATTATCAATATGTTCCATTTGATCACATAATTTGATGTAAGGAAAAAAATGAAATTGAAGTCATGGAGAGGTAGCTTGTGTTGGGTGCATCATTAGTGGTATAACATTGTTTGAATGTTTAAGATAGAATTTTTGATTTCTGAGTTGAGGATGTGATATCTTGGGCCCAATTAATTAGGATAGTTGCGCCTTTACTAAATCTAAGGCCATAATAGAGTAAGGTAAGTCCATCCAATAAGGTCAAAAAAATGAAATAATATAGTATAATGACACAAAGTGTTCATCCCACTTTATAATATATGTCAATACAAATAGATTATATTACTTGGAGTGTGTTTGTAGGAAGGTTTTCATTGCTATAACTATTACTTATCTCTTTAGGGGCCTTGCTGGGTTGAAGACTCTACTCATAGTTTATGAATAATAGTAATTGATATTGAGATAAGGGCCTATAGTGTCACACACATAAGCGTATTCAAAAGTATGACCTATTCTGATAAATAAGAGTATAAGACATGGTGGGCCCAATCACGGGGTCCGAGACATGTCCAAGAATACATGATTTCCAAGGAATTAATAAATTAATATTATTTGTGTTTAGAATAATTGGTATTGAATTTATTTATTAAATTAATTTACATGTATTAAAGTAAATATATGAAAAATATTATATGAATGAATATTATTTTAATATTCAAGGTTTTTTTAATATTTGTGGGAAAGAAAAGTTGAGTTAATGACTTAATTTTATCACATAATATATTTTAATATATTACATGTAAGTGATAAAATTATAAATGATGTTTATGACCCATTTAGTTGGTCATAAGATTCTGTTTATGACTTATGTAATAAGTATTAAATATTCGGGACTGGAGACCCTTTTTGGGTATTTTGGAAACTCACTATGAAAGAGATCCACTCTCTCCTCTCCTTCTTTCTAAATAGAGGAGATCTCATTCCAAACACTCTATTACAATTCTTCTTCATAGATTAGTGGAATGATGTTGCAGTGATTGTTAGTACATCGAATTCATCATTAGATATTTTCACTAGCACCTATAATCTGACGATCGACATTCCCATGGAATTTTGAAGCATGTGTGGACGATTTAGAAGGGTTTGACTTTGGATCATTCAAGAAATGATCATCGATGAAAAGATGATGTTAAGTGAAAATTCAGATCAAAATAGGTAATTATTGTTTTAAATTTTGTGCTTAAAATTCATCACATGAAGATCCTTAGGCTTTACCGATGATGCACTTCACCAGCGATGACATAGTTACATCAATAATTGGTGAAAAATTTTAAATCCCCGACCCACTGGCTTCTACTGCACGCCTCAATACCTGTAATTATTTATGTTTTATTGTCATCCATTTATATATTCCCTTTTTATGATATTAGTTATATGACATATTTGATTATTGTTTATCTTTTCTATATTATTCATTCTTTGTTTATTATATGATAACTTATATTGTACTATTTTCATTACTGATCATTTGATATCACCATTTATTATATTTTCCTTTCCCTAGGATAACAATAAGGGATATATAAATGATTTCAGGGATATACTAGAAGAAATAATAAAATTATCATAAAAATTTTATGTTGTATTTCATGTTTTCAAATGTAACGTGAGAATCATGTATGTATCTAGTCTCCCAAGACTGCTAAACTATATAATCCTTAAAGACGTGATCCCTAATATATTGTGACAATGTAGTAAAATAAAAATTTCCTCTAAGTTATTAGAGTCAGGGTGTTACCTGGAAAACCAGTTGATCAATTTTTTTAGAGGAATGATCAGAAGTTTGTAGTATTTTACTGCTAGTAGACCATATTTAATGTTTAGTGTTTTTATGTGTGCAATATTTCAAGATGATATAGAGAAAAGTCAATTAAAATATGTAAATAGAATTATAAATTATATTAATGATATAATGAATATTGGTTTATTTTATCGAGGGAAGACATCTTTTTATTTGATTAGTTATTGTGATTCTGATTTTTGAGGATATAAGATTGAAAAAAAGTACCAGTGGTATGTTACATTTTCTAGGTAAAAGTTTATTTTAATGGATTTTAAGGAAATAGTTATTAGTTTCTTTATCTACAACTGAAGATGAATAAATATCTTCTACCTGTTTTTGTGCTTAGATTTTATAGATTCAACAAACTTTATCCGATTTTGATACACATTTTGAGAAGATGTTGACTATGTGTGATAATTCTTATTCTATATCATTTTTGAATAATCGTTTTCATTATTCTATAACCATGTATATAAAATTTATATATCATATTATTAAAAATCATGTTCCGAATAGAGATATCAATTTAGAGTTCGTTCCTACATATGAACAACTTCTAAACATTTTTATTAAACCTTTATATTCTGAAAATTTTGAAATAATTAAATACGATCTTGGTATATGGAAGTATTATTTTCTCTACAACAATTTTTTGAATCCATTAGATAAATAAATAGGGATTATAATCTGCCATGCTATTTATTTTTCATGAAATTTGATTATCATTATTTCATGGAAACTTGAAGTACATGAAGGGTTTTTTACTTGATGGGTGAACACTAACACATTCTATAAGAAGAATACATGGATTTCAAGGAAATATATTTGTTTATTTCTTAATAATTTATTTATATTTTTAATTATTATTTATTTTAAGGGAGTTATTCTATTTGAACTATTGAAGCATGTTGTTTTTTAATAAAAGAGATGTTTTATGAGCATGTTGTGATCATGTTTGTTATTTATTGCATGATTTCTATTTGAACATGTTTTTTCTATTGTTTAAAAGATGCACTTCATTATTTTTATCTTTTGGATATTTAAAAAAAAGTGAGAGAGTAATTTTGAGTTTTTCAATTTAAAAAAAAGGTAGAATATTGGATGGATCCTTACATATTTGATTTAATTATTTTGATAATTACAGTTTTACCCTCACTCTATTATTTATTTTTTATCTTTATTATTATAATTATTATTTATAATTTTTATCCATTATTATTATTATCTATTATTATTATTATTATGTTATTATCACATTTTTGTGTTGAAGTTTTTTCCTAAGGAAAAAAACTTACGCATCCTTGGAGTTAGTAATAAAACTTTACATTTTTATTTTTTTTGACAAAGTATAGATTATTATGACTGGGAAGAAAATATTATATATAAAAAGTTTTACCAATTTAAGTATCTTATTCCTGAAAATAATATTACATATCTTCAGCACTGTGAGTTTATTGAAAGAGAAAAACTTACATTTCTCAATGGAGTATGAAAATATATTACTCATTGTATTTTTTATTACATATTTGAAATGTGGATAAGGGAATTATATCACACTTCTTCGTTGAAGTTCAGAAAATTTTATGAAATGATAGAATTATAAATTTTTGTAAGTCAAATATATTATGTATAAAGTTTGGAAGGATGTTACACATTACAACAAAGAAGAAAAATATGTTACGTATTCATTGAGTTGATATTTTCATTAAGGAAAATATGGTATGTATTTCTATAAAGTCTGAAGAATATATTACATATGATAACTATAATAACTTTTTTTATATATTGGAAAAGTTTTTATTGAATGATTAATAATTTTATATATAGATTTAAAAGTTATACTTTTAGTAGTTATGATTTTCAGATAATATATTCTTCACACAATAGAGTATTTTATATTTTTTTCTTCACACCTTTTCCCCATAAGTATTTATTATTCTACACATATTTAAATAAATATTTCCAGCACCAAATTATAGAAACTATTTCAAAGTGCGAACAAATATCTCATATTTTGGAAACCATGAATGATCTAATTGTCGAACAAGAACTTAGAAACATCATGGATAGAACATTAGAGAGTTGTTATGTAACATCCCAAGTAATTAATGAATAATATATATTTTTATCTATGTCTATTAGTGAATTAGATAGTGTTTTAGAGGCTTAAAATGAGAATAAATCCAATCTTAAGCATGGAATAAACTAATATTTTTAAAAGATTGTTTTACTGCCTTTTGATGGCAAACCATTTTTAAATCTATCTTTTGACAATTTTATAAGATATGTTTGTCAAAATAAACTTATTCTTTATGATTGGGACATAAAAATTTACTTTTTGTGAACTTTTTGTATTTTTCCGATAAAGTTCATTTTTTAATGAATTGTGAAAAATGTTGTATTTTAATTCAAAACCTCTTTTTAATCTAATTTATTTATATGATTAGATTATATTTTGAATTGGTTTTTAAGTTAAATTAGAATATATTTTTACCATTTAATCCAACGGTGGTCATTGGAATCAATTTCACTTTGAAATTGGACTTAAACTAGTGTCAATCTTTTGATACTTATTGTTTCATAAAAACACGCTATTTGTCGTGACAGCGGGAATTAATTATTAAATTAATTAATGTAACTTATATGATTTGAATTTTTTAAAATAGACATCATTTTTGAATTCAGAATATCAAATATAGCTTAGGGTGAAGTTTTGGTATTTTTCTGAAAAACTTCAATTTTTGATGAATAGTGAAACCACTAAGTGGTAGTTAAAGAAACTGATTTTTCATTTAAATGAAACTTTGCCACTTCTGTGATTTGATTTTAAAAAACACTACATACATGGTTTTCATTGAGAAGTAAAATGTGGTTCAATGAGATTAAAATAATTTTTTGGTGAATAGTAACTTTTAAGTTTTTAATCGCGATTAGAGGTAATTAGTATAATTTAAGGTAAAAATAATGTTATAATAAAATGAAAATACCTAGACACATGTCCTACCCTTATTGGATGTGTCATGGCCGACCAAAAAAATCCATGGGTCAACTTGGGGACCCCATGGAGCCACTTTGGTAGGAAAATGACATTAATATCTTTTTATTTAATGTTAAAATTAAAATGACACAAACATGAGTTGTTTTACTAAAACAATTTTTAAATTGGGTTATACAAGTCATATTTTTGACTATAAATATTCATTAGAAATATAAAAAGATTTCCTACATCATGATAATTTTTTTTATAATTTTTAGACATTAAATAAATTAAATTATTTATGACATCATGATGATGCAGCGATTACCTCATTAATAAAGGATTTAAATAAAATGAAAAGATAATGTAAAATCTATGACCTACACATGTCCAAAACCTATTGTATGGGTGGATTTAGAACCCTTATCACCTTAAACTCGAATTATATCAATGTGAGACCTTTTTAATCCAAAACGCATTTTAAAATAAAGTAACATTTCTTTACTTTCCAAGGGTGCCCCTCCTCTCCTCTTATAAAAGGCCCCCACCTCTACCTCCTTACCCACACATCCAAAGCCTTTGGCTCGGCCAAACCCTGCCCATTTTGTCTCTCCACTTCCCTCTCTTACTCCTTGAAGCCTCACTTTGGGCACAAGGCTTCCCAAGGAAGCCTTTGATCTCAAACCAAAGGGTGTTACCCGATTTTAAGGTAATGTCTTCACTTGTGTTCTTTTGTTTTATTTTTCTTCTCCAACCCACTAAAATCTTTTTATTCATTTCTTTTGTAATAAAAACAGTATATTAAATATACTAAGATGTTTTTATAAGAAGTATTCTAGCTACACTTACACACACCTACATCTAATGGTTAAAGAACATACTGTTTCCGTGGATGGCGAATTTCTACCTCCCGAAACAATGATTTTTCAACATTATTTTAACACACTCAAAGGTGGCCATTAAGATGACACTATATTTATATATTATATATAATATGTTTATGTTTTTCTTAATCTTCTGTATTTTTCATGTTGGGCAAACCTTTATGGTTTCCATTATGGGTAAACGCGATATCTTCATTTAAGGAAGTGCGGACTACCGCCCCCTCAAAGTGATTTGATTCATTAATACCATATTTGGGACGTATAAAGGATGGAGTTATGATATTATATATGATATTACACTGGAATTATAATATACCTTTATATAATTATGATTCCATTTCATAAAATACGAAATAGTAATGGAAGCAGCGTTCATGCGTACGTACGGCTTACCGTCTCCATGAACGGTGCATTTCATTTCTTACCTATAAATGTTATGTAATATTATAAATGCATGCATGTACTGTATATATATGATATATATGATATCTACATCATGAATACCATTCTGGATATAATGGATACATGAACAACTTGTAATTATAAAGGGTTTATTTTTGACTCAAGTACCAATTATCGTTAAAACGACCGTTATTAACTTAAATAATTACATAGTGTTCATGACATGGAAATAAGTGATATAAAAGGAATAATGAACTTGAAAAAGGTTTTTAAACAAGTATAAATTAACTCAAGTTTATTATTCAGGAGATTAATGAACGACCGAGTCAAGTCGGACCCGAGGTATGAGACTTCGTCTCAATCTCCTTTCATTGAGGCATATTTTGTTTTATACACAACCTTCTTTTATACGGTGTATAAACCCATTTTACTTTTACGTTTATTAAAAAGGAATATTTTTTATACGAAGCATTTACTAAAAGACAAAAGGGAATGTTTTTGTCGTACGTATGCGGCGACAACGACTTCTCCGCCGCTGTGACCATTATTTGAGTTTCGGCTTCCTCTACAAGCCATACCTTTTTTTTAAAAGAAAAATAAATACCATGTTTTACTTTTCTTTTATTTTGGTATTGAAAATGGTTATCATAATGTTTTTATATCAATGTGTTGTATTGATATCTTGTGATTGAAAGGTGGAAATGTTATGTTTCCTTTATGCATGTTTTATGTGATACGATTATGTTGAGGTTCTTGGGAATTATTATGAAGACGGGTGGTTCCGTGATAAACTAAGGGCGGGTGAGCCCGATATAGCTCTCCAATGGATTGGGTAACACGAAGGAGTGAAACGTTAAGGTTTTTCCGAAGAGATTTAGGGAATATACTTTGATGGGTATTCCAAACGTAACCAAGAGGGTTACTCCCTATGTAAGAATGTTATGAATGCCTCAAGTTACCTTTATGTTTTATGATTTCTATGATTTATTCATGATTTGATGAGGTATGTTAAAGTACTTATGTTTTATGGGTAAAGTATGATTTCATTCTTATGTATATATGTACCCATGTTTCCTTTCCATATTTTTATATCCCTTACTGAGCTTTTTATGCTCATCCCAAGTTTTTGAAATGTTTTTCACAGGTCAAGGGAAAGGTACATGATATGATGATAGTGTCAAGGAAGTGTCAAGAAAGAATCCATGTTTTATTTTAAACATGTTTCCATTGATGGGAAAAATGAATACTATCTTTTATGTAACCACTTTGTTTAAATGTGGAATGTAATGCATGTTTTATGATCTAATTCTCTAAAACTCTAAACCTGAAAACATCCTCAAGGTGTAATCTTGTAATAACTCAAGATTAAGTAAGGTTTAAGGGCAGGGCCTTATAGTTGGTATCAGAGGTCAGTTTAGATAACTTTAGGAGTTAGAATTCTATTAAATGATTAACCAAAAATATTTTTTTTTGAAATGATATAGCATTTGAATATTACCATGTTGCTTCATCTAAGACATGTTTGTTCAGAATGGTTTTCCACAGAGGGAACAGGGAAGCAGTGATAGGAAGGCATACATAAGGAAATAACCTTCCGAATCAGCATCCTGAGATGGTCGGAATTGGAACTGAAGAGTTTGTTGCAGTAATGGCGCAGTTGACTCAAGCGATAAATGGTGGTGGTATCCATTCAAGAGATCAGCCAGATCAACCACAGAGGAACATGTCAGTGGTGGAACATTTCATGAGGCAACATCCCCCATCATTCATAGGATCATCTGACCCTGTGTTAGATGAAGGGTGGATTAAAGCACTGGAGAATATTTTCGATGTCATGGGGTGTTCAGAAAATCAAAAGGTTAGTCTTGCTATTTATCGTTTGGAGGGTGAGGCAGATCAGTGGTGGTCGATGGTTAAAAATATCAGGGACGCTGATGAGATTGATGCTCTTGAATGGGATGAATTCAAAGGTATGTTTCTTGAGAAGTATTTTACTAAGGCTGTTTGACTTAGGATGGAAAAACAATTCTTGGAATTGAGGCAAGAGGAAGACTCAGTGGCTGCCTATGAAGAGAGGTTCACTCGATTGGCAAGGTATGCTCCAAATTTTATCCGAGACCTTGATAGTAAAATCAATCATTTTTACTCAGGATTAAAACCAAAATATCGAAGGTCATTAGCTTCTCGTGAGTTTAAAAGTTATGAAAAGCTTGTTCGATGTGTTGAGAAGGTGGAAATGGAGTTTGTCGATGATCAAGTGTTCTATAACAACACTACTACAAACACGACCTTTATCAGCGCTAGAAAAGCACTGATAAAGCCAGCATAGATAAGGGGGGGGACCCCTTTATCAGCACTCCGAAAAGCACTGATATAGGACCCCTTTATTAGCGCTAAAAAAAAGCGCTGATAAAAGTACCCCTTTATCAGCGCTTTTTTAGCGCTCATAAATGGGTCCTATATCAGTGCTTCCTTTATCAGTGCTTTCGTTTTAGCACTGATAAATGGCCATTTTATCAGCGATTTTGAAAAAGAACTGATAAAATTTAAAAAAATTAAAAAAATTAAAAAAATTTAAAAAATTTTTAAAAAAATTAAAAAATACTGCGAATCATGTGGGTTTTTATAGTGCTTGAGCCCCCCATTTTATAGTGTTTTTCTGCCCCTGTACAGCACCCCACACACCCCCTTCACCCTTTAACAGCGCTTGCTGCTATATTCCGCCATGCGCACGCGCCCCTGCCTCCCACAGGATTTGAACTCGAGACCTCCCCCCTGCGCGCCTAAGCCTTTACCACTACTCTATTTTGATTTGTCTTCCAATTCATGATATCTATATATATATATATATTTAGTTATATTTATTCGTATAGTAATATATATTTATATTAATATATATATAGTTATTAGATTATAATATATATGTAGTTATATTATAATATATATATATAGTTATATTAATATATATATAGTAATATTAATATATATATATAGTGATATTAATATATATCTACATCTATATATATATATAGTTATATTTATTCGTATAGTAATATATATTTATATTAATATATATATATATAGTTATATTAACATATATATAGTTATATGAATATATATATAGTTATATTAATATATATATTTATAGTAATACTAATATATATATATGTAGTTGTATTAATATATATATAGTTATTATATTAATATATATATATATAGTTAGATTAATATATATATATATAGTTAGATTAACATATATATATAGTTAGATTAATATATAGGTATATAAATATTCATATATTGGTATTTTAAATAAAATGGATATTAGTTATTATTTAGATAAAGATAATATATTTTATATGTAAATATGTTTAATTATTTATTTAAAAAATTTAATTTTTAGGTGCGAATATATAAAAAATATGTACATATAGTTATATATTTGATTATAAATAGCAGTTCATTATAAAAAAGGTTGAAATTTTAAAAACATAATATCAATATGAATGTAATACCTTAGAATAAATTCAGTCCCCGCCAAAAAAAGACAATAATACCCCCTTAAACGAGTTTGAAAATCCACAAAATGTTAAAAAATCTGGGTACCCCGACAAAAAACTCAGTTTTGGAGGTCTTCTGGGCCTCTTTTGGCCTCGAAAAATGCTTGACCGGGCCCCCCTGGTCACATCGACGTAGATCTCGTCGCAGGCTTCGATTTGATATGTGGTAGAGCTCAAACGGACACCCGGATCAAAAGTTATGGCCGTTTGAAGTTTGAGTTGCGTTTTCAACATATTTTGGATCTTTTTTTAATTTTTTAAATTTTTTTAGTCCTCAAATTGTTATTAAATGAATATTACTCCATAATGATTATGAAATTATTAATTAAAAATATTTTTTTAATTTTTTAAGAAGTCATTTTCACTAAATATCTTATATATTAAGGATAATAAGTGTAAATGTACATTTATACTTATCTAAAATATATTTAAAAATTATATATTATATTTATATAACAATATAACTATATTTATATAACAATATAACTATATTAATATATTAATATATTGATATATTTTTAATTTTTTTTGAAGCCGACCCTTTATCAGTGCTACTAAACAAGCACTGATAAAGGGGGGCCCTTTATCAGCGCTAACAAAAGCGCTACTAAAGGGGGGGTGCTGCGAAAAACTATTTTTGTGGTAGTGTTGCAACCAGCAGAAGAAGAGACCGAGGTGGCAGGAGAAAGGGAAGAATTCTTCAAAAAAGTCTGATGGTAAGAAAACTAGGTTTCCAGTTTGTGATAAATGTGGTAAAAGGCATGCTGGGGAATGTCTTCTAAATTCTGGAAAGTGCTACCGATGTGGTAAGATGAGACATAAGGCTCATGATTGCACTGAAAAAGATCAAGGTGATGGTAAGTCCAAATTTGATTTACAGATAGTGAAATGTTTTAAGTGCAATGAGATGGGTCACTATGAAAACGAGTTTCCAACAAAGAGCTTGAGTGATGGGAAGCAGTTAGACTACAAGTAGAAAGGGGTGGTGAAATCCTTTGCAACTACTTCAGTAGATGTCAGGCCATCAAATGAAGTTGTATCAGGTACTTTTTTTGTTTTTTCAAATTATTCCAGTGTGTTTTTTGATTCGGGGTCCACACATTCTTTTATCTCTGAAACCTTTTCTAGTAAAATGGGAATACCATCTCAAGAAATGACTCCTGAACTTGTGGTAAAAACACCTGGGGGAAATTTTGAGGCAAAAAGAATTTATAAGAATCTTCCTATCCTTATCTGTGGAAAGAACCTACTTGAAAACCTTATTGTTCTATCTCTAGTAGAGTTTGATGTTATCCTGGGTATGGATTGTCTTTCTATTTACCATGCTAAGATTGACTGTAGAGCTAAAGATGTTTCTTTTCAGAAAGACTTTCAGTTTGTGTACAAGAATGAACCCTTAATGTTGATAACTTATCAAGAGGCCAAGAAACTTGTAAAAGATGGAAATGAATGTTACCTTGCACATATTGTTGAAAACAAGGGAACTGTTCAGATTAATGATGTGCCAGTGGTAAATGAGTATCCTGATGTTTTTCCTGATGAGTTTCCTGGAATAATACCAGATCGGGAAGTTGAATTTACTGTTGACTTAGTTCCTGATGCTAAGCCAATTTCAAAACCCCCTTATCGAATGGCTCAAATTGAACTTTTAGAGTTTAAGGAGAAATTGCAAGATTTATTAGAGAAAGGTTTCATTCGACCTAGAACATCACCATGGGGTTCTCCTGTTTTATTTTTTAAAAAGAAAGATGGTTCTATGAGACTTTGCATTGATTATAGAGCCTTGAATAACATCACTGTTAAGAACAAATATCCTTTGCCTCATATCGATGATTTGTTTGATCAGCTCTAGGGAGCTTAGTTTTTTTCAAAGATTGACCTGAGATCGGGGTACCATCAGTTGAAGGTAAAGGAAGCAGATGTTCTGAAGACTGCGTTTCATACAAGATATGGCCATTATGAATTTGTAGTAATTCCTTTTGGGCTAAACAATGCACCTGTTGTATTCATGGACTTAATTAATAGAATTCTCCATGAGTTCTTGGATAAGTTTGTGGTGGTTTTCATTGATGATATTTTGGTGTTTTCTAAAAGTAAAGAGGATAATGAAAGACATTTAAGGGTTATTTTGCAAACCTTAAAAGAAAAAAAATTGTATGGGAAATTCAGCAAGTGTGAGTTTTGGTTGCAAAAAATTTCTTTCCTTGGTCACATTGTTTCTAAAGATGGGATAACCGTTGATCCTGCAAAAACAATGGTTGTTAAAGAATGGACAAGACCCACAAATGTAACAGAGATTCTTAGTTTCCTTGGTTTGGCTGGCTATTACCGAAGGTTTGTTAGAAATTTTTCACGGTTATCTAGTCCAATGACTAAGCTAACTCAGAAGGGTGTTAAGTTTATCTGGACAAAAGAATGTGATGATTGTTTTCAGGAATTGAAAAGAAGATTGGTGAATGCTCCAGTTTTGGAACTACCTTCCAGGAATGGGGAGTTTGTTATCTACAATGATGCTTCATTGAAAGGACTTGGTTGTGTCCTAATGTAGAATGATCAGGTAATTGCTTATGCTTCATGATAGTTGAAAACTCATGAGGTAAATTACCCTACACATGATTTGGAATTAGCTGCTGTTGTTTTTGCTTTAAAAATTTGGAGGCATCATTTGTATGGAGTAAAGTGTGAAATATATACCGATCAAAAAAGTTTAAAGTATATATTCACTCAGAAATAATTGAACATGAGATAGAGGAGATGGATAGAATTAATCAAGGATTATGATTGTACAATTCATTACCATCCGGGAAAAGCAAATAAAGTGGCTGATGCTTTGATTCGAAAAAGTAATGATTCATTAGCAATGTTGCGTTTGGAACGTGATCCTTTGGTTAAGGATTTGATGAACTTTGGCATAGAAGTTGTTGGTGCAGGATGTTCTTCTGTTTTGTTTCAGGTATCAGTGAAATCTTCTCTATCAGACAAAATCAAGAAAGCACATAAGCAAGACAGTGAGTTTCAGAAAAAGGTAGAGCTGGTTCAGAAAGGTAAGTTTCCTGAATTCAACATTGATAATGATTGCGTTTTGAGATTTGGGAAGAGATTGTGTGTGCCTTGTGATTCACAGTTGAAGGGAGAGTTGTTATGTGAAGCTCATAGATCTCCATTTTCAGTTCATCCTGGCAGTACTAAGATGTACAGAGATCTGCGGTAGTATTACTGGTGGGATGGAATGAAAAGAGATATTGCTGATTTTACTGTGAAGTGTTTGACATATCAACAGGTTAAAGCAGAGCGGAAGTTACCGAAAGGGATGATTTAGCCTTTACCAGTGTCAGAGTGGAAATGGGAGAATATATCCATGGACTTTGTTGTGGGATTGCCGAAGACCCCTCGAGGTAATAATGCAATCTGGGTTATTGTTGATCACTTGACTAAATCAGCTCATTTCCTTGCTATACGAGATACTTTTTCCCTAGATCAACTTTACCATTTGTATCTTAAAGAGATAGTCAGATTACATGGAGTTCCCCTCTCCATTGTATCTAACCGTGATCCCAGGTTCACTTCTAACTTTTGGAAAGGCCTTCAGAAGTCGTTGGGTACTGAATTAAATTTTAGTACAACTTTTCATCCTCAATCAGATGGGAAGTCAGAATGAACAATTCAGATATTGGAGGATATTCTACGTTCTTTCTCTATGGATTATTAGGGAAGTTGGGACCAATATCTTTTTTTGGTTGAATTTTCATATAATAACAGTTTTCATTCCAGTATACAGATGGCACCATTTGAGGCGTTATATGAGAAGCGGTGTCGAACTCCAGCTTTTTGGGATGAAGTGGGTGAAAGAAAGCTGATGGGACCAGAATTGGTAGAAGAGTTGGCAGAAAAAGTTCAGCTGATACAGAAACACATGAGAACAACTCAGAGCAGGCAGAAGAGTTATGCGAACAACAGGAGGAAGGATCTATCTTTTGAGGTAGGTGATCATGTTTTTCTCAAAGTCTCACCATGGAAAATTGTGATGTGATTTGGTAAGAAAGGAAAGCTGAGTCCAAGGTTCATTGGACCATATGAAATTCTGTAGAGAGTTGGATCAGTTGCATATCGTGTGGCTTTACCCCCGAGTTTATCTCAGGTACACAATGTTTTTCATGTTTCGATGCTGAGAAAGTATATGCCAGATCCATATCATGTTTTGAGTCCAGAGGTAGTTCGGCTGGAAGAGAACCTATCTTATGAGGAACAACCGGTCCAGATTCTTGACCATAGGGAGCAAGTGTTACGGAATAAGGTGATTAATCAGGTAAAAGTTTTTTGAAAAAACCACATGATGGAAGAGGCAACATGGGAATATGAAAATGCAATGAGGGATAAGTACCCCCATTTATTCGATAAGTAAATAAATTGCGGGGACACAATTTTCTAAAGGGGGGAAGGATGTAACATCCCAAGTAAGTAATGAATAATAGATATTTTTATCTATGTCTATTAGTGAATTAGATAGTGTTTTAGAGGATTAAAATGAGAATAAATCCAATCTTAAGCATGGAATACACTAATATTTTTAAAAGATTGTTTTACTGCCTTTTGATGGAAACCCATTTTTAAATCTATCTTTTGACAATTTTATAAGCTATGTTTTTCAAAATAAACTTATTCTTTATTATTGGGACATCAAAATTTACTTTGTGTGAATTTTTGGTATTTTTCCAATAAAGTTCATTTTTTAATAAATAGTGAAAAATGTTGTATTTTAATTCAAAACCTCTTTTTAATCTAATTTATTTATATGATTATATTATCTTTTGAATTGGTTTTTAAGTGAAATTAGAATATATTTTTACCATTTAATCCAACGGTGGTCATTGGAATCAATTTCACTTTGAAATTGGACTTAAACTAGTGTCAATCTTTTGATACTTATTGTTTCATAAAAACACACTATTTGTCGTGACAGCGAGAATTAATTATTAAATTAATTAATGTAACTTATATGATTTGAATTTTTTAAAATATACATCATTTTTGAATTCATAATATCAAATATAGCTTAGGGTGAAGTTTTGGTATTTTTCTGAAAAACTTTAATTTTTGATGAATAGTGAAACCACTAAGTGGTAGTTAAAGAAACTGATTTTTCGTTTAAATGAAACTTTTCTACTTATGTGATTTGATTTTCAAAAATCTGACATAAATGGTTTTCATTAAGAAGTAAATTGTGGTTCAATGAGATTAAAATAAGTTTTTGGTGAATAATAACTTTTAAGTTTTTAATCGCGATTAGAGGTAATTAGTGTAATTTAAGGTAAAAATAATGTTATAATAAAATGAAAATACCTAGACACATGTACTTACCTTATTGGATGTGTCATGGACGACCAATACAATCCATGGGTCAACTTGGGGATTCCATGGAGCCACTTTTGTAGGAAAATGACATTAATATATTTTTATTTAATGTTAAAATTAAAATGACACAAACATGAGTTGTTTTACTAATTTTTTTTTAAATGGGGTTATACAAGTCATATTTTTGACTATAAATATTAATTATAAAGGTAAAAATATTTTATACATCATGATATTTTTTTTATAATTTTAAGAAATTAAATAAATTAAATTATTTATGACATCATGATGATGCAGCGATTACCTCATTAATAAAGGATTTAAATAAAATGAAAAGATAATGTAAAATATATGACCTAAACATGTCCAAAACCTATTGGATGTGTGGATTTAGAACCCTTATCACCTTACCCTCTAATTATATCAATGTGGGACCTTTTGAATCTGAAACTCATTTTAAAATAAAGTAACATTTCTTTACTTTCCAAGAGTGCCCCTCCTCTCCTCTTATAAAAGGCCCCCAACTCTACCTCCTTACCCATGCATCAAAAGCCTTTGGCTCGGCCAAACCCTACCCATTTTGTCTCTACACTTCCCTCTCTTACTCCATGAAGCCTCACTTTTGGCAGAAGTCTTCCCAAGGAAGCCTTTGAGCTCAAACCAAAGGGAGTTACCCGATTTTAAGGTAATGTCTTCACTTGTGTTCTTTTGTTTTATTTTGCTTCTCCAACCCCCTAAACTATTTTTATTAATTTCTTTTGTAACAACACAAGTATATTCCATATACTAGTATGTTGTTATAATAAGGATTCAAGCTACACTTACACACACCTACATCTAATGGTTAAAGAACATACTGTTTCCGTGGATGTCGAATTTCTGCCTCCCGAAACGTTGATTGTCCAACATTCTTTTAACACCTTCAAAGGTGGACATTAAGATGAAACTATATTTATATATGATATATAATATTTTTATTTTTTTCTTTAAGCTTCTGTATTTTTCATTTTGGGCATACATTTATGGTTTCCATTATGGGTAAACGCGATATCTTCATTTAAGGAAGTGCGGACTACCGCCCCCTCAAAGTGATTTATTCGTTAATACCATATGTGGGACATATAAAGGATGGAGTTATGATATTATATATTATATTACATTGGAATTATAATATACCTTTATATCATTATGATTCCATTTCATAAAATACGAAATATAAATGGAAGCAGCGTTCATGCGTACGTACGGCTTACCGTCTCCATGAACGATGCATTTCATTTCTTACCTCTAAATGTTATGTAATATTATAAATGCATGCATGTAATGGATATATATGATATATATGATATATACATCATGAATACCATTCTGTATATAATGGATACATGAAAAACTTGTAATTATAAAGGGTTTATTTTTGACTCAAGTACCAATGATCGTTAAAACGACCGTTATTAACTTAAATAATTACATAGTGTTCATGACATGGCAATAAGTGATATAAAAGGAACAATGAACTTAAAAAAGGTTCTTAAACAAGTAGAAATTAACTCAAGTTTATTATTCAGGAGATTAAAGAATGACCGAGTCAAGCCGGACCCGAGGTATGGGACTTCGTCTCAATATCCTTTCATTGAGGCATATTTTGTTTTATACACAACCTTCTTTTATACGGTGTATAAACCCCTTTTACTTTTACATTTATTCAAAAGGAATATTTTTTATATGAAGCGTTTACTAAACGAAAAAAGGGAATGTTTTTGTCGTACGTATGCGGCGACAACGACTTCTCCACCGCCGTGACCATTATTTGAGTTTCAGCTTCCTCTACAAGCCATACCTTTTTTTTAAAAGAAAAATAAATACCATGTTTTACTTTTCTTTTATTTTGGTATTGAAAATGGTTTTCATAATGTTTTTATATCAATGTGTTGTATTGATATCTTGTGATTGAAAGGTGGAAATGTTATGTTTCCTTTATGCATGTTTTATGTGATAGATTATGTTGAGGTTCTTGGGAATTATTATGAAGACGGGTGGTTCCGTGATAAACTAAGGGCGGGTGAGCCCGATATAGCTCTCCAATGGATTGGGTAACGGGAAGGAGTGAAACGTTAAGGTTTCTCCGAAGAGATTTAGGGAATATACTTTGATGGGTATTCCAAACGTAACCAAGAGGGTTACTCCCTATGTAAGAATGTTATGAATTCCTCAAGTTACCTTTATGTTTTATGATTTCTATGATTTATTCATGATTTTATGAGGTATGTTAAAGTGATTATGTTTTATGGGTAAAGTATGATTTCATTCTTATGTATATATGTACCCATGTTTCCTTTCCATATTTTTATATCCCTTACTGAGCTTTTTATGCTCATCCCAAGTTTTTGAAATGTTTTTCACAGGTCAAGGGAAAGGTACATGATATGATGATAGTGTCAAAGAAGTGTCAAGAAAGAATCCATGTTTTATTTTAAATATGTTTCCATTGATGGGAAAAATGAATACTATCTTTTATGTAACCACTTTGTTTAAATGTGGAATGTAATGCATGTTTTATGATCTAATTCTCTAAAACTCTAAACCTGAAAAGATCCTCAAGGTGTAATCTTGTAATAACTCAAGATTAAGTAAGGTTTAAGGCCGAGGCCTTATATGTTATGTAATGAACCAGCTCGGGTTAACCCAACATGTCAACTGATCTTTCTCCCCACGAGGCCTCAAGTGCACCTCCTTGAATTCTCGAGGTTTTCGATGAGGGATGAGGGTCTAAAAGATGTAGTGGGGATACAATACCCTCTATTTAGAGTGAAATAAAAATAGAAAATAACCAAACTCATACATTGAGATGAACATCAGAGTATGAATAATAAATAAACTGAAAAAATAATGCTATAATAAATGAAATGCAACACAAAGTCATAGAGAATCAAATCATTAAAAACATGAAAAAGACTTTCAACCACTTGGATGACCACATATACAAAATAAAGAGACTATAAATAAATACAATTGGCTCTATTAATAACACTGAACCAAACCACATACCTGGTCTCCACGACACTCAAGATGCACTAGACCAATCCTAAGACTCCATATCAGTGCCTCCACTTGATCCAGAAACACTATTCCTTAACCCCATCCATCGCACAACATGTTCTCCAACTTGAAATAAGACATCAGGTATGTGCACAGATCAAGGTGCACATATAGGTGGTGATAAATAAATCTCAGTAGGCCAACACGAATGATGAATGTATAATATGTTGTTATAACAGGTGAATAAACATGTGATATGTAACACCCCAAGCTTCCACGATACGTTTTCATTTGAATAATTCAATAGTTTGTGTTGTACGCAACTTGGAGTTTTAACACACCACGACCAATCAAACTAGCCATTATGAATAGTAATACCCAATTTTTGAAATTTTATAAATTTTATTTTTCTAAATGGACTTCTTGGATTCAGAATATAAAAAATAACTCATGATGAATTTTTGGTATTTTTATGAAAACATTCAAATTTTGATGAATAGTGAAAAACACTGCGTTATTGTTTAAAACTGACTTTTTATTTAAATTTATTTTAGGTAAAAATAGATTCATAAAACCTATATATGTTCAATGAAATTAATTAGAGTCATTTTATAATAATATTAAATATATAAAATTTTATTGAACTTATTACCGTCTTTTACCCACCTTTTAGTTGCATTTGCAAATTTGCATAAAACCTAAATTACCGCTTATGTGAATTTAATTTCAAAAATATGAGAGACATGGTTTATATCAGTATAAGATAAAAATAATTTTTGGTGAATAGTAACTTTTGACTTTTATTTACCACGGTTAAAAGTAAATAGGATAATTAAAGGTAAAAATGATATTATTATTACCCTAACACATGTCCAAATTCTATTGGATAAGTGTATTGAGACCAAAATAAACCTTAAGAATAAAATAAGATCCTTTTGGTCCACTTGGATTAGATTAGGACATTTATTATTATTTTATTTAAAGAAGAGTTAAAAGTGTTAAATTCAAATTTTCATAACTAAAACATTTTTAATATAGGGTTACACATAAGATAAATTAGACTATAAAAATTTATTAGAAATCTAAAAATATTTCCTACATAATGTTATTTTATTTATAAATTTTATACATTAAATAATTAAATTTATTTATGACACAATGATGATGCGGTAATTACCTTATTAATGAAAGATTAAAATAATTGATATTATAAATATCCAAATAAATGTAAATTGAGACTATTGATAAATTAAAAAAAAATTATAGGTTAATATGAGATCTTAGGTTTTATGAAATGAATTTTTTTGAAGTAATCAAGTTTTTAGGGCTTTAAAAAAATCAAATACTAAATAGTGTCAAAATTGACATAAATGAGTTTTTAAAACAAATACTATATTATTAAATGATATAATAGTCCTAAAAATATATGGTTCGGACAAAGGACTTATATAATAATATATATATTTAATTAATTAACCACTTGTGGTTCTCTTGGCATTTTATAGTAAGTTTATTAACCATTTATTATAATAATACAAGAATACATGGTAAAAGTTAAACTATTTAACTAAGAGTTAAATCTAAAATATGAGGTTAATATGGTAACCTAAACCTATCTAAAACCTATTGGTTGAGAGTGTTTCGACCCATACCCACCTTAGACTCTAAATAAATCATTTTGTAGCCATTATGAACTGAATATGATTATATAATAAAATAATATTTCAAGCTTTCCCTAAGGTGACCCTCACCTCTCTTATAAAAGGGTACTTCCCATTATCCAAAAATCACACCTCCATATTCATTTGGTTCATTCAAACCCAGCTCAAATATCCTCCAAAATACCCTCACTTTGACCTAGAGGCCTTAATTTGATCATAAATCCAACCTAAGGATCCATTTTGATCAACTCAAAAGGAAACACCTAAAGAAGAGGTAATAATTTCACCACCTCTTTCAAAGTTATTTTCTTCTTCCACTTCCTCTTTCTTTGTTGTTTCCATACCAAAATAGTAAATCAAGTAACTTATACATACTGTGATGTTATTATAAATATGGTACAACCATATTCATTATTCTATCCATCCTATGAATTTCAGGTCACCATACGTGCGTATGTACGGCTTACTGTCTCTAAGTCGTGGTGTAGTTTGTTATTCAAACACTTCATTATTTGGATGGGTATAATAATGAGTATAACTGATGTAAATAATAAAAATAACATGTTAAGGATTCTTTATATATGATATACCATCCAATTACATATTATTTCACCATCAATATAATGATATTGTCGCTCGTGCGTACGTACGGATTACCGTCTCCACGAACGTGATGAAATTCATTCCCCATCATAATCATTCAAGAATAATTTTCATTTTATAATTAAAAATAATTCTTAAGAACCTAATATCATTATGGATATTAATCAAATACATCATATCCATAACAAACATGTCTTACGTAACCAATCATATAAAGAGAAACGAATCAGTTAACACTTGAAACAATGATACTATTGAAATATTATTAACAAATCAATATTAAAAGATCATATATGATATAATATTTATGTATGTGGTTCTTGTATAATTTAATAACAATGATTTAACTATTATAAAGGAGGTTAAATTACCCTCTATCAATAAAAATTACATGGTAAGGGTTAATTCTACAATCACTTCATTATATGTGGTTGTTTATATGTGAGTATCTACTTGGACCTCTTTATCATCCACATATGTGTTTCTTAAAAATGTATTTCAATTTTTTTTTACTATTTCATAGATTATGGGTTAAAGTCATTTATACCCATGTTTTATTTTTTATAGAATGTTTATAAAGTAATCTTTCTGTCATTTTCCAAACAAGGTCCTTTACAACCTTTTTAACAAAATTAAGGAAAGAATGTTTTTTAACTTATACGGCGGGTGTGGATATTTTCTACCATTGTAACACCTTAGAATCTTACCTTACAATATTATAAGAGTATTTTCAAAATAATTTTTTTCTTTTATAATTATTTCACTTTTAAATGATTTAAAAATAGAAAGAGATATTTCTCTCAAATAGTTTTGATTTCATCTATGTCAACATCCTTTGATGAATTTTACATTTGTTTGAAGTTGATTTAATATGATACAATATACCATATTGTATTGAAGGTTTTGTGATATTTTTTACTAAGGATGTGTTATTTTTATAACATTCATGGTTTATGGTTAAAGTATTAACATTTCGTATATTAGTTTTAATAAGAATGTTTATGTTATTTTTCAACCTTTTCATACGAGGAATGCATTGGACTTAGTAAGTAATGGGTGGAGCCCGCTATAGCTCCTCGATGCATCAGTATGCCTCATAAGACAAACTAGTGTCTTGGAAAAAGCCCTTGAAAAAAATCTTATTTGTAGTCTTGGCACGAGGACTTGAATATGTGGTTTTGATGTCCGGTATTATGCATTCCATCATTATAAAATTGGAAATTGATGTTGCATGTGATTATTTAACTAGTAGAATATCTATGTGAATAAGTAAATGGAATTATTTGATTTATTTTTTCCATATTATGATGAATTTATAAATTTAAAAGGCTTATGTTTTAGTCTTATACATTGCCTTAAATTTTTATGCTTATTTATGAAAGTTTCCGCTACATTGTTATCCTTACTGAGCATCTGAGCTCACGCCTTTCTATGTTTTATTTTTCCCAGGATGTGAAGAACTATTTTATAGTTGACCAAGAGGGATAGGATAAGGGATATAAGTGTGTTCAAAGGGTACAAAATGTTGTTGTTGTTTTTATCTCATGATATAATGTAAAACTTATGTATGTATCTAGTACTTCCAAGGATACTAAACTGATCGGTCTTTCGGGAGATGATTCCTTGTATCTTGTCAATGTTATGTAATAATGCACTAACTCTGGGTAACTGGGGTTGGGGAATTACAATTGGTATCAGAGGAAGTTTAGTACAAACCTTGGAAGATAGATTTAGAAGAACTCTGATTAAAGAACATTACCCTAAGATAGACTTTGAGGATTAATAAAGAAGAACTTCCAAGAATTTTGGTAATGTAGATATTTTGTGTATTTTCCAAGAAATAAATCCCTATATGGATATGAGAAGGTAGAGGCAGCTCTGGAATAGATGTACCAAGGAGTGAAAACTATGACAAAGAGTTTTGGGCTTAACCTAGGGTATCCTGGTACACGACAACAAGCCTTGCTGCACTCTTGGTTACGACAATCCTTAGGGATATGCTTAGGATAATTCCCATTTTCTTTAAAAAACACTATGAATTATTTATAAGTATATACCTTCTCAAAGAAAACATTTTTATGATTATAGATTATATCCATAAACTGCTCAATTGATGTTATGTGTTTTACAAGTTTGGAATTATGTATTGCGATTCATAAACTAATCTACTGGGTTCCATTGTTTAGAAATGGAGCCTAGCGAAAGGAATGGAAACTGTATAAATGAACATAATCCATGCAGGTATTACACTCCTACTCAAGATAATTATAGTGGATCTGGTGATGCAACTGGTGGTTATCAGCTTATCACCATACTGGGACAACTCACTCAGGTTATGAATAATAACCTTACCCGTATGGAGCACCCCAATCCTCAACATGAAGGATCAATGTTAGACCACTTCATGAGGCAAAAACCACCAAAATTCAATGGGATTATAAATCCATTTCTATTTGAGTAATGGATAAGTTCTTTAGAGAAAATATTTCATGCACTACTAGAAATATGGGCTATTGAGCTCCTTAACCTATAGCGACTGCCAATGGCGGTCGCTACATTTCCTTGAAAAAAAGGGGGCTTCCGTGCCCCCTCCTCTCGCGAAGCCCCCCCCAAATTCCCCCCTCCCGTCACCCACGCCCTCCCCGTCACCCGCGCCCTCCCCGACGTCGCGCGCCCTCCCAACCACCTCGCCCTCCCCACCGCCCCGCCCGCCGCCGCCCCGCCCTCCGCCGGCCCACCCTCCGCCGGACCGCCCTCCGCCGCCCTCCGCCGCCCCGCCCTCCGGCCGGCCACCCTCCGCCGGCCCCACCCTCCGTCGGCCCTTTCCTCCTCTGACCACCCTCTGTCCGCCCTTCGGCCGCCCTCCACCCTCTGTCCTCCCTCCGGCCACCCTCCGCCCTCCGAATGCGGCCGCCCTCCTCCCTACGGCCGCCCTGCGGCCTCCCTCTACCCTCGGGCCTCCCTCCACCTGACTCCGGCAGCCCTCGAGCAGCCCTCCGACCGCCCTCTGGCCTTCGGCCTCCAGCCCCTCCGGCCTCCGACCTCCTCCCTCAGCCCTCCGCCCCCTCATCTCTCCCCCCTAGCACCCCAAACCCCCCCCCCCCCCCCCCCGCACCCCGCCAACCCCCGTCCCCTTCCCCTTCATCCCCTCCCTCGCCGCACCAGCTCCAGCTCCGGCTCCCCACCGCTGCCTCTGCTCTCGCAGCACCACCTTCGTCTCCCCTCCCTTCCAGGTTTTTAGCGCAATCAGGTATGACATGGGATTTCACTTACATTATTATTTTATAAATGGTTCACAAATAATTAATTAGTATTTATTTTAAATATATTTGATATGAAAAATGAAAATGTAATAAGTCTTGTGTAAATGTTTGTTATAGAGATCTTATTATGGATAAGAATTGGATTGATCTTCCAAATCGAACGTCTAGTGAGTATTTCAATGGCATTATGCAGTTTATTGACTTCACCAGAGGATTTGAAAGTGACTATATTAGTTTTCCATGTAGAAAATGTGATAACAGATATCAATTCACATGAGATACTGTGAGGGAGTTCCTATTCTTTAATGGATTTCTGAGAAATTATAAGAGTTGGACTCGTCATGGAGAAGAATATGTTCATTGTTAAAATACGGATACAGTTTAGATGGAGGTTGATGCAAGGATGAATGATACAATGCATGAAATGATTACTGAAATGGTACGTGGGTTGGATCCTGAAGGCATTGACATCCAGAATCTTGAGACCGGTGAGATAAATCTTCGCTCTGGTGCAGATCGTGATTCGAGGAGGTTTTATGAAGTAATTGATGATGCAAAAATAGAATTATATCCTGGATGTACTTCTTTCAATAAATTGTTGTTTATCGTGGAGTTGTTGCATTTGAAGACTTCAAATCATTGGTCAGACACATCATTCGACATGCTATTGGTGTTATTGAAAAAGGTTCTTCCTGTCGACGCTAAGATTCCCGAGTCGTATTACCATTCTCGTAAGCTGACAGAGAACTTAGGTTTTACATATGAGACCATAGATGCATGTGAAAACAACTGTATTTTGTTTATAAAGGAAACTGCCCATTTGGATATTTGTACGGTTTGTGGTGCTTCCAGGTGGAAAGAGAACAGGGAAAACCAGACTCATCAAAGTCAGATTGTGATACAGGGGAAACCGATTTCCATAAATCAAATGCGTTACTTTCCCCTTAAACCAAGGTTGAAAATATTTTTTATGTCATCTAAAGTTTCTAATTTAATGAGATGGAATGCAGAAAGAGTTCATGAAAGTGATATGTTAACCCACCTGGCAGACTCTCATGCATGGAAGGATTTTGATAAGAGACATCCCGACTTTTCAAAAGATGTTCGTAATGTTCGATTGGGATTAGCAGCAGATGGTTTCAATCCATTCAAGTCTATGGTTGGTACAACTCATAGCACATGGCCCGTGGTGTTGGTTCCGTATAATCTTCCTCCGTGGCTTTGTATAAAGCAACAATTTATATTACTTTCCACTCTTATTGATGGACCTAAAAGTCCGGGGGATAAGATTGATGTTTAACTTCAGCCATTTATTGATGAGTTGAATGAATTTTGAGGCGATGGTGTGATGACTTATGACTGTGAAATGAATGAAATGTTCAAACTGCAGGCTGCTTTATTGTGGACAATCAATGACTTCCCAGCTTATGCAAATTTATTAGGCTGGAGTACAAAAGGGGAATTTTCTTTCTCTTTTTGCAACAAAATTAAAAAATCTGTATGGCTTAATCATTCCAAAAAATGGGCATACATGGGTCACATACGTTTTATCCCCCCTCAGCACTGGTTCAGAAAGGACAGAATGGCATTTGATGGTTCTAGAGAGTTCAACCCATCACCAAAGATCATGACAGGAGTCGAAATGTTATCGCAGATTGAGGAAGAAAACATCCGCACGGTATATGAAATTCAGGATTTGGTGGCTCCTCCGGTACGTAATATTCGAGCTGCGGGTAGGCAACACAGTCACAATTGGAAAAAGAAAATTATTTTTTATAGTCTTCCGTATTGGAAAACTAACATGGTGAGGCATAATTTGGATGTCATGCACATTGAAAAAAATGTTTGTGATAACATATTGTGGACCATTTTAGGTGTTAGTGGGAAATCAAAGGACCATGTTAATGCATGCCGTGATTTGGAAGAAATGGGTTTAAGGAAATAGTTTCATTTATAGTTAGCTGAGGGAAACAAGGCATATATGCCTGATGCATAGTATACGATGACTACAGAAGAGAAAGAGACATTTCTTTCCATTTTGAAGATGCTCAAGGTGCCTGATGGTTACTCTTCTAATATTTCAAAGTGTGTGAATCTGACGAGCAAGACATTGAAAGGGTTGAAAAGTCATGACAATCACATACTACTTCAACAGTTGATTCCAATCGCAATTTGTGATTGTTTATCCCCCAATGTTGTTCAGTCGTTGATTGAGATGAGTAATTTTTTTAGACAGCTTTGTTTAAGAAATCAAAAAATGAGTGATTTAAAAATTTTACAGGACCAAATTGTACTTACGCTTTTTCACTTTGAGAAACTATTTCCCCCCTCATTTTTCAATGTTATGGTCCATTTGACAGTGCACCTAAATGATGAAGTAATGGCTGCTGGTCTAGTGCAATTTAGGTGGATGTATCCTATTGAGCGGTATTTGAGTACATTGAAACGATTTGTACGCAACAGAGCTCGTCTGGAGGCATCAATAGACAATGGTTATTTGATGGATGAGTGTACTACTTTTTGTGGTGAATATCTTACGGATGTTGAAACAAAATTATATAATCCCTCTCGGATTCAGGATGGTCCAGTTGGAGAAGGAACCACATATGATATGGACAACATAGAGTGGATACAAGCGCATCGATATATCTTTTTCAATACTCCATCAGTTGCACCATTAATGCAGTAAGTATCTTATCACTTTTATTGTTTAACTTTTACATGTTTTGTTTGCATAATTTGATCATTTAAACATTGCATTATCATTTTCAGAAAACACATTAATGAGATAAAAGAAGAGATGCATCGTGCGACTGAGTTGCAAATTCAACAGTCTCATTATGCGTCATTTCATGATTGGTTCAAGGATTATGTACGTATAAATTGATTTTCATTATGAGTGAAGTATTATACTAATTTCTTTCATCGTATATCATTATTGAATTCTATGAATTATGTAGGTTCATAAGCTGAGGGAGTTAGGGGACCCCACGCTAACTGAAGAATTTATCCAACTGGCTGAGGGTCCATCTATAACGGCTCGTCGTTATAAATCTATAGATGCTAATGGTTTTTGATTTCTCATTAAAGATGTTGACGACAAACGAGCAACACAAAATAGTGGCATCATTTTTCCATTTGTCGATTCTGGTTATTACTATGGTCAATTGATAGACATCATTGAAGTTGTATACACACATGGTTTGAAGTACATATTGTTAAAGTGTAATTGGGTTGATTCAGTGCGTGGATGTAAAGTCAATCAATATCAGTTTTCATTGGTGAATTTTAACTATATGTTATACAGAAATGAACGATTTGATAATGAACCTTTAATTTTGACATCACAAGCAGAACAAGTATTCTTCGTTACTTTGCCTTCGAATCCAAGTTGGCAATTTGTTGTCAAAATGTCTCGGCGAGGAGTGTTTGTATTTGAACAAGATGAACCCAAGACTGTTCCTTTTGTTTCCCAACAGCTTGATCAACATATCGTAGTTCAACGTGAAGAAGATATTTATTGGGTCAGAGCGGCTGTTGAAGGAGAAACGGTCGATTTTCATGCTTAATGAAAGGTATAATTGTTTTCCCACTATTCAGCCTAAGATATCATAAATTATCTAAACATTTTATAAATCCTTGTAAGTTTTAATCCTCACTTTTGGAAGTTTATTCAGTTATAAATATTTAGGGTGATTTAACTCATGTTATACTGATGTTATTGTCGGTGTATTTTCTCATTGAAGTATTCTTCATTTGATTCATGTGCTGTTTGAATTTTTATTAATTCAATTTGAAATTTGGCTATCAATTGATTGGTTTTGTACATAATTTGTATATCTGTTTTGTGAACTCTCTGATTTTTTAAAATTCATTCATAACTAATTATTCAATCCCTTTTTGTTTGATTAACAACTGTACAAGTTTGATTTTTTTTAAAAACAATCCAATTTATCATTTGGGAACTTTGGATAGTCCCCTTACTAATGTTTTCCATGACTGCAGGCATGTCAGGGGAAGAGGCAGAAGATCCACATCATCCATCTGAGGCATCTACATCTCAGGGTAGAGGTATGTTGGAATGTCATTGTCTCTATTTTTTATGTAATTAATAAACATATATATATATTTATAACATCTGTCATTTTGTATATAAAATTGTTTTCAACAGGATCAGAATCGACTACTTCTTCCTCTCACAGGAGAGGCCCTGGTCATGGCATATTATCATGGAACTTTGACACGACTTTTGATGTTTCATTTTATGAGGTATTTCATCCTGTGGGACGGAATACCCCTGCATTTATTCGTCAGCTGGGTCATATCATACGTGATCCACATCTATTTCCATTGACCACGCGTGACTGAGCTTCTATCCCTTAGGACACATTAGATCATCTTTTGAGGGAGGTTCATGTAATAAGACCATTTTACTTTATTCCCTATGTATAAACAACAATAACATATGTGATTTTTTTCTTTAATAGCAAAATTTTAAAGTATGTCCTGATGAGTTTCGGCCAGTGTGTATGAGAAAATTCCGTAAGTGTGGAAAGACTATAAAGCCAAAGTCAAGAGGGACCACTGGGTACCAAATGTGGGTGCCCCAGACATTCTAGAAAAAGTCCCGAGAGGTGTCCTCCCGACTCAGTGGCATGATTTAGTTTCATATTGGTCTACTGAGGGTGTTGCGGTTTGTATATTTATTTTGGTATATATATTTTCAAGAATGTGTGATTTGTTTGATATTTGAATGAATTGAATGTAGGAGGTGTCTACATGCCATTCTGAGAATCGAGCGTTGCAGGGACCACCTCACAGGCTCGGGACTCATCACGTGTCTCAGATCCGACATGAGGTATTTATTATTCATTTTTTAATTTTTTTTAATTAATACGGTTTTGTGTTTATATTCTATTCATATATAGTTGCGGGAGCAAGGTGCACCAACTGATAAAATGTCATTGTGGATGAGGACTCGTGATCGCAATGATCCAGATGCTGCAACATTGATAGTAAGTGCTTTTACTCATTACCAATACTTACATAACATCTTTATATTAATATATGTATATATATTTAAATATTTCACAGGCTCAATTTGAAGTTGAATTAGAACATCTGCCAGAGGACCAACGACAGCTTCCCATGCGAAGGGATGAGATATTTCATTGTATCATTGGTCGGGACGGACATGGATATAGTTTGACCTATAAAACAGGGATTCCTCATTCTGTAGTGTCATGCGCTACGGTTGTCGGTCCTGCTGTTGCTCAGATGACACAGCAGCTGTCAGATTTCGAGGCACGGTTGCGGGCTTCCGAGGAGGCAAATGTGCAATTGGCTGCTGAGGTTAGAGCACTGTGGGAATATGTGCGTCCAGGTGATGGTGCAGGGGATCAAACGACGCAGGTTTATACTGTATTTATTTATTTAATTTAAATTATTTTTGTTATGAAAATATTCACAATGATTATTTGTTGTAGGCCCCTGGCCCACCGGATGGAGGTCAGTGATAAACACGCATGACGCATCATATTCACGAGGTGTGTTTCTTCTTTTAATGATAAGGTTGTTATGGATATTTATGTTGGTTTTCTAGTGAGTTTTTTTTAATTTGGGGGTATCATGTGTGTTTTGGCCTCATGCAATGTTTCTGTGCACGAATTGATAAGTAACCATGAAACTGATTATTGATTTGGATATTTTTTTTTCATTTAATTTTCAATGTTTAGAATTGCATGTTCTGTAATATTTTTGAAAAAAATACGTGATTACTAATATAAATCATTAAACTTGTTTTTGATGAATGAGATGAGTTCACTATTTGTAGTCCTCAGCATACACCGAACATCCCTCCCCGCACTCTGGACAGCCCTCCCCGCACCCCGGACAAGCCCCCCCCATCTCGAACAGCCCCCCCCCCCCCCACACCCCGGACAGCCCCCCGCACCCCGAAAAGCCCCCCGCACCTCGGACAGCCCTCCCCGCACTCCGGACAGCCCTCCCCGCACCTCGGACAGCCCCCCGCACTCTGGAAAACCCTCCCCGCACCCCGGACAGCCCTCCCGCACCCCTGATAGCCATCCCGCACCCTAGACAGCCTTCCCCGCACTCCGGACAACCCTCCCCACACCTCAGAAAACCCTCCCGCACCCTGAACAGCCTTCCCCGCACGCCAGACAGCCCTCCCCGCACCCCGGACAACCCTCCCCCACCCCGGACAGGCCCCCCGCACTCCGTACAGTCCTTACCGCACCCCGGACAGCCCCCCCGACACCCCGGAGAGCCCTCCTGCACTCCAGACAGCCCTCCCCGCACTCCGGACAACCCTCCCCGCACCCCGGACAAGCCCCCCCCCACCACGGACAGCCCCCCCGCACCCCGGACAGCCCCCTGCACCTCAGACAGCCCTCCCCGCACTCCAGACAGCCCTCCCCGCACCCCGGATAGCCCCCCGTACCTCGGACAGCCCTCCCCGCACTCTAGACAGCCCTCCCCCGCACCCCAGACAACCCTCCCGCACCCTGGACAGCCTTCCCCGCACTCCGGACAGCCCTCCCCGCACCCCAAACAGCCCTCCTGCACCCCGGACAGCCTTCCCCGCACTCCGGACAGCCCTCCCCGCACCCCGGACAACCCTCCCACACCCCAGACAGGCCCCCCACGGTAGGGCTCATTATTCGTGATGTGTACGTGCAGACGGCGTGTTAATCGGACGTGTGGCCTACGCGGTAGGGCTCATTATGCGTTCTTTAAGTGTTGCACGCGCTTGCTAAATGCGCGTGGGGGGTCCAAACGGGCCGAACAAGTTCCGAATGGCCTGAAATCAGATGACATCAAAGTGTAAGTGAAATGTGATGTGGTCGAGCAGACGACACGTCAATCGGACGTGCAGTGTGCCCGCGGTGACCGGGAACGCCGTTCTGGTGTCATAAACGGCCAAAACGGGCGCCTAACGGTCAAAGTCATAGCGGACAAAATCATATTGACCTGAAATCACAGGACAACAATATAATTATTATTCGTGACGTGTACGCGTAGATGGTACATCAATCGGACGTGCGGTCTGCGCGGTAGGGCTCATTATGGGTTCTTTAAGTGTTGCGCGCGCTTCATAAACGCGCGTGGGGGGGGGGGGGTCCAAACGTGCCGAACAAGGTCCGAATGGCCTGAAATCAGATAACATAAAAGGTTGAGTGAATTGTGATGTGGTTGAGTAGACGACACGTCAATCGGACGTGCCGTGTGCCCGTGGTGATCGGAAACGCTGTTCTGGTGTCATAAACGGCCAAAACGGGCGTCTAACGGTCAAAATCATAGCGGACGATATCAGATTGACCTGAAATCACAGGAAAACAATCTAATTATTATTCGTGATGTGTACGCACAGACGTCGTGTCAATCAGACGTGCGGTCTGCGCGGTAGGGCTCATTATGCGTTCTTTAAGTGTTGTGCACGCTTGATAAACGCGCGTGGGGGGGGGGGGGGGGTCCAAATGGGCCAAACGAGGTCCGAATGGCCTGAAATCAGAAAAAATAAAAGGGTGAGTGAATTGTGATGTGGTCGAGCATACGACACATCAATCGGACGTGCCGTGTGCCCGCGGTGACCGGGAACGCCGTTTTGGTGTCATAAACCGCCAAAACGGGCATCTAACGGTCAAACTCATAGCGGACGACATCAGATTGACCTTAAATCACATGAAAACAATCCAATTGTTATTTTCAACGTGTACGCATAGACGGCGCATCAATTGGACGTGCGGTCTGCGCGGTAGGGATCATTATGGGTTCTTTAAGTGTTGTGCGCGCTTGATAAACGCGCGTGGGGGGTCCAAACAGGCCGAACGTGGTCCGAATGGCATGAAATCAGACTACATAAAAGGGTGATTGAATTGTTATGTGGTCGAGTAGATAGCACGTCAATCGGACGTACCGTGTGCCCGCGGTGACCGGGAACGCCGTTCTGGTGTCATAAACGGCCAAAACGGGCGTCTAACGGTCAAACTCATAGAGGACGACATTGGATTGACCTGAAATCACAGGAAAACAATCTAATTATTATTCTTGATGTGTACGCGCAAACGGAACGTCAATCAGATGTGCGGTCTGCGCGGTAGGGCTCATTATGCATTCTTTAAGTGTTGCGCTGCGCTTGATAAACGCGCGTGGGGGGGGGGGGGGGGGGGGGTCCAAACGGGCCGAACGAGGTCCGAATGGCCTGGAAATCAGACGACATCAAAGTGTGAGTGAATTTTGATGTGGTCGAGCAGACAACACGTCAATCGGACATGCCGTGTGCCCAAGGTGACCGGGAACACCGTTCTGGTGTCATAAACGGCCAAAACGGGCGTCTAACGGTCAAACTCATAGCGGATGACATCGGATTGACCCTGAAATCACAGGACAACAATCCAATTATTATTCGCAACGTGTACGTGCAGACGAAGCGTCAATCAGACGTGCGGTCTACGCGGTAGGGCTCATTATGCGTTTTTTAAGTGTTGCGTGCGCTTGATAAACACGCGTGGGGGGGGGGGTCCAAATGGGATGAACGAGGTCTGAATGGCCTGAAATCAAACGACATCAAAGGGTGAGTGAATTGTGATGTGGTCTAGCAGACGACACGTCAACCGGATGTGCCCGTGTGCCCGCGGTGACTGAGAACACCGTTCTGGTGTCATAAACGGCCAAAACGGGTGTCTAACGGTCAACAACATAGCGGAAGACATCATATTGACCTGAAATCACAGGACAACAATCCAATTATTATTCTCAACGTGTACACGCAGACGGAGCGTCAATCGGACGTGTGGTCTGCGCAGTAGGGCTCATTATGCGTTCTTTAAGTGTTGTGTGCGCTTCATAAACACACGTGGGGGGTCCAAATGGGGCGAACGAGGTCCGAATGGCCTGAAATCAGACGACAATAAATGGGTGAGTGAATCACTACCACAAAACTGGGCAAGGCATGCGCCTGCCTTTATCAGTGCTAACGGAAAAGCGCTGATAAAGGGGTACCCTTTATCAACTCTTTTTTAGCGCTGATAAAGGTTGTATTTATCAGCACTTTTTATTTTAGCACTGATAAATACACCCTTTATCAGCGCTTTTTACTAGCGCTGATAAAGGGTCCCACAGATTTATTAAAAACCCGCGGGTCCTCTTCCTCCTCCCCGCACACAATCAAGCTCTCGCGGAAGCCCTCGTCTGCGCCGCTGCCGCCGCCTCCTTCTCCTCCGCCGCGGCCGCCTCCTCCTCCTCTGCTTTTGCTCCTCCTCCTCCTCCTCCGGTGCCTCCACCGCCTCCGCCCTGCCTCATCCCTACCTCCGCGCCGCTGCCGCCAGTGCCTCCTCCTCCACCGCGGCCTCCTTCTCCTCCGCTGGTGCCTCATCCTCCTCCGCCGGTGCCTCCTCCTCCACCGCGGCCTCCTCCTCCACCGCGGCCTCCTCCTCCTCCGCCGGTGCCTCCGCGGCCTCATCCTCCTCCATTTTGCGGTATGATATGCCTGTAATTTGCTTTTTTTTTTTGGTTTTTGTTCTATATTTCAACTATCATGATTTGTGTGAATCAATTTTATTTGAAGTGGGGGGGTGCAGGTGCTGCGGGTGTAGTGGGTGGGGGGGTGTTTTGGTGGGGGTGTTTAGGTGGGGGAGATGTTCAGTGGGTGAACATGTAGGTGGGGCGTATAATGGGGGGGTCCAAATACCGTATCTTCCTCATCCTAAAAGGTGCGATCTTTTTCAATACCATTTTATTTCACTGTCCATAAAACATAGCATTCGCCCGTTTTCTCTTTTCCCATCCAACACTATCATATCCAGTACCATTACCTATAAAATAACACATTATGCATGCATTCTTAAAATATAATAAGCGAGTAGTAAAACTCCGTCGCCTCCTCCTCTGCTCCTACTCCTCCTCCTCCTCCTCTACCGGCCTCATCCTCCTCCTCCTCCGCTGCCTCCGCCGATGCCTCCTCCTCCTCCGCCGGTGCCGCCGGTGCCTCCGCGGCCTCCTCCTCCTCCGCAGGTGCCTCCGCGACCTCCTCCTCCTCCGCCTTCACGCCGCGTCCAAGCCGCGGTCACACCGCGGTCACGCCACAGTCACGCCGCGGTCACGCCGCGGTCACGCCGCGGTCACGCCGCGGTCACCGCCGCGGTCACGCCGCGGTCACGCCGCGGTCCACGCCGCGGTCACGCCGCGGTCACGCCGCGGTCACGCCGGTGCCTCCGCGGCCGCTGCCTCCTCCTCCTCCCCGCGGCCGCCGCCTCCTCCTCTGCTCCTGCTCCTCCTCCTCCTCCTCCACCGACCTCATCCTCCTCCTCCTCCGCTGCCTCCGCTGCCTCCGCTGCCTCCGCTGCCTCCGCTGCCTCCGCTGCCTCTGCCCTGCCTCCGCCCTACCTCCGCCCTGCCTCTGCGTTGCCGCCGGTGCCTCCTCCTCCACCGCGGCCTCCTCCTCCTCCCCCGCCGGCCTCCTCCTCCTCCTCCGCTGCCTCCGCTGCCTCCTCCTCCTCCGTCGCGGCCACCGCCTCCTCCTCTGCTCCTGCTCCTCCTCTCCTCCACCAGCCTCATCCTCCTCCTCCTCTACTGCCTTCGCTGCCTCCACCCTGCCTCCGCCCTGCCTCCGCGCTGCCGCCCGGTGCCTCCGGTGCCTCCTCCTCCACCGCGGCCTCCTCCTCCTCCACCGATGCCTCCTCCTCCTCCGTCGGTGCCGCCAGTGCCTCCACGTCTCCTCCTCCTACCGCGGCGATGCAGTCACGCTGCGGTCACGCCGCGGTCACGCCGCGGTCACGCCGCGGTCACGCCGCGGTCACGCCACGGTCATGCCGCGGTCACGCTGGTGCTCCGCGGCCGCCGACTCCTCCTACTTCGCCGCGGCCGCTGCCTCCTCCTCTGCTCCTGCTCCTCCACCGGCCTCATCCTCCTCCTCCTCCGCTACCTCCGCTGCCTTCGCTGCCTCCGCCCTGCCTCCGCCCTACCTCTGCGCTGCCGCTGGTGCCTCCTCCTCCACCGCGGCCTCCTCCTCCTCCGACGATGCCTCCTCCTCCTCCGCCGGTGCCGCCAGTGCCCTCGCGGCCGCCTCCTCCTCCTCCGCGGTCACGCCGCGGTCACGCCGCGGTCACACCGCGGTCACGCCGGTGCCTCTACGGCCGTCGCCTCCTCCTCCCTCCGCCGCAGCCGCTGCCTCCTCCTCTGCTCCTGCTCCTCCTCCTCCTCCACCGGCCTCATCCTCCTCCTCCCTCCGCTGCCTCTGCTGCCTCCGCCCTGCCTCCGCCCTGCCTCTGCGCTGCCGCCGGTGCCTCCTCCTTTACCGCGGCCTCCTCCTCCTCCACCGCGGCCTCCTCCTCCTCCTTCGCTGCCTCCGCTGCCTCCTCCTCCTCCGCCAGCGGCCGCCGCGTCCTCCTCTGCTCCTGCTCCTCCTCCCCTCCACCGGCCTCATCCTCTCCTCCTCTCCGCTGCCTCCGCCTCCTCCTCCTCCTCTTCTCCTCCTTCTCCTCCTCCTTCTCCTCCACCGCAGCCTCGTCCTCCTCCTCCTCCACCGACGCTTCCTCCTCCTCCTCCTAGTACGCTGCCTCATCCTCCTCCTCCACCGGCGCCTCCTCCTCCTCCTCCTCTGCCTACTCTGCTGCATCCTCCTCCACCGCGGTTTGAGAGGTGCCTCAAGTGATTTCACCATCTTCCTTACCATTTTATTCTTTATATTTAGTTTCTATTGATTTTTGATTTATCTAGATTAGGTTTTAATGGTGATTCAACTGGCGCACGGTGGTATCATATTGATGTGAGGCTTGGGGATTGTAGTGGTTCCCAATATATTTTTTATTTTGGTATTTATTTATTCCTTTATTTCCTTGAAGTATCTTGTTTTTTATCTAAATTATACTCATATTCCTTCTCCTTTAACCTATATACTTATCCTATGGATTTTAAATAGGATGAATATAAATAAAAATGGATGAATGTCAATCGGTTGACAAAAGAGTATGAAGAAGGCGTGAAAGAATTTATCAAGTTTGCAATAGATCATGCATGTGACTCTTCTCAAATCCTTTTTCCGTGTTTACGCTGTTGTTATTCAAAACAAATTAGTCCAGATGAGTTGGAAGAAAACTTGATCTGTCATGGAATAGATCAAAGTTATACATGTTGGAATAAACACGGGGAAACAACGAATGTAGGTAGTGACTGGGGTGACACTGCATTTTATGGATCATCTGATATGATTACAAACATGAACAATGAAGATGACCGTATGGAGGATGTGATTACAGATGTGAATGATGATGAAGATCGTATTGAGAAAATGACAAGGACCTTCGAAGATGAACTTCGTGATTTCCCAAAATGTTTGAGAAGTTAAAAAGTTGTGCAAAGACGCCATTGTATGCTGGTTGCACTAAATATACAGCATTGTCAGCCGTACTGAAGCTGTATAATTTGAAAGCAGATAACGGGTGGAGTGACGACAGTTTTACAAAACTACTTTCCCTCTTGAATGACATGCTCCCAGAAGACAATGAGCTTCCGAGCCGAACATACGATGCCAAACGAATGCTACGCTCTATGGGTATGATCTCTGAAAGAATACACGCCTGCCCGAATGACTATATACTATTTCGCAAGGACCACAAATCACTTAAAGAATTCCAAAGTGTGGTGCTTCTCGATACAAGAAAGATGAATCCAGTCCTACTAAAGTTGTATGGTACTTTCCAATCATTCCAAGGTTTAGACGCCTATATGGAAGTGAGGAGACTGCAGAACAATTAACATGGCATGCAGATACAAGAATTAAAGATGGGATACTACGTCACCCAGCAGAATCTCCTCAGTAGAAGAGAATCGATCATGAGTATCCTGAATTTGGAAACAAGTCGAGAAACCTTCGTCTTGCATTATCTATAGATGGAGTGAATCCTTTTGGTTTTCAAAGCAGCAGTCACAGTACATGGTCGGTTATGTTGATAAATTATAACTTACCACCGTGGTTATGCATGAAACGAAAATACATCATGTTATCTATGCTTATATCAGGACCAAAACAATCGGGTAATGATATTGATGTTTATTTAGATCCATTGATCGAAGATTTGAAATTATTGTGGGATTCAGGTGTTACATTGTATGATGCTTACAGAAAGGAAGATTTCACTTTGAGAGTCATGTTTTATGGGACGATAAATGACTTCCCAGCTTATGGAAATTTGTCAGGATATAGCATTAAAGGAACTCAAGGCTGTACCGTTTGCGAAGAAGGTACACAATCAATTAGGTTGAAACATTCATTGAAAACTGTGTTTCTAGGACATCACAGATTTCTACCGCGACGACATAAGTACCGTTCTAGGAAGACATCATTCGATGGAAGTTCAGAAGAACGTACAACACCGTCTCCACTAATAGGCGATCAATTGTTTGATAAAGTTAAAAATTTGGACACTACTTTTGGTAAACCGGCTTCGAAAAACCTTACGAAAATCAGTTGGAAAAAGAGATCAATTTTTTTTGAATTATAATACTAGAATTGTCTGTATGTAAGAAATTTTATTGATGTTATGCATGTAGAAAAAAATGTATTTGATAGTGTTATCGGCATGTTGCTAAATACATCTGGCAAAACAAAAGATGGAATTAAGGCTAGGTTGGACATGGTTGAGATGGGAATACGAGAAGAGTTGACACCAGTAAAGGGTGAAAAATGAACATTTCTTCCTCCTGCTGCTTACACTCTTTCCAGGCAGGAGAGATATCAGTTTTGCAACTTCTTGAATGACGTAAAGGTTCCAGAGGGGTATTCTTCAAATATCAGCAACCTTGTGTCAATGAGCGGCGTGAAGTTAAAAGGTCTGAAATCACATGACTGTCATGTTTTGATGCAAAATATCATTCCAATTGCTTTACGTTGCATTTTTCCCAAGAATGTCCGCCATACATTAACGAAACTGTATTTCTTCTTCAAAGCTATATGCAACAAAGTTATAGACCCGGAGAAATTGCCAGCTATGGAAAAAGAAATTGACGTCATATTATGTGAATTAGAAATGTTCTTCCTGACTTCATTTTTTGATATGATGGTTCATTTGATGGTCCACTTGGTGAGAGAGATTCGACTATGTGGTCCTGTACATTACAGATGGATGTACCCCATTGAACGGTATATGAAGATTTTGAAAGGGTATGTCAAAAATCGAAGTCGGCCAGAGGGTTGTATTGCAGAGCGATATATTGTTGAGGAAGCCGTTGAATTCTGTACCGAATACTTGTCTGGTGTGGAGAGCATTGGCTTACCAAAATCTCGTCACACTGGGCGGTTAGAGGGTGAAGGAATTTCTGGAAGAAAGGTTGTCACAATCAATATTACAGATCGGGAGCAGGCCCACCTTTATGTTTTGCATAACAGTTTGGACGTTGACCCATATGTTGAAATACACAAAGAAATTCTTAGGCAATTGAATCCATCAAGGGCTGAAAAATGGATATCAAATACACATAATCGACAGTTTATAGGATGGTTTCGAGATCATATTTTTAAGAATTCAGATGAAAATCCAAAGTCTATTTCGGAACGACTTCGATGGCTAGACGGAGGACCAAGTGTGTATGCATTATCTTACAATGCTTATGTAGTTAATGGTTATACATTTTATACTAATGAACATGATGAAGACAGTACCATGCAGAATAGTGGGGTTGCACTTGTGGCTGAATCGATGCATGTTTCTGGTGCTAAGGACAGAAATCCAATTTATGCGAATATGTCATACTTTGGCATCATCAAACAAATATGAGAGTTGGATTATACGGAATTTCAAGTTCCGATATTTCAATGCAAGTGGGTTGATAACAGGAGTGCTGTTAAAATAGATGATTTGGGATTTGTGAAAGTTGATTTCAGTAAGGAAGGGGAGAAAGACGAACCATTTATAATGGCATCACAGGCAGTGCAAGTATTTTATGTTCCTGATCCCGCAAACCGAAACTAGTCAATTGTTCTGTTATCGACCAAAATAGCTGAAGGGTCAGATGAAAATTCAACGGAAGATGATCCTTTCATTGGGATTTCGAAATAATTTCGCAGTGGTCCCAATGTAGATGACGTTTTGTATGTCAGATGAGACCACAATGAAGGGATATGGATAGTTGATAGAGGGGTCAAATCCCTTCAGCCTTTTAAAAAAAGGGAGTTCAATAATCAGGTTATTGATTTTTATTGTAATATAGATTGTGTTACATTATGTTATTATCTGTTCACTGTTGCTTTTATGTGATCTAACTTAAATTTTAAACCAGTTCTGCAGATAATGACTTCTTCACCTTCTAATGCACCCAATCCCGAGACACAACACGTCTCTCAACCTGTTGCAGCTGGTCCCATTGCTGAGAGACAACATGTCTCTCAACCTGTTGCAGCTGGTCCCACTACTGACGTACAACAGGTCTCTCAACCTATTGCAGCTGGTCCCACTGCTGAGAGACAACAGGTCTCTCAACCTGTTGCAGCTGGTCCCACTGCTGACGTACAACAGGTCTCTCAACCTGTTGCAGCTGGTGTCAGTGCCGAAGCTAGTGCTTCGGAGAAACATAATGATGATGCAGAAACTGAGGAAATGGTAGGCGATGAAACCCCAACGACACAAAAAAAAACAGGTGCGCCGTAGTTTGACAGTTTTAGCAAAAATCCTTAAGGAAAAAGAAAAAGGCATCAAATTTGAGGTGGGATGGAATAAGCTAGGCCAGCATGTAAACCCCAACAAAGCCATGTTTAGTAGCTACATTGGAATCGTCACTCGACAACGCGTGCCGATTGACGTAGAGTGGTGGAACCATGTTGTCAGCGGGTTGAAAACATTAATGTGGGAAGAGATTACGGTAACATTACAATATCATCTATTTAATTTATTAAAATAAAATAAAATATTCAAATATTGACTAACCCTTCATCATCTCTTTCAGAGTGCATTTATAGTAGATGTTTCGCAAAAAGAATATGTTTTCAGACTGTCAGGAAGGATTCATAGAGGCTTTCGCACCATTTTAACGAAAAATAATCTGAAAGATGCCGAAGGGAAAATCAAGCCGCACCCGCCTCCTCTTTATGCACACTTGATATCCCAAGGAACGTGGGATGCGTTTTGCAACCGTCGTGCGGAAAAGAATTTTCAGGTACATTGTGTTTGGTTACACGTTGTGTAACGTTTCTTGTATTCATCACATTGATTCATAGGTTTTTATTTATGTAACAGCAACTGAGTGCTGAAAATAAAGAACGGGCAGCAAAACCAGCGTACCCCTACCGTAAAGCAAGGTTAGGGTACGCTTCAATTGAAAAACAATTGGTATGTATTTTAAAATTACTGTAATAATTTTATGTGACATAAAACAACACTGTAACCATGTTTCTCTTTTTTATAAGCAGATTGATGAAGCAAAATCTCAAGTCACTTCCATTCCACGCCATGTGCTATGGAAGGAGGCTCGTGTTAATAAAGAGGGGAAACTGATAGATGAAAACACACAAAAAGTGTGGGAAACATGTGTAAGTATGACATAATATAAACTTGTTTTGCTTTAAATCACTATTACATAACGATGCTTACATATTTTTTCATATTTTCTATTTGACATAGTCACAGGAAACATCAACACCCGCACCGGATGCATACATACTTTCAACGGCCTTGAAAAAGCCAGAACAGTATGGCCGCGTCAGAGGTGTGGGTTTTGGGGTATCACCCAAGACATATTTTAAGAAAAAAAAACAAGAGGATGAACAAACTAAAGAATTGCATGTAATGAGAGATAGAGTATCTACCCTTGAAGAACTAATCCAAACTCAGGAGAGATGCTAAAGAGTTTGATGGAGGAGAGGCGAAGAGAACAAACAACTCAAGAAAAAACCCCGCGAGAAGATCCACCCCTCACCAGCTTTGAGGCGAGCCATTCCACTCAAAGACCTGACTTAACCGAGGTAATAAATGTTATAATATTCGTTTTTGTGAGATGTGAATCACATAGACACTAATACCTTTCATTTAATGATATTCTGCAGGGTGAAAATGACTGTGATTTATATCTGTCAACTCCCACCCATCGCCTTGTAGTGAGGGCTGCGGTGTTCAATATGCAGAATGACACTCTACACTCCAGACCACTTCCAACCGGTCATGTCAAAGTGCCTATTAACGTAGCTCATGAGCCGAGCGCTGAGCTACCCATGCCAAATGATGATGACAACATTCATACGGTGGAAAAAGCTATTGGAATATTCGTTGCATGGCCGTCGAATCTTGTAAAAAAACACGTCGAGCAGGAGGTATTCATTTCCAGTTCATTTTTCAAGAAGAACCTTTAACATTAAATTAGAAAATGGATGAACCGATGAATGTTATTACAAAAGGATAAAATGGAGAATCTAAAACGAAAGAGCGGCTCCAAGATTGGATCAACCAACCGATCAAAACGATCTACTGAGAGAACGTTCACCCCGCCCGTTCTATATCCACATTTAATATCATTGCAAGCTCATGTGGATACGAAAATGAAAGACGGAAAGAATCATACAATTGTTTGTGAAAAAGATATGTACGGAGAGGAAACAATGGATTTCGTTAGTGCAAACGCTGTTTCTGAGATCATCACATACGACTGGCTAGGCACCTCAGTTATAAATGTATACATGAGGTATGTTTTCATGATTTGATTTTACAGAAGCTGATATAATTTGATAATTATGGATAAATACATCTCATATTTTTCACAGGCGTATATATGAAAAACAGTTGAAGGGATTTTCCCATGAATACAAATTTGGACTCGTTAGTCCTCGCACCATTTCTACACAACGAACAGAAATAGATTCTAATTTTCAGGCTGAATTGATGTCAAATCTGCTCAGAACGTTTCAAAGAAGAATTACGACTGACAGGATATTTTTAATACCAACGATGCAAGGGTAAAACTCTACATTTTAATCATATCAATTATATTTTCATTTCTATCAGTACTTATTTCTTTTTGTGTTTTTAGGGAACATTGGATGCTCATTGCAGTCAATTTGGATACTCCAAAGATTTATTTTCTGGATTCACTGCATGAATATCCAACTAACCGGCCACACATGATGGAGATTTTCAATTTTTAATACAATAGATCCAACATTTTAGAACTAAATATCTAGTTATATAATTTATATTATCTTTTAATGAGAATTTTGTTATGATAGGGCGGTGTATGAATATCATCTAAAGGCTGGAATGAATCCAGGGCGTAAGGACGACAATGCCCACAAGATCTACAAATGGAGAAGTATCTGGGTATATATAATTATATTTCACTATCCAAATACATATCAAAACAAATTACTTATTTTTCTCGATGTTTCTGCAGTGTACGAAACAAACAAATGACAAGGACTGCAGTTATTATGTTTGTAAATTTATGAAAGAGATCGTATTTCATGGACAAACTAGCATCCCTGAAGAGGATTTTTTGAAAATAATTACTACTTTATTTAAAATAATTATTAATCCTTTGTGTATTTATATTTTTTCAGTACTACTATGACTGTCGCAAAAACTCATATTCAGAAGATGATATAAATGTCTTTAGAAATGAATGGGCAGCGTACCTGATTGAAGAATGTAAACAAATAGGACAATGAAGGTGAATTCCTAATACTTATGTTATCTTTATATGGTCATTGATATCTCCCTTTACACTTATTGAGCATCTATGATCTCCCTTTCTTATGTTTCATATCCTTAGATTAGTGAATTCCTACTACTTAGTTTGAAAATGCCATAAACTTTGGAAAACAACACCAATGACATACGCCAAACCGAGCAAACGCCTTCGTATTGTTTTGATACTTTAGGAAAACGATCCACGAGTCATTTTTGATGTGTAAGAATCGACCGCACCTCAATCCGACACACGGTGTGACTGGTATGGCTAAAATTGTCTGATATCAGTTTGAAAATGACATAAACTTTGGAAAACAACACCAATGACATACGCCAAACCAAGCAAACGCGTTCGGATTGTTTTGATACTTTAGTACAACGATCCACGAGTCATTTGTGATGCGTACGAATCGACCGCACCTCAATCTGACGCACGGTGTGACTGGTATGGCTAAAATTGTCTGATATCAGTTTGAAAATGACATGAACTTTGGAAAACAACACCAATGACATACGCCAAACCGAGAAAACACCTTCGGATTGTTTTGATACTTTAGGAAAACGATCCACGAGTCATTTGTAATGTGTACGAATCGACCACACCTCAATCCGACGCACGGTGTGACTAGTATGGCTAAAAGTGTCTGATATCAGTTTGAAAATGAGATAAACTTTGGAAAACAACACCAATGACATACGCCAAACCAAGCAAACGCATTCAGATTGTTTTGATACTTTAGGAAAACGATCCACGGGTCATTTCTGACATGTAAAAATCGACCGCACCTCAATCCGACGCACGGTGTGACCGGTATGGCTAAAATTGTCTGATATCAGTTTGAAAATGACATGAACTTTGGAAAACAACACCAATGACATACGCCAAACTGAGAAAACGCCTTCGGATTGTTTTGATACTTTAGGAAAAAGATCCACGAGTCATTTTTGACGTGTACGAATCGACCGCACCTCAATCTGACGCACGGTGTGACCGGTATGGCTAAAAGTGTCTGATATCAGTTTGAAAATGAGATAAACTTTGGAAAACAACACCAATGACATACTCCAAACCGAGCAAACGCGTTCGTATTGTTTTGATACTTTAGGAAAATGATCCACGAGTCATTTGTGATGCGTACGAATTGACCGCACCTCAATCTGACGCAGGGTGTGACCGGTATGGCTAAAAGTGTCTGATATCAGTTTGAAAATGAGATAAACTTTGGAAAACAACACCAATGAAATACGCCAAACTGAGCAAACGCGTTCGGATTGTTTTTATACTTTAGGAAAACGATCCACGAGTCATTTGTGACGCGTACGAATTGACCGCACCACAATCCGACGCACGGTGTGACCGGTATGGCTAAAAGTGTCTGATATCAGTTTGAAATTGAGATAAACTTTGGAAAACAACACCAATGACATACGCCAAACCAAGAAAACACCTTTTTATTGTTTTGATACTTTAGGACAACAATCCACGAGTCATTTTTGACGTGTACGAATCGACCGCACCTCAATCCGACGCACGGTGTGACCGGTATGGCTAAAATTGTCTGATATCAGTTTGAAAATGAGATAAACTTTGGAAAACAACACCAATGACATACACCAAACTGAGAAAACGCCTTTGGATTGTTTTGATACTTTAGGAAAATGATTCATGAGTCATTTGTGATGCATACGAATCGACCGCACCTCAATCCGACGCACGGTATGACCGGTATGGCTAAAAGTGTCTGATATCAGTTTCAAATTGAGATAAAATTTGGAAAACAACACCAATGACATACTCCAAACTGAGAAAACGCCTTCGGATTGTTTTTATACTTTAGTACAACGATCCAAGAGTCATTTGTGACGTGTACGAATCGACCGCACCTCAATCCGACGCACGGTGTGACCGGTATGGCTAAAAGTGTCTGATATCAGTTTGAAAATGAGATAAACTTTGGAAAACAACACCAATGACATATGCCAAACCAAGCAAACGCGTTCAGATTGTTTTAATAATTTAGGAAAACGATCCACGAGTCATTTGTGACATGTATGAATCGACCTCACCTCAATCCGACGCACGGTGTGACCGGTATGGCTAAAAGTGTCTGATATCAGTTTCAAATTGAGATAAACTTTGGAAAACAACACCAATGACATACGCCAAACCGAGCAAAAACATTTGGATTGTTTTGATACTTTAGGAAAATGATCCACGAGTCATTTGTGACGTGTGCGAATCGACCTCACCTCAATCCGACGCACGGTGTGACCGGTATGGCTAAAAGTGTCTGATATCAGTTTGAAAATGAGATAAACTTTGGAAAACAACACCAATGACATACGCCAAACCGAGAAAACGCGTTCGGATTGTTTTGATACTTTGGGAAAATGATTCACGAGTCATTTTTGACGTGTACGAATCGACCGCACCTCAATCCGACGCACAGTGTGACCGGTATGGCTAAAGTTGTCTGATATCAGTTTGAAAATGACATGAACTTTGGAAAAAAACACCAATGACATACGCCAAACCGAGCAAACGCCTTCGGATTGTTTTTATACTTTAGGACAACGATCCACGAGTCATTTGTGACGTGTACGAATCAACCGCACCTCAATCCGATGCACGGTGTGACCGGTATGGCTAAAATTGTCTGATATCAGTTTGAAAATGACATGAACTTTGGAAAACAACACCAATGACATATGCCAAACCGAGCAAACGCGTTCATATTGTTTTGATACTTTAGGAAAATGATCCATGAGTCATTTGTGACGCGTACGAATCCACCACACCTCAATCTGACGCACGGTGTGACCGGTATGGCTAAAATTGTCTGATATCAGTTTGAAAATGACATGAACTTTGGAAAACAACATCAATGACATACACCAAACCGAGCAAATGCCTTCGGATTGTTTTGATACTTTAGGACAACGATCCACGAGTCATTTGTGACTTGTACGAATCGACCGCACCTCAATCCGACGCACGGTGTGACCGGTATGGCTAAAAGTGTCTGATATCAGTTTGAAAATGAGATAAACTCTGGAAAACAACACCAATGACATATACCAAACCGAGCAAACGCCTTTGGATTGTTTTGATACTTTAGGAAAACGATCCACGAGTCATTTTTGACGCATACGAATCGACTGCACCTCAATTCGACGCACGGTGGGACCAGTATGGATAAAATTGTCTGATATCAGTTTGAAAATGACATGAACTTTGGAAAACAACACCAATGACATACGCCAAACCGAGTAAATGCCTTCGGATTGTTTTGATACTTTAGGACAACGATCCACGAGTCATTTTTGATGTGTACGAATCGACCGCACCTCAATCTGACGCACGGTGTGACCGGTATGGCTAAAATTGTCTGATATCAGTTTGAAAATGACATGAACTTTGGAAAACAACACCAATGACATACGCCAAACCGAGCAAATGCCTTTGGATTGTTTCGATACTTTAGGAAAACGATCCACGAGTCATTTGTGACGTGTACGAATCGACCGCACCTTAATCCGACGCACAGTGTGACCGGTAAATCTTTTCATTAGATAAAGAATCTGTATTTATTAAATGAGATAAATCAATCAAAAACATATTGATTTTACATTATTCCCTTTCATTGTTATGAAAATGAAAACTTTTGAGTTTAAAATTTAATATTTTAGTTTCACATTTCCATATTAATGTATTCTTTCATATTACTGTTTTAATTTCTTTCATTATTTCATTACAAACATAATATTTGTTTTCTTATATAGGTGAATTTTTTTCCTTGAGTTCGGATGCTTTGTTCAGCAACAAATACCATCGAGAGCGGATCACGGATATCAAAGGATGAAACATGAATGTTTATAACTGTTGTTGAATAATTGTAAATGTAACCATGTAAAACAATGTTTGAAATGTATATAGCAATGCGTTTTTTTTGTATTCATGATGTTAAGTAAATGTATATACCGTTGTCAGTCAAAATATTGGGTGTGGGTGCTATGGTGTGCAGGTGTGCATGTGCTACTTTGTGAAAGTATTCTGGTGTGCAGGTGTGCAGGTACTGTTTTTTAGGTGCAGGCGTTGGGGCCTTTATCAGCTCTTTTTTAGTGCTGATAAAGGACACCTTTAACAGCGCTAGAGGAGCGCTGATAAAGGGACCCTGTATCAGCGCTCCGAGAAGCGCTGATATAGTTGACCTTTATCAGCGCTCCACCACGCGCTGATAAAGGACCCATTTATCAGCGCTCCGAGAAGCGCTGATATAGGGGACCCCCCTTTATCTACGCCGGAATTAACAGCGCTTTTCTAGCGCTGTTAATGATGGTTTTTAGCGCTGATAAAGGCGCAGTTTGTAGTAGTGAATTGTGATGTGGTCGAGTAGACGACACGTCAATCGGACGTGCCGTGTGCCCGCGGTGACCAGGAATGCCGTTCTGGTGTCATAAACGGCCAAAACGGGCGTCTAACGGTCAAACTCATAGAGGACGACATCGGATTGACCTAAAATCACAGGACAACAATCCAATTATTATTCTCAACATGTACGCGCAGACGGCGCGTCAATCGGACGTGCGGTCTGGGCGGTAGGGCTCATTATGCGTTCTTTAAGTGTTGCGTGCGCTTCATAAACGCGCGTGGGGGGGGGTCCAAACGGGCCGAACGACGTCCGAATGGCCTGAAATCAGACTACATCAAAGGGTGAGTGAATTTTGATGTGGTCAAGCAGACTAAACATCAATCAGACGTGCTGTGTGCCCGCGGTGACCGGGAACGCCGTTCTGGTGTCATAAACGACCAAAACGGGCGTCTAACGGTCAAACTCATAGAGGACGACATCGGATTGACCTGAAATCACAGGAAAACAATCTAATTATTATTCGTGACGTGTACGCGCAGACGAAACATCAATCAGACGTGCGGTCTGCGCGGTAGGGCTCATTATGCGTTCTTTAAGTGTTGTGCGCGCTTGATAAACGCGCGTGGGGGGTCCAAACGGGCCGAACAAGGTCCGAATGCACTGAAATCAGACGACATCAAAGGGTGAGTGAATTGTGATGTGGTCGAGCAGACGACACGTCAATGGGACCTGCCGTGTGCCAGCGGTGACCGGGAACACCATTCTGGTGTCATAAACGGCCAAAACAGACGTCTAACAGTCAAAGTCATAGAGGACGACATCGGATTGATCTGAAATCATAGGAAAACAATATAATTATTATTCGTGATGTGTAGGAGGATACGGCGCCCATCGGACGTGCGGTGCGCGCGGTACGGCCGGATGCGTCGTTTTCAGCAGCTCGACGCACGCTTAAACGGCGCGTTGGGGGGTCAAAACCACCCGAACGACCTCAAAATGCCATGAAACCGTACGACATCAGCTGTTGTGTGATTTGTGAAATGGTCGGGTAGACAGAATGTCAATCAGAGGTGTTGTTTGACTGCGGTGAATGGAAATGCCTTTCCGGTGTCATAAAACACCAAAAAACGGCGGGAGACGGTCGAATTCAGAGAAAACGTGCTCCGAATGACCTGAAACCACACGAAAACATTAGGAATATTATTCTTGATGTGTAGGAGGAGACATTGTGCCCATCGGACGTACGGTGCGTGCGGTACGGACAAATGATTCGTTTTCAGCAGCTCGGCGCGCGTTAAACCGGCGCGTTGGGGGGTCAAAATCACCCGAACGGCCTCGGAATTCCATGAAACCGTACGAAATCAGCCGCTGTGAGATTTGTGAAATTTTTGGGTAGACGACACGTCAATCGAAGGTTCCGTTTGACCGTGCTGACCGGAAACGCGTTTCCGGTGTCATAAAACACCAAAAACGGCGCGAGACGGTCGAATTCGGAGAAAACGTGCTCCGAATGACCTGAAACCACACGAAAACATTAGGAATTTTATTCGTGACGTGTATGAGGAGAGGGAGCACCCATCAGAGGTGTGGTGCGCGCGTTACGTCCGAATGCGTCATTCTCAGCAGCTCGATGCGTGCTAAAACGGCGCGTTGGGGGGTCAAAACCACCCGAACGACCTCGGAATGCCATGAAACCGTACGAAAACAGCCGTTGTGCGATTTTTGAAATGGTCGGGCAGACAGCACGTCAATCGGAGGTTCCGTTTGACCACGGTGACCGAAAATGCGTTTTCGGTGTCATAAAACACCAAAAACGGCGCGAGACGGTCGAATTCGGAGCAAACATGCTCCGAATGACCTGAAACCACACGAAAAAATTAGGAATATTATTCGTGATGTGTAGGAGGAGACTGAGCTCCCATCGGAGGTGCGGTGAACACGTTACATCCGAGTGCGTCGTTTTCAGCAGCTCGACGCACGCTAAAACGTCGCGTTGGGGGGGTCAAAACCACCCGAACGACCTCGGAATGCCATGAAATCGTACGAAAAAATCCATTGTGCGATTTGTGAAATGGTCGGGTAGAAAACACGTCAATCGGAGGTTCCGTTTGACCGTGATGACCAGAAACACGTTTCCGGTGTCATAAAACACCAAAAACGGCGCGAGACGGTCGAATTCGGAGCAAACGTGATCCGAATGACCTAAAACCACACGAAAAAATTAGTAATATTATTCGTGACGTGTAGGAGGAGATGGCGCGCCCATCGGAGGTGCGGTGTGAGCGTTACGTCCGAGTGTGTCGTTTTCAGCAGCTCGACGCGCGCTAAAACGGTGCGTTGGGGGGTCAAAACCACCTGAACGACCTCATAATTCCATGAAACCGTACGAAAATAGACGTTGTGTGATTTGTGAAATGGTCGGGCAGACGACACATCAATCGGAGGTTCCGTTTGACCGTGGTGACCGGAAACGCGTTTCCGGTGTCATAAAACACCAAAAAATGGCCGAATGACCTGAAATGATAGCATTTCTTAAATTGGGGGTTTTAAATTATTATAACACCATGATTTGATGTTAGATTTAATTGTATTATATGTATATAATAACTGAATAATTATTTTTAATTTATGTTTGTTTTGTTTTTTTGTTTTTTTGTCTTATTGTAGGTTTATTGAAGCAGAAGATTGAAATAGATGGACCTGCTCGGATCGTTGAAGCACGTTTATCGTTTATGATGATCTTTATGTTTATGATTTTTGATATTGTTTTCCATTTTTTATGATTGTTATCTTGTTTTATCTCTGATTTTGCACCGTGAAGAAAAAAAAACAGAATTCGTACATTTCATTAAAAAAATGAAAAATATTTTAGTTAATATTATATATATATATTAAAATATTTTATTTAATATATATATATATATTTTGTTTAATAAATATATATAAAAATGAAAAATAGTTTATTTAATATTATATATATATATTTCTTTAATATATATATATATTTAAATATTTTATTTAATATTATATATATAAATATTTTCTTTAATATATATATATATATATATTTTAATATATATATATATATATTTCTTTTGGTATGAATTTTTTTAAATTTTTTTTCCAGTGTAGCGACCGCCAATGGCGGTCGCTATTGCCCTACACCGATGAAGCAGATGCGACCGCCAATGGCGGTCGCTGGGCGGTCTCTATAGCCCTATAGTGACCGCCAATGGCGGTCACTAATACCCTTATTTTTAGTAGTGATGCTTTGGGGAATAACGAAAGGGAAAATGTTGTTATAGCAGTTTATCACCTCACGGGAGATGCAGATCAATGGTGGTCATTATTTCAAAACACAAAGGAAGATGAAGAAGTATAAAATATTGAATGGAGGGAGTTTAAAGAGTTTTTTTTAGAAAAATACATTCCTCCTGAAAATCGAGCGGATATAGAAAGACAATTTCTGAGTCTGAGGAAAAAGGACGATGAGAATGTCACAAAGTATGAGGCTAACTTTACAAGTTTAGAAAGGCATGTGACAGATTATATACATAACCCAAGGAGTAATATTGATCAATTATTTAATGGGTTAAAACCAATTCTCCAGCGAGCATTGGTATCACAATCCTTCTCATTATACAAATATATTGTCTCATGTGCTATCAAGACAGAAAATGAATTCTCTAAGTCTTACGACTTTAAAGAAAATCAAGAGAAGAAGAGATCTGGTAAACACTCTGGAAATGGAAATAAAGAAAAAAAGAGAAAATTTGAATATCCATCATGTGATAAATGTGGGAAGAAACACCCTGGTACTTTTCTAAAGGGAATGGGAGTCTATTACAAGTGTGGTGAAAAAATCCACCAAGCTCGTGATTGCAAGCGAAAGAAAGAGACTCTTAATTTTGAATGCAATAATTGTAGAGAAAAGGGTAATTATGCAAATGAATGTCCTAAGCACAAAGGAAACTTACCTTAGAAAAGGCCAAGGGAGAAAGGCCAAGCTTATGTGATCACTACGGATGAGATTGAATCTCCAAAATACTTGGTGATAGGTAATTTAATGGTTTCCTCTAGTTTAGCCAATTATTTATTTGATTTTGGATCATCGCATTGTTTCAAATCTTCCTAGTCTTCTAAGAAAATTAGATATTTCCAATTTTATTTAATAAGGAATTTGTCAGTCAAAACTACTAAGGGAAGTATAATTGTAACAAAGTTTTGTGAATCAGTCCCCATTAGGTCATATAAATGTTCTTTATCTGGTGATATCATTGTCATACCCATTATTTAATTTGATATAATCCTTGGTATGGATTGACTTTCAGAACATGATGTGAAAATTTATTGTAAGAAGGAGGTTACAATTTTCAATGATGATAAGAAGTACCTTATCTTTAGAGAAAAAACGTCACCACCTGATTCTTATCTATATCCACCCCCAGTAGCTCAACTAAATTTAATTATTTTGTTGGAAGAGAGTGAAATATTTATGGGTGAGGAAAAGAATGTTCAAATAGAGGACGTACCTATTGTACACAAATTTTTAGATGTGTTTCTATAGGATTTACCTAGACATCCTCCAAAATGAGAAATTTATTTTTCCATTGATTTAATTCCTGGTTCAAGGCCCATATCGAAGACCCCTTATGGAATGGACACTGTAGAATTAGTGGAACTAAAGAAACAATTAGAGGAATTGAGTAATAAAGGATTTATTCACCCTAGTGTTTCTCCATGGGGCGCCCCTGTTCTTTTTGTTAAGAAGAAATATGGATCTATGAGGTCATTCATTGACTATAGAGAGATCAATTATATAACAATAAAGAACAAGTATCCTCTACCTCTCATTGATGATTTATTCGATCAAATTCATAGAGCTCAATAGTTTTCAAAGAGTGACCTTCGATCTGGATATCATCAATTGTGTGTGAAGAAAAAAGACATTAAAAAAAAAGCATTTTGAACCAGGTACAGGCATTACGAGTTTACAATAATGCCTTTTGGACTAACTAATTCACCCTATGTTTTCATGGATCTAATGAATAGACTTTTCAAGGAAAATATTGATGACTTTTTAGTAGTATTTATTAACGATATCTTGGTATAATAAAAAATCTATGAAGATCATGAAAATCACTTGTGTGCTATTCTGAAAACCCTCAAAAGAAATGAATTATATGGGAAGTTTATCAAGTGTGAATTCTGGCTTCAGTAAATTTAATTTCATGGATATATTTTATCTAAGGATGGAATCTCTGTTGATCCTTCTAAGAAAAGAGAAATAAAATAATGGACAACACCGACGAGTATAACTGAGGTACGCAATTTTATTGGTTTAGGAGGTTATTATCGGTGCTTCATCTAGAATTTTGCCTGATTGGAAAACCCATTAACCAAGATCACATGTAAAGGGGTTAATTTTTTTTGGAAAAAAGAGTGTGAATAATTTTTTGAATAACTGAAGAGAAGATTAGTCAATTCTCCTATCTTGAATCTACCATCGGGGAATGATGGTTTTATTATTTATAGTGATGCTTCAAAGAAAGGACTTGGTTTTGTCCTTATAAAGAATGATAGAATTGTTTCCTATGCATCACGATAGCTAAAAATGCATGAAAAAAACTATCCCACTCATGATCTTGAGTTAGAAGATGTAATATTTTCTTTGAAGATATGGAGACACAATCTATATGGTAAAAAATGTGAGATATATACTGATCACAAGAGTTTGAAGTATATTTTCTCATAGAAAGAACTCAACATGAGGCAAATTATATGGCTCGAACTACTAAAGGATTATGGTTGCACTATACACTACCACCTGGGGAAGTCAAATAAGTTGGTAGATGATTTGAGTAGAAAGGATCATGAAGTTTTGAAGAAGATAAGAGTTTAAAGGGATCTTATGTTCATGGATCTATTAAAAAGGATATGTGAATAATCATGGAAGGTGAAACATCAATACTTTTTCAAATGGTTTCCAAACCATCATTACTAGAAAGGATAAAAAATTACGAGACTGATGATGAAGGGTTTCAAAAGAAAATCAAAGATGAGAATGATGGGGGATTGATTGACTTCGTATACGAAGATGAAATTTTGAAATTTGTGAAGAGATTTTGTGTTCCTGATATACTTGATCTAAAAATGGAATTTTTGGATGATGCTCATAACTCCAATTTCTCTATACAATCTGGTAGTACTAATATGTATATATATTTTAAGGAACATTTTTGGTGGGAAAACATGAAGATAGAGATTGCTGATTATGTGTCAGGATGTATGGTTTGTCAACAAGTGAAAGGTGGAAGACAACATCCTGGAGGAGTCATGAAACCTCTTCCCATAACTGAGTGGAAATTGGATGATATTACAATGAAATTTTTCATGGGGATACCAAATACTCCTAAAAGGAATGATTCAATATGGGTCATTATTGATCGTCTTAGAAAGTCAGCACATTTTCTTGCTATAAGAGAAGATTTACCACTTGAAAGTTTAGCAAGACTATATATTAATGAATTTGTAAGACTTCATGGAGTACCTATATCGATTCTTTTTGATCGTGATCCCCATTTTACATAAAGATTATGGAAAAGTCTTCAGATGGACATGGATACTAAACTTCGTTTGAGCACTGCCTACCACCCTCAAACTAATGGAAAATCAGAATGGACTATTCAAACCTTAGAATACATGTTGAGATCTTTCTCACTTGAATTTCAAGGTACGTTGGATCAATGTTTACCTCTGGTAGAATTTTCCTATAACAATAGCTTCCATTAAAGTATCCAGATGGTACCCTATGAAGTGTTATATAGAAAGATATCTCGCACACAAACTTGTTGGGATGATGTTGGTGAAAGAAAACTCATAGGACCATAACTTGTTGAGGAAACAATGGAAAAGGTGAATGCTATCCAAACCCACATCAAAGTATCTCAAAGTAGGAAAAAGAGTTATGCCGATAACCTAAGGAAAGATTTGGAATTTCAAGTAGGAAATAATGTTTTCTTGAAGGTATCTTTGTGGAAGTGTGTTATACGTTTTGGTAAGATGGTTAAATTGAGTCCTAGTTACATCGAACCTTTTGAAATTCTAGAACAAATTGGTGTTGTAGATTATTGTTTGGAAATTCCACCAAGTCTATCCAAAGTTCATGATGTGTTCCACGTATCACTGTTGAGAAAATACATGCCAGACCCAACACACATACTCACCTATGAAGAAATTGAACTGTAACTTGACCTGTCTTATTGCGAAGATCCAATCAGAATTTTTGATACCAGAGAGCAAGTGTTGAGAAACCGGGTGACTCGTCTGGTGAAAGTTCTATGGAGAAACCATAAGATAGAAGAGGCAACGTGGTAACCCGAAGAACTTATGATGAAGAACCATCCAAATATTTTTGTATAGTATTATTCAAGAAATTTCAAGGATGACATTATTTGAAGGAGGGTAGAATGTAACACCTCAAGATTCCATGGAACGTTTCCCTTTGAATAATGAAATAGCTTGCATTATACCCAACTTGGAGTTTTAAAAAACCACGACCAATCAAACTAACCATTATGAATAGTAATACTCACTTTTTGAAATTTAATAAATTTTATTTTTCAAAATGGATTTTATTTTTGGATTAGTAATATCAAAAATAAATTTGGATGAATTTTTGGTATTTTTCTAAAAACTTTTAATTTTTGATGAATAGTGAAAAACACTACGTTATTGTTTAAAACAGACTTTTTATTTAAATAATTAATTGTTTTATTTAAATTTATTTTAGGTAAAAATAGTTAAATAATACCTATATATGTTCAATTTAATTCATTGGAGTCATTTTATAATAATATTATATATATATAATATTATTGAACTTATTACCGTCTTTTACCCACCTTCTAGGCGCATTTGCAAATTTGCATAAAACATAATTTTACCACTTCTGTGAATTGAATTTCAAAATTCCAAGATACAAAGTTGATATCAGTAAGTAAAACGTGGTTCACTAAGATTAAAATAATCTGTGGTGAATAGTAACTTTAGACTTTTATTTACCACTGTTAAAAGTAAATAGGGTAATTAAAGGTAAAAATGATATTATTATTACCCTAACACATGTACTAATTCTATTGGATAAGTTTATTGCGAAAAAAATCAACCTTATGAATAAAATATGATCCTTTTGGTCCACTTGGGTTAGATTAGGACGCTTATTATTATTTTATTTAAAGATCAGTTAAAAGTGTTAAATTCAAATTTTCATAACTAAATTTTTTTAATATGGGGTTACACATAAGATAAATTAGAATATAAATATTCATTAGAAATTTAAAAATATTTCCTACATAATGGTATTTTATTTATAATTTTTAGACATTAAATAATTAAATTTATTTATGACACAATGATGATGCAGTAACTACCTTATTAATGAAAGATTAAAATAGTTGATATTTTAAATATCCAAATAAATTTAAATTGAGTCTTTTGATGAATTATAAAATTTTATAGGTTAATATGACATGTTAGGGTAGATTAAATGAATTTTTTTCTAAGTAATCAAGTTATTAGGCCTTAAAAAAATCAAATACTAAATAGTGTCAAAATTGACATAAATAAGTTTTTTTAAAACAAATACTATATTATTAAATGATATAATAGTCCTAAAAATCTATGGTTTGGATAAAGGACTTAAATAATAATATATATGTCATTAATGAACCACTTGTGGTTTTATTGACATTTTATAGTAAGTTTATTAACCAATTATTATAATAATACAAGAATACATGGTAAAAGTTAAACTATTTAGCTAAGAGTTAAATCTAAATGATAAGGTTAATATGGAAACCTAAACTTGTCTAAAACCTATTAGTTGAGAGGTTTTCGACCCATACCCACCTTAGACTCGAAATAAATAATTTTATAGCCATTATAGACTGAATATGACTATATAATAAAATAATATTTCAAGCTTTTCCTAAAGGACCCTCACCCCTCTTATAAAAAGTTACTTCCCCTTCTCTTAAAATAACACCTCCAAAGACATCCGGATCGTCCAACCCCTTCTCAAATACCATTCCAAATACCCTCAATTTGACCTAGAGGCATTAATATAATCATAAATAGAACCTAATAAACACTTTTGATCAACTCAAAAGGAAACAGCCGAAGAAGAGGTAATTATTTCACCACCTCTTTCAAAGTTCTTTTCTTCTTCCACTCCCTCTTTCTTTGTTGTTTCCATACCAAAATAATTACTCGAGTACCTTATAAATAATGTGATGTTATTATAAATATGGTACAACCATATTCATTATTCTATCCATCCTATGAATGACAAGTCACCATACGTGCGTACGTACGACTTACTATCTCTACGTCGTGCTGTAGTTTGTTATTAAAACACTTCATTGTTTGGATGGGTATAATAATGAGTATAAATAATGTAAATAATAAATATAACATGTTAATTATTTTTTATATATTATATACCATCCAATTACATATTATTTCACTATCAATAGAATGATATTTTCGCTTGTGCGTATGTACGAATTACCGTCTCCACGAACGCGATGAAATTCATTCCCCATTTTAACCATTCAAGAATAACTTTCATTTTATAATTAAAATTAATGTTTAAGAACTTAATATAATTATGGAAATAAATCAAATACATCATATCCATAACAAACATGTCTTACATAACCAATCATATAAAGGGAAACAAATCAGTTAACACCCGAAACAATGATACTACTGAAATATTATTGACAAAGCAATATTAGAAGATCTTATATAATATCATATTTATATATGTGGTTATTTTATAATTTAATAACAATTATTTAACTATTATAAATGAGGTTAACGTACCCTCGATCAAGTAAAATTACAAGGTAAGAGTTAATTCTACAATCTCTTTATTATCCGAGGTTGTTTATACGTGAATATCTACTGGGACCACTTTATCATCCACATTTGTGTTTCTTAAAAATATATTTCAAAACATTTTTACTATTTCATATACTATGGGTTAAATCCACTTATACCCTTTTTTTATTTTTTATAGAATTTTTATAAAGAAATATTTCTGTCGTTTTCCAAACAAGGTCCTTTACGACCTTTTCAACAGAATTAAGGAAAGAATGTTTTTTAACTTATACGGTGGGTGCGACTATTTTCCACTGTTATAACACCTTCAAAGATTCCCTTACAATCTTATAAGATTATTTTAAAAATAAATTTTTTCTTTTATAATTATGTTACTTTTAAATGATTTCAAAATAAAAAGAGATATTTCTCTCAAATAGTTTTGATTTCATCTACGTCAACATCATTTGATGGATTTTACACTTATTTGAAGTTGATTTATTATGACACAATATTCCATATTGTATTTAAGGTTTTGTGATATTTTTGACCATGGATGTGTTATTTTTATACCATTAATGGGTTATGGTTAAAGTATTAACATTTCGTACGATAATTTTAGTATGAATGTTTATGTTATGTTTCAACCTTTTTATATAAGGAATGCATTAGACTTAGTAAGTGATGGGTGGAGACCACTATTATTCCTCGATGCATCGGTAGGTATCATGAGACAAACTAGTTTCTTGGAACATGGCGTTGAAAAAATATTATTTGTTGTCTTGGCACGAGGCCTTGACTTTGTTGTTATGATGTCCGACATTATGCACTCCATCATAATGAAATTGGCTATTGATGTTGCATGTGATTATTCGACTAGTAGAATATCCATGTGAATAAGTAAATGAAATTATTTGATTTATTTTTTTCCATATTATGCTGAAGTTTTAAATTTAAATGGATTATGTTTTAGTCTTATACATTTCCTTAAATGTTTATGATTATTTATGAAAGTTTCCGCTATATTTTTTTCCTTACTGAGCATCTGAGATCACCCCTTTCTATGTTTTAGTTTTTCCAGGATGTGAAGAAGTATTTTATGGTTGACCTAAAGGGATAGGCTAAGGGATATAAGTGTGTTCAAAGGGGACAAAATGTTGTTGTTGTTGTTATCTCCTAATATAATGTAAAACTTATGTATGTATCAAGTACTTAAAAGGCTACTAAACTAATTGGTCTTTCGGGACATGATTCCTTATATCATGCCAATGTTATGTAATAATTCACTAACCCTAGGTAACTAGGGTTGGGGAATTACAGTTGGTATTAGAGGAAGTTTAGTACAAACCTTGGAAGCTAGATTTAGAAAAATTCTAATTAGAGAACATTACCCTAAGACAGACTTTGAGGATTAGTATTAAAGAACTTCCTACAATTTTGGTAATGTTGAGATTTTTTGTATTTTCCAAGCATTACATCCATGTATGGATACGAGCAGGTAGATGCAACTCTGGCACATATGTACCTAGGAGTGAAAACTTCGATAAGGAGTTTCGAGCTTGACACAGGGTATCCTAGTACACGACAACGGGCCTTGATGCACTCTTGGTTACCACACTCCCAGGGGGATATGCTTAGGATAATTCAAATTTTATTTAAAAAACATTATGAAGGATTTATGAGTATATACCTCCTTAAAGAAAACATTTTTATGATTGTGGATTATATCCATAAACTGTTAAATTTATGTTAAGTGTTTTACAAGTTTGGAATTATGTATTGTGATTCATAAACTAATCTAGTATATTCCATTGTTTAGAAATGGTGCATAGAAGAAGGAATGGAAATCGCATCAATGCATGTAAACTATGTAGGGATTTCCCTCCTACTAAAGATAATTATAGTGGATATGGTGATGCAACTGGTGCTGATTAGCTAATCACCATACTGAGATAAATCACTCAGTTTATGAATAATAACCTTACCCATATGGAGCACCCTGATCCACAATGAGGAGGATCAATGTTAGACCGCTTCATGAGGTAACAACCACTAACATTAAATGGGAATACCAATCCATTTATAGTTGAGCAATGGATAAGTTCCTTAGAGAAAATATTTCATGCTTTGGAAAGTAGCAAAAGGGAAAAAGTTGTCATGGTAGTTTATCACCTCACGGGAGATGCAGATCAATGGTGGTCATTAATTGAAAACACAAAGGAAGATAAAGAATTATAAAATATGGAATGGAGGGAGTTTAAAGAGCTTTTATTAGAAAAATAATTTCCTCGTGACCATTGAGCGGATATGGAAAGACAATTTCTGAGTTTGAGGCAAAAGAAGGATGATAATGTCACAAAGTATGAGGATAACTTTACAAGGTTAGTAAGGCATGAAACAGATTATATATGTAACCCAAGGAGTATGATTTATCAATTAATTTATGTGTTCAAACCATTTCTCCATCAAGTATTAGTCTCACAATCCTTCTCATCATAAGAAGATATTGTCTCATGTGCTATCAAGATAGAAAAGGAATTATCTAAGTCTTATGACTTTAAAGAAAAGAAAGAAAAGAAGAGATCTTCTGAACACTTTGGAAATGGAAATAAGGGGATGAAAGGAAAAATTGAATATCCATCCTATGGTAAATATGGGAAGAAACACCCCTATACCTACCTAAAGGGAATGAGAGTCTATTAAAAGTGTGCTGAAAAAGGCCACCAAGCTCGTGATTCCAAGGGAAAGAAAGAGGCTGTCAATACTAGACGCTACAATTATATAGAAAAAGGGAATTATGCAAACTAATGTCCTAATAAACAAGGAAACTTACCTTAGAAAAGGCCAATGGAGAAATTACAAGCTTATGCAATCACTAATACTAAGGTTGAAGCTTCGAAAGACATGATGGGAGGTAATTTAATGGTTTCCTCAAGTTTATCCAATGATTTATTTGATTCTGAATCATTGAATTATTTCATATCTTCCAAGTTTTCTAAGAAAATTAGATATTTAAAATTTTATTTAACAAGGAAGTTGTCAGTCAAAACTCCTAAGGGAAGTATCATTACAATGAAGTTTTGTGAATCTGTCCCCAGTAGGGAATATAAATGTTTTTTATCTGTGTATCTCATCTTTATACTAATGATTGAATTTGATATAATCCTTGGTATGGATTGTATTTTGGACCATGATGTGAAAAATTATTGTAAGAATAAGGAGGTTACAATTTTCGATGATGATAAGGAGTGCCTTATCTTTAGAGAAGACTCGTCACCACCTTATTCTTATCTAGATCCACCCCCAGTAGCTCAACTAAATTCAATTATTGGGGAGGAAGAGAATGAAATAACTATGGGTGATGAAAATAATGTTCAAATAGATGACATACCTATTATACCAGAGTATGTTGATGTGTTTCCAGAGGATTTACCTGGACATCCTCTAGAACGAGAAATTGCGTTTTCCATTGATTTAATTCTTGGTTCGAGGCCCATATCGAAGACCCCTTATAGAAATTCAACTGTGGAATTAGTGGAACTAATGAAACAACTATAGGAATTGAGTAATAAAGGATTTATTTTCCCTAGTGTTTCTTCATTGGGAACCCTTATTATTTTTTAAGAAGAAAGATGGATCTATGAGGTTGTGCATTGACTCTAGGGAGATCAATGCTATAACAATAAAGAAAACGTATCCCCTACCTCGCATTGATGACTTATTTTATCAACTTCATGGAGATCAATATTTTGCAAAGACTGACCTTCGATTTGGATATCATCAGTTGTGTGTGAAGATGGAAGACATTCCGAAAACAATATTTCAAAGTTTACAATAATTTTTTTGGACTGACTAATGCATCCTTTATTTTCATGGATCTAATGAATAGAGTTTTATAGGAATATCTTGATGACTTTGTAGTAGTATTTATTGATGATAACTTGGTATAATAAAAAAGCTACTAAGATCATGAAAATCACTTGTGTGCTATTCTGAAAACCCTCATAAGAAATGAATTATATGGGAAGTTTAGTAAGTGTGAATTATGGCATCAAGAAATTTCTTTTCTTATACATATTGTCTCTAAGGATGGAATCTATTTTGATCCTTCTAAGATAAGAGAAATACAAGAATGGATAGCACCAACAAGTATAACTGAGGTACATAGTTTTATTGGTTTAGTAGGTTATTATCGGTGCTTCGTCCAAAATTTTTCCCGATTGGAAAACCCATTAACCAAGCTCACACATAAAGGGGTTAAATTTATCTGGAAAAAAGAGTGTGAAGAATGTTTTGAAGAACTGAATAGAATATTAGTAAATGCTTCTATGTTGACTCTAACATCTGGGAATGATGGGTTTGTTATTTATAGTGATGCTTCAAAGAAAGGACTTGGTTAGGACCTTATGAAAAATGATAGAGTTATTGCCGATGCATCACGACGACTAAAAATTCATGAACAAAACTATCCCACTCATGATCTTGAGTTAGCAGCTATAATATTTTATTTGAAGATATGGATACACTATCTCTATGGTGAAAAATGTGAGATATATACTGATCACAAGAGTTTAAAGTATATTTTCTCACAGAAAGAACTCAACATGAGGCAAAGAAGATGGATCAAACTACTCAAGGATTATGATTGCACTATACACTGCCACCCGGGGAAGAAAAATAATGTGGAAGATGATTTGAGAAGAAAGGATCATGGATTTTTGAACAAGATGAGAGTTGAAAGGGATCCTATGTTCATGAATCTAGTAAAAAAGGATATGGGAATAATCATGGAAGGTGAAACATCAATACATTTTTAAATGGTTGCAAAACCATCTTTACTAGAAAGGATAAAAAGTTCTCAGATTGATGATGAGGAGTTTCAAAATAAAATCAAAGTTGTGAATGGTGGGAGATTGATTGAATTCGTATATGAAGATGGAATTTTGAAATTTGGGAAGAGACTTTGTGTTCCTGATATACCTGGTCTAAAAAGTTAATTGTTGGATGATTCTCATAGATCCAATTTCTCTATACACCCAGGTATCACTAAGATGTATATAGATTTGAAGGAACATTTTTGGTGGGACAACATGAAGAGGGAGATTGTAGATTATGTGTCAAGATGTATGGTTTTTCAATAAGTGAAAGTTGGAAGACAACATCCTAGAGGAGTCATGAAACCTCTTCCCATACCTGAGTGGAAATGGAATGATATTACGATGGACTTTGTCATGGGGATACCAAAGACTCCTAGAAGGAATGATGCAATATGGGTTATTATTGATAATCTTACCAGGTCAGTATATTTTCTTACTATAAGAGAAGATTTACCACTTGAACATTTAGCAAGACTATATATTAATGAAGTTTTATGACTTCATAGAGTACCGCTATAGATTTTTTTTGATCGTGATCCCCGTTTTACATAAAAACTATGGAAAAGTTTTCAGAAGGCCTTGGATACTGAACTTCATTTGAGCACTGCCTACCACCCTCAAACCGATGGACAATCAGAACAAACTATTCAAACCTTAGAATACATGTTGAGATCTTTCTCACTTGACTTTCAAGGTACGTGAGAACAATATTTACCTATTATTGCATTTTCCTATAACAATTGCTTCTGCTAAAGGATTCAAATGGCACCATATGAAGTGTTATATGGAAAGAGATGTCACACACCAACTTGTTGGGATGATGTTAGTGAAATAAAACTTGTAGGACTAGAACTTGTTCAGGAAACAATGGAACATGTGAAGGTTATCCAAAAGCACATCAAAGTAGCTCAAAGTAGGCAAAAGATCTATGCCGATAACCAAATGAATGATTTGTAATTTCAAGTAGGAGATCATATTTTCTTGAAGGTATATCCATGGAAGGGTCTTATACATTTCCGTAAGAAGGGTAAATTGAGTCCCAGGTACATCAGACCTTTCAAAATTCTAGAACTAATTGGAGTTATAGCTTATCGTTTGGCAATGCTGCCAAGTCTCTCCAAAGTTCATGATGTGTTCCACGTATCACTGTTGAGAAAATAAATGCCAGAACCAATGCATGTACTCACCTATGATAAAATTGAATGGGAACCTAACCAATATTATTGAGAAGAGCCTATCATAATTCTTGATACCATAGAATAAGTGTTGAGAAACTGGATGGCTCGTCTGGTGAAAGTTCTATGGAGAAACCATAAGATGGAAGAGGCAACGTGGGAACCCAAAGAACTTATGATAAAGAACCACCTAAATCTTTTTACAGAGTATTATTATAGAAATTTCAAGGATGAAATTATTTAAATGAGGGAATAATGTAACACCCTAATATTCCACGATACGTTTCCCTTTGAATAATTCAATAGATTGTGTTGTACACAACTTGGAGTTTTAACACACCACGATCAATCAAACTAGCCGTTATGAATATTAATACCTACTTTTTGGAATTTTATAAATTTTATTTTTCAAAATGGACTTTATTTTTCTATTAATAATATCAAAAATAACTTAGGATGAATTTTTGGTATTTTTCTGAAAACTTTCATTTTTTTGATGAATAGTGAAAAACACTACGTTATTGTTTAAGACTGACTTTTTTTTAAATAATTAATTATTTTAATAAAATTTATTATAGGTAAAAATAGATACATAATACCTATACATGTTCAATGTAATTAATTAGAGTCATTTTATAATAATATTAGATATATAAAATTTTATTGAACTTATTACCGTCTTTTACCCACCTTCTAGGCGCATTTGCAAATTTGCATAAAACGTAATTTTACCACTTCTATGAATTAAATATAAAAAATACAAGAGACATGGTTGATATCATTAAGTAAAATGTGGTTCAATAAGAAGAAAGTAATTTTTTTGTGAATAGTAACTTTTGACTTTTATTTACCACAGTTAAAAGTAAATAGGGCAATTAAATGTAAAAATGATATTATTATTACCCTAACACATGTACTAATTCTATTTGATAAGTTTATTATGAACAAAATCAACTTTAGGAATAAAATATGATCCTTTTGTTCCACTTGTATTATATTAGGACATTTATTATTATTTTACTTAAAGAAGAGTTAAAAGTGTTAAATTCAAATTTTCACAACAAAAACATTTTTAATATAGTGTTAGACATAGGATAAATTAGACAATAAATATTCATTATAAAGATAAAAATATTTCCTACATAATGGTATTTTATTTATAATTTTTAGACATTAAATAATTAAATTTATTTATGACACAATGATGATGTAGTAAGTACCTTATTAATGAAAGATTAAAATACTTAATATTATAAATATCCAAATAAATGTAAATTGAGACTTTTGATGAATTAAAAAAAATTATTGGTTAATATGAAATGTTATGGTTTATTAAATTAATTTTTTTTGAAGAAATAAAGTTTTTAGGACTTTAAAAAAATCCAATACTAAATAAGGTCAAAATTGTCACAAATGAGTTTTTAAAACAAATACTTTATTATTAAATGATATAATAGTCCTAAAAATATATGGTTCGACCAAAGGACTTATATAACAATATATATGTCATTAATTAACCACTTGGGGTTCTATTGACATTTTATAGTATGTTTATTAACCATTTATTATAATAATACAAGAATACATGGTAAAAGTTAAGCTATTTAACTAAGAGTTAAATCTAAAAGATAAGGTTAATATGGTGACCTAAACCTATCTAAAACATATTAGTTGAGATGTTTTCGACCCATAACCACATTATCCTAGAAATAAATCATTTTGGAGCCATTATAAACCGAATATGATTGTATAATAATATAATATTACAAGATTTTCCTAAAGTGACCCTCAGCTCTCTTATAAAAGGGTACTTACCCTTCTCTCAAAATCACACCTCCAAAGCCATATAGATCATCAAAAACCTACTAAAATATCCTACCAACTACCCTCAATTATACTTAATGGCCTTACTTTGATCAGAAAGCCTACCTAAGGATAGTTTTTGATCAACTAAAAAGGAAACACCCGAAGAAGAGGTAATAATCTCAACACCTCTTTCAAAGTTCTTTTCTTTTTCCACTTCCTCTTTCTTTGTTGTTTCCATACCAAAATAATAAATCCATTTACTTATAAATGATGTGATGTGTTTATAAATATGGTAAAACCATATTAATTATTCTATCCATCCTATGAATGACAATTCACCATATGTGCGTACGTACAACTTACTCTCTCCCCGTCATGGTGTAGTTTGTTATTCAAACACTTCATTATTTGGATGGGTATAATAATGAGTATAACTGATTTAAATAATAAATATAACATGTTAAGTATTCTTTATATATGATATTCCATCCAATTACATATGATTTCATCATCAATAGAATGATATTGTCACTCGTGCGTACGTCCGGATTACCATCTCCATGAACGCGATGAAATTCATTCTCCAACATAACAATTCAAGAATAATTTTCATTTTATAATTTAAAATAATGTTTAAGAACTTAATATAATTATCTATATGAATCAAATACATCATATCCATAAAAAAAATGGCTTACATAATCAAGCATATAAAGGGAAACGAATTAGTTAACACCCGAAACAATGATACTACAAAAATATTATTAACAAAACAATATTAGAAGATCATATATGATATCATATTTATGTATGTGGTTATTTTATAATTTAAAAACAATTATTTAACTATTATACATGAGTCTAACATACCCTAAATCAAGGAAAAGTACAAGGTAAGGGTTAATTCTAAAATCTCTTCATTATTTGAAGTTTTTTATACGTGAGTATCTACTAGGACCTCTTTATTATCCACATTCATGTTTCTTAAAAATGTATTTAAAAACATTTCTAATATTTTCTAGACTATATGTTAAAGTAATTTATACCCTTGTTTGATTTTTTATAGAATTTTTAGAAAGGAATCTTTCTGTCGAGTCCAAACAAGGTCCTTTACGAACTTTTCTACAAAATTATAGAAAGAATGTTTTTTAACTTATACGGCGGGTGGGGCTATTTTACTCCATTGTAACACCTTCGAATATTCTCTTACAAGATTATAATATCATTTTAAAAATAAATGTTTTCTTCTATAATTATGTTACTTTTAAATGATTTCAAAATATAAATAGATATTTCTCTCAATTAGTTTTGATTTCATCTATGTCAACATCCTTTGATGGATTTTACACTTGTTTGAAGTTGATTTATTATGATACAATCTTACATATTGTATTGAAGGTTTTTTAATTTTTTTTACTGTGTATGTGTTATTTTTATACCATTAATGGTCTATGGTTTAAGTATTAACATTTATTATGCTATTTTTAATACGAATGTTTATGTTATGTTTCAACATTTTAATATGAAAAATGCATTGGGCTTAGTAAGTGACAGGTGGAGCCCGCTATAGATCCCCGATGCATCGATAGGTCTAATGAGACAATCTAGTGTCTTGGAATAAGGCATTGACAAAATCTTATTCGTAGTCTTGGCACGAGGCCTTGACTATGTGGTTATGATTTCCGATATTATGAATTTCAGCATTATGAAATTGGAAATTGATGTTGCATGTGATTATTCGACTAGTAAAATATCCATGTGAATAAGTAAATGGGATTATTTGACTTATTTTTTCCATATTATGCTGAAGTTTTAAATTTAAAAGGCTTATGTTTTAGTCTTATACATTGCCTTAAATGTTTATGCTTATATATGAAAGCTTCTGCTATATTGTTATCCTTACTGAGCATCTGAGCTCACCCCTTTTTATTATTTATTTTAACCAGGATGTGAAGAAGTATTTTATGGTTGACCAGCAGGGATAGACTAAGGGATATAAGTGTTTTCAAAGGGGAAAAATGTTTTTGTAGTTTTTATCTCATGATATAATGCAAAACTTATGTATGTATCTAGTACTTCAAAGGTTACTAAACTGATCGGTCTTTCGGGGCATGATTCTTTGTATCATGCCAATCTTATTTAATAATGCACCGACTTTGGGTAACTGGGGTTGGGGTGTTACAATTGGTTTCAGAGGAAGTTTAGTACAAACCTTCAAAGCTAGGTTTAGAAAAACTCTGATTAGAGAACATTTTTCTAAGATAGAATTTGAGGATTATTATAGAAGAACTTCATAGAATTTTGGTAATGTTGAGATTTTGGGTATTTTCCAAGAAATATGTCCTTGTCTAGATACGATTAGGTAGAGGTGGCTCTAGAAAAAATGTACCTAGGAGTGAAAACTCTATCAAGAGTTTCAGGCTTGACCCGAGGTATCCTGGTACATGACAACATGCCCTACTGCACTCTTGGTTACGACACTCCCAGGGGATTTGCTTAGGATAATTCACATTTTCTTTACAAAACATTATGAAGGATTTATGAGTATATACCTCCTCAAAGAAATTTTTTTTATGATTATGGATTATATCCAAAATCTGTTCAATTTATGTTAAGTGTTTTACAAGTTTGGAATTATGTATTGTGGTTCATAAACTAATCTACTGTATACCATTATTTAGAAATATCACCTAGTGGGAGGAATATAAATCGTATCAATTCATGAAATCCATATAGGGATTTCCCTCATACTCAAGATAATTATAGTGGACCTGGTGATGCAACTAGTTCTGATCAACTGATCACTATACTGGGAAAACTCCCTCAGGTTATGAATAATAACCTTACCCATATGTAGCACCCTGATCCACAATGTGGAGGATCAATGTTAGACCTCTTCATGAGGCAATAACCACCAACATTAAATGGGAATACAAATCCATTTGTTACTGAGCAATGGATAAGTTACTTAGAGAAAATATTTCCTACTTTAGGGAGTAGCGAAAGGGAAAAAGTTGTCATGGGAATTTATCACCTCATGGGGAGCCCCTGTTCTTTTTTAAGAAGAAATATGGATCTATGAGATTGTGCATTGACTACAGGGAGATCAATTCTATAACAATAAAGAAAAAGTATCCCCTACCTCGCATTGATGATTTATTCAATCAAATTCATGGCGCTCAATATTTTTTAAAGACTGAACTTCAATATGGATATAATTAGTTATGTGTGAATAAGGAATACATTCTGAAAACAACATTTCAAATCAGGTACGAGCATTACGAGTTTATAGTAATTCATTTTGGACTAACTAATGCACCCTCTATTTTCATGGATATAATGAATAGAGTTTTCAAGGAATATCTTGATGAATTTTTAATAGTATTTATTAATGATATCTTGGTATAATAAAAAAACTATGAAGATCCTGAAAATCACTTGCGCGCTATTCTGAAAACCATCAGAAGAAATGAATTATATGGGAAGTTTAGCAAGTGTGAATTCTGGATTTAGGAAATTTCTTTTCTTGGCCATATTTTCTCTAAGAATGGAATATCTATTGATCCTTCTAAGACAAGAGCAATACAATAATGGCTAGCACCGACAAGTATAACTGAGGAATGCAGTTTTATTGGTTTAATAGGTTTTTATCGGAGCTTTATCCAGAATTTTTTCTGATTGGAAAACCCATTAACCAAGCTCACACGTAAATGGGTTAAATTTGTTTTGAAAAAAGAATGCGAAGAATGTTTTGAAGAACTGAAGAGAAGATTATTCAATGCTTCTATCTTGACTCTAACATCAGGGAATGGTGGGTTTGTTATTTATAGTGATGCTTCAAATAAAGGAATTGGTTTTGTACTTATGCAGAATGATTGAGTTATTTCCTATGAAACACGAAAACTAAAAATTCATGAACAAAACTATCCCACTCATGATATTGAGTTAGAAGCTATAATCTTTTCTTTGAATATATGGAGAGACTATCTCTATGGTGAAAAATCTGAGATATATACCGATCATAAGAGTTTGAAGTATATTTTCTCACAGAAAGAACTCAAGATGAGGCAAATAAGATGACTCAAACTACTCAACGATTATGATTGCACTATACACTACCACCTGGGGAAGGAAAATAAGGTGGCATATTCTTTAAGAAGAAAGGAAAAAAAAGTTCTCAAACCGATGATGAGGATTTTCAAAAGAAAATCAAAGATGTGAATGGTGGGAGATTGATTGACTTCGTATATGAAGATGGAATTTTGAAATTTGGGAAGAGGATTTGTGTTCCTAATATACCTAATATAAAAAGGTAATTATTGGATGATTCTCATAGATCCAATTTCTCTATACACCCTGGTAGCACTAAGATGTATAGATATTTGAAGGAACATTTTTGGTGGGATAACATGAAGAGGAAGATTGCTGATTATGTGTCAAGATGAATGGTTTGTCAACAAGTGAAAGCTGGAAGACAACATCCTAGAGGAGTCATGCAACCTCTTCCCATACCTGAGTGTAAATGGATGATATTACGATGGACGTTTTCATGGGGAAACCAAAGACTCTTAGAAGAAATGATTCAATATGGGTCATTGTTGATCGTCTTACTAGGTTAGCACATTTTCTTGCTATAAGATAAGATTTACCACTTGAACGTTTAGAAGGACCATATATTAATGAATTTGTAAAACTTCATGGAGTACCCCTATCGATTGTTTCTAAACATGATCCCCATTTTAAATCAAGATTCTGTAAAAGTTTTTAGAAGGCCTTGGATACTAAACTTCATTTGATTACTGTCTAACAACCTTAAACTGATGGAAAATCAGAATAGACTTTTAAAACCTTATAAGACATGTTGAGATCTTTATCACTTGACTTTCAGGGTATGTGGGATCAGTATTTACCTCTGGTAGAATTTTCCTATAACAATAGCTTCCATTCAAGTATTCAGATGGGACCATATAAAGCATTATATGGAAAGAGATGTCACACACAAACTTGTTGGGATGATGTTGGTGAAAGAAAACTTGTAGGCCAAGAACTTGTTGAAAAAAAATAGAAAAGGTGAAGGTTATCCAAACCCACATCAAAGCAACTCAAAGTAGGCAAAATAGCTATACCGATAACTGAAGGAATGATTTGCAATTTCAAGTAGGAGATCTTATTTTCTTGAAGGTATATCCATGGAAGGATGTTATATATTTCAGTAAGAATGGTAAATTGAGACCCATGTACATCGGAAATTTTGAAATTCAAGAATGAATTGGAGTTGTAGCTTATCGTTTGGCAATGCCTCAAAGTCTCTCTAAAGTTCATGATGTGTTCCACGTATCACTGTTGAGAAAATACATGCCAGACCCAACACATGTACTCACCTATGAGGAAATTGAACTGGAACCTGACCTGTCTTATTGCGAAGAGCCTATTAGAATTCTTGATACCAGAGAACAAGTGTTGAGAAACCAGACGACTCGTCTGGTGAAAGTTCTAGGGAGAAACCATAAGATGGAAGAGACAACATGGGAACCCGAAGAACTTATGATAAAGAAGCACCCAGATATTTTTTTATAGAAGTATTCTAGAAATTTCTAGGATGAAATTATTTAAAGAAGGGGAGAATGTAACACCCCAAGCTTCCATGGTACTTTTCCCTTTGAATAATGCAATATCTTGCATTGTACGCAACTTGGAGTTTTAACACACCATGACCAATCAAACTAGCCGTTATGAATAATGATACATACTTTTTGAAATTTTATAAATTTTATTTTTCAAAATGGAATTCATTTTTGGATTCAGAATATCAAAAATAATGTAGGATGAATATTTGGTATTTTTCTGAAAACTTTCAATTTTTGATGAATAGTGAAAACACTGGTTATTGTTTAAAACTGAATTTTTATTTAAATAATTAATTATTTTACATAAATTTATTTTAGGTAAAAATATATTCATAATACCTATATATGTTCAATGAAATTCATTGGAGTCATTTTATAATAATATTAGATATATAAAATTTTATTGAACTTATTACCGTCTTTTACCCACTTTCTAGCCGCATTTTCAAATTTGCATAAAATGTAATTTTACCGCTTCTGTTAATTGAATTTCAAAAATCTGAGAGACATGGTTGATATCAATAAGTAAAATGTGGTTCAATAAGATGAAAATAAATTTGGGTGAATAGTAACTTTTGACTTTTATTTACCGAGGTTAAAAGTAAATATGGTAATTAATGGTAAAAATGATATTATTATTACCCTAACACATGTCCTAATTCTATTGGATAAGTGTATTGCGACCAAAATCAACCTTAGGAATAAAATATGATCCTTTTGGTCCACTTGTATTAGATTAGGACATTTATTATTATTTTATTTAAAGAAGAGTTAAAAGTGTTAAATTCAAATTTTTATAACTAAGACATTTTTAATATAGGGTTACACATAAGATAAATTAGTCTATAAATATTTATTAGAAAGTTAAAAAGATTTTATACATAATTATATTTTATTTATAATTTTTAGAAATTAAATAATTAAATTTATTTATGACACAATGATGATGTAGTAATTACCTTATTAATGAAAGATTAAAAATAATTGATATTATAAATATCCAAATAAATGTAAATTGAGACTTTTGATGAATTAAAAAACTTTTATAGGTTAATCTGACATTTTATAGTTGATTAAATGAATTTTTTTTGAAGTAATCAATTTTTTAGGACTTTAACCAAAATCAAATACTAAATAGTTTTAAAATTGACATAAATGAGTTTTTAAAATAAATACTTTATTATTAAATGATATGATACTAATAAAAATATATGGTTCAAAAAAAAGGAATTATATAATAATTAATATGTCATTAATGAACCTATTAATGTTATCTTGTCATTTTATAGTAAGTTTATTAACCATTTATTATAATAATACAAGAATAATGGTAAAAGTTAAACTATTTAACTAAGAGTTAAATCTAAGATATAAGGTTAATATGGTTACCTAAACCTATCTAAAAACTATTGGTTAAGAGGTTTTATAACCATACCCAGATTATCCTAAAAATAAATCATTTTGGAGCCATTATAAACCGAATATTATTGTATAATAAAATATTATTTTAAGCTTTTCCTTAAGTGACCCTCACCTCTCTTATAAAAGGGTACTTCTTCTTCTCTCAAAATCACACATGCAAATCCATTTGGATCATCCAAAACCTGATCAAATATCCTCCCTACTACCCTCAATTATACCTATAGGCCTTACTTTTATCATAAATCCAACCTAAGGAGCCCTTTTGATCAACTCAAAAGGAAACACCCGAAGAAGAGGTAATAATTTCACCACCTCTTTCAAAGTTCTTTTCTTCTTCCACTTCCTCTTTCTTTGTTTTTGACATACCAAAATAATAACTAAAGTACCTTATACATACTGTGATGTTATTATAAATATGGTATATTCATATTCATTATTCTATCTATCCTATGAATTAAAAGTCACCATATGGGCGTACGTACGGCTTACCGTCTCCATGTCCTGGTGTAGTTTGTTATTCAAACACTTCATTATTTTGATGGGTATAATAATGAGTATAACTGATTTAAATAATAAATATAAAATCTTAAGTATTCTGTATATATGATATACCATTCAATTACATACAATTTCACCATCAATATAATGATATTTTTGCTCGTGCGTACATACGGATTACCGTCTCCACGAACGCGATGAAATTCATTCCCCATCATAACCATTCAAGAATAATTTTCATTTTATAATTAAAAATAATGTTTAAGAACTCAATATCATTTTGGATATGAATCAAATACATCATATCCATAACAAACATGTCTTACGTAACCAAGCATATAAAGGGAAACAAATCAGTTAACACCTGAAAGAATGATACTACTGAAATATTATTAACAAAGTAATATTAAAAGATCATATATAATATCATATTTATATTTGTGGTTATTTTATAATTTAATAACAATTATTTAGCTATTATAATTGAGGTTGACATACCCTATATCAATGAAAATTACATGGTATGGGTTAATTATATAATCTCTTCATTATCTGAGGTTGTTTATATGTGAGTATCTACTGTGACCTCTTTATTATCCACATACGTGTTTCTTAAAAATGTATTTTAAAACATTTTTACTATTTCCTAGACTATGTGTTAAAGTAATTTATACCCTTGTTTTATTTTTTATAGAATGTTTATAAATGAATCTTTCCGTCCTTTTCCAAACAATGTCCTTTACGACCCTTTTGACAAAATTAAGGAAAGAATGTTTTTTTGACTTATACAGCAGGTGTGGCTATTTTCCACCATTGTAACACCTTCAAAGATTAACTTACAAGATTATAATATTATTTTTAAAATAAATGTTTTCTTTTATAATTATGTGACTTTTAAATTATTTAAAAATAGAAATATATATTTCTCTCAAATAGTTTTGATTTCATCCATGTCAACATCCTTTGATGGATTTTACACTTGTTTGAAGTTGATTTATTATGATACAATATTCCATGTTATATTGAATTTTTTGTGATATTTTTGATTGGGGATGTTTTATTTTTATACCATTCATGGTTTATGGTTAAATTATTAACATTTCGTATTCTAGTTTTAATATGAATGTTTATGTTTTGTTTCAACCTTTTCATATGAGGAATGCATTGGACTTAGTAAGTGATTGGTGGAGCCCACTATAGCTCCTCGATGAATCAGTAGGTCTCATGAGACAAAATAGTATCTTGGAAAAATTCCTTGACAAAATCTTTTTTGTAGTCTTGGAACGAGGCCTTGACTATGTGGTTATGATGTCCAACATTATGCATTCTATCATTATGAAATTGGTTATTGATGTTGCATGTAACTATTAGACTAGTAGAATATACATGTGAATAAGTAAATGTAATTATTTGATTTATTTTTTCCATATTATTCTTAAGTTTTAAATTTAAAAGGCTTATGTTTTAGTCTTATACATTGCCTTAAATGTTTATGCTTATTTATGAAAGTTTCCGCTATATTGTTATCCTTACTGAGCATTCGGCCTCACCCCTTTCTATGTTTTATTTTTCCCAGGATGTGAAGAAGTATTTTATGGTTGGTGATTATCCACTAAATGAGGCTAATATTATTTTGTAATATATATAATATTCATGTTATTTATTATTCATAAACACTATTTTAGTGCATTTTACAATTTGAACATCATTTCACATTATGATTGTAATACCTTCTTAAAATGCACTATTATGTGGTACATTTTTGAACATCATTTAAAGTACCAAATGATTCATCTGATTATACATATTTTAATTTTATATTTTTTGAAATTTATCTAAACTCCAATATGAACATGTTTCATTCAGGGATCAATGGAGAATTCATGGAGGATGATGGAGATATTTGGCAATGAAAGGAAGCAATTCTGGAGAAGGCAGACTGGACACCAGCCCACTGATGAGACTGTGGGGCCCAAAATACAGGCCCCATGAATCCCAACTTTCGTGGGATGATATAATACATGTATAGGAACAAATAAATCTGCAGAATACAATCCTAATTCGGCCTCCATGGTGTCCATTTAGGCAGCCCAAGTTATAGATAAAATTCTGGTCCAGATTCTGCGTCCCAGAAAAACAGCCCACCAATTAAACCATATCTCAAACAAAATAACTCCTTTTGGGATGATATTTTACAGATGGTTAGAAGACATCATAGGATCCATTTTATTCTTCTATAGACCACTCTGATTAGGCCATCTAGAAGGTCTTCCAAGTGCGTCTGTTCGGTGGATGAAAGCTGGATGCCACCTCGGGTCAAATGTGGAAAAGTCCAAATTCCACAAGCTTTCCACCACCTATGGCCTACCAAAATTAATTGAGATGATTTTTACTGTTTGAGGTTCTACCCAAGGGATCAAAAATTCCTATTTAATGTAGTTGTTTTGGAGGATTTAGTAATCTTTGGTGCTTAGTTTCATTGTAGTGTTATGCTGTCACTTTGTGTTTGTAATCGCATTTCTTTCTCATGTAAGTTGTTTAATTCACCTTAGTTTCTTAATAAACGTTCTTCATTTACTCTTACTATGTTCTTATACTTATCACATTGATACCTTTGGTTCAAGGTTTGAATTTATTCACACCATACTTTGTGATATTTATCACACAACGGAGGAGTGATATGTTTTTGTTGTTGTTGTTTTTACTTCTTCAATTCCACACTTGTAAGTCTACTTCCCACTTCCATTGAAGACATGTCATCAATGGAGGGATAAATATTTTATGGGTTGATCCAAGGGAGTAGAAATGGGCTGGATTGGATGTTATTTATCACCCAATTAATGTATAATCACTTCTTAAATTGAGATTTTTATTTGATAATTTTTAAACTCCATCGTCCTTGTTGAATTTAAGGCCACACACTTCATGTGCTAATAAAAACCTTTACCTTTAAGTGCTCAAAACTTTGATCCTTCAAGTGTATAGGTTATTAGTATTAAAGGTTGTAGGCATTAAATCATTAAGTGATGATGTTGTTTTATCTCCTTAAATGAACCCATCTCAAATATAATAAATTGAAATCATTAAAAAGGAAATACGTCCAATCCACCCCGAGCGATAACCTTGGATCAACTCATTCTTTTAAATTGAATTCAATTAAGTCTCTTAGAGTTCCTTTAAACCCATCTAAAATCAACCCAAGTTGGCCAATTCATAGCTAAAAACATCCCATAGAATGTACGTGTCTATAGGTTACTTCTTAGGTCTCTGAGGATTCGACAACCCAAGCTAAACTACAAGGACCATCTTACCTTCTTCTCTTGGGTAAATTTGAGCGAGAATCAAATTTTTGCGCCGTTTTCGGGGACCTAAGTAAGTTATCTTAGACATTATAATTATTTTTCTTCATACCTCTTCTCTTTTCTCACCCCTCACTCCTATGGAAGCCAATTTTGAACAAGTCCAAACATGGGAAACCTATCCCGACCTTGATCACTCAACCCCATGTGTGATGTACAATGACCATACTAATTTCTACATGTGGGATCATCAACAAACTAATGAACCGCATTGTTTTTACCCCTATTATCCACAAAACATCTCAACATATAATGAGTTTCAATCCCCACAAATCCAATTTGAACATCCTCCTATGCAATTCCAACAACATAGTTATCCTCCTAGAATAGACCATTTGTCTCAACCAATTATCCATCCTGATCCACAACCATTACTTGAAAAACTATGTCAACAAATGGAGATAATGAATTTTGAGGTTATAACTACAAAGCATTAAAAATTGTGAGGAACCCATCCCTACACAAACTATCCCTTACATAACCTTATGTGAAGTGTCTAGTTTCCCAAAAACCTCTCATGAATTTACTAAAGAGAAAACCTTTGGATATGGGGAAGATGAAGAGGATCAAGGAATTGTTGATGGGTCTTTAAATAAAGAGGAAATTGACTTTTTGGATTCAAAAGCGGAGAATTTGACATCATGGATTGAGTCTCATGAATATAACTCCATTGATGATTTTTCAAAAACGCAAATCACTAAACCATTAAGAGAAATCACAAACTTTGAGTCTATACCCATTCCTGAAACTGATCTTTCCAATTTGGTGGTTGAATCTTCTATTCAAAAGGAACCAATTATGTTGAGAAATTTTGAAAATGAAACTGAGTTCAATTCAAAGTCCCAACCTATGTTTGAAAGTTTTAGCCTACCTGAACTTGAACAAAAGGACTTTCCATCCACCCTCAAGTTTACATTCATTGGGGATAGCCAAAAACTTCCATTTTTCACCATTTCTTATCTTGAAACCACTAAAGAGGTGATTATTCATAATGTCTTAGAAAATACTACAAAAGAAATTGAATCCATCATTTATGATATTCCTTGGATTTACCTACTCATTTGAGAACAGAGGTTTGTGCATGAAACAAATTCTAAACATAGAATCAATCTCAACCTAGTAGAAGTGGTGAAACATGGGGTCCTTAAAATGTTGAAAGTTGGTATTGGATAAGTTGGGGGGTTCAAGTCGAGCTAACGGTGTTAAACAAAGCGCTGCATGGGAGGTAACCCATGGTTTTCAAGTTTCCTATCATTTTGTTGTTTTAATCAACTTTATATTTTAAATAAGATTAATTAAACTTTTTTTATATATTTAAAACAAATAGACTATTGACCTGTTCTACTATTATAAGTATGGATGAGTATAAAAGGGGAGCACCATATTCATCCGTGTCACGTGGTGAGATCCTTGAGTAAAACCTTACCCAGAAATATAAAAATAAGACAATGTATAATCAGTTTATTTTATTTTATATATATACATATATTTTACTTATATATATATATACTCTTTTGTTTTGTTTTTTTTCCTTTTTCTACTAGGGAACTCTGCAAGCGACATGGATATCAAAGGACTAAATTAGAGCAGCAAGAACTTCAAACTTCAACCACCAGGTGACTTCATTCCATGACCCTCATTTTCAATTACCTTTTTGAACTTTCATTCTCTACCTATACCCCTTTCTAAATTTTCTTTTCTTTAAACACTGGGGATAATGTTATTTTAAGTTGGGGGGGAGATAAAATAAAAAATGATTTTGTGTCAAAAAAAATGATAAATGATTTGAAAAAAAAATTGTGAAAATGGAAGGAAAAATTCCTTTAACTTTAAACATGGTAATACAAATTGCACACTTTGAAATTAAATATAAAATAATTTATCATACCCTGATTCTGATTTTAATCCTTGTATAATTTCATGAGCATTTATTTTGGAAAGTGTGGATGTCCAATGTGGTATTTAATCGTTTATATTTTCATCCAAAAAAAAGATCACAACGCACGTACTTTGGATAGTGGGGTATTGTTTTGAGTTCATGGGGTCCCCTAAATATATATCATTGGTTTGGTGATCATTTTATTTTAATATGAGTATTCAAAAAAAAATTATAAAAAAAAATTTGCTCGTAGAGAAATGAAATGACCTAATGCGTGGCTTTCGACACTTGGGGATCGTGAATCCATAGTTGTCTGGCCCAGTGTTAGTAATTTTATTTCTATTTTTTGTAATTTGAATTTGTTTTTGACTAAGTTAACTCTATATGATGCCCGATTATGTGGGCTTCACTTGGTTCCCTAAGGTCTTTGAGCCTGGGAGTCATCGGCAAAGTCTCGCTACAGGGGTTGACTCTTTTGAGTGCAACTTCAATTACCATGGAAAAATTGCAAAAACAAAAAAAAACAAAAACAAAAAAAAAACAAAAAATTATACAAAAAAATGAATACTCATCTTAATATTGAAATTTGATTCCACCTAGCGCTTCCGTAATTTCCCCCTTGAATAAAGATGAACCCCCATGTCTATTGTGATGCACAACACATCCTCATACTTAATTGACATTAGATGAAATATGACAATGAATTTGAACAAAGGAATGGGCTTGGGATTGGGATCTACTTATGAAAATATCTTGTATTAAAATATTTTGATGGGTTTCATGATTGTTTGGTATAATGTTTTTTTGGTGATCATTGTGTATTAAAATGTTTCTTGGAAAAGGGAATTCGAATTTCATATTGTTGAGATATATTTTGCTCGGGACTAGCAAAAATCAAGTTGGGGGGTGTGATTAGCCACTAAATTAGGCTAATATTCATTGGTAATATATATAATATTCATGTTCTTTATTATTCATAAACACCATTTTAGTTCATTTTACACTATGAACATCATTTCACATTATGATTGTAATACCTTCTTAAAATGCACTATTATGTGGTACATTTTTGAACATCATTTAAAGTACCAAATGATTAATCTGATTATAAATATTTTAATTTGATATTTTTGTAAATTTATCTACACTCCAATATGAACATGTTTCATTCAGGGATCAATGGAGAATTCATGGAGGATGATGGAGATATTTGGCAATGAAAGGAAGCAATTCTGGAGAAGGCAGACTGGACACCAGCCCACTGATGAGACTGTGGGGCCCAAAATACAGGCCCAATTAATCCCAAATTTAGTGGTATGATATAATACATGTAGAGGAAAAAATAACTCTTCAGGATCCAATGCTAATTCGGCATCCAGGGTGTCCATTTCGGCAGCCCAAGTTAGAGATAAAATTCTGGGCCAGATTCTACGTCCCAGAAAAATAGACCACCAAATAAACCATATCTCTAAATAGATAACTCCTTTTTGGATGATATTTTACAGGTGGTTAGAATACATACGAGGCTCCATTTTATTCTTTTATGGACGACTCTGATTCTTCCATCTAGAAGGTATTCCAAGCACGTCTGTTTGGTGGATGAAAGTTGGATGCCACCTCAGGTCAAATGTGGAAAAGTCCAAATTCCACAAGCTTTCCACCACCTATGGCCTACCAAAATTAATTAAGATGCTTTTTACTGTTGGAGTATCTACCAAAGGGCTCAAAAATGCCTATTTAAGGCAGTGGTGTTGGAGGATTTAGGAATCTTTGGTGTTTAGTTTCATTGTATTGTTATGCTGCCACTTTATGTTTGTAATCGCATTTCTTTCTCATGTAAGTTGTTTAATTCACCTTAGTTTCTTAATAAAAGTTATTAATTTACTATTATTATGTTCTTCTACTTATCAAGTTGATACCGTTGGTTCAAGGTGTGAATTTATTCACACCATACTTTTTGATATTTATCACACAATGGAGGAGTGATCTTTTTTGTTGTTGTTGTTGTTGTTTTTACTTCTTCAATTCCACCCTTGTAAGTCTACTTCCCGCTTCTGTTGAAGACATGTCATCAATAGAGGGCTAAATATTTTATGGGTTGATCCAAGGGAGTATCAAGGGGCTAGATTGGATGTTATTTATCACCCCATTAATGTATAATCACTTCTTAAATTGAGATTTTTATTTGATGATTTTTAAACTCCATCGTCCTTGTTGAATTTAAGGCCACACACTTCATGTGCTAATACGAAACTTTACCTTGAAGTTATCAAAACTTTGATCCTTCAAGTGTATAGGTGATTAGTATTAAAGGGTGTAGGCATTAAATCAGTAAGTTATGATGTTGTTTTATCTTCTTAAATGAACCCATCTCAAATATAAGAAATTGAAATCATTAAAAAGGAAATACGTCCAATCCACCCCGAGCGATAACCTGGGATCAACTCATTATTTTAAATTTAATTCACTTAAGTCTCTTAGATTTCCTTTAAAACCATCTAAAATCAACCCAATTTGGCCACTTCATAGCCAAAAACAGCCCATAGAATGTACGTGTCTATAGGTTACTTCTTAGGTCTCTGAGGATTCGACAACCCAAGCTAAACTATAAGGACCATCTTACCTTATTCTCTTGGGTAAATTTGAGCGAGAATAAGTTGGCCTATAGGGATAGGCTAAGAGATATAAGTGTGTTCAAAGGGGACAAAATTTTGTTGTTGTTTTTATCTCATGATATAATGTAAAAATTATGTATGTATCTAATACTTCCAAGGCTACTAAACTGATCGGTCTTTCAGGACACAATTCCTTGTATCATGCCAATGTTATGTAATAATGCACCGAATATGGGTAACTGGGGTCAGGTCGTTACATGATATGACTATCCTAGCCGAAGACTAATAAAAATTTCTTAAAAAGAAAAAATTCATAAAAAAAGTAGTTAAAAAAGGAAACAACCAACCATGAGTTCTAATTGAAAAAACAAGGTAAATATACCCCCGCTCTGGCCCCCACCAGAGGTTTTAGATCTAATGGATCACCCAACCACATGACAACCAGTGCTTCTATTATATCTACACAAGATATCCAAGATGTATAAATTAGAAGGTATACATTTTGGAACATAGTGCATAACCAAATGTATCCCCATGACAAAGTGCATCTACTGGGATCTCAAACTCTAATGGAACAGTCTGAACTAGCAACAAGAACACCTTAGATGACACAACTAGAGAACCTGTCAGTCCCAAAAGTCATGAAAAATGGATCGGGTACTAGAGATGTACCTATGAAACATTGTACCAAAGGATCCATCTATAAAACCGGGAGCACGGGGAATCCACATTTTAAGATCCCATCCTTTTCTGTAGTCATATCGGGTGTGTTTTTTAGGTACTTTTTGTTGTTTTGAAGTACCTTTTATTTGGAATTGTGGTTTGAGGTGCATTTGGGTGAAGTTTTAAGAAAATTCTATTGACAGGGGGCTATGCATGGTTTACGAAATGTTTGAAAAATCATACACCCAAACCCAGGTAATCGTGAAAACCATGCAAACCTGGATAATGAGGTCCACACGGTTTGCGCACGGTTTCCTTAACCGCATTCCCATGATAGGTTAAACGTTTGCATGAAATAGTTTTATCCGAAAATTAGTTTTTAAATCACCTAAACCCCCGAAACCCCTTTATTTGGACCTAGGATCAGGATTGAATAATTCTAGGTGATCCGAGAGCTTTCTGGAAGGATTTCAGGAGATTTGAACACCGTTATTTGAGATCAAAATCCCATATTGAAGATCCTCTCTCTTCTCAATAAGTGGATTTCATTCCGATGCTTATTCTGTTCTTTCCTCTATCTTTCTTTGATCTTTTCATGGAAGATCTCCACTATTTCCATGGATCTAAACCTATTTTTTTAGATCTAGATCCAGGATTGTGGATCTAGATATATATTTGAATGATCTTTATGACTTTGATCTTAATTTTGGGTTTAGGGATTTAGATCCAGATTTTGATTAACATTGTTGTGCCACTAGAATTTTAGGGATTTCCTCTTGGAAAATATCTATCAACAAACTGAGGTAGGTGGTCTAAATCAAACTCCCATAGTCGTGGATTTGATATGTGTATGTGAGATTATTGATTTTCTAGTTTCCCTTAAAAATTGATTTCTTAAATTGGACTAATTAGGAATGTAAAATTGACTTGTTGATGCCTTAGTGATTAAATAAATCATTGAACCATGAGGATAAGGGGTTTTCCAAATAGATGTTTGGTTTGGGGAAATTGTTTATGGGTTGAGATATTTCAATTGAGATATTGAATTTGGTTGGGTTTGAGATAATTAATCGGGGGGAATTAATTATGAGATAAAGATTGGATATGTGAGATAATTAATGGTGGATTAATTATGTGCCTTGTTGTTTCATTAAGATAATTAATTTTGGAATTAATTATGATAAGTTGAGATTTTATTTGGATAATTAATCATAGATAATTAATTATGGAATGAGATTAATGTTGATTTATTAATTAATTTATGATTTAATTAATGGTTTGTGAAGTTAGTTAAACATGGGTTAACTAATGGGTTTTGATGTATTTAACTAATCATTGGATTAGTAAGGTATTGATGTGAATAATTATTTATGAATTAATAAATGATGTAAATTGTTGAGAATGTGAGTGTTAGACATGACATTCTAGAACAACTAAGAAGTTTGGGCTTAGACATGGTGTTCTAACCCAATAGTTATCCAAGAGCTTGTGATGTTATGTGGTAGACATGGAAATCTACACCAGATGGGATTTGGGGTGGTAGACGTGGTGATCTACACCAGATGAGATTTGGGGTGTTAGGCATGGTGACCTACACTGAATGAGATTTAGGGTGTTTTAAATGGAGTTCAACACCAAATAAATGACAATAATGAATTATGAAATGAATGAGAGATATGAATCAAACTCGAGTTTAATGTGTTTAAACAAAGAATAAATGATAATATGATAACTGTTTAATTATTCATTGTACTTGTTACTTCATAGAATTGCATACACCGTATTTTGACTGGACTTGTTTTAGACACCGTTGGTGGTGGCCTACTAAGTCGTACTAACACCCTACTTGGGATACCTGATCAACACCCAATCATACTTTGTTGATGTAGTACAGGATAAGGTAAATACCCTAGTATAGGTTGCTGTTTGGGAATGGTACATGGGTGAGAGAACCAAACATGGTTCGAGACCCACTATGGATTCATTGTGTATTTAATTTTAATTAGATTTTAGACACTTGGAACTTCAATTGTTATATCATGTTTTCCCTTTCAGCTGAGTATGGTATTTTCTGTTTGGAATATCTTGTGACATTGGTATTGTTCTGGTAATTTATATGCTTCCTCACTTATTTATTATTTTTTTCTTCTGCTGGTTCTTTACTCTAATAAAAGAGGGTATATTCTCCCCACTAATGACTTAAAATAACCTTGATATTAGTCGGAACCTTATAAAATATGGGGATTCACACTTGAGGGAATGCGATTGACCAACTCAGGGCCCCGTTGCATAGAAACTGGGTCGGGACGTTACAAACGTTGTTGGGAGCATGTTAGCATCCACGATGCTAACCTCTATCTAGGGTGTAACACTCAACTAGAGGGGTTCACTCATCCAGGTTTCTCATTACCTCCCTAAGCCTACCTAACCATAACCAACCAATATTGAAGTGCATGAAATAAAACTCAGGGACAATGCCCAATCCAAGATATCCCAAGGGTCTCATCTCCAAGACAAAGTATTGAGAAAAAACCACCTCAAACATCATGGCCAAAGTCTAACCAAACATGGGATAACCTAACCTCGAACCCACCATCCAAATAGTTGAACAAATAGAACTGATCAAATTTCGACCAAAAAAGAAAAAGGGGGCTCCCTTAGACCCAAAAATATGAGAATCCAAAAAATAGACACCATTGGCTCTTAATGGCCCACCTTGGAAAAAAACCCAAACCTGGGGCTCCTATAGTCCCCAGGGTCACAACATAAAGTGATTTCCTACTAGGGACTCCCCTAATTCACCTAATATCTTGATCCATGCCCATACAATGATCCTTAAATCGTATAAAAGTCTATAATAAGATCAAGACACCCTATGAGGGGTTCCTCTTGGTCATCCAAAGCATAGGACACACCCAATGCAGAAACATCCCAAACGACCATAGTGGCCTCCAATCAATCCTTGATCAAAAATTACCGCAACAGAGCATAAAAATGAACATAAAGGGAGTTTAAAATGGTCCTCGTGACCACCTAAATAGTAGGACCCTACAACGTTTCCTCAACATGAGCTAAACCATTCCACACAACCATTATCAACCACCAACTATGGAAACCATTTATCACTTGATTAGAACCAGCCCATAAGGGTATCCTCAAGAGTCCCTCAGACTCTTCTCAACATCTCAATGGCAACCAACCATAACCATCATTCCATGTCATCAATCCAGCCAAAAGGCTCTAATAAATTCGATCTTCAAATTCAGGATCTAAACCTAAACTGATCTAACCTCAAGCAACTAGTCTCGACATGTAGGGACAAACCACGATCTCCATATAGATTCTAATTGATCACCCCTTCTATGATTTCTTCCAAAAGGACCTCAAACAACATTGTCATGACATCCACAATCCATTCAAACTAACAATATCACAACCATAATCTAGGCCTCATAGCTAATAACCCAACCAACTGGAGGATTTTCAAACCAAACCTTGAATAAATTCTCCTACTAAACTATCTGAGTCCAAAATAACATAAAAAGGAATCTAAATGATAAAAGGATTACTCTATCATGATCTACATGAAAAAATTCTTTGAATAGACTACTCACAAGTCTAATTCTGACTATGGAAAAAATTACTAGGCTTGGGCCAGAAAAAGTACATGGCGTGTACTTTGGGTACATGACATGTAACCCAAAAGGTCTTCCATGGATATGTACCATTACCCACTTGACATGTACTTTCAAAAATTACACAACATGAGTACCCTTTACATGGAGTGTAACCCCACATGGGTACTTTCCCATATACCTCATCCCTACGTGGCATGTACCCATCTCGAGTACAAGACATGTTCCCTTAGTACACAATATGTACTCCCAATGAGGTACCTAGATGTGTACTAAAAATCACATGACCATGTGTTATTCCTAGTCATGTATGTCTATAGGATGTTCAACCCACAAAAGGTCTAGCCATGTACCCTACACAATAATGTATCTCTACATGGGGTGTGTGGATTAGAACTTAGCCACACCCCCAGAAGCACACTACACGGAATGTACTCCCAATTACATGCTATGAAGTCCCAAAAAATCATATTACCCAAATAGGAAGAACACAATATGTGTGATCTTTGAACTACATTCCATGTACATGAGTTTTTTCTGAATTAAAACCCCCCAAAATGGCCTAAAACCATAGTTTCTCCCTAATTAAGCCTAAATCAACCCTCATAGGGTCTTCTTGGACTCCTCATGTTTTAATCATGTTTTAATGATCACAAATCCTGTTAACCTTGTTTAATACATCTCAAATCATGTCTAGAGATGGTTAGTTTCCCTATAATGTAATGTTTACAACTCATGGTATAAACTTTCAAAAGATCCTCATTTAGAATCTTATAAATCATGTTTGAATATTGTAAAATATATTTGATCTTGTTCGATAATGTTTTATTATATTAATTCTTAAGTCTAATTCATTCTAGGAATATTATTTCCTAAGACAGTTTTACAAATATTTGGCTAAGTCTGAGAAATCATGACTCTGCCACTAGTTCTAGATTTTGGAAAAGTCCCTACACTGTAATCCAAACACCATGAACCAACACCGTAATCCAGACACCATAATCCTGACATTGTGACCCTGGCACCATAATATAGACACCATAATCCTAACAACGTGACTCAGACACTATAACTAGTTTTATATTTTATAAAGTCGGTGACAACAGTTCTTTACTACCATCACCAAGATATCGTTCAATGTTTTGAAAAAGGACTAGACACCGTTACCTGAGACACTATGATCCTGACACCACATTTGTGCTATCGGTTCCTGATCTCAATGAAACTGTGGAATCGTGACTATCTCACTGCTTAAAGGAATAGGAGAAGACACCATTTCCCAGTGACACTGTTTCCAAGTTATATTGTTTCAAGAAAAATTTTGAAACCGTTATTTAATATTTTTTGTCATTTTCAATTTAATTTCTAATGATCATATTATATTTATTTATTGGAACTGAAATTATTAATGTTTATTTATATACCTATCAGCTAAAAGTATGATGTAATAGGTGTAGAAATCATTCTTTCAGTCAGCCTCAACACATGAACCCTGAAATAAAGACAAGAACACAAGACTCAGAGCACAAGACGAGAGAGTATTTGAAAATCTAACTAATGAATGAAACAATATACTACTAAAGAAATCACGAAGAACTCTTGATCCCAAAAAGGCTAAACTACTATAGACCAGAGACTAAAACATATTTTCAGTACCATCTCAAAGAAGAACACAAGCTATATAACTTACTTCATCAAATTGAAAACTAGAGCACCAGACTTGTGATACTCTATTTTTCACAATAGGAATCAATATTTTCATATGATTCATACTACAAGTCTATATCTACATAGAGAAACACTCAAATCATTTATAATACTTTATTATCATCTTTGATCTGTTGTGTACTATTTTTAGCTTTTGAGCAGTGTGTGTGTCTGTATTAAAACACACACTATCTCCTATATTAAACTGAAGGATACAATATATCTTCCTCTCATATCTTCTTACATCTATTTATTCCCACAGATAAGTGTGTAAGAGGTCCTTGTGTGACCTGGTAGTTTATGCCCACAAAGAACAGTGGAAGAGGTCGTGTGACCTGGACAGTCCTATGTATTGTTGTTTATCCCGATCTAGGGTGTGGATCAAGTTTATTAATATAAAATACTTGGTGGTAAGTGATCACAAAGTGGAGTGGATTAGGACTCATATTGAGACTGAAAAACTTTCTTTATCCGCTGTGTCTTTTAATTTGGGATTTCTCAGCTTTACTTTATATTTCAGAAAACTATATTTTACTTTGATAGTTAGTATTGGATAGAAGTTATAACTATTTTCCCTATTATAGTAGCTTCATAAGTTGTATCCATAACTCAAATTGATATTACTGGGAATTAATCAATCTTCTGATAATTTATTTGAACAATCAAACTATTATAACCATATTACCTTGATTAACTGGCCTGTATTCATTTTTATTGGGGAATCTTTTTAAGTGAAACTTTTTACAGAAATTTTTATAGGAACTCAATTCACCCCTATTGATTGTCCTACTCCAACCAACATTTGGTATCAAAGTATTTTATTCATGTTAAGGCTTTGTGTTAAAATCTTTTCAACTATGATTTTAGTTGTACTTTAAGGATCTGAAAATTTCAATTAGTTATAAATTTATAGATCTTTAAAAGTATTTATTTATTATGGATAATATACTATAAGGTGATTCTAACAACAGACGCCCATTATTTAATGGAACTAATTATTCAAATTGGAAAATTAAAATGAAAATGCATTTTGAAAGTATGGGTTTTGAAATTTGGTCTTCAATTGTAGATGAGTATAAGACTCCTGCTACTGCTAGAACTACTTGGGATAACCCAAATAATACTTCTTATAACAATAATTTCAAATACATGAATTCATTATACTACTCTTTAGGAGATGAGAAATTTAATAGAATTTCTGCATGTAAAATAGCCCATGAAATTTGGGATACTTTGTCTGTTTCACATGAAGGAACTTCTAGTGTTAAGGAAATGAGTCTTAACACATATACTATTAAATATGATAATTTTAAGATGAATAATGATGATCCTATTTATAACATGTATCTTAGGTTCAATGAAATAGTAAACACTATGATCTCTCTAGGAATAGATGTTACTGCTAAAGAAACAATTATGAGGATTCTCTGATTCCTACCTGATAGATAGAGAGGAACTTTTGTCTCTATCAGAGAGTCATGTGACATCAGAAAATTACCTATCAAATAACTCATTGGGAAACTAATGATGTATGAAGAAGAGATAAAAGTCAACAAGGAAGAGGAGGATGAACCCAAAAGAAAATATGTGGCATTTAATACCACTACCTCTAAACACAAAGAAAAGGAGAAGCTACACACCTCTATATAAAGTTACAAAAATTAATAATCATCATCTGAAAGTGATGAGGAGATGGCTCAATTAAATAGAAGGTTTGATAAATTTTACAAAAGGAAGAAATTTTTCAGAAATCATAACTTCAAAGAAAGATATGATCAAAAGAGAAGATAGAAGAAGGATTGGAAAAGAAATGACAAGTCTTATGAGATAGTATGTTATGAATGTCAGTGAAAGGGACATGTAAAGGATGACTGTCTCAAGCTCAAGTATAAAAATAAATACTAGGACAAAGATAGAAAGTATAAAAAGGAAATGAAAGCAACTTGGAGTGCTTCTGAGGACAGTTCAGGTGAATCAGAGTCTTCACATGATGAACAGGCTAACAAATCCAACATGTGTTTCATGATAAACACATCAGAGGTATTCTTGGAATCTACTGTAAAAAATTACTATTATTTTGGAGATGAAAGTGATTATGAAAATATGTCTAAAAAAGGAATGTTTGAGTATTTAAATATGATTTAAGAGACATGTAATGAACAAAAAGAAAAATGTAAGTATTTAAAGAGACAGTATTCTCTTACCTCAACTGTTAAATCTGAACTTGTTGTAGAAAGAGAGAAAAATTTTCAATTACTCAAAGAAAACAATGAATTAAATCTATCGAATGATCAATTCAAAAAGTACCTTGAAAGGTTTAATAATGGTAAATATATCTTGGTACAAATGATAGGTAAAAAAATTTCCCCTAAATACAATACTAGTATTGTCTATCAACCTGGTAAAAGAAGTTCTAGATAAACCAATTTTGTTTCTAAATCTGGAACATACAGATTTATTCCTAGTTCAAGAAAACATTCTGCTAGTTCAAACTATGTTACATCCTCTTCTGTTTAGAGTTTTTCTAGACCAAATAAAGTTTATTTCTAAAATACTTTACATAATGCTTATAGGAAACCTATGAGGTAGATGTGGGTTCCTAAAGCACTAGTTACTAATATTACTGGGCCCAAAAAAATATGGGTACCAAAGTCTATTTTTATTTGAAAATTTTGTAGGAAAATTGTTTGAAGAGATCATATAAATGCTTATGGTACTTGGACAGTGGGTTTTCAAGACACATGATAGGAGACTATTCATGTTTCAAGAACCTAGTAAATATTGATGGTGGGAATGTCACTTTTGATGACAATACCAAAGGTAAAATCATTGTCCTAGGCCAAATCGGTAACTCTAACTCAAGTTTAATTTATAAAGTACTTTTTGTTGATGGACTGGAATATAATCTACTTAGTATTCCACAATTATGTGATGATGGATTTCATGTTAAATTTAAAAATGGTTCTTTCAATGTTTTTAATTCTAAAAATAAATTATTATTTACTGCATTAAGAAATGAAAATGTATATTTTGTTAAATTATATTCTTTAGTTTCTCAAAATGCTTCATGTTTAAGTGAATTTCACAAAGAGTCTTGGCTTTGGCATAGAAGACCAGGACACTGCATTATTCACTCCCTTAGAAAGCTAACTAGAAAAAGTTTAGTCAAAGATATACCCAAACTAGAGTTTCTAAATGATAAAGTGTGTAATCCTTGTCAAAATGGTAAATAACACAAAATTTCCTTCAAACCAAAGAAGAAAGTCTCAAATTATCAACCTCTCAAGTTGGTTCACATGAATTTGTTTGGACCATCTAGAGTTTCTAGATTAAATGGAAAGAACTATGTTTATATTATTGTATATGAATTTTCTAGGTATACTTGGAACTTCTTCTTGGATCACAAAATTGAAGCTTTCTCACATTTCACCAAGTATACTAAAACTATAGAAAATCTTAGTGGAGTTAAAATTAAATCTCTAAGAAGTGACCATGGCCATGAATTTAAAAATCAAGAGTTTGAATCCTTTTTCTCACAAAATGTCCATAGTCATAATTTATCTTCCCCTAGAACACCTCAACAAAATGGAGTTGTAGAAATAAGAAATATGACCTTGTAATAAATTCCTAGAACCATGATTAGTGAATATGACATACCTATTTATTTTTGGTATGAATCTATAAATACAACATTCTATATTATTGATAGAGTGTTGATTATACCTATTCGTAAAAGAACTCCATATGATTTGTGAAATAATAGAAAAACTAAAGTAAACTACTTCAAAGTATTTGGCTTCAAAGTCTACATCCTTAATACTAAAGAAAATCTTGACAAATTTTCATCCAAGAGTGATGAATGAATCTTTATAGGATTTTCAATCTCTAGTAAATCCTATATAGTTTTAAAAAAAGAACTAAATGTGTGGAGGAATCTGTCCATGTCATGATTGATGAGACAGAACCACATAAGCCTAAGACCTCTCTAGAGAATCTTGAGGATGATATGTCAAATCTAAACATCAATGCTAAATCTTATGGCCATATTATGAAGGAATCTGTTAAAACTTCCTGTTCTAGAAATTCTTTAGATTCAAGCCATAATGAACCCAAACCTGTTGAAGAGCCTGAAATCACTAGCCCCTCTTTTTCTAGAGTTGTTAAAAATCTTAAGAACCATCCTTTAGATGCTATTGTTGGATACATAGATATAGGAATACAAACTAGAGGTTATCTTATAAATCAGGTTGAACATCAATCTTTCTTGTCACAACTTGAACCTAAAAACATCAATGATGCTATCAATGATGAATTTTGGGTGATGGTTATGCAAGAAGAACTTAATTAGTTTGAAAGGAACCAAGTTTGGAAACTTGTTGACATACCTAAAGACATTTTTACCATAGGCACTAAGTGGGGGTTTATAAATAAAGTAGATGAAGATGGTAACATAGTTAGAAACAAAGCTAGATTGGTTTCACAAGGCTATAGTCAAGAAGAAGGAATTGACTATGAGGAGACATTTGCACCAATATATAGACTTGAAGCCATTAGAATCTTTCTTGAATATGCGGAACATATAAATTTTAAAATATATCAAATTGATGTCAAGAGTGAATTCCTAAATGGGTATATAGTTGAGTATGTTTTTGTTTAACAACCCCCTAGTTTCACAAATCCTTACTTTCCAAATCATGTATTTAAATTATCAAAATCTTTTTATGGTTTAAAACAATATCCAAGAGCTTGGTATGATAGATTAAGTAATTTTATTATTTCCAAATGTTTTACAAAAGGTATAGCTGATCCTACTATTTTTACAAAATGATTTTCCAATTATGTTTTAGTAGTTCAAATTTATGTAGACGATATTATTTTTTGATCTTCAAAAAAATATTTATGTATTTAGTTTTCTAAAATAATGAAAAATGAATTTGAAATGAGTTTAATGGGTGAACTAAAATTCTATCTTGGATTTAAAATCTTTAAAAATAAATATGGTATTATTTTAAATCAATGAAAATATACTAAAGATATTCTAAAACGTTTTGGCTTGGATAACACTAAAATAAGTGATACTCCAATGAGTACTACTTGTAAGTTGGATCTTTATGAAGATGGAAAACATGTTGATCAAACCACTTACAAAGGAATGATTGGAAGCTTACTCTACTTAACTACTATCTGACCTGATATTATGTTTAGTGAATGTATGTGTGCTCTCTTTCATGAAAACCCTAAAGAGTCTCATTTAAATGATGTTAAAATATTTTCAAATACCTCAAACATACACCCAATCTAGGACTGTTCTATCCTAGAGGATAATCATTTTAGTTAGTTAGATATTATAATAATGATTTTTGTGGTTGTAAGTTAGATAAAAAATTACCTCTAGAACATGTCACATTTTAGGAAAGTCTCTAGTGTCAGGGTGTAGTAAGAAACAAAACTCTGTTGAATTATCTATTGCCGAAGCTGAATACACAGCTGCTGGTAGTTGTTGTACACAAAATTTTGTGGATGAAACACACATTTTAGACTATGTATATCAATTCAGACATGTACCTATAAATTGTGACAATACAAGTTCTATTAACATTTCAAATAATTCTGTTTCACACTCTACGAAAAATCATATTGATGAAATACATCACTTTTTGAGAGATCATTATCAAAAAGGTGATATCACTTTGGAATTCATTAGAACTGAACATCATCTTGCTAATATATTCACTAAACCAATAGATTATGAAAAGATAAATTAAATCATACATGAATTAGTAATGATAAATATTAAGTAAAAAGTTTACGATCTTGAAGTTACTGTCTCACACTTACTCTTTCATAGTTTACGGTTTCATGATTTGTGGTTTCACAAGTTACTATCTTCAAATTACTATCTCACTTTCATAATTTCAAAAGTTACTGTCTTGAAGTTAATATATCATTTTTACAGTCTCATAGTTACTATCTCTCAGTTACTATCTTACACTTACTGTCTCAATGATACAGTTGCACCTTTTGGAGTCACACTATGATGATGACACCATGAAAATCTGTTCTGGTATCACCATAATGACTTAGTTTTATTTTTTTAATTTTATTTCTCATATCGCTATGTTGACTATTATATTGTTTTTAAGCCACGTTTTTGAATTTGAGATTCTTGAAATCCCTAAATGATAAAAACCCAATATCTTTCACTCCTTTTTTAACTCGAACTCTCTTCTATTGAAACCAAAACCCATATATTTCAAAACGTTATCTCTCTTCATCAATTCCTGAGAAGTTAATATATCAGAAGAAAGTGAAAAAGGCACTGAAAGTAACACCTGATGGAACGTTGAATCTGAATCTTGTTGATAGAATTGTAGTACCAAAAAATGAAGTCTTCCTGAAGTGGTTTCTAACAAGTAAGTCACTAGTTTTGAAAGTATTAGAAGAGAATGGATGGCTGAACTGGTTCACAAAAGGGAAAAGGCCAATTTATCTGAAACTCATTACTCAATTTTATTAGTATGTATATTTTTAATTCAATACTGTAGATGACTTTATTGTAAGAAGCTGGATTAATGGTCAAAGGTTTACTTTTTTCCTCAATATTGTGGGCTGGCTACCTTGGGATACCTCATGAAGGAATATTTGAGTATTATCAAATATTTCCTCTTCCTCCTAGTGATATTTTTATCTTAGAAGAGGCCCTAGGAAGTTTGACTGGAAATAAGAAGAAAAGAAGGGAAATTTCTACTAAGTTGGATGGTGAGACAAGGTTTCTATTTAAGTTTGTCCAAAATCTTATTTATCCAAGGAAAGGGATTTTTCTACTCTTAAGATCAAAATGTATTCTTGATACATCTTATGAAAAATGGACACAAGATTAATCTGTGTAAGTAGATTATACTTCACATGTGTAAAATTATCAAGACAACTTTGAAGTCTATCTATTTGTTCTATTCAGGATTAATATCTACAATGCTGTCTGCTAAAGGATTAGTTGGCCCGAATGAAGAATTCATTAAAGATTATGATTTCTGCATCTCAAAGGATATAATTAGAAGGATGAAAATAAGCTGTAATCCTTGGAAAACGTCTTGTGTGGAGGATAATGAAAGTTTGTATGAAAAGTTTAATTCAATTTAGAATCCTTTAAGAACTAAGAACATATCTTATCCTAGTTTGGAACTAGATGAAGTTGTTGATTATTCGATTGAAGAAGTAGGAGATGCAGTTGTTGCACCTATGGAAGAAACTGTTCTGAAAAAAGAATACAATGGTCTACCTATTCCACAAAATGTAGTTGAAAAGGATATACCTGTTACTAATAGAAGTATTGATTCAATGGAAGAACCTTATTTTGGAAAAGAAGCTACTTATAGTGTGAAAGAATAAGTTATTCCTGAGGTGAATTTAGAAGAAGAACCTACTGTTGGGGAAGAGGCTACTATTGGGGAACAATTAAAAGAACAAGATGATCCTAGAATTATCCTATCTGCTGAGGAAAGAATGGAACATGCCTTTCAGCTGGATAGAAAGGAAATGGGTGAGCCTATTATAGATGAAATTTTAGAAATAGGTTAGGGAACTGAATCTTTTAGTCCCATAAGAGATGCACCTATTAAGGGGGAGCAACACCCCATTCTAGAAAGTATTCAAGTTCCCAATCCTATTGATCAATGCACTGTGTATACCTGGTATAATTTTCCTAGCTACTTTGATGTGGACAATACCCAAGAGGCCTTGGTTAAAGGAATAGATCTTTCTACTGTGTTTCAATTGAAACTTGTTTTTTCTCTAGAAGTAATCTCTACTAAAGAGCTTGAACCTGTCTCAGCTTCTATTCCTCAACCTAAACAAGAACCTTATGTTTCTATGAGTCACAGTGATCTGAAAATTTTTGGAGATACTTTGTTAGCTGGATTTGAAAAGATCACAAACTCACAACCTGATCCTGTGACAAATCTCAGTGAAAGAGATGTTATCATGCTGTTAGAGAAAATCATATGGAAAATTCAACCAAAAAATGCTTCATGAAATACAAGAAGTTATGATTTAGAACAATAATTTGAGTGATAAGGTGAAGTCTCTCATATATATGGTTGAATATATGAAAAAGGTGTTGCAAACTGGACAAGCCCCTGCTGCTCATTCTGTTGAGGATGTTAGTGACCAGATTCCACAGAAAGTTGCATATCTGATTCAACCAAATTTGAATTGAATGTCTAAAAAAGTGGTTGAGAGAAACATCAAGATAGTAAATGAAATTAGTGAGATTTTTGTTGGACTTAACAATATGACTAATGAGTATAAGGGATGTTTATAGAAAGTTATAAATCAGCTTAAGTATCTCACTTCAGCTGTTAAAACTTCAAATGAATCAGGACAATCATCCCAACTTATAGACAGTGATCTGATTAGAACTATTGTTAAATAAGAACTTCAGTCAGTTTTAAGTGGTTTTGACAAGGAAATTTTATCTGCTATCACTAAGAATAGTGATCGAGTAATTGAATTAGTGAGTATTCACTCAAAGATTTCCAATGATTCTTAGGAATAAATTACTAAGAAAGTGGATTTCTACTTTAATAGGATTTAATCTAATCATGATCTGACCAATAATTTCAAGTACCTTATAAAGAATTTGAAAATTCTTCCTATCACTCAAGGCTTCAAGACTCAAGTCCAAAATCTGAAAGATTTCACTCCTATGTTGGACAAGTTCATGTAGAACAAAGACGATTTCGAGAATGCAATGTAGTATGGTGGTGAGATCATTACTAATTTCATTCAATTGTTGAAGCCTTATCTTCATGTGCAAAGTACTATCATTATGGATCCTACAGTTGCACCTTTGCGTCCTGGCTCAACCCCTTACTCGTCAACTGCCTTTGCTTCTGCATCCATATCTGTATCTTAACATCTGATCTAGATCAGACCTATTATCCTTGACCAATCCTTGCCTCATTCTTCAACCAAACCAACTATAGCACCTTCAGTTTTTAAAGGGAAACCACTTCCTTCTTTGACAATTAGCTCAATACCTTCTTCAACCCCCCCTTATTCTTCTGTATCCCCTTCTGATACTACTAACCAGGGAAAAGAGAAGACTTCTAGTGTTGAAGAGAAGTGAAAAATGTATTTTGATATGGATTTTTTTAATTTTTCCTAATGATTGTAATGACCTCTATCTTTCCATCCAATGAAATGTCCACTATTGTTGTTTAATTTCTTATTTACCTTCATTCCATGTTTATTTTATTTTACTTATTTTATTTTGATAATCCCAAAAGGGGGAGAATAATAAGAACATACATCTAAATCCTATGATTTTTGATAATCAAAAAATGGGAGATTTTTTAAATAATCATGTTTTAATAATGTTTTAATTATCACAAATCCTATTAAAAATGTTTAATTTATCTCAAATCATGTGTAGAGATGGTTGGTTTCCTTATACTTTAATGTTTACAACTCATGGTATGAACTTTCACAAGATCCTGATTCAGAATATTATAAATCATGTTTGAATATTGTTAATTATAATTGATCTTGTTCTATAATGTTTTATTATATTAATTCTTAAGAATAATTAATTATGTCAATATTATTTCCTAAGATAGTTTTATAGATATTTGGCTAAGTCTAGGAAATCGTGAGTCTGCCACTAGTTCTGGATTTTGGAAAAGTCCCTGACACCATAATCCAGACACTGTGACCTTGAAACCATAATTCAGACACTGCAATCCAGACACCATGACCCTAACACCATAATCTAGACACCATAATCTTGACATCACGACTCATACATCATAACCAATTTTATATTTCATAAAGTCTGTGACACCAGTTCTTTACTACCATCACCAAGACACCGTTCAAAGTTTTAACAAAGGACTAGACACTGTTACCTAACACACTGTGATCCTAACAACATATATGTTATACTGGTTCCTAATCTCAATGCAACTATGGAATCGTGACTATCTCACCACTCGAAGGAAAAGGAGAAGACACCATTTCCCAGTGAAACTATTTCCAAGTGATACTGTTTCAAGAAAAACCGTGACACCGTTATTTAATAATTTTTGTGGTTTTCAATTTAATTTATAATGTTCATATTTGAGTTATTTAATTGCATTGACATTATTAATGTTTCTTTTTAGACATATCACCTAAAATTATGAGGTATGAGGTGTAGAAATCATGCTTCCTATTAGCCTCAACACATGCACCCCGAAATAAAGATAAGAACATGAGACTCAGAGCATGAGATGATCGAGTGTTTGAAAAGATGACTGATGCATGAAAAAAATATTACTAAAGAACACACAAAGTAATCTTGATACCAAGAAGGCTGAACTACCATAGATCAGAGCCCAAAACATATTTGTAGTACCAGCTCAAATAAGAACACGAGCTACATAGCTTACTTCATCAAACTAGAAACCAGAGCACCAGACTCGCGATACTCTATTTTTCACAAGAGGACTCTATATTTGCATTGATTCATCCTACAAGTCTAGAGATACATAGAGAAACACTCATATCATTTATAGTCCTTTATCATCATCTTTTTTGTGCTCTTTACTGTTTTTAGATTTCGAGTAGTGTGTGTGTGTCTGTATCAAAAAACACACTATCTCTTGTATTAAACTGAATGATACAAAATATCCTTCCTATCATATATTCTTACATATGTTTACTCCCATATATAAGTTTGGAAGAGGTCCTTGTGTGACCTAGTAGTTTATGTCTACGAAGAATAGTAGAAGAGGTCGTGTGATCTCAACAGTCCTATGAAATGTTTTTTACCCCAATCCAGGGTGTGGATCAAGTTTATTAATATAAAATACTTAGTGGTAGGTGATAACCAAGTGGAGTGGATTAGGTCTCAAATTGAGACTGAACCACTTGTTTTATCCACTGTGTCTTTTAATTTTTTTTTCTATTATTTACTTTATATTTCAAAAAACTAGATTTTACATTGATAGTTAGTCTTGGATAGAAGTTATAAATGTTTTTCCCTATTAGAGTATCCTGAAAAGTTGTATCCATAACTCAAATTGATATTACTAAGGATTAATGAATCTTCTGAGAAGTTATTTTAATAGTCAAACTATTATAACTGTATTACCTTGATTAACTGGCCTGCATTCATTTTTGTTGGGGAATCTTTTTAAGTGAACCTTTTTAGAGAAATTTTTATAGGAACATAATTCACCCCTTATTGAGAGTCATACTCTGACCAACAGGTCCCAAATAACCCAAAAAATATTTAAAGAAAAAAAATATCTATGGGGATTTATAGTGGAAGATATAAAAAAAAGACTACATTTGGGTGGAAACCACTAAACTTTCACACCAGATCCATGCCACACATCCGTTGAGCCTTAATCTGCCTCCGGACAAGCTCCTCGAGTTGTGCCACCTCTCTTCTCTCTATCTTATCTCCCTCTCCCTCTTTCAAATGAAGACCCCAAAGGTGGAATCCCATGGGAAAGTACATAGAAATCCAAAGGGGATAATAGAAAATAAAAAGGAAAAAGGAAAAAGAAAGAACAAAGAAAAATAAAAAGAAAAGAAAAGAAAAGGGTATTGGGATCAACCCCGATGCCTGACCTGAGGTTATAATTCACCTAGGAAAAACCCCCCATTACAAACTCAACCGCATAGACAAAATCTCAATCCGATACTCCGTTTAAAATATAGCATTGAATAAACATGCATGAATAAATTAATATTTGATTAATTAAATATTAAAAAATTTGTGAAAATTTAAACAACTCATATTTCCACCAAACTTCTATAATATGTTAAAAACCCTATTCCGAGACCAACATAGAGGTTATAAAAATCACTTTAGATCATCTTACTAAAGAATTTACCATTTTTTTCCTAAACACCCTTGAGAATAAATAGGTTTAAATTTCTCATAATTTTCACAACCCGTGATGACACAGATCATCACAAAATCCCCAAATACAAATGTTTCTCACCCCCAAGAAGATTTAGTGGTAAAACAAAAACCATGATCTCACCCCAAAACCAGCACAACCAATGCTATCTGAACCATCCAATGACCTAAATTGCAACATCCTTAGCTCTCTCCCAACATGAGATTCATTCTACCATGAACGATCTGATTCCCCCACCATAGGAGTATCCTTGTCATCTCCCCACTTCCCAAAAAGTAATCTACACATCCCAAATTACATCCATTACCAAAAAAATAGATATACATGGCCAAACCAATCACACATGTGTGCTATCATGAAAACAAAAACAAACTATTCCCACTTCTATCTCATTAGGAATTACAACCCCCATTCTCAAAAAAACACTCAAAACGAAGATCATAACCTCTAATGGAATATAGTGAACTATCCAATATAAAGATTTCTTAAAACCACTCCCGAATGATAAAATTGAATCATGCTCATGTGGGAAAAGTCTTAACGAATCTAGGATAACATTCCTAAATTCACTGACTATACTCCTCATGCAGGCTAGTTCCATCAAACCAAAGCACCCTCGACATTGATCTTCAAAATCAAGGAATCTCCCTCATTCCAAGATCAACCACGCATACACTTTCCACTCAAGCATTGATCCAAATACACAAATGTCCAATCATGATCCCACCATACTACCCAGGGCACAACATAAGAGTTGGTCTAGGAAACTAATGAAACATTCCTTCTCAATCCATCTAAAAGATAAGGAGCACTCCCAGTGATCCACTTCTTAAACACTAGGCATCCTCATTCCTATACACACCCTGTAGAAACTATACCTCAATGACCCCACAAAGGAAGAACAACCACGAACACCCAAGACATCAGTGATAGCAGGAACACGTGCCCTACCACACAACTCGATAGACAACACACGTCAAAGAAAAAAATCCCTCCCACAAAACAAAAACCTTGGAATTATAGGAGACCACTACCTTAGGGCAAATCAAGACTGATCCTAATATCTCTCTGGAATCCTTTCCCTTATCGAGCCACCAACATGTCACTTAAATCCCATTACCGAACCACAAGGGTCTCTATACATCTCTCAAAAAAGGGATTTAAACTATTTCATTGACAAAAATCTCACCACAAGATACACATAACCCTTAATCAAAATAATATATATATTTGGTTTAGTTGAGTAGAATTTCACCAAATAATTTTATAAGAAAAAATCAAATGAGTATTTTCTGACACTTCAAAAAATTGAACCTCCATCATCACTAAAACACCACAGACTGGTATATGGAATGTAAATCCTATGTGCATATAATTATGCATGAAAACTAGACTCTTTCTCATAATACAAGAGGCAAAAACTAGAATAAACCATAAATCCACAAACCCAAGTGAATTATACTAGATGAAATCACACAACCATAAAAACATAAACCAAAAACAACAATCACATTCCCTAGAAACATGGAATTTATATTGTTTAAGATGCTTATGAAATTCAAGTCTGATATCCATCACAAGTTCTGAAACATTCCTATACCACATTTTTACTAACTCCCCAAATCATAAACCATATAGCTCTAATACCATTCTATAACTAATCAACCCAGGTTGACCCAACACGTCACTTGATCTGGATCACCACAAGGCCTCAAAAAAACCTATATGAATTCTAGAAGTTGAAAACTAATGGTGAGGGTCTAAAATATGTAGAGGGGGGACTATACCATATGGTCAAAGTGAAATAACAACATAAAATAACCAAACATATACATAGAAATGAACATCAAAGTACATATAATAAATAAACTGAAAAAAATCATGCTATAATAAATGAAACACAACGTATAGCTATACAAACTCAAAACATGAAAAACATACAACATATGGTCACCCAATAGGATGAACACATATACAAAATCAACAAATTTAAAATAAATGAAACATTATCTACTACCAACACCGATCCAAACCACATACCTGATCTCCACGACACTCGAGCTGCACCAGCCTGATATTGAGACTCAACACGAGTGGTTCTTCTCAATCAAGTAACATTGGGCCTCATACCCATCTATTTCACAACCTGTAATACAAATTGAAAGAATACATAAGGTCTACACATACACTGAGGTTCACACATAGGGGGTGTGAAATAAATCTCAATAGGCCACCCTAATGGTGAACCTATAATATGCTGCCATAATAAGTGCATGCACATGGAACATGCCCAACCTAGATGACGACTAATAATGGCTGGAATAAAAAGAAAAACTATATAAAATGGGGATAAAAAAGGAAAATAGACAATAACAGGTTCTATTCAGATACTCGTGGTAAATATGCCATTTCTTAAGCCCCTTCCAGAGGATTTATAGCCCATGGCTCACCCAACCACACGACAACCAGTACATCCAATAGATCTACCAAGGAGCTCCAAGAATTCTAAATTAAAATTCATGAATATTGGAACCCATGGTGTAACCATATGCATCCGCATGAAAAATAGCATATACTAGGATCTTAGATTCTAAAGGAACAATATGAACTAAAGACAAGAACACTTAGGCCAACAAAACTAGAGAAACTATAAGTGCTGATGGTATTGAAAAATACATTAGGCACTAGTGATGGACATGATAAACATTATCCCAAAGGCTCAATCTATAAAACTAGGTGTGCAGGAAATCCATGGTTTCAATAATGCATCAACATCCATGGTGATAACCAATAGCTAGGGTGTAACACTCAATTAGAGGTGTGAACTCATCATGATCACCCATTTTCTCCCTAAGCCCATCTAACACTAGCTATAAACATAGGAGAGAACCAAATAAAACTCAAGGACAGTGACCAATCCAAGATATTCCAAGGTTTTTCCCCAAACCAAAGTCCTATGAAGAAATTGACTCAAATATCATGACCAAAGGACAACCAAACCTGTAATGATCCAACCTAGAACCCACTATCGAAATAGATAAACTAGAAGTGTCGATAAAATCTTGTCCAACAAAGCACCATGGGGATCCCTCAGACCCCTAAATATGATCATATATAATGTATCTACCATAGGCTCTCAATGGCACACCTTAGGGCTAAACCAAAATTTGGGGCTCCCACAGTCCCCAGGGTCATAAAATAAAGTGACATCCTAATAGGGACTCCCCTACTGCACCTAAGATCTAAGGCCACAGTCATACCTAGATCCTAAAATACCCCAAAGTCCATAACAAGAGTAGGACATCGTACGAGGGGTTCCTCTAGATCATACAAAGTATGGGACATGCCTAGTACCGAAACATCCCAAATAACCCCTAGTGGCATCGAACAGACCCTCAATAAATAACACACCCAAAGACGCACCCAAAGGAAAATGAAGACTACAAGGAAATTCACAACGATCCATATGACCACCTCAAAATAAATACCCTATAAGGACTCCTTATCACGAGATAAACCATTCCACACAAGAATTCTAAACCACTGAGTACAACAACCACTGATCACATGATCAGAACCTTACTATAAGGTCATCCTAAAGATCCCCAAAACTTATATTAACATCTCAATGATGCCTGACCATAATCTCCATCCCACGACACCAACCCATACAAAAGGCTTCAAATGTTATGATCCTCAATCCCAGGAGGTAAACCTCAATTTCTTTAACCTTAAGCAATCAGTCCCGACATGTTGGGACAAACCAAGATCTCCACATAGATACTAATCAATCCCACCTTCCGGGATTCTTTTGAATTAACCTCAAACAACACCATACCAACATCCATAGTACATACTAAATAAAAATCTAGCAACCCTCACCCGAACCTCACAGATCACAACCCAATCCACTAGAGTATTCTGAAACCAAACCTCAAATAAATACTCCCATTCAACTCTCTCAGTTAAAAACACTATCTAGATGACCTATAAATACTAAAATGATTCCACCATCATGATATATATATATATATGCTTAAAATGGAATACTCACAAGTCCAATTCCAACTCTGGGGTAAAAAATAGGGAAAACATGCTAGAGCGGGAAAAGGTACATGATGAGTACTTCAAGTACACGACATGTAAACCCAGTGGTCCTCCCTGTCCATGTTACTCTAGCCACTCGACATGTACTTTACCAAAGTACATGGAATGTGGACCCTATACATGATGTGTAACCCCACATGGTTTCCTACCCATGTACCTCAACCCAAATCAGCGTGTACCCCTCCCAAGTATGAGATGTGTTCTTTTAGTACACAACGTGTACACCCACATGGGGTAATTGGTCATGTAGCACACCTTTAATGGCCATGTTTTCCACCTAGTTGTTTACACATACGTGAAGTTCATCCCACACAGGTTCTGGCTGAGTAACCTACATGACACGACATGTGTTATCTAAACTACACGACACGACATGTGCTATCTAAACTACACGACACGTACATGGGTTTTTCAGAATGAAAACCCCCCAAAACGGCCTAAAACCCTAGTTTCTCCCTAATTAAGCCTAGATCAACTCTCACAGGGTCACCAATAATCCAAAAAAGGATTGAAAAACTAAAAAAACTAAACTATTGGGATTTAATATAAAAAAACGGGCCTACTTTTAGTGGAAACCGCTGAAGCTTCACACCTGATCTGACCCGTGCACTATTAAGCCTTAATATACCTCTGGACGATCTCCCAGAGTGGTGACACCTCCTCCCGCTTTATCTTATATATCTATACCTATCTCTAATGAAGACCTTAAATGAGTTATGACCACATAGGTTCACACAACAAGCCAAAGGAGATAAGAGAAAAGAAAAAAGAAAAAAAGAAAAAAAGAAAAAAAAGAAAAAAAAAGTAAAAAAGAAAAAGAAAAGAAAAAAAAGGGGTTCGGGCCTAGCATCATCGCCCAATGCATGGTTATGCCTTGCCTAGGAAAAATACCCTATTCTAGAATCAACCATGGATATAGAATCTAAATCCAAAACCCTATTTAAAATATATCACTGAACAAACATGCACGAATAAATTAATATTTGATTAATTAAATATTAAATATTCCCTGAAAATTAAAATGGCTTGGATTTCCATAAAACTCCTATCCTAGAGTAAACACCATATTCTGGGACCAATAAATTAATCAAAAAAATTATTTGATATTATCTTATTAGAGAATTTACCATTTTCCCTTAAACACTCCCAAGAATAAAAATGTTCAAATTTATCTTGATTTTCACAACCTGTGATGACATAGATCATCACATATTTTATAAATAAATATAAATGGAATAATATGAAGTAATATTTTAGGAATTATGATCATGATTGTTTTCTTGGTGCAATCCACTCTAAAATATTCATCATGTGGGAACTCATTACTGAATGCGATCATATTATAACATCCATCCTGTTTAATTTCTTATTTATTGAGTTGTAATTTATATAAATTTTTTTCTACATTAAATATATTATTGGTTTATGCTTTCCCATAAAAAATCATGATTAATATTAGTTATACCTCGATAAAAGTACGCATCTATATTTGTTGTTCCTAATTTACAAAAGGTAGTTTCTGTATTGGCTTTGCCTCCACTATAAAAGGTAGTTTTTGTGTGGTTGCAATTTCACTTATAAAAGGTAGGAAATAATGAGTTCGGAATCCCTAAAAAACATAGGTTGTTATAATGAATACCATATCTCTTAAGGAGTAGAGGGGTGTGATTCATAGATGTATGATCTTTAAGATTTGAACCACTATAAATATTTCATGCATTATTATTTACTTACTTTCATCTTGATCTATTTTATATTATTTTATTTTTAGAATTAAATCTATCAATTCTCCCCCCCCCTCTTGACCATCTCGGTCATATATATCTAGGAAAAAACTCTCCACCTCCAAAATCTCTATTTTTACATTTAATCAATAATAATTAATAACGAATCATGAAAAATAAGATTCACATAAATGAATATTAATTATTCGAAAACAAAAATATGTATGTATTATTATCATAAATTGTAAACAATTTCAATTAAAAAGTAAAAACTAAAAAATAAATTTTTTTGATAAGAATATCTATAATCAATATGACAAAAAATTAATTAATTTTATTCAATACTGATAAAATAAAAAGTGGAAAGTAGAAAAAAAGACTAGGAAAAAATTTCTTTAGTCCCAAATTGAATCTATGTGCATAAAAATATTTATATAGAAAAATACTCTCTATAAGAACAAGAAATTAAATAAAATAGAAATAAGAATAAAGAAAAAACCATGGAAGATATTCAAGATAGAGTCCTTTTAAGAACCATGAGACAAATATCACTCCAAGATCAAGGAAGAAATATATAATCCTAAAATATATTGATTGACATGACACACATGATCTATACATATTTTTACAAAGTCATGATATAAATAATAATAAAAATTAAAATATTTTCACCTAATCTAACCTTTATAGTTATTATATATAAAACATATTTTAAATATGTTGAATGTTTTATCTATAAGAGATACTCATCATCGTTGTAAAATCTCCTCCATCGTTCTTGTTAGAAAACCACGAGCCATTGATCTCCACCAGAGTAAGAAAAAAATTTTGATAAAATATTTGCATGAATAAAAATTAACCTAGAATGCCATGGGTTTATATAATTGTGATCCAGATGCTCAGTACTAGATCTTTATTCACACAAACCCAAATTCTCTTAGGCATAGTCAAGATACTCACAGATAATCTCTTTCAATACTCTCTTATTTTCTTTCACAACAATAAGGATTATTGGGATGTTGAATAAGACACACCCCAAAAAACCTAATGGAGTTGTTGAGAGAATTTTATAAGTCAATGTAGTAAGGTAGTTAGAATAAGATATTTAGGGCATAAATATAAATGAATATCCAATGAACAAGGGTGAGTGGAATAGTCATAAGGTATAACACATGAGAGAGTAAAAAGGGCATGGTGATTGCATTCATTAGAAACTAGAAGAATTTCATAGATCCAATAAAATTACTTAGTTAATAAAAAAGGGAAATAACATTGAGGAAGAATAATAAAAACTAGATTAATGAAATTAATGGCTTAGAATAAAGTTGAGTAATGAAATAGATCACTAAATAAAAGTTTCCAGTGAAAGTAAAAATTCCAAGTGAAAAAAATTCAAATAACAAAAAATAACAACTTAACAGATAGATCCAATATTTAAAGGCTAAGAAAAGGAAGCAGTGCATCAAATATACACCCTGATGAGAAACATGTTGTAATGGTGGGTTCGCTAGACCCAACTTGAATAATACTTTTGATTACCATTACATGTATATAGTCTGATATATGCATGTGTTTATTCTTACCATAATAGTGTTGATATTTATGTATCCACTATTTACATGGTAATTTCCTTAGATTATGTGTCGTATCAAAGGGTTATAGTAGTTCCCAACTATAATGAAAACCCTGAGATGCTATGATAGTAATCTTAAAAATATGTCCTATGGTATAGATACATCATACTGATGGAACACATATGGTTTCTAACTATTAGGTGTCGATGGATCATAAGCATTGATACTTCTTCTCATGAAGTTCACACTTGGTGATCCTAAGGACTGACCCACCAATAGGAACACCACATATTTTAGGTGTCATTGGTTGTTCCAATCTATGATCTTGTATATTGGTCTTCAGACTTGAGATCATTATCAATGTGTACCATTCAATCATGAACATTGATTCAAGAAAAAACCATGATAATGAAGTCATGGAGAGGTAGATTGTGTTGGGTATGTCGTTGGTGGTATGACATTAATTGAATGATCAAGATAGAATTTTTCGCTTTTGAGTTGAGAAAGAGGTATATTAAGGGCCTAGGTTGGATAGGATGATACTGCCTTTATTAAATCCATGCCCATTGTATAAGAAGGTAAGTTCTTCCAGTAAGTTCAAAAAATATATAAAGTAACAAAAGTATGATGAAACAAGTGTGTATCCTACTTTATTAGATATCACGATACAAATAAATTATATTGCATAGAATGTGTTCATAGTAGGTAGTCATAGATATGAAATTCCTTATCTTATTAGGATTCATTATGGGTTTCTAGACTCTACTCTTGGCCTATGTGTTGGACTCACTGCTATCGAGATAATTACCTAGAGGGTTACACACTAAGTGTATCCATAAGTTCCAACTATTCAAATGAATAAGAATTTAGGATTAAGGGGCCCCACATGTGGGTCTGGTGAAAATTCGATCATTTATGATCATAAGTAAAACTAATTAAATTATATTATTCAAGTTTATAATAATGATTATTGAACTTATTTCTCAAGGTATTCAAAAGTTGTTTGATCATAAAAGTGAATGTGAGAAAATATAATTTTTTGAACGGACATAGGATGTTCAAGGTTCGTTGAATTATGCGGGGAGATTACTAGATAAGTTAATGGTTCTTATTTTATCATGTAACATTTTATAGTGTTAAAAGTGAGTGATAAAATATTTTTAATATTTATGACAAGGTTATTAAGTCATATGTGTTTTTAAAGGTCTAAAATGAAGGTTATTAATTTCTAGGGACCAAAGTACAATTTCAGAATGTATAACCTAATTAAAAAAGCTCATTTTTGCCTCTTGAATAGGTTTATCCACCATTTTTACGAATTTAGTGAGATAATATCTCCTCTCCTCTCCTATAATGTTCTTAGAGAGAGATCTCAAAATAAGAACAAGGAAAGATCAATCCCACTTTCTTGATCGAGTATGTGTTCTTCAAGTAATCTAAGGGACATCGTAATGCTCTTAAATTTCACATTTTAGTATCCAAGAAATTTAGATCATCTATCCAGGAATTTTGGAGCAAGGGTGGATGATCTATAGGACAACTATCTTTATGCCTTTCAACCACGACACATCAACGATAAGAAAATCAAATTGAAAACTTCAATTGGGCAATGTACCATTTATACTTTCGTTCAATTTTATTTTTATGCTTAAATTGAATTACATGCGATCATTTTATAAATATGAGCATGAGTTCTGTTTATTTAGTTTTTTTAAAATGAATCTAAACCCAAAATTTTAAATTTTATGTTTTTTACGCTCCCACTGAGCCCCGAGTTCCTTTAATTGGTATAAGAGCAAACATGTAGTTATTTAAGTTGAAAATTTTAAAATTTCAATTAAATTTTATATTATTAAGAAATAGGATTTCAATAAATTTCCAACACAACTAACAACGCATCAATCCTAGTTTATTTTACCAAGATATGGCTGATCGAAGATCGATGGGTTTTGCATAAAACTTTTTCTGAAAATTAATGTTTTATTTCATATTCACTTTAATAGATATCAGTGTAAATAAATTTTAACTAGGGAATTATGTGAGTATGTTGAATGTTATTCAGATATACTGGAATCTGATTGGGGTAATCTATTGGCAATACAATCTTCCCTTGGAAGATAGTTTAAAGCTTCCCTTTGAAGTTGGTTTAATTAAAAGGATAAAGCTTTCCATAGAAGCTACTTTAAAGTTTCCCTTTTAATCTTGTATAATTATAAGGAAAAATATTCCCTTAAAATATTGATTAAACATTCTCTTGTAATATTGTTTAATTAAATGGGAAAAACTTCCATTGGAAGCTTATTCAAAGCTTTTCATGGAAACTTAATTATAATATAATAAGGGGATAATGATTCCTTTGGAATATTGTTATAATTTATTATATATATATATATATATTTATTTATTATATGTACTTTAAAAGGATGACCCATATCAAGCTAGACCAATTCGGTATGCGTCTGACCAGTCTGATCCATTTAACCTTCCCCTAGTCCTAAATTAATTTTCAGGGATATGCTTTAGGTCCAAATAGACATGAAAAATTATAAAAAAAATTATAAATTAAATTTAATTGTATGTGATTTAATAAAATTATTTTGGGTTTCATGGGATTTATCAATAATTAATTTAAATTATTTTAATACAAGTTAACAAATTAAAAATACCCTTGAGTTTAATTTTAGAAAATTTAATTTTTCTTATGCAATGTAATCTCATGTTGATTAATCATGATCCAATACCAACTCATGTATGATTTGTTTATTATTTATTTAATTTAATTGTTGCATTTAAGTTTTATAAAATTTAATAATTATTTTATTTTGATGATATTCTCATTGTACCTCCACTTTAATTTGTATAAGGGTATGAATGACCAAATTTAAGTGATAAAATTTACTTTCTCACCCCGAGTTCCCTTCACCTGCATGTGAGTATAAATTGTAAATATAAGAGGAGTTCATGGAGATCCGGTTTGATTTGGGATCCAAATTAGAATAAATAAGTGAAGTGCATGAGAGTTGTAGTCACTGCTATTCAAGTCAGGTATTGACTTAAGGAATTCCCCTAGGGTCTCAGTTAATTCATTATTCTATATATGTATTAACCAATAGTTAATGGCTCATGATCCCATTATTATTTATTAATTTTATCATGTGCACGGTTTATGTTTTTTTGAATGTATATTTATTACATGTGATCACATAGTATAATAACAAAAAAGCATGCAAAGATAAAATGAACATGTGTGATGAATGTTTTCTATTTAAAATAATGTTTCAGTTCTGTGTGTGATCACATAAAATTATAATGTTAAATATAAAAGGATTTAATTTGATTATATTAACTTTGCAAATCTCGGAAATAAAATATTAAGTCATCAAATGTCTTCTATCACTCAAATTTGAACAAAACTGGGTGTTTGGGGTGCTCTTCTACCAAAGTTATGGGTTATTCTTACTACCAGGGAGCTCTTATGAGAGTGGTGGGTCAAATTAACAAAATTTGGTAGAAAATAAGTACACAAAGCTATATTTTTTCAACTTTAGAGGAAATGTTTTGAGAAATGCAAAGTAATTATTTACAGGATATGAGATTCCACTCAATAGATCAAGGAGCTGCAAGGTAATGCGGTTGGCCAGATTAGTGTCTACCTTGGACTATCTGAGTAGTGGTATAGACAAAGATTATATAATATAAGGAGGGTTTTGAAGTATCCTTACCACTAGAATACTGAAGTGACTGGGTATTCTGAATCTAGTAGTTGAGGGCTACTAGGATTTTATAAATTAGTGGGATATATTTAAAATTAATAATTTAAAAATGTCTACTAGTAATTAAGATAAAAGTAAAAATATGATATATTTTATTTTTATAGAAAATGGAAAGTAATACCACAAATACACTGTGATAATATTGGACAATTAAAATTTCTAAACTAGAATGAGTTTCCAAAGTGCAGTACATGAATTTTTACAATTTACAATACCATCATAAATTCAAGGTGCCAGTGTCCCCAATAATTGTTACACTACCTATAGAATCAAGGGTGTAAAAATGATTACAGGAGACTCATGTATGATGAATTTTAGGGTTATGTCATAATTCTATCATCAATGTCTAATGTGAGTTGTTGATACAACATAGGGACATGAATGATTTTACATGTTGTCTCATCTCCGAAAAGATTACAAGGAGAAAGTGAAGATAGATATTATGGATAATGATTACAATAAAATATGGACACAATATTTCAAGGAATCCCTTTCTCATATAATTTTCACCAATTTAATCAAGTTTATTTTAATAATATAACACAAATAGTAAATAGAGAAAAATGACTCATTACCTTTTGGGTAATGTTCATCAAGAAAATAAAAACTTAAAGAAAGTTTAATCTTTAATTCTTATATCTAAGAAGAAGAAATACAAAGAAAAAAATTTAATGAAAAGTGTCACAAAAAATGAACCTTTATAATTTCCTTCAAATAAGAGGCATTAAACATGAAGTTATTTTCTTAGCATATCGTGGAATAATTATATAGAAGATAAATGCAATTTATTGAATTGAAGAAGCAAGAAGTCGCATCTTCTTAAGGTATATTAATAATTATTTATGATGTTTATGACATAATTATTGGGTATTAAATAAAATATTCCTTTCAAATATGTGTATTCAAATATATAAACCATGATGTAATGAAATATTACTAGAAGTAAGGCATGTTCTCCTAGCGGTTGAGACAAGGTGGTTCCCAAGCCAGTGGTGAGAAGAACAAAACTTTTAATTTTTAAGTAAATGGTTCTATTTATACTTTTTTTACCAAGATATTTATCTCATGTTTCCTTTAGAGATAAGTAAACATTATTATAGTTCTGGAATGGATGTTGTTTTTGGTGTTTAATACTCAAACAATAGTTCTGTAATGCTTGAATAATTGGAAATACATGATGAATTTAAAATGTTAGACTGATTTACCCAGTTGTGGTAAGATAGTACCTTTTCAAGAAAAACTAAATAGTTACCAAGGATAAACCCAGTATGGTTTAATACTCTTTGGAGTTAAATACCTTAGGTACTATCGACACACTTATATACTTAGTTTTGGACAAAGAAACCTTTATAAATAAAGGTAATCCACAATGATTTTTGGAAATTTTTTAGTTAGAGAGGATGAACTATTATAAGGGTAAGTAAGTGGTAAGTATACTTCATAATATTACTTTAATTATTTAAGTAATGTAAAAGTTAAGTACGGTATATGCATGGTAAAAATATATGAGATGCTTTAGGCTGGTGTGATGAAGAATATCTTGACCAAGAATTCATCGATCAATATAATGTAGTGTGGATTAATTATTAAATGCATGTTATCTTATCTACATCAAAGATATGATGATAATAAGGAGTATCTATCATGAGTCTTACATATTAACATGTAGCGTGGAGAAATTACAAAACAAAAAATTTATTATACACATCCGAGTCATGATGTAATTAAAATGAGCATCAACATTAAAACTCATGCATTGCAGATACTTCCATTTTTTTCAAGACATATATCTTAAATAATGGAATTGTCCCACAAAAATATTTCTCCTATAATGAAAAATGGATATCATATGAGTTTTAGTATGATATAAATACATTATCATAAGAACATGTTCTTAGATGCAAAGAGTTTGTTAGGATATAAACAAACTTTCATCAAGAAAAAAACAATGTGCATATATAGTAATAATAATAAAGTTTTATAAGTATATTATAGAAATAACTTTTATAGAAAAGATATAGTCAAATTATAGACTATATGTAACAACCTCGACCCCAGTAGCTCAGAGCTGGTTCTTTACTTTATTACATTTCCATAGATACAAGATTCAAATATCAAAGGACTAAATAGTTTAGTAGTTTTGAAAAACTAGATTACATACATGATACCCATTTTACATTGTTAATATAAAATAAAACATAATAAAAAAACTAATAAACTGTATCCATGAAACTCATTCCAAGAATTCATCTTCTTATCCTGGAGAAAGGAAAAAAACTAAGGGTGAGCTGAAACACACAGTAAGGGTTAAGTACATCAAAATTTATGATTAATCAATAAGAATAATAAATTTTGAAAGGTAAGTAACTAAACACAAATTCCATTTAAATAACTAGATAAGGTATAAACAAAATGGAAAGGTAGAGAACTGAAGACACGTGCCATTTAATCAATAAACTGAGAATTAAATACATCTATAGATTTTTTCATAGTGAAAATACTATGGATAATAATAACTAAATACTGAGTGAATTCAATGCTTTAATTATCCAACTCCATGATCTTAGGAATCATGGTACCTCTACCATCGTGACCTTTCACAAGGCATTTTAAAACTACAGGTTAAAAACCATTTAATTTGGCTAACTTAATTTTTCTCAAGAGACCTACCAATGCATCGAGGGGATATATTATACCGATCCCCACCCTTCAATTCAGGTCTGAATAATTCCTCATATGTTGAATAATCTATTTAATTTATCAATATGTCTGATCATCAAATATATGTATTGAATAAAAGATATAGATTTATCAATATTTACCCTGTTAATCATATAACTTTCAAAGTAAAAATCAAATGTAATGATTGAATACAGTTTATGAAATAATAATTTCAATCACAAAAGAATATAAATATTTAATATAAATGTAATTTATAATGAAAAATGATTACAATAAAGTTATTTTTTCAAGAGAAAGTTAAAAATCAAAAAAGAAAGTGGGATTACAAAGATAACTTTTACCACTTGGTAATTTTTAATTCAAAACCCCTTGGATGAGATAATTAAAATTAAAAATTAAAATACCATTGAGTATAATTGAATCATGATATTAAATGAAAAATGGGTAGTATATACACCACATTAAAGTTAATTGGTGCATAATAACAAATAAGTCTCAATGGAATGTAAATTAAGATGAAATCCCTTACTACTTGAGTAACTTTTGAATCATGATCCACGTGAAAGAATAAAATCAATTGAAACTTTTAATATCATGAAATAAATTAAATAACTGATATATCATGTCATAGTAAATTATATAAACCACAAAAAAGTAATGAGTGGTGAATATGACATAAGTTTCACAGAAATAAAAGTGAGACTAGAAATTCCATTACCTTATGCTCCCTTTTAGTTGAACGACCATTAAAATCCTATATAATAGTCTTAAGAATTTTATTAACTTATAACAGAAACATATTAATATTTATAATATAATATAATATCCTTTTAGAACATATTATCACATATTTGTTAATAATCTTTGATTATTTTCATTATTTCGGGTGTTAATCACCTTTTTTTTTCGAGTATGTTTTGACTTTTAATTTTTCATTCCACTTAATTAGATGATGATTTAATTATATCTAGAGGTTAAACCATGATTTAAATATCATATAAATATATATAGATTAATCCATAAAATTTAGTGATAGGAAATGAGATGCATCATTAATGGAGATGGTAGGCCGTACGTACGCATGAACGTTGCTTCCATTTTTTTGTTGTATTAAAAGATAAAAAAGTAAATTATATATATGTATATTATTATTATAGTGTCATATTTATTTCATATATATATATATTAAATATATTTATGAAACACACCCTTAATATATTCCATGTAAAGCGTGAACAAATCATATCACTTTGAGAAGGCAGTAGTTCACAAGTCCAAAAACGATGTTATCATATCCCAAAAAATGGAAATCAGGAAGGTAAATATTATATAATAATTAAATAAGAATAAATAAATTATAAATATCATAAATATCATATATAAATTATAAATCTATCATTATTTCCAACCTTTAATGGTGGTAATGGATGAAAAGAATACATCGGTTCGCAAGGCGATAATCTGCTGTACACATGAACAATGATTGTGTATCCCATTTGATGGAAGTGTGTATGGGTGTAGATAATACCCTTAAGATAAAAAAATATCAGTATATTTATTATTCTTATGTTATTATATATTCAATACATAATAATAATTTAATTGGTTGAGAAATAAATAATACAAAAGTTCTCATTGAAGAACATTACATCTTCTTTGGGTAACTCCTTTTGGTTTACACCAAAAGGATTCCTTGGTTGGATTTTTTTCAAAAAGATAGGCTTCTAGGATGAGGGTATAGAATCTAGTAAGTGATTTTGGATGGGATTTTTTCGATCCAAATGTCTTGAGAGGTGTGAAGAAGTGTGTGTGTGTGGGGGGGTGAGTTCCCTTTTATAGTGGTGGAGTGACATTCTTGTAAATACCAAAAGGTAAACACGACTAGGAGGTCTCACTTACATTGTGTGCCTCCAATAATAAACCATTTTCTATGAAAAATGTTATATTGTTGAAATATTTTCATCCAATGGGTTTTAAACAAGTTTATAGGTCATTTGGCCCCTTAATATTAAAGTTTAACCACTATGTAAACTAATTTTCACCTTAGTCGTTAAAATTAATTCAAATATATTTCACTAATATTTTTGTTAAAAAACTAAATTTACCTTAATATACATTATAAATTATTATAATACAAAATATTGAATCCATTTTTACAAATTCAAATCACATAAATTACAAAAATTAATTTAAATTTAGTCTTGTGAATGGGATGAGAAAGCGGATTTTTAAAATTAAAATGTTCAAAAGTTTACTAAGTTTTTATATGTAAATATAAATTTTTTTACAAAGAACTAAATTGGATTAATATATGTATAATTTATATAATGTGACCTTAAAAAAACCTCCAAATATAATTTAACCTTACAAATTATTTTGATGAAAAGTCAGTTTTAAATTAAAATTCATTATTTTTTACTATTTATAAAAAATGAAACTTTTCCGAAAAATACAAAAAATTTACCCTTACCTAATTTTAAAACTCCTCTTTCAAAAGAGAAGTTTATTTTTTCAAATAAAATTTATAAAGATGTCAAAATTTAGTTTTAAAAAAAGTCTCTCGTTAAAAGGTGACAAAACTTTCTTTTAGGAAAATACAGTTTTTTATGGTTAAAATTGGATATGTTATTATTTTATACCTATAAAACTTATTAGATGAACTGAAAAATATTTTATTATATATATAACATATAAATTTAATTAATATCTTTCACTAATAGTGATTAATTTAATTTATTATGATAAAATTCCTTGGTGTGTCTAAAAATAGTTTTTTATAAAAACACATCCTTTATATTCAATTGGTTTTTTAATTTCATTTCAAATTAATTAGTCACCAAATGATTATTTATATAAACATGTGTAAAACATATTTTCACAATTTAGTTAATATTATTCATTCCAACCATTCTAATGGATAGGTAATAATTATAATAATATTTTAATAATATTATTAATAGTGTTTGGTTAAACTCAGTCTTGTGTGCAATGCATGCCATCAAAGAAATTCATTTTTATGTGTAATGAAAGATAATGAAGAAACTCATTGCTTTATGTGACACAAGATAACTTAGTATTGTGTAAATTTCAATTTATATAATATATTAAATATATTTAAAATATTAAATATATCATAAATTCTCTAGAGGTTATATTACTTTCTATGTTTGGTGTTTCATGTCATACATGATATCAAATACAATTATCTTACTTTATAATTTCAAGGTGCTACATTCTCCCTACCTTAATTAAACTATATCCTTATAATTTAAACCTGATCTTTTTAATCAAGGGTATTAAATTTGAAAATTTATTTATTGAAAAACCCACATCATAAAAGGGTTAATAAAATATTATCTTAATAAGAGTGAAAGGGAAGTAAAAAAGTCATCTAGAATAACCACATAACTGGGTTTCCATATAAGAGAACATAGGTGAGAAATAAAAACATGTACATAGAAGAGAAAACTAACACACAAATACTAATGTAGAGTGATAGATAAAGTTGATCACAAGAAAGTTGGTGATTCATAGAAGGTTAATTACCACAAAACCATAAACCAAATGACTGAAAAAGGTTATTGATATCATAAAAAATGATGATAATAGTGCAAAATGTTTGTCTCAAGACCCTCTTCCTAGATTTGAGGAATTCCTTCACTCTTATTGAATATAAGGAAATATAATTACTTGATACATTTATATTTTATAAACAAAATCTCATCCTTTGGTCGCGCCTTGAACTATTTTTACTTCATATCTTAGAATGGTTGCACCATATGCTGAAGTAATACATTAATATCTAAAAACTCATCCAAATTTCAACTTAAACCATTTCATAAATGTTTAACCTTTCAAAAAGATTATGATCCAACATTTTGGAATAATTTTCAAGGTAGTTAGTAGTATTCAATTTACTTGATCCATATAAATCATCTCTTTATACAAACATCATTGTCTCAACATCATGAACATATTAAGGGTTATATTTCCCTCAACCATGTGTTTTACAAAAATTTTAACTTGCTACTAAATCACTTTTCTATATACCATTCAAAATATGTTCTAAAATACTTGATGAAAAATTACTCTAGTACAGTCCTTATATATTTCATAATTCATATGATGAGAACATCATTAATAAAATACTTTTACAACATATCTATTAGATCCAAATACAAAAGCACATTAATCATTACACTTTGGCTGTGTTAATAAAATATTATTGACCTTGATTCCTTATCTTCTTCTAAGGTATATTTCATTGATTCTTAGGGAATTAATTTGCATAGTTCCCCATCTCCTTGTAGTTATAACACTGAATAGCATTGTTTCTCTTACCCCCCCTGTATTTTATAACATGATGACCTTTTCCCCACACTTATAACAAATTCCCTTGACTTTTAGGAATTTAACATGGTGATTATTTCCACTGTTCTCACATGATAGAAATTTATTTATCTTCTTATTTAATGAATTCTCTTTATCTTGGTGTTTATATGACCTCTTCTTCTCTAAACCCCCTTGAATATATTGATCCTATAAAATTATTTCTTCATTTTGATAGTAGATAAAACCAATTCATCATATGATGAAATTTTTTGGGATATGAGTGTACGTTAGAGATTTGGATTAGTCCCTTCAAATAAGTGGTCAATATTTCAGTCTGTGTTTCATATGAAATACATATAATACCTCTCTAACCATTTAAAGGTATCTTTGTACTACCCAAAACTTTCTTCATCATTTTTATTTAAATTAAGAAAATTTTTCTTCATAGTAGTTTTTTCTCATGAGGGAAATATTTTTCAAATAACATGTCATTAAAAGATTTTTATTCCATGAGTTATATTTTCTCTTCCTCCCTTTTATTCTGGATCAATTAACACCATTTATCATCATCACCATTGATAAAATACAATTCAAGTGTAACCTTTTCCATTTAACCACATCCCAATTCCATAAATATATTTTCTAAGGACTTAATCCATTGCTCATGTACCATTGGATTAGTAACCCCACTAAATAATAAGGGCCGATATCATATATAGTGATCCATCATCAGATAATATCACTGTGGAATAGGTTTCTCCATTCAATAAAGGTTATTTATCATAAATTGATTAAACTACCCTAATATATCCATAACTTTCTTAGTTCTAATACCATCTATATTGGGTTCCTCAGTAGGGAAACCTCTACATTGGACATAAGTATTGATACACTTATTCCTTCCAGGTTCCATTTCAAAATCATGGCATATATTAGATTATCATTGTGAAATATGATGTATAATCCCAAAATTAGTAACATAAACTGAAAAAATTATGCGTATCTAATCTCATAATCATAAAAATTGTATCTTTGGGATATTCTTTTATATTTATCCTCAATTTATATCTTAGATTTATGTTCCATAATCTATGTTTTCCTAAATCTAGTTTCTATTTTTTATACTAAACTTGCTTTGATACCAATTGTAATAACCCCAACCCCAGTAGCTTAGAGCTGGTGACTTAATTTATTACTTTGGCATAGATACAAGATTCAAATCCCAAAGGACCAAACAATTTAATAGTTTTGGAAAACCAAATTAATATACGACACCCATTTTACATTTGGAATAGAAAATAAAACATAATACATATCAAATACAAATAAACTATATACTTGAAACTCATTCCAAGAATTCATCTTCATATCCTGGGGAAAGGAAACAAAATAATGGTGAACTAAAATTATCAGTAAGTGTTATATAAAACATAATATATGATGAATCAATAAGAATAATCAACATGTAAAGGTAAATAACTGAACACAAATTCCATTTAAATTATTGTATAAGGCATAAAAAATATGGCAAGGTAGATAACTGAAGACACATTCCATTTAATCAATAAAATGAGAATAAAATAGATCCATAGATTTTATCATAGTGAAAATCCTTTGGATAATAATAATGAATAATAAATTAAGGTAATGCTTTAATTATTGGATGTTATGATCTCATTCATCATGGTACCTCTACCATTGAGACTTTTCACAAGATGGCTTAAAACTACAAGTAGTAACCTGCTTAATTTCTCCAACTTAATTTGTCTCATGAGACCTATAAATGCATCAAGGGGATATATTATACCAGTAAACACCTATAAATTGAGGTCCAAATCATTCCTAATACATTTAATAATATATTTAATTAATCAATATTCCTTATCATCAAATATTTGTATTGAATAAAAGATATAGATTTATCAGTATTTCCCCTATTAATCAAATAATTTTCAAAGAAAACAGCATTTGTAAAAATAGAATACGGTTTAGTAAATAATAGTATCCATCCTAAAATAATATGGATATTTAGGATAAATATAATTTCCAATGAAAAATTATTATAATAAAGTGATTGTTTCAAGAGAAAGTTAACGATCGCAAAAGAAAGTGGGATTGTAAAGATAACTTTTACCACTTGATAATTTTCAAGTAAAAACCCTTGGATGAGATAATTAAAAGTGAAAATTAAAATAACAAGAATTATTAGTTAATCATGATATTAAAAGAAAAAGGGGAAGTATATATACCACATTTAAGTGAATTGGTTTATAATAACAAATAAGTATCAATGAAATGTAAATTAAGACAAAATCCCTTACTACCCGAGTAACTTTTGAATCATGATCCAAGTGAAATAATAACATCAATTTAATCATTTAATATTATGAAATAAATTAAATTCATGACATAACATGTCATATGGTAGTATATAAACCACACAAATGAAATTAGTGGTGAATATGGTATAAGTCTCATAAAAATAAAAGTGAGACTATAAATCCCCTTACCTTATGATCCCTTTAGGTTGAACTTCATTTAACCTCTATATAAGGGTTTTAAGAATGTTATTAACTTATAAAATAATAATATTAATATTTATAATATCATATATTATCATTTTATAACATATTATCACCCATATTTTAATAATCTTTCATCATTTTCATTATTTTGGGTATTAACTGCCTTATTTTTTGAGTATGTGCTAACTTGTTATTTTTCATTCCTCTTAATTAGATGATTATTTAATTATCTAAATATGGTAAACCATGATTAAAAAATCATATATATTAATTATATATATATATTTATAGTAATCCATAAAATTTGGTGATAGGAAATGAAATGCACCGTTCATGGAGACGGTAGACCGTACATATAGATGAACATTGCTTCCATTTTCTCATCGTATTAAACGAAATAAAATTAAATGAAATATATTTTTATTTTTATTAAACTATAATATTTATGTCATATATATCACATATTATTATTAAACCCACCCTTATTACATTCCATGTAAAGTATGAACGAATCACATCACTTTGAGGAGGCGGTAGTCCACACGTCCACAAATGATGTTATCGTATTCCCCAAAAATAGAAAGTATGAAGGTATGTGTTATATAATAATTTAAGAAGAATAAATATATTATAAATATCATATATATCATATATAAACTATAAATACATCATTATTACCAACCTTTAAGGGTGGTAATGGAAGAACGAACACCATCAGTTCCTGAGGCAGTAATCCACTATACACACAAACGATGATTGCATATACCATTTGATGAAAGTGTGTATGGGTTTATTTATTAACCTTAATATAAAAAACATATAATTATATTTAATATACCTATATTATTATTTAAGAAATATATATGAAGAATTTAAGGGGTTGAGAAATAAATAAAACAAAACTGCTCGTTAAAGAACATTACCCCTTCTCCGGGTAACTCCTTTTGGTTTGCACCAAAGGACTTCCTTGGTTGGATTTATGCCAAAAGTGATTATTATAGGATTATTAAAGGTAAGTTCGGAAGTGATTTTGGTAGTTTTTTTTGATCTAAATGTCTTCATAGGTGCGAATAAGTGAGGAGCATGAGTGCCCTTTTATAGTAGAGAAGGAGGAACATTCTTATAAATACCAAAAGGTAAACACTATCGGGAGGTATCCCTTGCATAATGTACTCAAAATAATGAACCATTTTCTATAAAATAGTTATAGGGTCTAAATATTTCTATCCAATTGGTTTTGTAAAATTTTCTAGGACATTTGGCCCTTTAATATTAAAGTTTAACCACTAAGCAAACTCATTTTCACCTTAATCGCTCTAATTAATTTTAATTGTTTTCACTAATATTTTTGGTCAAAAATAAGTTTAACTTAATAAAAATTAAAAATTATTCAAATTCCAAATATTTAATAAATTTTTATAAATTCAAATCATATAAGTTTTAGAAATTAATTTAAAATTAATCCCATAGACGAGATGAGAAAACAAGTTTTTAAAGTGAAAATGTTCCAAAGTTTACTAAATTTTTATATCTAAAAATAAAAATGATAAAAATAATATATGTATAATTTATCGAATGTGAAATTAAAAAAATTAAAAATATAATTTAACCTTTTAAATTATTTGGATGAAAATTTAGATTTCAATTAAAATTCAATATTTTTCACTATTCATCAAAAAATGAAACTTATTAGAAAAATACCAAAAAAATAGCATAAGATAATTTTAATGCTACAATTTAAAAAAATAATTTTATTTTTTCAAATAAAATTTATATAAGTGTCAAAATTTATTTTTAAGACAAGTCTGTCCTTAAAAGGTGATGAAACCGCCTTTTAGCAAAATATATCTTTTATGCTTAAAATTGGATTTGTTCTTATTTTAGGACTATAAAACTTATTGGATGAATTTAATAACATTCCATTGAATATATAAAATATAAATTTAATTAATATCATTCAATAATAGTGATTAATTTAATTTTTTGAGATAAAACACCTTGGTGGACATAAAAAAAGTTTTATTTTGAAAACACATTATTTATATTCAATTGGTTTTTTATTTTAATTTATAATTAATTAGTCACCAAAGTATTAATTATATACATATTTTTAAACCATATTTTCATAATTTAGTTAATATTATTCATTCCCACCATTCCAATGGCTAGATGACAACTATAATAATATTTTAATAATAATATTAATAGTATTCGGTAAAACTCAGTCTTGTGTGCAACACAAGCCATCAAATAAAGTTATTGTTACGTGTAATGAAAGATAACAAGGAAACTTGTTGTTTAATGTGAGATAAGATGACTTAGTATTTCATGAATTTCAAGATATAAAATATATTAAATTTATTTAAAATAGTAAGTTTATCATAAATTTTCTAGAGGTTATATTATTTTCTATTCTTGGTGTTGTGTGTCATACATGCTTTTGAATACAATGTTCTTACTTTAGAATTTCAGGTTTTTATACTATATTTCTATAAAAGGGTGCACATATCTATTAGAGATAGTGGGATAATTATTGACTTTGGTTTAGTCAATGTTTGAGATGTATAAATAAGTTGTAATAGGAACGAGTTCCACATGAGGTCTCACTATAAGAAAAGTGCATTATAGTGGCAGTTTAAACTGCTACCATATGATTCGATGACAGTTTCATAAAACCGCTACTAAATTGGGTGTTTTCATCCAACATGAGGTGTTTTATTCAATTTAGTGGTGGTTTCTAGGAAGTTTCATAGTAAATATATTTAGCGGTGGTTTTAGTGGTTTTAGCTGCGATTCCATGTGAAAAAATGGCGTATTTAGCGACGGTTTAAACCGACGCTAATTTTTTTCCATTTTTTACATTGAAATTGCTGCTAAAACTACCATAACCTCGACTAAACAATAAATTGAATTTATTTAGTGTAATTTTTAACTACTGCCGATAAGATAATATCAAGATATAGAAGCGGTTTAAACTGCCACTAAATATTGTCCATTTATTTAGCAACGGTTTAAACTGCCGCTAAATGTATATTTACAAATAAAAAATGTAGCAGATTCTGAAGCCCTAGTACCTATACCTTGAAAAAAATGTACAGAGAACATATAATAGAATAATCTAAACCATATAACAATGTTAATTAGTCAACAATCTAACAATGTTTCAAAAGAAAATCTTGTACAGAGAACATATAACAGAATAATCTAAACCATAACATCTCAACCATCTAATAATGTTTCATAGATCTAAATCTAAGACTTTAAACTATATAGAACATAATTATGATTTTTAAGACTTCAAACAACATAGCACTAACTTATAAGATGTATCCTTGTACCATCCTAATAAGGATGATTTATCCCAGTTCCCAAGATAACATTGTAAAAAGGATTGGGTTCAACAACAATACTAATTAATTTTAGTTTGTACTGTATGTTTGATACAAATGAAGTTATTAATCATTAATCAGTTAGATAATCACGCATACATTTATGAAAAAACCTATACTATAACACTTGTAAGAGGATGGTGTTTTTTCAATTCAGGTTGATAATTAATATAAGCATGTTATCCTAATTTTGGAACCACATTCAGTAGTGGATGAAGAAAGTTCCATGGAAAGTATTTTATTTCAATAAAAGTTTGAACAAGAAATTCCTAAGGTGGGGAGAATGATGAGTATTATGGAAAATGTGTCCTTTCATGTAGAGGGACAAAATTTTAATGGACCAATTGACAATTTTCAGAATGAATTCTTGAAGGTGATGAGTTGGTATATTCAATATTTCATATCTCAAACATGACGATGAATTTTAAAACATAGGGTTGAGTTTAAAATAATTATGGATGATAGATTCATGATCAAGATAAATAAGTGATCCATGAGTTTTATCGGTCAGTAGTGTGTCTATGAATTCATGGAAACATGGTGGAAAGGTGGTTGGTTGATTACCAAACCATTTATGAATAATTAGATTCATTGTCATAATTTTTGGGTTATGCATGAAATAAAATGGTATCATTGGGATCTAAGTCCGTGAGATCAATACCTTAATTAAAACACAATATATTAAGATGATAATCTCTTAAACAAGAAAGTCCCTAGTGGATTGATTGATTCTTCAGTGATCAAATTTTGAAGGGGATCTCAGACTTCCCTCCATGCATCATGTTAAATATGATGTGAACTTTTTGGGGTGTAACCCTTTAGAGATATACCATAGAATTACAATGAGGGTTTTAGTGTGCGCTAAGGTGGTTGACCCATTGTTAGACCTAGTCACACATTATCAAGAGACATGCTATAAAGGGTTGGTTCAAGGAAAGTATAACATGTTTTGATGGGGTGTGTATCAGAAGATCTAAACAGGACTATCAATGTAATTTTTAAAAAATCTCAGGATGTTTTTATTTGGGGACTAGGAATGGGTAATGTTTAGAAACTTGGTGTAATCCTATTCTAGATTAATTCATTCCCAATATATTTACACCATCCTAAGTATGTTGAGAGAGCGTCTATATACCTAGATAAATAATTAAAACCAATTTCTTTTTGTTTGGATGTAAAGAATCAATGGGAGGTTTACACAAGGATTGATTTATTGAAAACCTTAAGATATGGATTAAAAATGTCAAATATTAGAGGGTAACACTCATGTGATTTTTGGACCAGTTGTTGGATGGTTGTTTTAGTTTTTGAGTTTCTTGATAACTATAACTGGGTACTATTTTATTCTATAGTGAATTCCAGTTCAAATACATACTTGGGAGAAGAACGAGTATATGCCTTAGGCTTGGGATAACTTTTTATTAGCTAGGTGTATTGGATCAGGAATGCACTAGAATGTCTTTTTCGAATGGTGACATAAACAAGTAAGATTTGGTAAGATCAAGAGATGTCACCAGAAGTTGGTTACAAGCAGTGGTGTGCATGCTCAAAGTGATATTGTGGTACCTTGGATAAAAGGTGTCAGGATATGACTTTAGAGATGTTGACTATAAAAGTTGAGTGTTATCAAAAAATACCCAACCAAAATTAGTTCAATATGAGTTATTTATAAAAGTAGTATGTGGTTAGTGAGGAACTGGTTCAGGCACATGGTGGGTTGAGATAGGTTCATTTTAATGGTTTCTAAGAGCTTTTAAAGGAAAATATAGTGTGAATATTATGATCTTGGTCAATTGGATTTCAAAAATTTCAAACAAATCGAGGACCAGGGTTAATATCCTCCTAATTAACATATTAATTGTGTTTCTAGAATCGTTAGGACATTGAGGTCTTTCATAAATAAGAAATTGTGATAATGGGAGTATGAAAACTTAGAATTGAATATTAAAAATAAAAATTTATTGTGGGTATATCTATATGCTAGTTGATAATAAGGTGATTACATGATCATTTCTCAGTATATATGGGAATGTGTATGAACTGACTTAGTGATTTTGTTGTTGGGTACAAAAATTTTCTCATGTTTTATCAGTTCATGGGTCGTATGATCTATGTTTTATTTAAATAAACTTTGGGAGGTTGAAAATGAAATTTTTAATTTTTAGTTGGAATTACCAACCCATGTAGGTTGCTTCTTGTTATAATTTCCTTCGGGGATTCTCAGTGATGAGAATTTATAAGGTGGTAAGGTAGTAAGATCACGTGTTTTGGAAGGGTTGAAATTTTCAAATGAATTTAGGTTTTTTGTTTAGTGTATGGGGTAAATATAAAATTTAACTTCAGAATGAAACTATTATAGTTGAAAAACATAATTTTTTTATTTTTTTTTTATATTTTTTGAGGCTTAAGAGGTGTCTTAGAAGTTTTAATGAGTTTTTAGAGCATCATAATTTGAAATCTCATTTTTGGGTGAGATAGCCTTAGGCTCACTATTGGAGCATGATTAGTACTAAAAATTTCATACAACCATGAAACAAATTTTGATGAATCACATGGTTTGTAAATAACATGAAAAATTTCCTAGAAAATCATGTAGGGCTTAGAGTTTTTCAAATGGTTTTTCAAACCCTGACCCCATGGTCGCACGACCATGCGAGAACTTTTCTATTTATTGCAGGGGTGTGCGCATGATCTCTGCACATTTTTGTCAAACTATGTTCCCAACCCATGTAGAGTTTGTGGATGAGATATTTCCAAAGTTATTGTTAGAACAAAACTTATACAACAATTTTAACATAATATGTGGGATGTGGATATTAAGTAGTCGGGGATGCATGGTTTGTGCACGGTTTGGAAAACCATATTGCCAAAATGTGCACCCTTTAAAAAGAGGTGAAACAACAGTTTTTTCCTCTAGACTTTAAGATTATTTTCTCACAGTTAACAATGTTTCATAGATCTAAATCTAAGACTTTAAACTATAAATAAACAACGTCTGAGCTGTAATCCTTCAAACTACATAGCAAGAACTTATGATCTACAAGACTTTAAACTACCTAGCCTAACATTGACCGTCTTGGAGCAGTATGTAATGAACCTGATATTCTAGCCCTTTCCTAATAGGAATTTCTATTCTAATGATAGTCAAATACCACACTGATTGTCAAAACCACATATGGATGGATTCTATGTTTCATGGGATACAAAGAGATGCTAAATCTCACATCTTAGTCCCATCCCAAACAATGACCAATCTCAGGGCCTTCCCCTTGATAATGGGGTTGAATCTCTCTTATATATAGTCTCACTCAATGTGCTCAAGAACATAGTGGTGTAGATCCCAAAGCATTGAAATATTACCAAAAATCAGTTAATGTTCACATCCACACTTTAGGTCTCCCTAAATTTGGATCTCCATCATCCTCCAAGTATTATTATCCCCTATAGTGATGGCGCCTGGCCAAAATACGCTCACCTACCATCTAGGGCACACACCTCAAAGGATATATTGTGAGAAGTGATCATTACCATGTTTTGAATGTTTTCAATGGTCAACCCAACATTTGTGGGCCCCATCTTTGAATGAAACGACTATGGGGATTGTGTCTCCAACATAAATAAAATGAATCAAATAAACAACATAATAGTTAGTCCAAAATATTAATATACACATCCTAACATAACTCAAATGAAACTATTAAATATCTCCATCTTCTATATGGAACATAGATTACTTTATACTCCACCAACTTCATACTTCACCAATTCTAGAATCACTACCTTACTAAATCATTAATCCATATCAAATTCCAATACCTTTATCAAACATGGGGAATAATGAAAATGTTAGGTCTTGAAAATCTTAGGCGACTACTCTGTGCCACACATGATTCATGATACATGATACATGATACATGATACATGATACATGATACATGATACCTGATACATGATACATGATACATGATACATGATACATGATACATGATACATGATACATGATACATGATACATGATACATGATACATGATACATGATACATGATACATGATACATGATACATGATACATGATACATGATACATGATACATGATACATGATACATGATACATGATACATGATACATGATACATGATACATGATACATGATACATGATACATGATACATGATACATGATACAAGATACATGATACATGATACATGATACATGATACAAGATACATGATACATGATACATGATACATGATACATGATACATGATACATGATACCTGATACATGATACATGATACATGATACATGATACATGATACATGATACATGATACATGATACATGATACATGATACATGATACATGATACATGATACATGATACATGATACATGATACATGATACATGATACATGATACATGATACATGATACATGATACATGATACAAGATACATGATACATGATACATGATACATGATACATGATACATGATACATGATACATGATACATGATACATGATACATGATACATGATACATGATACAGGATACATGATACATGATACACGATACATGATACATGATACATGATACATGAAACATGATACATGATACATGATACATGAAACATGATACATGATACATGATACATGATACATGATACATGATACATGAACAAACCCTATATTTTCATATTTTTCCAACATATCAAAAAGACCACTAATCACTGTCCAATGATGAACATTGCTTTTCACCCTCTCCACCTCCATCTCTGCTTCCTGCTACTGGCACCTGTAAAACAATTATATTGAAAATTAAATAATGTTGAATATTTATATTTAAACTTAAAACCAATAAATGTTTGCAAACTAAATGATTTTGAAGTTGTGTGATTTACCTTCTCACCACCCGTCATCGATGAAATATCACTAGGGACAGATCTGGTCATCCTCTTATATAAATCAACCAATGATTTCTGCAAAGCAGATATCTGATCCCTTATTATTGAATCATGTTTTTCATAGAAACATAATATCTCTGAGCATCTCAACTACAACTAGGTGTAGATACAACTTCGATACCTGATGTCCTACTAAAGTCCTCAGATAGTAATGTTCTTAAACCCATCTCGTGCACTCGACCTAGATTCTCATTCCCAAGAACTTTACCAACTGACTCATCATGGGAGACTGAGTGGGACTACATAGGATTGGAATCCCATAGTTCTTTAATTTTTACCTATAAATATAATATTAGTCATATTATAAGTAATATATATTAACATAGTGAAAAATGATAATAATTTATTATAATGAAAAAAAAAATCATACCCCAACTTCTTTGGAAGGATCATTAACAAAACTCCCATCAGTTTTTTATGAACATCCAACCAAACTTTTATTCCTGATGCTTAGTGCCCTAAAATCCGTGAATGAATTAAAAAAAGATAAATCCACAATTTAATATATTAAACAGATAATATTTTCTTATAAATATTTAAACTAATGAAAATACTACCAAAGTTAAATAACTTCTATAAAAACTCTTTGACCCCACTGTGTGAGGGATGATTTGATTATCCTGACTCGATCCATTCTTCGTTGAAAGATCCTGAAATAAATAAAACATAATTTAATAGTAATGTATGAAATCTAATATCCTTTTCATATACATTTATAAATGTAAAATGATATTAATATAATAATATATATTTGAATACCATGCTCTTCTCATCACGATGTCTGTCAATGAAAACTTTCCATTGCTCTCTAGGTACCCCATTGGGTACCTTGTCATACATCTGTTGGGTGGTCAACAACGTATCATTAACATTGCCCCATAGTCTTAATTTAAAGTCTTTCCATTTCTTTCCTAGATTTTTCAATGTCCACTTTCGTGCTAGCACATCAGCAACCATAAAGTGGAAAAACATATGTACACAAAAATTAATTTAAAAAATATTATAATTTAGTGACATACTGAAATTCAATTACACCATAATGTATTAAAATTACCTTTATTTGTGAATAAAAATCTTAATTCTTCTAAGATTAAGGAATATGCCTCCAATAATTATATGTAATTAGAAGGGAAACTGGATCTATGACCAGCTAACCTAGAATCCATCCAAGTAATCCTATGGTGTCATCCATAGGGACCCCATAGGAATCAAATGGGACAACTATATTTAGTCTGATTAGATTTCATACATATGAACTTTTCATATTTATCTCCATTGTTGCATTGTTTCCATCTTTTATGAAAAAACAGTTAGTATAAAAAAACTGCAATAAATTTGTTCATATTAAATTTTTTACCTATAATAGTAAACCTCCAATATACCTGCGAAGAACTAGGAGCAAATACCTGCTCCCTCGCTACTGAGCCTACTGAATGGGAAGGTATCAACTGAGCTATTGATGGGACTTTCATGGAGGGTGTGAAAGCTGGTGCAGGGTGGAAAACAAATGGTGTCTCAGATGTTGTAGGGAGGGATACAGATGGATCATCATTTGTTAGTGTGGTCGATGGAACGGTATAATGCTTCCTCCTTGGAATTCCTATCATTTAATAAAATTAAATTAAATTTAGAACATATATTTCAAAAAAAAATTGCAGAAAAAAATTTAGAAATGATAACAGATTCACAATACTAACTAATAAAAAATATATAACAATGATAAATAATGAATCATTTTAAATAAGATTTTCTATTGCCTTCTTATTACAACCGGTTGTATAGACTTTTATTGATAATGTTATCCAAATATTTGTTGTATTTATAAAATATCCACAAAATGACATAAAATATTTTCTAGGTCTAAAATGAAGCATTAAAGAAGGTTGTGTTCAACATGTTGATATATAGTTTAAAAAGACTAAAAAAAGACACGACACCCATGGTAAATGATGAAATGGTTGATAGGTGGATTATCATATAAAAACAGTTAAATCCAAAAGGACTATGCCCATGGTGTGAGGAACTTTGAAGGCTTAATTGTTATCTAGGCTATATAGTGTATATGTAGTGGTGTGAGTGTTTCATGCTTGGGTGGGGGATTTGAGAGTTTCTTAGTGGCTATTCCACAAGGGAAGTGATATCTATAATTTCTTAAAGGACACCAAAGTTTTATTGGATTGTGGAATGAGTTGTTTTGGAAATGGAATGAACCGTAGTAAGTTACATGAAGGGATTCTAAGTGGTTATCCTTGAGAAATATACTAATTAGTGTAGGGACATAAGAATTATATAGGATAAGATATAGAAATAGACTTAGAATCATGAAACTCCTTGAGCGAGAATATTGGTATGTTGGAATGGGTTAAATGTCCCATGATAATGCATTGTTCTTAGGGTATCTATGTTAGTGGATCATAGAAGAGAATAGTCACTCTCTTTTGGTGTGTTTAGTGTAACTGAGTGATTGTAATTGGGGGAATAGTCTCTCTTGAGTGCATGGATCCTGAGGGAGTTAAGAGAAATCATGATATAAGTAAGAATTACTAGTGAAAGGTCTTATAAGACTTAGACAGTGTTGAAAGGGGTACACCTTGGAGGAACTAAGTGGATTTTGGTTAGTTCATATACGGACTTGTTTCTTTAAAAATTCATCATTTTTCAATTGATTCTCAATTTTAATGAGTTGGTTTTTATACTGAATTTTTTATTTATACTCATCATATGTTAATCATCATCCCTTCAATAGGTATTGAATTTATTCATCCAAACTAGTTGCAAATTATCTTTAATTATATAATTTTTAGGATGTTACAGTTTTTTTGATCCCTAAAATATGAGGAAAAATATTCCATTTAACATTTTTTATGTTGATATGATAATGTATCATTTTATTAGGATTGAATCATAGTAAATTACTTGAGTATTTATTGATTTTTAAGGGTGAAAATGGTTTCAATAATTTTTTTTCCAACTCAAACTCCCTAAGTGAGAAACATTCCATATTCTTCTCATGTTTTTTGAAACCAAAATTTCAATGCTATAATTTTTTTTCTATTATCTGTGTGTGAAATTATTTTATTTTTTGAGTGAATAAATCTTCAAAAACATTCAATTTCAGTAGTGTTTATCTCAGTTATATTGTTTAATCTATCTAGGTTGTATAATCTAGAAACTTTATGACTCATGTTGCTATTCTATGATCATATCTATAATGTAATGGAATTTTTTTTCATAAAAATAACAATCAACAATGTATAAAATGTTTATAACATGTCTATACTCTAGAATAATATGCGTCATATCCTATGCATGATCAATAGTCTGCATTTTCTACCAAATTGTTTTTTAGTAAGTGTACAAAAATTAAAATATGTGTATAAAAAATGTTTTACAATTTTTAATCTTTGTATGCAATACAATCTATGTATAAACCATGTTTTTAATATTCAATATAATTTTGATAGACCATTATTTTAATTTACAATTAGTTTATAAACAATGTATTATTTTATGTTTATAACCTTTAATCTATGTATAATCTTAGTTGATGATTCAGTAATCTATCATAACACATGAGTTCATATCTAATATAAACCATAAAATCCGCCCAAAACTGAAGTGAAAAAAGAAGCTTGTATACTATCCAGTGTAGCGTAAATATAGAACATTTTCATAGCCTAGAGTTACCATGAATTAAAACACCCATAGGTGAGAAATAAATCGAATCATATAAGAAAACATCATTTTAAATAATTCTCACCTAACATATAAATCCCTAAAAAAATTGATCTAATTTAATTATTCATAATGAAATAATAATATATATCCCAATCATGGATCAAAAACCATGAAAATAATTACAAATCATGTGGGATTCACTGGGTATAACATCCCATGTGAGGTTTATTCACATGGTTTCCACTAATAAATGCACAGTTTTCCCTAAAGCTGTGTTCCACCCATGAAAACAAATCATGTGTGCATAAAAAAACTAGACATCCCCCCCTCCAAATATGGTCACCCACATAGTTTGGAATAAACCATTTTATTAAACAATCAATATCATTTAATTTTGGAAAAAACCCAAAAATAAAATTGTTTAGTGTGTTACCTTCACTTACTACTCGACCTTTGAGGGGTGGTGGGGTGGGGGTTGAGATCAATGGTGAGGGGAAGCAATGTGTCGAGGCAAGGTATGGGGAGGTGAGGTGTAGTGAGGTGAGGTGCAACGAGGGAAAGTGAGGTGAGGGAAGGCGCATAAAGGGTTGACGATGGGTGGTGACCGGTAGCGACAAGGATAGGGATTCGGGGAGTCAGTGGGGTGGGGGGTCGGGGGTGTTGAAAGGGGGGTGTCAGGGGTGGGGGAAAGTGCCGTGGGTGTTAAATTTTTTAACTATTTAGTGGTGGTTTATAAAAAAATGTTGTGAAATTATTTTTAAAAAAGTTAGCGGTGATTTAGTAAACCACCGCTAATAAACTTCCACTAAATGTTCAGTTTGTTGTAGTGTGTGGAAAATAAATGTTCTAGAGACACATAATTTATAGGAAAGATAAAACCTTGGTGATGGTTTTATATTCACTGCGGATGGTGATACATTATTCTTTGAGAATAATAATTCTTACAAGTAATAAGTATATGTAAAATATCTAAATTTGACAAGTCAATTAAAATTCAATAATGGATTCCATGTATCAAAGTACGAGAGGCTTATTATTTTGAATACTGTGGTGGGTATTAAAATGAGACTATACATTTATGGTACAATCATGGTACTAATAAGACTCGATTGGTAACACCATGTTTTTATGCCTAAATACGTTAGAATTTTACTTGTCATAGCTACTTTATATGGTCATTTTATTGAGCATTAGTTGTAAAGACCACCAATCATGGAATATTTATATATGACACAACCATAGAGGGATGGTGACATCATAGGATGCCAATAACGGTGAATGTTACTGAAATCTATCCCAAGATTAAAGTAAGAAACCTCAAAATAGAATATTCATTTAGATTGAATGTTTTTAATGTGTCTACTAGAGGTTAGAGGGAGCACCATTATTTTCCTAGTAAAAAATGTTCGATAATATATAGAAAATAGCTATTCGTCTTACAGTTGTCTAAGTCCAGTATGATAGTAACTCTATAGAGATTTACTTAAAGTTGAAACCAAAGTTATAGAGAATGATACCTTCTAAGGTAGATCTAATGGTTTCTTAGAGCTAGTAAACAATACATTTACTAATAAGGTATTTATAGAGTATAAGTTAGAACAATTCAAGAGAGAATTATTAAAATTTCCACATGTAATAAATCTCTCTAAGAAGACATTCATAGGCATAGTAGGAGATTAATGTGGTAAGTATAATTCTATAAGCACCACCAATGGAACTATCACATATTCCATTATATGTACAAGATTCTATATTTCCAATATATACCCCATGGTAGGATAATATTAGTTATATCTAGGAGAATCTCAAGGGAAGAAGTTAGAACTATATGATTGTACTTGAGTCAGTATAAAAGACATGTACCTGATGCCTGAAGAGGAAGGGATACTAGTTATAAAGAGATACAAACCACTATTCATATAAGGTCAATATGATCTAATAACACATTTAGGATCAGGAAATGAGAAATAAAATCCCATTCAAGATACTAGTAGACATATCTACAAATAACAAGTTCATTTCAGCTTCTGAGGGAGGTAAATAAGAAGTGTAACATATGTAATGATTTTTTATAGTTCTTATAATTATACTCAGTAAGTATAGTCTTATCATTTTTTAAAATTATATTACTAGTACTAGAAAAGATATCAAGTTTGGATAGTATAAAAAAGGGATATACTCAAGGATATTATCTATTGAAAATTCTTACTCAAAGAGGTAAAGTCATAGATAGTATAATAGCCACATAGTTGAAACATGGTAGGCCTATGACTAAAGCCAAAACTTAGTAGAAAAATTATATTGTCATGTGAGAGATAACAAGGATGATTATCAAGTTGTATTTAGTGAAAGTGGGAGCGTTGTATTGGTGGGTTCCCTAGACCCAACTTGAATAATAATTTTGATTACCATTACATGTATACAATTTGATATATACATGTGTTTATTCTTACCATAATAGTGTTGATGTTTCTACATCCACTATTTACATGGGAATTTACTTATATTGCATTTTTATCAAAAGGTTATGGAATTTCCTTACTATAATGAGAAATCTAAGATACAATGACATCCATATTAACCATATTTCCTATGGTCTAGATACATCATACTGATAAGACACATATGGTGTCTGACTATCAGGTTTTGGGGGCTCATAAGAATTAATACTTAATCTCATGAAGTTTACACTTGGTGATCTCAAGTATATGAGATCATGAGGGTAAACCTACTAATAGAAATTCCACATTTTTCAGGTTTCATTGGTTGTTCCTATCTATGGAACGTGTATTGGTCTACAAACTTGAGATCATTATCAGTGAATACCATTTGATCACATACTTTGGTGAAAGTAAAAAATAATGACAATAAAGTTATGGAGAGGTAGCTTATATTGGGTATGTAATTAGTAGTATGACATTGGTTGAATGACCAAGATATAATTTTATGGTTCTAAGTTGAGGAAGAGATATATTGAGGGCCTAGGTTGATTAGGATGGTAGTACCTTAATTAAATCTATGTCCATGGTACAAGAAGGTAAGTCCATCTATTAAGTTCATGAAATATATAAAGCAACAAAAGGATGATGACACAAGTGTGCATCCTTCTTTATGATATATCTCAAGACAAAGAGATTATATTACATAGTATGTGTTCGTAGGAGGTAGTAATAACTATGACATTGTTTATCTCCTTAGGGTCCATGATGGGTTTCTATAATCCTCTCTTATTCTATGGGTTGGACTCATTTCTATCAAGATAAGGACCTAGAGGGTCACATAGTAAATGTATCCAAAAGTTCCACTTATTCTAATGAATAAGAGTCTAGGATGAAGTGAGCCACATATGTGGGGGCCTTTGAATGTATAATTATAACAGATTTCAAGTAAAACTAATTCAATTATATTATTAAAGATTATAATAATTATTATTGAATTTATTTCTCATCGTATTCAAAATTTATTTGATCATAAAAGTGAATATGAGAATATAATTTTTCGAACGAACATAGGATGTTCAAGGTTCATTAAATTATTTTGGGAGTTTATTGGATGAGTTCATGGTTTGTATCTTATCACATAACATTTTATAGTGTTATAAGTGAGTGATAAAATATTTGTGACATTTATGACAAGGTTATTAAGTCATATGTGTGTGAAAAGGTATAAAATGAATCTCATTACTTTCTAGGGACCAAAGTGAGATTTCAGAAAGGATAACCTAAGTATAAAAGCTAATTTTATCTTCTTGAATAGGTAGCTCCAAAATTTGAATGAATTTGGTGAGAGAATATATAATAAACCAATCTTAATGTACATAAACATTATATTACTTTCTCATAATACTTACAATATTATACAAACAAATGGTCAAAGACAGTATTATTTTAGTGCCTTTAAAAACATAGAAATATAAAAACTGGTACATGAGTGGGATACATCATCTCCCACTAGGTTCTCCATGACTAGAACCCCTATTTGAAATATCCTAAAAGAAATATATCTTCATAACCTTGGGAAGGAAACATAAAAAAGGGGTGAGCTCAGATGCTCAGTAACGATAAACAAGGGAGACATGTAAGCATAATCATTAGTATATGGGTATGATAATTTCATCATAACATTATAAGATCAAACCTTTCATATCAATTATCATAAACATGAATCATGGAATAAATCTTAGAAGTTAATACGACATGAATCATAATTAAATAAAGAACATAATCCATGAAATCATAACATAGGAATAAGATATGTAATTGTGGGAAACACATAAGCAAATAAAAAGATTTCCATAGTAGTAAAGTAATTTCTTTCAAGGCCATCTTAGTATCATGGGTTCACTCCCCATATCATATTGTTATTCATGGTTCACTCCCATGGCGATATTTATAGCATGAGTTCACTCCTCATACTATCTTGGTAGTCATGGTTTTTCCCATGGACATCTTATCAGTCAATGTTCATTCCCAATGCCATCTTAGTCTATCTCATAAGATATAAATCTTTACCTAATGCATTGGAGGGAGATATAGGTCCCACCAATATCATATTTAAATAATACATAAATGTGATATAAAATAATAAATAATTGTGTCATAACCCATGAAATGAAATGGGTATCATAAACATGTAATCTTATCCTAAGATATTGAAGAAGATACAAGTTTTATAATCATTTCAAAATCATAACCCGTGAAAAGAAGCGAGTTTCAAAAGCATATAACACATGAATGAGGAATAGGTTTCATAAACATCATTCCATCAAAACATAATCCATTCAGAGAAAGAATATAAATGATAACATTGAATCATTTCCCTATATGGGCATGCATAACACCAATGGATGTTATCTTAGATGGGAAATAATTTTGATATATCATTTAAAAACATTTCTTGAGGAAAATAACCTTTCTTATTTGGATTTGTTATAACATAAAAACTTTTGAAAACAATTTTTATGAAAATAAACATGAAAACTTATAAAGTAAGCTTTTAAAACATTTTTGAAAAAATTTTCCTTTGAAAAATTCTTGAAAACTTATAACAAAATCTTGAAAACGTTTTCAAAACCATTTCATTGAATGTTTTTTTAAAACTTATAAAGAAAGATAGAAAACATTTTGAACACCATTTAGTTGAAAATACTTTTAAAACTTATAAAGAAATCTTGAAAATATTTTAAAAAAAATTCTTTTAAAATAATTTAAAAACTTATAAAGAAAGGTTGATTTTTTTGACAACCTTTTAACTTAAAAACTTATTAAAGAAGCTTGAAAATGTTTTGAAAACCCTTTTTCCCTTGAAACTTAAAAAAATGTTTGAAAAAATTTTGAAAACCATTTTCTTGAAAAATAATTTTAAAAAATGAATTTCTAGAATATTAGGAAAACATTTTCTTTAAAAAAAATTACTTTTTAAACTTTCAAAGGAATATTCAATGGAATTATGGTCATGATGGAGGGTAAATCTGTACGTGATGAACATTAATTTTTCATTTTAAAAAGTTTAGAAAAGTGCCTTGACCCGAAAAAGACAAGAAGTTTCATTTTTTAAAAACCCTATTGTTTTAAAAAGGTAAAAAATAATTAAAAATATCATTTAAATATCATAGGAGAATATTAGAATATTTTTTGGGAATTTTTTTGAAAATATGGTTTTGAAGGAACAAAAATTTCTGACTAAAGAGAGAGGTAAATTTTGACTTTCTTAAAAATATATTCTTGATATATTAGCTACCAAAGAGTGAAAAAATTGCACCATTACTTGGATATTACATGAATTCCTAGAGGGTAAGAAAATTATTATGAGTTCTTTAGAGACAGATCATAATATTTCATCAATGAAAGCACAATCATAAACAATCTTGATAAATGGCGAGATTATTTCAATAAACTTTTACCAATTGTTAACTTTAAATCATACTAACCATGTAATAAAATAAAATTACATGAAGCTTAAAATATCATGAAAATAAGGGTATTCGTGATATAACATGTAAAATGGAAGTATATGCACCTCAAAAAACAATCTTGGTGTATAACAAAATATATGTCTCAAAGAATGAAAATTGAGACAAAAATGTCTTACCGATTTGGTAACTTTTGAAACATTAAACACATGAAAGAAAGATAATATAATGGATATTTAAATACCCATATATTTTTATAATACATTCATAGGTAGTATACACACCACAAAAATTAAATGATTGGTGAATAAGGCATGAATATCATGAAAATAAAAAGTGAGATGAAATCCCCTTACATTGTGTCTTAACTCTCACCGTACTCATAAAAAATTCATGTATAATAAATATAAGTTTATTATAAATATAACATAGAAACATATTCTTATATATAATACCATATATGTTTTTATTATGACTTTATATTATATGATTATTAACAATTCTATGTTAAAGTTTTATTTTGGGTAATATCCGCTTTGTTCTTGGAATGTGACTTAATTTGTTATATATTAGGTCCTTATACATATATCATGATTTAAAGAATTTAAAACATTATATAAATATCATTTATATTCATTATATTTATATTATAATAATTTATATAACATATAAGTATGAAATGGAATACACCGTTCGCAGAGATGGTAGACCGTATGTACACATGAATGTTGTTTCTATTTTTATTATCGTATTGAAAGAAAAAAAATGTATATAATATCATTAAAATATCATTATAATTTTGTATATATCATATAATTTTACTAATACCATCTTTAATACATTCCATGTAGTGTGTGAACTAATCACATTGCTTTGAGGGGGCAGTAGTCCACACTTCCTCAAATGAAATTATCTTATTTAAACAAAATGGAAAGTATAAAGATACGTGTTTTAAAATAAATAAATAAGATTAAATAAATTATAAATATATTATATATTATATATAAATATAGTTTCCATAATAATTTCCAACATGGGAGGTGGTAAATAAAAAATGAACAATCATCATTTCGTGAGGCAGTATTTTTTCGTACACATAAATAGTATGTTTGTTACTCATTAAATAGAAGTTTCTATAAGTGTAAGTCTAAAATTTAGAATAAAACACCTTATTATATTGAGTATAATTTTTTATAATCATGTAATAAGTATAGTTTAGGGGGACGGATAATGAAAATAAGATAAAGGAGTTTGAGGAAGGATTCTACCACTTCTTTAGGTAACTCCTTTTGGTTTGCACCAAAGGGATTCCTTGAATTTCTTTCTAAAAAAGGTGATGATTCTCAGTTTAGGGTAGATATTTTTATAATATATTTTGGAAGATATTGGTTGATATGAATTTTCTTTATATGTGTGATGAAGTGGGGGGATAGATGGCCTTTTTATAGTGGAGGAGGAGTGACACTCTTTGAAATCTCTGGAAAAGGAATTACACCCACATTTTCCCCATGTCATATGGATCCAATAATGGTCTAAAGTAGATATAAGGGAGTATAGGGTTTAAATATGGCCATAAAATGGATTTTGGTCAATTTTATAGGTCCTTTTGGGTCTTAAGTTTAAAGTTTATTCCTTTGTTAAGCTAATTTCTCTCTTAATCATTGTAATTAATTTTGATTACATTCACTAATATTTTTGGTCAAAAAATAAGTTGAAATTATTATAAATTATAAATTATTATTATTAAAAATATGGAATCCATTTTTACAGACTACAATCACAAAATTGGTAGAAATTAATTTAAATTTATTCCCGCATACTGGATGACAATGTGAGTTTTTAAAGTAAAAACATGCAAAAGTTTACTATGTTTTTATATTTAATTTCAATGTGAAATTGATTCCAATGGAATAAATTATATTATTTTTATAAAAATTTAATCTAATTAAACTTTAAAACAAATTAAAAATATAATTTAACCATATAAATAAATTCGATGAAAAAGAAGTTTTGAATTAAAATTTAGTATTTTTCACTATTCATCAAAATATGAAACTTCACTGAAAAATAAACAAATTTCACCCTAACATAATTTTTATGTTCATATTTAAAATATTAAGTTTATTTTGAAATATAATCTTTGTAAAATATCAAAAAAAATTATTTAAAATAGGTTCTCCATTAAAAGGTGGTAAAAGCGCCTTAATAAAAATATAGGTTTTTATGTGTGAAATTGGGTTTGTTCCTATCTCATGTTTATCAAATATATTATATGAAAATAAAAAATATTTATTGGATGTATAATATATATATTAAATTAATATCACTCACTAATTGTAATTAATTTAATTAATTAGGATAAAATAGCTTTGTGGGCATAAAAATAGTTTTCCATAAAAACATTCCCTTTATATTAAATTTGTTCTTATATCCAATTTTAATTAATTTTTAACTAATTAATTCAAACATGTATTTTAATAGGTTATTTAATACTATTCATAAAATTTAACTTAACATCTAGGTTATAACTTATTATATTAAATAGTAATATTTTTAATAATATATTATTTTTCGGTAACACTCGGTCTTGCGTGTTATGCAAGCCATCTTGGAAAGTCAGTCTTGCGTGTAACATAAGCTAACATTAGTGTTCTGTGTAAATAAAGATAAACTTTATTTTGTGTATAGTTCATGATTAACTTGGTTTTTCATATAACATAATCCAAACATGGTGCTTTAATATAAAATAAGTTATTTTCAATGTTGTGTAAAATTTGAAATATCATAAAGATTAAATTAATTCAAAAAAAAAATATTTCATAAAAATTTAGGGTGTTACAAAATATCTCCTCTCCTCTCCCCTCAAGTTATTAGAGAGATATTCTAAAATAATAACAAGGTCGGATTGATCCTGCTTTCTCAATTGAGTTTGCATTATTCCGGCGAATGAAGGGATGTCGTAAAGCTATTTTATTTCCCAAACTAGCACTGAGAAACATAGATCAGTGATCCATAATTTTTGGAGCATGTGTGGAAGATCAAGAGGATTCCTATATTAGTTCCTTTTATCCATGACACATCAATGGCGAGGGAATAAACTGGCAAATTCAATCAAACAAGGTACCATTTATACTTTCATTTGATTTTATTTTTTATGATTAAATGGAATATTACACATGATTATTTTAGAAATAAGGTTAAGGGGTTTTGTGGATTTAGTGTTTTTAATAATAATCAAAACCTGAAATTTTAAATTTCATTTTTTACGCTTCCACTGTACCCCGAGTTCCTTCTAAATAATCCCAAATAAATCATAATAAAATAATTGTAATTTAATTTTTCATACGATAAAATATATATGAAAAAATTGAAAACCTTTTTTTATTTTCATAAAAAATAATTTTAAGGGTTAAATTAATAATCCTCACATAAAAAATATCCAATTTTATATTACCACACTACACTAACTAGAAAAACTACCTCAAATTTGAAAAAAAAACAAATGAACAAGCTCCAATTCAATGAGAAGGCTAGGAATAGTGAGAAAAAAACCAAGAAATGTTCACTTAGATACCTATACTATCTCAAGATCCCATTAACTAAGTTAAAAAATAATGTCCACTAGAAATTCTAGTTGACACCATCATCTATAACACCACCATATGTTGTTGAACAGAACTAGTGGAATGAGTAAAAAAACATCCTTTCACCATACCATAAATCACTAAGGAAGAAAATAAAAAATATCAAGAATCATAATAATGCTAAAAATCAAAAACCTTTTATAGAGCTATAATCAAAACCCTATAATGTAGACATAACCATTAGAGTGACGACTTCATAGACCAAAATCAATGATTCCCTCACACAACCTATTCACCACCAGAGGCTTACACCATGAATCAATGTTCCACTACCAAAATAAACATCATTAGTACGTTAAAAGTATACCGAAGATACTAGATTATATAAAAAATGCTAAGGAATAAGAAGTTTCAAGAGAGACACTCACTATAACTCAAGCATACAACATAAAAAAGGGAATAGTGAGGTAAAAATATTCCAAAAACAAGAATCTAAAAACACAAAACACAAAACAAAACCTATTATTGAAAGAAAATGGATCCATTAAAGAGTATTATCCACACTCCATGTAGTGAATCATCTTAGGCAGACCTGACACATTACCCTAGTCAATCCTCCATAAGGCTCGAGGTGTGTTGCTGATCACCCCGGGCTAGTGACAAGCACTGAGGTATCACAAGAGAACTCATTGAAATGATTTCACCCTCATCAAAAACTAGGATCAACAATGGTTCCAACTCAGAACCCTATATTATCTCTATTTACAATGGATGAAAATTACAAGATAATAAGAGAAAAAAGTAAATGCTAACCAAACATGGAGAAAAATAATAATCATAACAAAAATATTTTCCAATCATTTTTCTCATATAAAGTGACCATTTTATATGAATATTTTACAATCCAAAAAGGAAACAAAACCAAATTGAAATATAAGGAGTATAGAAAGGTTGATACACCACATGACATGAAACTGGTCGAATAGAATTGGGCAATAACCCCAACATCTATATGTGACTTTCATGTCGCCACTATGAACCCAAAAACACCCACTTTCCTATAGAGAGTGGTGGAAACCAACATGAAATCCATAAATTGGGAACCTTCATAAAATATGAATGCTACATACCGACCAACATGAGTATATAAGGTTTTATCCAAAGGCTAGTTGGATATCACCACGAGTCCATTACATTTCTTTTATAAATAAACCAATAATTATATTATGAATATAAGGAAAAAATAGGTTTTCATTTCTTTTACATGATATAGAAATAAATAAAGTATAATATATGTGATCTATAAAAACACACCATTTGTAAAACATGAATTAAAGAGGATTTACCAAAATAATTTCATTTCAAAGAAAACCATTTATCTTTAAAACCACACACATTTAAAGAAGCTGGTTAAATCACTATTTTCCATCTAAAATTTCACCTTTAAAGAAAACCAACTATATCATGGTTAAAAAAAATATAAATACATTTTGAGATGAATTTTATTGAACAACCAGCACCCCTTTCCCTTTTAAAAATTTAACACACACACACACACACACACACACTTCTCAAATAAGTGTAAGGAACCAGGGGAATTCATAATTAAATGAAAACCCATAAAGTTATAAGTGAATGAAAATAATCACATAATGCATGACTAACTCCCATGATATCAATCATAAATAATCCAATGATATATTTAGGAACATAATAAGAAGAAATAACTCATATGCTAATAATAATAAATAAACACGATATAGGTTACATATCATGAGGAAAAAATCTAGGGTCTAATGGAATAAGTTTCTCAATGAATAAAGGTGGAATCAACTACCAAATGGTTAATGGTCATAGAACATTTCACTGAAATCACTTGTGAACTATCCTCATCAGTGACACCCCTAGATAGGTATTACCTTCAACTATGGGTTACCATCTATGGTATCACACTCAAATATCAGGAAAACATATCTAAAAATCCCAATTAGCAGCTTAGTTTCCCCATGACACGACTAAAGGAGGTGGTTATTATTAAGATAACATCATCATGTGACAAGAACACTACCCTAAAAAAAGATAAAATAGTAATAAAATAAGCATCCCACCTCTATCACACACCCCCACCAAAATGGTCCCCAACCCAAACATAGAAACAAAAATCATAATTCATATAATCATTAAAACATAATCTCAATTATAAAAAATGGGTGTAAATGGTCTCAACTTGGCCGTTAACAATATCCAAACAAATATAATTATATAAGGTGCCAACCAACCCTTCTCTTTTTATATAAAACTCTTTGATTTGGAAATACATTTTTAACCACCTTTAAAAACAAGTTAAATTATAGAATCTCCCAAACAAAAAAAAAGCATCAACATGCCCAATAAATTAAAGGATTCATCTAATACATATAAATCAAAAAGGAACCACACCCCCTTTTTAAAACATGGAAAGCCTTTTCTATAACAAAACATCATTTTTTACAATCAAGGGAAAACCTTTTTATAAATCTGGAATCATATTTTTTAAATAAGGGAACACCTTTTAAAATAAGGAAACACCTTTTTTCAAAAGAAAAATTTGATTTATAAATCCAAATTGGTTCAAAAAACCATGAAATAATCCCTTTTTATCATGAAAAACCTCCAATGGAATTTTATTAAACACCTTAAATTCATAAAATATAATTTAAAACCAAAGTTTCATTGAACCATGTATTTAAACCACTTTTTCGAAAGGAAAAACCAACACAACATAAAAAATATTTGATAACACAAAACTAGGTATCATATAAATCATTAATTTGGTTCAATAAATTTTATAAAACTTCAAAAAATCAAGTCACTCTTTAATAGAAATAAATTTAATGGAAATAACTACCTCAAGTTGTGGAATCATGTATCCTTTGATAGAAACCACCGAAATAGGCCTCAAGAGATGAATCACAACATTTATAAACCCAAATACCTCATTTATAACAACCATAACCATAAGAATAAGCCTATATGGCCATTAGGTTTAGAGGAAAAGAGGGGAAAAGAAAAGAAACTAAGAAAAGAATAGATGAGAATCCCTAAACTTTTAGTCCAAATGAAGAGACACCAAGGTTCCACTCCATATATGCCTTATAAAATCTTGGAAAAGATAATGAGTATTGAGAGAGGCACTTAGGTCAAGGGAGTTCGATTGGGGTGGATTATAGGAGAACCCTTAAATAAAAATAATCCAAAATGGAAAAAATAACCTAACCAGAGTAGGTCACATGGTTGTCTCACATGGTTTATCAAACCTTGTTCAAACCGTATAGTTTCTACTACACCATAACCTTAGAGGTCACATAGTTATCTTGAATGTTTAGCTGAATCATGCATAGAACATTTAGTAACATCTGTGTAAAAATATAGATGGAACACAGTTTCCACTTCATGGTTTCTCAAACCGTGGGCCTAACCATACAACCATGAAAAATATTCAAAACTTCAAAATTTTAACCCCATGAAACCCTGAATCCAAGGAATAAATCAACCACATGAACAAAAGTAATAAAGTGACATTTTAGAGTGTCAAAATTCTCCCCACCGTGCCACTTTATTTACTTAGAAATTCCACTCCTAGAAATTCATTAACAACTTAAGTCATGGGAAAAGTAAAAACAAACTCATAGAAAAGAAGTATCCAACCCAAAAGCCCAAATTCTAAATTGGAACCTAGGAACATAGGACTTAAACAACCCAGTCCTTAGGAAAACTACATCAAAAAAAGAGAAACTTTCCAACCATTGAATCATTAGGGATCCTAAGAATATATTACTCACACAATAAAATGTTGAGATAATCACTTCTCCAGTATAATTTAAATCTAGTAACTCCAAAAAATGCACAAGGCCAATACCTCCTAATTCCCAACCTAGACCAAAGGTCAAAAAAAACAACGCCTCCAAAAAAGACAAATCCAAAAATTCAAGGAGAAAAAACATGTCCCAAAATAAAATCTCAGAAAAAAATCTATAAGGATAAATGAAACACATATAGATTAGCTGAAGGTCTCCCCACTATTTAGAATTAATCTAAAATAGTGAAACACCGACCAACCACATCCAAGGGAACAAATGTCTCCAAGACATCCCAAAGACACTAACCAAAAGAAACCACCATAAAACCCCACAATAGGAAACTTCATTAAGAAGCATTCAAATATCACCAGATCATCTCACCTCAAATAAGATCATGAATAAACAAGGAATATCATGGTTCTAAATTTGGGTCATGAGAATGTACAAAGGATAACTTAAGGATAAACTTTTGAAACTCATACCCACAATCATTATGAAAGAGAATCTCATCTCAATAGATCCCTTGGTCTACTTGAAAACCAAAATCTTATCCATGATACCCAAACCCACACCTTAGGGATTCCCATGTCATTAATCAAACAATCCTCAAACCATAACCAACACCATGTACAACAAAAATGAACATAAAAAAACAAGTCATGATCAAATAAAAGACACGAACATGAGGCAAAATCCATTTCATTAATTACAAAAATAACCATGGGGTGTAAAAAAGAGATAAAAAAATGTAAAAAAAGGATTACCAAAAAAACACCCATAAACCCACAAAACAACTCTTGAACCTCTAGGTGGAAGAAACACCATAGATCATTACTCGGATTGAATATACATATGAGACTTATTCTTATGAAATCCATTCAGATTTCAGAACCTATATAGGTTACCAATATAGACAAACTAATTATAGGTACTTGGAGCCATTGAAAAAGAAGGCTTAAAATGTATGGACTTCCCACATTGGTAGCACACGACTAACTTCACTTTTTTATGCCTGGGGAACTATTACTGATGTTAGATGGGGTCGAATCATCACCTTCCATAGTTTTCCCTTCCATAAATTCCTCATTAACGACAGTCTTACACACCACTTCCATGATGGTAGTCAGGCCCAATTAAAACACCTCAAAATTGAGATTCAAAAAAGTTCTCTAACAAAGAACCATTACTTCTTCAAATCATCAGGAGCCAACTCATGAGAGAAAGGAACCAATACAGTGAACCATTCCACTTAAGCCTTTACTGGATAATCACCTTACAAGATACTCAACAAATACATCACCTTAGAAATTATCACCTCATCATGATAAAACTTATGGATGGAAGCATCCTTGAAATATCCCATAGACAAATCCTCAAATGATTGGGCATGGATAGTTCACCTCCACCAATGCAGACCAGACCCTTCAAACAAAGTAGTGGTGAAACTAAACCTATAGGAACCTGGAGTTCCTAGAGACTCAAATATATATTAAATATTTTATATGCACTTCATTACCTCATGAGATCCTTGATCACCACTAAACACCAACAAATACTGATTAAAAAAATCTCTCATATAATCCATAAGCTGAGAAGAATTAGGTTTAGACACTTCATCATGTGTTTGGGCATAGTCTAAGACCAGGTTAACTACTTCTAGATGAATAATACAAATACCTAATAGATTTACCTCTAGACTTATTGATTATTTTCTAGGGGTCACATTCTAAAACATCACAAAAGCACAACATTTAATTAGAACACCACAAATCCCAACACAAGGGATACAAAGCACAAATCAAAAAAAATATATCACGAAACAACCTTTGAAACCTTATTTAAAAAAGGACTAACATGTCTTTATTTTTATTTTAAGACACCAAACAGGTTCCAAACTTTAAAAAAAGTTTAAACCTAATATCAAAAAAATCATTATTGGAAACCAATGTACCCTTTAGATAACACATTCTAAAGCATTACAATAATCCCATCACTAAAAACCCATGGAATTATTTCCTTAAAAAACATCACAACCAAAAATTATTTTATCCGTTTAAATCACTCATGCTAGAGTTCAATTTGTTTTACCAAAGAAACTCAAGTACCTAAAATTTTGTTCTCAAAACAAACTTAAGTACCAAAGAATACGAAATTTCTTTAAAAAATGGTTAATTTTTTTACAAAATTTAGAAAATAATCACTTGAACAATCATAAAAAAGCCTAAAAAACACAAGAGAGACTAAAATCCCCAATAGGCTGAAAAAATCCCCAACTCTACCCACTAAGAATGGTTTGAATGCACATTTTTTTGAATTAGTGGGCCAACCATGTGAGTGACACTGGAGTTTTCCAGAATAATCTACATGGCCTCTGCATAGCTTGATAGACAACACACCATACTCGTGCACCACATAGATTGCCTCCAGTTTCACAATAAAGTGGGAAATTTTCTAAGACATATATCGATGTATTCCTACAACTCAAATTAGCATCTACCACTATAATGTCCCAGATATTCTGTATATTTTTTTAATTATATGAAATTATTACGAGACCTCTAAATCTAACGACGCACAATTATGAGGCCCGAAGTGTCTGGAATGATCAGTCGAAGTTTTTGTTATGCTTAAATTAGCGTCCGTAAGCAATTTTCCTAAAAAAGTGGAATAAATCTTAAATGGTTTCCTGGATCAGAAATCTGAGGGCACTGCTAAATTCAGAATGACGGGTTTACCCTAGTCACGACTTAAGTTTGGTCAGTGCGGGCCTCCTGTGAGAAAACCCAAAATTGGCATAATTGTAAATAAAATAATTAAATAAATTATTTTATTTTTCAAATGCTTATAACTCACAAACAGTAACTCAGATTGAAAATAAAAAACAACTGCTGAACTTGTGGGGGTATGATTTATTTGTAGATACTAACTTTTTCCAGTGGGGGCCACCAGTGAAAGTAAGTTTTTGACCATAAATAAAATAATTAAGTGAAAAATATTTTATTATAAAATTCATAACTTTTAAACAGTAACTTGGATTGGAAATCTGAGAGTACCGTTGGGTTCATTTGGGAGTTTTTCTCCTAGGAAAATCCTAACCTCAACCAACAAAAGTTGAGGGTGACTGATAATAATTTTCTGAACTTTTTTTGGGTGTGTTCAGTAAACGTGTGAGTGGCGTTTTCTAACTTTTTAACTGGTGCTTGGATTAAAAATCTAAAGACACCGTCGAACTCACAGCATCAGGATTCGCTTAAGGGAGGTTTAACCTCGACAGTAGTGGGTTGAGAGAAGAAGTTGGTTTTTTCATTTTTCATGGATGATTAAATAAAATAAGTATATTTTATTTTAAATATCCTCCCACTTCTCATTTTAATTCTTGGTGGTGGGGACCACCTGAACTCACATTTAATGTGATAAAACCCTTGGAATTCTCCCAAGTTAATGAGACAATAATTAATTGATATTAATTTAATAAGTTGTATCCTCTTTTTCTTTAGTTTGGGGAAAGCGTTGGGAAAGGGAGAATTGGGGAGAGCTTTTGGAGGATCATCTTTTCCAACGAAGAACACTCTCCAATGAAGAGAATCCGTCAGAATTAGAGAACGAGGACAATGCTTGAGCTCGGATCAGAAACATATTGCGGGAGAAATGAATGATGACGTCACTATCTCATCGACTTCATCTTCTTCCTCACACCACCTCCAACGGACAATAGAGGTACGGGTTTTGATATATTTTTGAATTTTTTTTATTGATTCTTCATATCCTAAATTCATGACGACGATGACCAAATGAACATGGCCATCGTCCCGCACATAAACCATGATCCTCTTTATTTTTATTCTTCACATGTTCTTTGTCCGTTCTTCAATTCCTAATATTTATTGGCATTGGGAACATAGAGTTTTACTGAGCGCGATATATGGACGTGAAGCCCTCGACGCAAGGATCGCAAATATGCGATATTTTAATTTTTTGTTCTTGGAACGAAGCCGCAATGGATCTCGGAAAGAGGCGGCCAAATGTTTATTGGTATTGGAAACACAATATTTTGTTGATAGTGACATATGGACGCAGAGCCCTCGACCCGAGGATCACGAATTTGCGATAATTTTATTTTTCAGGTTTAGAACGAAGATGCAGTGGGCCAAAGAAGGGTAAATTTAGAGGTGCAATTTTGATGTGTCTTTGGGGCGTAGCTCTGGGCAAGATAAGTGGTGAAATGACGGTTATAGATGTGTGGAGGAAGCCTGCGGTTAGAGTTATAGGAGAATCCATGGGCTTGATTTCTTGCTGGAACAATGCATGAGAATTGTGGGAAAAGAAGCGTTAATTGCAGAGATGAATAGTTGAAAAGAAATGAATTAAAAATATAAAGAAATTAAAAAGGAAATCATTGGAATAAGGGGGAGATGCTACTCTTGTGTGTGAATCTCAATTTAGATGGGCTATAAGGAAAAATAATAATAAAATAATAATAATATAAATAATGTTATTATTATTTTTGGTTGTAAAACCATAATTTGTTCGTAACTTATCCATGCGACCTCGGTTTCAAGAACCATCAGTGGCAGTACGACCCTGACTTCGAGACGGAAATTATGAGTCCAATATTGGACGTCTTTTCGAGATTTTGAATTGGGTACCCGAAACGCTCAAATAATTATAATAATAATATATTATTATTATTATTATTAAATCTTCGACCCTCCATAACTCTTGCATGTGACATATGATTGACTTACCGTCTATGGCGACATGATCCTATCATTAAGACAGTTGATTTAAGTCTAATGTTGAATATTAAATTCTGGTCCGTGGCTCGGGTTCACGAAACACCCAATAATAATAATATTGTTATTGCGGGATCTTGTATTCAACATATCTCTCTCATACGATGTCAAAATGATGAACCGTCTACGGCACCAGAAACCTTGGATTGAGATGGTCCTTTTGGTATACCCCACTTGATTTTTGGATAAAGTTGGGGTATGGCTGGGTTGGATTGAGCACAATGCCAACCGAGACCTTGGGACTAAAAGGCCAATAACTTACATACCGAGCGTCCGATTAACGCACCGTCTGTCGCATTGAGACCCCTTTTACGTGGTGGTCCTTTGAGATAATTCTTCGTGGGACTTCACGGTAGTTGGAGTATTCGACGTGTGGCTTGAGGAGAAGATCCTCTCAGAATCAATCAATCTTAGTGCAGGAACCTGGTAGCTGGCTGTAACATGAGAAAGGGATCCTTTGTGGGTCTGTGCTTAGGATCCTTTGTGGGTCTCAGTTCAAGAGTCTCACTTGGATCCACTCTAGGAATCCACATGGGACTACTCCAGGATCCTACGTGGGTTTTCTATACTAGGATCCTGTGTGGGTCTGATGATGTACTAGGATTCTGTGTGGGTCTGCTGTACTAGGATCTTGTGTGGGTATGATGATGTACTAGGGTCTTATGGGGGTATGTTGTACTAGGATTCTGTGTGGGTCAGATGATGTATTAGGATCCTGTGTGGGTCTGCTGTACTAGGATCCTGTGTGGGTCTGATGATGTAGTAGGATCCTGTGTGGGTCTGCTGTACTAGGATCCTATGTGGGTCTGATGATATACTAGGATCCGGTGTGGGTCTGCTGTACTAGGATCCTTTTTGGGTCTGATGATGTACTAGGATCCTACGTGGGTCTGCCTCTTAACAGAGTAAGATGATTCAGTAGTTACATCTATTCATCTATACTTTTGTACATCAGTTATACCTGGTGTGAGCTGAGCCCGTACCTATGTGGTACTTTCCTTCATGGTAATACCTTGGTGGTATTCTTCTATGTGACATACCTGTGTGGTACTTAACTTCATGGTATTCCTTCCTTTGTGGAATAGTTGAGCTTTGGGCTTTTGGGATAGACCGTGTGTTTCCTCATAATTGAGATGGGTATACCTGATAACTTAGGTATATGTATGGGCATATACCTAAGTAGGGTTGTCAGTTGATTTCAGGCTTTGTGGATTATTCTTTGTGGATTTTGTGAGGCCTTGAGTGTCTTGAGGTCCCTACTGATCATCATTATACTCACCCCTGGATGGGCTATGCCTGCACCTTGTTGTGTTTGGTGCAGACGATAGATAACACTGACTAAGGACGAGAGTACCGTGACTAGAGGTAGATCAGAGGTGTACATTATATGAGGCATACCTTAGAGACAGTCATTCGAGAGCTATACCTACCCTTCAGGTAGGATCTTTGGCGGGTGTTCACAGGAGCTATTTCAGTGTACTTGTACCTTTCAATTTTCTTGTACCTTCCAATTGGGCTTGTATTCTGGCTCCTTTTACTTGTTGTACACCCTATTTACTATATAGTTTTACTTGAGCTCATATCCTGCTGTGTGTTTGGTTGTGTGTGTTTCCAGATTATAAGGCAATGAATTCCCCATTTTAGGGAATACGCCTTCAGTGATAGTCACTAGCCCCTGATCTATGGAATACGGGCTTGGGGTAGTCACGGCACAGACCCCGGGGGATGGGTCACGACAAATTAGTATCAGAGGAGTCGGTTCTACCGAAGAACTAGGACTCTGATATTTTCTAGGTGGATCAATAGTGTTGAGTGTTTAGAGTATGGTTTTCAATTCGGGGAGTCTAGTGTTGGTGCATTGGCTGACGTATCCATACACCAGGAACCTGAATTCTAATTTCTGACTTGGTGCATGAAAATACTGATTGCGTGTGTTTTCGAAATTCTTTTCCTTGGTTTCTTTGGAGTCAACTCACCAGGTATAACTTAATGACCATGGCACACCTGTTATTTATCAGTATGCCGCTGCGTAGAGAGACATATAAGATTCCCGAGAGAGTACACGATGACAACCCACTAAGAGATAAGGATCCGGTGTAGGGCCCTCTTACTATGTTGGCACCTTTGGGTGGTGTACCAGCAGCACCACCATCCATTGGGCAGTAGATACCACCAGCCACACTAGAAGATGATACACGTCGACTGAGTGCATTGCACGAGTTCCAGCAGGAGAGGTCTCTGAGGTTTCAAGGTGAGATAGTTTCCCACGCAGCTGAGGTCTGGCTAGAGGCGGTTGCTAGAGTTTTCCGCCTAGTTGATACACCAATAGAGAAGATGGTGATCTTAGCTACTAGAATTTTTCAGTGAGTGACCTTGAGGATGGTCCGCATAGTGATAAGGCTTCGGTATGTGGACCATTACCTGAGATAGTACCTTCGGGTAGTGTGTCAACTATATCACTGCTCGTTGGTCAGTAGTTACAACCGACGGTACCAGTAGAGGACACATATAGGCTTAGTGCCTTATGCGTGATTCGGCATTAGATACCCCTCAGGTTTCGAGGTGAGCTCGACCCACAGGCAGCTGAGGACTGGATTGAGGAGGTGGCTGAGAGTTCTCTAGAGATTCTACAGCTTCAGCAGAATGACATGTCGGTAGCTGAGTATTCATCGAGGCATACCGATCATTCCTGGTACTCGATGAATATGATACGATCAGTTCTTCGGGGCTCTGACTATCGAGCACAGTGTATTTAAGGACATCTGAGCTAGCACCATTCCTCTTTTCATTTCTACTTATATTGGGGTGCTAGAGAGTGACTTTGTGGTTAAATGTTCTTTGGCTGATCAGATATAGCCAGTGAATGTTAGTAGTGGAAAAATAGGAAACTGGGGCCAGTCTTAGAGACTTGGGCATGTAAAAATGTTTTGGGAAGAATAAGTGTTAGGGATAGATGAATCTGTAGGGCTATAGATGTGGAAGCAGAGCTAGGAGAGAAGCATGAGGTGGTGTACATTTTCACATGTTACAACCACCCCCTAATTTGGTCCTCACCAGGCTCATGGAGCTGGAGGACCGGGTAAGGGAGTATCTTCATGCGATCAAGGAGTGCGACCCAAGGGCTTTAGGAATGATTTGAGGTGCGGTCTATGTCTACTTCTAGCTGCCGTATCAATAGACATAGGTACCAATCATTCCTTCTTTCCATGAATCCTGCTCAAGACCTATAGTTTCTAGTTAATCCGTTGACTTGACCCTCACGTATGGATATACAGTTGGGAGGAGAGTCGATAATCAAACTTACGACGATGGTGTGATCTGACCCTTGAGGCGAGAGTTTCAGTTGGAACCTCTTGGTGGAAGCGTTGAGGCCTTACGATGTTAGTTTGGGTACAGACTAGGCAACCATAGTTCATACTCATATTGACTGTATTATACAAAAGGTTGTGGTTTCTATACAACATTAGAATGGGGTTTTCCTTAGTCAGCGAAAAGGAAACTCAGAAAACACAGGATGGACTCATGCATAGGAGGGTGCAACCGATCACTCATGAGTTGGCCAGATTTACCCTTGTGGTAGCAGGGATTTTGAGTTTTCAGTTCCAAACAGGAGTGGTAGATCATGGGGACATCTTTTCAAAAGATGTTTCCAGGATTACCTCCCCAAAGGGAGAGGTATGTCTGCTTTGGCTAGGTACTATAAGAGATTTGTACCCAAATTCCCCAAGGTAGCGACACCTTTGTCAACTTTGAAAAAAAGGGAGAGCCTTTCCTATGGATGGAGAAGTGACAACAGAGATTTCAGGAGCTGAGATAGAGACTGACAAGTAAAACTACGCTACCCATGACCCGAAGTTAGCAGAAATGGTCTTTTCACTGAAGGTGTGTGGCATTACATGATGGGCGAACTTTTTATAGTCTACTCAGACCACAAGAGTCTCAAGTATATCTTCTCTCAGTAGGATCTGAACCTGAGAAAATGACGTTGGCTCAAGTTACTCTAGGACTATGAATTCGAGATAATATATACTCCTAGGAAGGGGAACGTTGTAGCAAATGCACCCAGTAGGAGATTTGGTATACAGCTACTAGGTGAGGCTTTAGAGCAGCTGGCTGCTTCATGGATATGCTTTGTAAACCAAAATGGAGCAGTTTTTCTTTAGTCTCTCATAGTCACTCCCCCACTTCTTCAGCAAGTCAGGGAGGCGCAGCATGGGGACACTGACTGCAAGGCTCGACGTGTTCAGATTTTCTCAGGGCAGGCACCTGATGGATTTCTTGAAGGTGGGGAGCACAACTACCTCTTCAGAGGACGTACCTTTGTACCAAGACCTTCGGCGTCAGTATAACGACCCATACTTTAGATAAATTGTTATTACTTAAAAATTGAAGCACACTTATTACAAAATATAACAAAACCATGAAAGGACCGTATAGATATAGGGTCTTTAGAAACTGGGAAACATAAACAACTAGTTCATAAAGCGTCTACACTGTCTCCCATTTATTTCATCATATCTATAGTCCCTTTTGGCATATCTTACTTAATAACCTTCTTCTTGACCTGGGGAAATAAAACATACAAAAGGGTGAGCTCAAATGCTCAGTAAGGGTAAACAAAAGAAATCTCAATTACATCATTTTCATAAGAACATAACTTTTGGAAATCTTAACCTGCAAAAGAGATCATAAATTCATAACATGGGGTATATCATAGTAGTGAAATGTAATCCCAATAATCATAACTTAAAACATGAAACTTTGTGTCATACACACATAATCATAGAGAATTATTTCTTAGTAGTCAAGACTCATTGCCAAGACTATCTTAGCGGACAAAGTCCATTTCTGAACCGAGTTCACTCCTCGTTCCAGTCCTGTTTCACTGAACCGATTTAACCCGCCGTTCCAGCCATATCTATCTCATGAGATATAAAATCTTTACCCAATTCATTGGAGGGAGATATAGGTCCCACCCATCTCATAATTATACCATTCTTTTGTGTGCCACAAAATCATAAATCATACATCATTACAGAACCCATGTAATAAAAATGGGATTCTTAAACATCGTGACATCATAAAACAATTCATATAAGATAAAGGAATTCATAAAAATAATTCCATCACAACAAAATCAAACAATGTAATAATAGGGATAAAAATATAACCCTATATTATCTTAGATGGAAAATAATTTTGATAAAACACTTGAACTCCATTCTTGAGGAAAATATCCTTTCTACTTAAAAACATTTTCCTTTCTTAACATGTCATACAATTTTAAACTAAAATATGTTGATTAAAAATAAACATGAAAACTTGTAAAGGAAGTTTCTTGGAAATAATGTTTTAAAAATCCATTCATTCCGTATAAGTTAAAAAACATTCTTCTCGTACTTTTGTCGGAAAAGTCAAAAAGTACCTCGTACGAAAAACGACAAAAGATTCCTTTCATATCTTTTACTAAAAACTCACCGATGGGTAAAATTGGATTTAAACAATTTTAGGTGGATGGAAACAATATTACATATCGAGGAAACATGGATTTTGATGATAAAATACACCCGAGTAAATACCAAAGTATAAACAATCTCAGATAAAATGAGATTGTGATATTTTCCCTTACCTTAGGTCCGATTTTCTTCGTAAGTGTCCGAAACTCCTGTATAATGATTTAAATAATGTCATTGACTTATTCCAGAATCATACTCATTGTTATGATATCATATATGGTCATATTCTTAGCTTATTATTAGTAATATTTCATTACTACTTGTTATTCGGGTGTTTATTACTTTTTGTTCTTATGCGTGTTTTGTCGAATAAATTATTATTCTTCTTTTTAGGCTATAGATAACTCATTTCCAGAATGGTATTAGTGTAATATATATCATATTAATTCATTCAATTCATTTATATAATCATTATTAAATGAATATCATGTAGAACGAGTCGCATCACATCGTGGAGACGATATTCCGTACGTACGCACGAGCGATGATATCGTTCCCATGATCATGGAATTGTATTGGAGTGTATGTATACTATTTCAGAATCAATATAAATTTACAATAATTATATATATTTATTCTTTACACCATTATACCCATCCAAGTAAGGTGGTGGTGGAAAATAGATTACACCACGGCGTGGAGACGGTATTCCGTACGTACGCACGCGCGGTGATTTCATTTTTCGTAGGATGGATAGATGGTGAAATAGGGTTGTTTCATACTTATAATAACATATCAGTATATGAGTGATACTTATGTTATTACTTCATGATGAAACATGTAACACCCCAAGCTTCTACGGTACGCTTCTCTTTGAATAATGCGATAACGTGTGTTGTACGCAACACCGAGTTCTAACAACCAATCAAACTACCCGTTATGAATAGTAATACCTAATTTTTAAAATTATATATATTTTATATTTCAAAATGGAATTCATTTTTGGATTCGGAATATCGAATTTAGCCTAAGGTGAAATTTTGGTACATTTCGGATAACTTTCATATTTTGATGAATAGTGAAAATTATTAAATTTTAATTAAAAACAACTTTTTTAATCAAAATAATTAATAATGATAAATAATGAATTTTAGTAGTTTTAAAGTATATTTAGAATATATTTTTACCATTTAATATAATGTTTGTCATTGGACATAATTTTACAATTAAACCGAACATAAACAAGTGTCAATCTTTTGATAGTTATTATCTCTTAAAAAAACGCTTTTTGTTTTGACAGCGGGAATTAATTTTAAATTAATTTCTGCCACTTCTGTGTTTTGAATTTAGGAAAATGGATTCTATATTTGGAATCAGGATGTTCAAATTGTGTAAATAGGTAACTTTTATTTTTAGACATTTTGAATAATTACTGCGGTAAATATTTTATTTACCATGGTTAAGGTTAAATCTGGTAAATAAGGGTTAAAAAATAATATTATAATAATACTAAATTACACTAAAACGTGTCTTCACCCTATTGGTTGATACATGGTCGACCATGGGAATATTTGGGTCGATTTTGGGACCCCATGGATACACTTGTAAGTGATAATGACACTTTATTTTAATTAAGTTAAAATGAATACAAAAATGACACAAGCATATATCTTTTAGCAAAAAAATTGTTACATAGGGTTATATATGTTGTATTTTAGATTATAAATTTTCATTAGAAAGATAAAACGATTTCCTACATAATGATATTTTATTTATAATTTTTAGACATTAAATAATTTATTTTATTTATGACACAATGATGATGCAGTAATTACTATAATAGTGAAAAATTAAAATAATTGATATTATAAATACACAAATAAATATAATATGAAACTTTTAATGAATTAAATTAATTTTCTAGGATAATATGATATATTAGGATTGATTTAATTGACTTTTTCGAAGTAATCAATCTGTTATGAGTTTCACAAAAATCAACTATTTAATAGTGTCAAAATTGACATAAAAGAGTTCTTAAAACAAATATTATATTATTAATTGATATTAAATTCCTAAAAATCTAAGGTTAGGCCAAGAGACTTATATCATGATAGGTTAATCATTAATGGACCACTTGGGGGTCGTTTAGAGGTATATAGTAAGTTTATTTACCATATTATATAAAAATACAAAGAGACATTGTAAAAGTGAAACTAATTAACTTAGAGTTAATACTTAAAGATAAGGTTAATATAAGTACACAAACCTGTCTAAATTCTATTGGTTGAGTTGTTTTCGACCCATCCCCACCTTAACCTTTGAATAGTCAACTTTGGAGCCATTGGAAACCGATTATGAATTTATTATAAACTAATATCTCTAGCTTTTCCAAAGGTGCCCCTCACCCCTCTTATAAAAGGGCACTCCTCCTTCTCACTTCTTCACACCTTCAAAGCCTTTTGGTTCGGACAAACTCTGCCCAAATACTCTCCCAACTTCCCTCACTACAACCTAGGGGCCTTAGTTTGATCAGAAAGCCAACATAAGGAGCCCTTTTGATCAAATCAAAAGGAAGAACCCGAAGAAGAGGTAATGATTTCACCACCCTTTTCTAAGTTCATTTCTTCTTCCACTTCTTCTTCCTTTGTTGTTACCATTCTAAAATAATAAATCCAGTATCATATATATACTGTGATGTTATTATAAATATGTTACAACCATATTCAGTATTCTATCCACCCTTTTAATAACATGTCACCATACGTGCGTACGTACGGCTTACCGTCTCCACGTCGTGGTGTAATTGTTATTCAATATAATATTATTTGGATGGGTATAATAATGATGTGTAACTCATGTAAATAATAAATATAACATATTAATGATTCTGTATATATGATATATCATCCATTTATATATTATTTTAATATCAAAAGAATGATATTGTCGCTCATGCGTACGTACGGACTACCGTCTCCACGAACGCGATGAGATTCATTCTCCATCGTATCTATTCAAGTATAATTATCATTTGATGATTTAAAAAATGATGTTTAAGGACTTGATATCATTCTGGATATGAATAATATAAAACCTATCCTTTACAAACATGTCTTACATAACAAAACATATAAAAGAAAACAAGTAAGTTAACACCCGAAACAATGATAATACTAAGATATTATTATCAAATCAATATTAAAATATCATATATGATATCATATTAATGTATATGATTCTTGTATAATTTAATAACAATTATTTCACCATTATACAGGAGTTTAACCTACCCCAACCAAGGAAAATTACAAGGTAAGGGTTATTTCACAATCTCTTCATTATCCGAGGTTGTTTATACGTAATAATCTACTGGGATCTCTTTATCATCCACATCCATGTTTCTTAAAAATGTATTTCAAAACATTTTTACTATTTACTAGAATATGAGTTAAAGTCATTTATACCCTTTTTGACTTTTATAAGTGGTTTATAAAGGAATCTTTCGGTCATTTTCAAAACAAGGTTCTTTTTAACCTTTTCGACAGAATTAAGGTAAGAATGTTTTTTTAACTTATACGGCGGGTGCGGCTATTTTCCGCCGTTATAAAATCTTCAAAGCTTCCCTTACAAGATTATAAGAATATTTTCAAAGAAAATGTTTTATTTTATATGGAACTTATATGATTTCAAAATAAAAGGAGATATTTATTTAAAAAGAATATTGATTTCATCTATGTCAACATCCTTTGATGGATTTTAAGATTATTTGAAGTTGATTTATTATGATATAAAACTTCCATATTGAAATGAGGTTTTGTGATATGTTTGACTGTGGATGTGCTATTTTTATACCATTCATAGTTTATGGTGAAATTATTTACATTTCTTATGCTAGTTTTAATACGAATGTTTATGTTATGTTTAAACCTTTTCATATGGGAATGCATTGGACTTAGTAAGTGACGGGTGGAGCCCGCTATAGCTCCTCGATGCATCAGTAGGTCTCATGAGACAAACTAGTGTCTTGGCACAAGGCCTTGACAAAATCTTATTTGTAGTCTTGGCACGAGGCCTTGACTATGTGGTTATGATAGTCTGGCATTATGCATTCCAACATTATGAAAGTGGTTATTGATTTTTGCATGTGATTATTCGATTAGTAGAATATCCATGTGAATAAGTAAATGGCATTATTTCATTTTATTTATGCCGTACCATGTTGAAAGTTCATGTTTGAAAGGCTTTTGTTTTAGTTATACATTGCCTTAAATGTTTATTCTTATTTATGAAAGTTTCCGCTATATTGTTATCCTTACTGGGCATTTGAGCTCACCCCTTTTCTATGTTTTATTTTTCCCAGGAAGTGAAGAAGTAAATTATGAATGACCTGCAGGGATATTATGTGGGGATATGAGTGTGGATTATGGAGACATTATGTTGTTGTAGTAGTTTTTCATTTTATGATGTAATGTAAAACTTATGAATATATCTAGTGTTTCCAAGGCTACTAAACCAATCGGTCTTTCGAGATTTGATCTTTCTTGTGATCATGCCAATGTTATGTAATAATGCACCGACTCTGGGTAACTAGGGTCGGGGCATTACAGTTGGTATCAGAGGAATTTTAGTACAAACCTTGGAAGCTAGATTTAGACAAACTCTGATTAGAGCACGTAGACCTAAGATGAAATTTGAGGATTAGTATAGAATAACTTCCTAGAATTTTGGTATTGTAGAGATTTTGTGAGTTTTCCGAGAAATACATCCCTGTCTGGATACGAGCAGGTTGAGGCGGCTCTGGCACAGATGTAACTAGGGGTAAAACCCGAAAACACCGCTTTGAGCTGGACTCGAACGGGAACTGGTGCACGACAACGGGCCTTGCTGCACTCTTGGTTACGACACTCCCGGGGGATATGCTTAGGATAACTCTCATTTTCTTTACAAATCATTATGAAGGGTTTATGAGTATATACTTCCTCAAAGAATTTTTTTTTATGATTATGGATTATATCCATAAATAGTTCAATTTATGTTAAGTGTTTTATAAGTATGGGATTATGTGTTTTGATTCATAAACTGATCTAGTTTATGCCATTGTTTAGAAATGGTGCCTAGTGGAAGAAATGGAAACCGTATCAATGCACGCACTCCATGTAGGGATTTCCCTCCTGCTCAAGATAATTATAGTGGGGCTGGTGATGCAACTGGTGCCGATCAGCTAATCACCATACTGGGACAACTTACTCAGGTTATGAATAATAACCTTACCCGTATGGAGCACCCTGATCCGCAGCATGGAGGATCAATGTTAGATCGATTCATGAGGCAACAACCACCAACGTTCAATGGGAGTACAAATCCCTTAGTAGCTGAGCAATGGATATTTTCCCTAGAGAAAATATTTCAGGCTTTGGGGAGCAGTGAAAGGGAAAAAGTTATCATGACAGTTTACCGCCTCACTGGAGATACTGATCAATGGTGGTCATTGATTCAAAACATGAAGGAAGATGATGAAGTATCAAATATGGAATGGAGGGAGTTCAAAGATCTTTTATTAGGAAAATATTTTCCTCGCGACCATCGAGCAGATATGGAAAGGCAATTTCTAAGTCTGAGACAGAAGGAGGATGAGAATGTCACAAAGTATGAGGCTAACTTTACAAGGTTAGAAAGGTACGCTGGTGATTATATACATAACCAAAGAAGTAAAATTGATCGTTTCTTTGATGGGTTAAAACCATTTATCCATCAAGCATTAGTCTCACAATCCTTTTCATCGTACGAAGACATTGTCTCATGTGCTATCAAGACCGAAAATGAATTCTCTAAGTCTTATGACTTTAAAGCAAAGCAAGAGAAGAAGAGACCTGCTGATCAATCTGGGAATGGAAATAAGGGGAAGAAGGGAAAGGTTGAATATCCATCTTGTGGTAAATGCGGGAAGAAACACCCCGGTGCTTGCTTGAAGGGAATGGGAGTCTGTTACAAGTGTGGTGAAAAAGGCCACCAAGCTCGTGATTTCAAAGGGAAGAAGGAAGACACCAATGTTCAGTGCTACAATTGCAGGGAGATGGGGAATTATGCAAATGCATGTCCTAAGCGTCAGGAGAACTTACCTCAGAAAAGGCCAAGGGATCAAGGCCAGGCTTATGCTATCACTACTGCAGAGGTAGAAGCTCCAAAAGACGTGGTGGCAGGTAATTTAATGGTTTCCTCAAGTTTAGTAAATGCATTATTTGACTCTGGATCGTCGCATTGTTTAATATCTTCCCAGTTTTCTAAGAAAATTAGATATTTCCAATTTGATTTAACAAGGGAGTTGTTAGTTAAAACTCCTAAGGGAAGTATCATTGCAACAAAGTTTTGTGAATCAGTCCCCATTAGAGCACATAAATTTTCTTTATCTGCTGATCTCATCGTCATACCTATGATTGAGTTTGATATAATCCTCGGTATGGATTGGATTTCGGACTATGATGCGAAGATTTATTGTAAGAAGAAAGAGGTTACGATTCTTGATGATAATGATAAGGAACACCTTATCTTTAGAGCAGAATCGTCACCACCTAATTCTTATTTAGATCCACTCCCAGTAGCTCAACTTAATTCAATTATTGGGGAGGAAGAGAATGAAATAACTGTCAGTGAGGAAAGGAATGTTCAAATAGAGGATGTACCTATTGTGAAAGAATTTGTAGATGTATTTCCGGAAGATTTACCTGGACATCCTCCAGAACGAGAAGTTGAGTTTTCCATTGATTTGATTCCTGGATCAAGGCCTATATCGAAGACCCTTATAGAATGTCCACTGTAGAGTTAGTCTAACTAAAGAAACAACTAGAGGAATTGAGTAATAAGGGATTTATTCGCCCTAGTGTTTCTCCATGGGGAGCCCCTGTTCTTTTTGTTAAAAAGAAAGATGGATCTATGAGGTTATGTATCGACTACATGGAGATCAATGCTATAACGATAAAGAACAAGTATCACCTACCTCGTATTGATGATTTATTTGACCAACTGCATGGAGCTCAATACTTTTCAAAGATTGACCTTCGATCTGGATACCATCAGTTGTGTGTGAAGAAGGAAGACATTCCGAAGACAACATTTCGAACCAGGTACGGGCATTACGAGTTTACTGTAATGCCGTTTGGATTGACTAATGCACCCTCTGTATTCATGGATCTGATGAATAGAGTTTTCAAGGAGTATCTCGATGAATTTGTGGTGGTATTTATTGATGATATATTGGTATACTCCAAAACCTACGAAGATCATGAAAATCACTTGCGCATTATCTTGAAGACTCTGAGGAGGCATGAATTATATGGGAAGTTTAGCAAGTGTGAATTCTGGCTTCAGGAGATTTCTTTTCTTGTCCATATTGTCTCTAAAGATGGAATCTCTGTTGATCCTTCTAAGACCAAGGCAATCCAAGAATGGCCAGCACCTACGAGTATAACTGAGGTACGCAATTTTATTGGTTTGGTAGGTTATTATCGACGTTTCGTCCAGAATTTTTCCCGATTGGCTAACCCATTAACGAAGCTCACATGTAAAGGGGTTAAATTTGTTTGGACAAAAGAGTGTGAATAATGTTTTGAAGAACTGAAGAAAAGATTAGTCAATGCTCCTATATTGACTCTACCATCGGGGAATGATGGGTTCGTTATTTATAGTGATGCATCAAAGAAAGGACTTGGTTGTGTCCTTATGCAGAATGATAGAGTTATTGCCTATGCATCACGACAGTTGAAAATTCATGAACAAAAATATCCTACTCATGATCTCGATTTAGCAGCTGTGATCTTTGCTTTGAAGATATGGAGACACTACCTCTATGGTGAAAAATGTGATATTTATACTGATCACAAGAGTTTGAAGTATATTTTCTCACAAAAAGAACTCAACATGAGGCAAAGGAGATGGCTTGAATTACTCAAGGATTATGATTGTACGATACACTACCACCCGGGGAAGGCAAACAAGGTGGAACATGCTTTGAGTAGAAAAGACCATGGAGTTTTGAACAATATGAGAATTGAAAGGGATCCAATTTTCATGGATCTAGTGAAGATGGACATGGGAATAACCAGGGAAGGTGAAACATCAATGCTTTTTCAAATGGTTTCCAAACCATCTTTACTAGAAAGGATTAAGAGTTCTCAGACCAATGATGAATAATTCTAAAAGAAGATTAAAGCTGTGAATGATGGGAGATTGAGAGACTTTGTGTATGAAGATGGAATTTTGAAATTCGGGAAGAGACTTTGTGTTCCCAGTTTACCTGATCTAAAAAGGGAATTGCTGGATGATGCTCATAGTTCCAATTTCTCTATACACCCTGGGAGCACAAAAATGTATAGAGATTTGAAGGAACATTTTTGGTGGGACAACATGAAGAGGGAGATTGCTGATTTTGTGTCAAGATGTATGGTTTGTCAACAAGTGAAAGCTGGAAGGCAACAGCCTGGAGGAGTCATGCAACCTCTTCCCATACCGGAGTGGAAATGGGACAATATTACGATGGACTTTGTCATGGGGCTACCAAAGACTCCTAGAAGGAATGATGCAATATGGGTTATTGTTGATCGTATTACCAAGTCAGCACATTTTCTTGCTATAAGAGAAGATCTACCCCTGGAACGTCTTGAAAGACTATATATTAATGAAGTTGTGAGACTTCATGGAGTACCCTTATCAATTGTTTCTGATCGTGATCCCCATTTTACTTCAAGATTCTGGAAAATTCTTCAGAAATCCCTGGATACTGAACTTCATTTGAGCACTTCTTACCACCCTCAGACAGATGGACAATCAGAACGGACTATTCAGACCTTAGAAGACATGTTGAGATCTTGCTCACTTGACTTTCAGGGTATGTGGGATCAATATTTACCACTGGTAGAATTTTCCTATAACAATAGCTTCCATTCGAGTATTTAGATGGCACCATATGAAGCGTTATACGGAAAGAGATGTCGTACACCAACCTGTTGGGATGACGTCGGTGAAAGAAAACTTGTAGGTCCAGAACTGGTGGAGGAAACGATGGAAAATGTGAAGGTAATCCAAAATCACATCAGAGCAGCTCAAAGTAGGCAGAAGAGCTATGCCGATAATCGAAGGAAGGATTTGGAATTTCAAGTCGGTGATCATGTTTTCATGAAGGTATCTCCATGGAAGGGAGTCATACGTTTTGGTAAGAAAGGTAAATTGAGTCCCAGGTACATCGGACCTTTCGAAATTCTAGAATGAATTGGGGTTGTAGCTTACCGATTGGAAATGCCGCCAAGTCTCTCCAAAGTTCATGATGTGTTCCACGTATCTCTGTTGAGGAAATACATGCCTGATCCAATGCATGTACTCACCTATGAAGAATTAGAACTGGAACCTGATCTTTCCTATTGTGAAGAGCCCATCAGTATTCTTGATACGAGAGAACAAGTACTGAGAAACCGGACGACGCGTCTGGTAAAAGTTTTGTGGAGAAACCATAAGATGGAAGAGGCAATGTGGGAACCCGAGGAACTTATGATGAAGAACCACCCGAGTCTTTTCATGCGATAGTATTCTAGAAATTTTGAGGACGAAATTATTTGAAGGAGGGGAGAATGTAACACCCCAAGCTTCTACGGTACGCTTCTCTTTGAATAATGCGATAGCGTGTGTTGTACGCAACACCGAGTTCTAACAACCAATCAAACTAGCCGTTATGAATAGTAATACCTAATTTTTAAAATTATATATATTTTATATTTCAAAATGGACTTCATTTTTGGATTCAGAATATCGAATTTAGCCTAAGGTGAAATTTTGGTACATTTCGGATAACTTTCATATTTTGATGAATAGTGAAAATTACTAAATTTTAATTAAAAACAAATTTTTTAATCAAAATAATTAATAATGATAAATTATGAATTTTAGTAGTTTTAAAGTATATTTAGAATATATTTTTACCATTTAATATAATGTTTGTCATTGGACATAATTTTACAATTAAACCGAACATAAACAAGTGTCAATCTTTTGATAGTTATTATCTCTTAAAAACACGTTTTTTGTTTTGACAGCGGGAATTAATTTTAAATTAATTTCTGCCAATTCTGTGTTTTGAATTTAGGAAAATGGATTCCATATTTGGAATCAGGATGTTAAAATTGTGTAAATAGGTAACTTTTATTTTTAGACATTTTGAATAATTACTGCGGTAAATATTTTATTTACCATGGTTAAGGGTAAATCTGGTAAATAAGGGTTAAAAAATAATATTATAATAATACTAAATTACCCTAAAACGTGTCTTAAACCTATTGGTTGATACATGGTCGACCATGGGCATCTTTGGGTCGATTTTGGGACCCCATGGATCCACTTGTAAGTGATAATGACACTTTATTTTAATTAAGTTAAAATGAATACAAAAATGACACAAGCATATATCTTTTAGCAAAACAATTGTTACATAGGGTTATATATGTTGGATTTTAGATTATAAATATTCATTAGAAAGATAAAAGGATTTCCTACATAATGATAGTTTATTTATAATTTTTAGACATTAAATAATTTATTTTATTTATGACACAATGATGATGCAGTAATTACTATAATAGTGAAAAATTAAAATAATTGATATTATAAATACCCAAATAAATATAATATGAAACTTTTAATGAATTAAACTAATTTTCTAGGATAATATGATATATTAGTATTGATTTAATTGACTTTTTTCGAAGTAATCAATCTGTTATGAGTTTCAAAAAAATCAACTATTGAATAGTGTCAAAATTGACATAAAAGAGTTCTTAAAACAAATATTATATTATTAATTGATATTAAATTCCTAAAAATCTAAGGTTCGGCCAAGAGACTTATATCATGATAGGTTAATCATTAATGGACTACTTGGGGGTCGTTTGGATGTATATAGTAAGTTTATTAACCATATTATATAAAAATACAAAGAGACATTGTAAAAGTGAAACTAATTAACTTAGAGTTAATACTTAAAGATAAGGTTAATATAAGTACCCAAAACTATCTAAATTCTATTTGTTGAGTTGTTTTCGACCCATCCCCACCTTAAACTTTGAATAGTAAACTTTGGATCCATTGGAAACCGATTATGAATTTATTATAAACTAATATCTCTAGCTTTTCCAATGGTGCCCCTCACCCCTCTTATAAAAGGGCACTCCTCCTTCTCACTTCTTCACACCTTCAAAGCCTTTTGGTTCGGCCAAACTCTGCCCAAATACTCTACCAACTTCCCTCAATACAACCTACGGGCCTTATTTTGATCAGAAAGCCAACCTAAGGAGCCCTTTTGATCAAATCAAAAGGAAGAACCCGAAGAAGAGGTAATGATTTCACCACCCTTTTCTAAGTTCATTTCTTCTTCCACTTCTTCTTCCTTTGTTGTTACCATTCTAAAATAATAAATCCAGTATCATATATATACTGTGATGTTATTATAAATATGGTACAACCATATTCAGTATTCTATCCACCCTTTTAATAACATGTCACCATACGCGCGTACGTACGGCTTACCGTCTCCACGTCGTGGTGTAATTGTTATTCAATATAATATTATTTGGATGGGTATAATAATGATGTGTAACTCATGTAAATAATAAATATAACATATTAATGATTCTGTATATATGATATATCATCCATTTATATATTATTTTAATATCAAAAGAATGATATTGTCGCTCGTGCGTACGTACGGACTACCGTCTCCATGAACGCGATGAGATTCATTCTCCATCGTATCCATTCAAGTATAATTATCATTTGATGATTTAAAAAATGATGTTTAAGGACTTGATATCATTCTGGATATGAATAATATAAAACCTATCCTTTACAAACATGTCTTACATAACAAAACATATAAAAGAAAACAAGTAAGTTAACACCCGAAACAATGATAATACTAAGATATTATTATCAAATCAATATTAAAAGATCATATATGATATCATATTAATGTATATGATTCTTGTATAATTTAATAACAATTATTTCACCATTATACAGGAGGTTAACCTACCCCAACCAAGGAAAAGTACAAGGTAAGGGTTATTTCACAATCTCTTCATTATCCGAGGTTGTTTATACGTAATAATCTACTGGGATCTCTTTATCATCCACATCCATGTTTCTTAAAAATGTATTTCAAAACATTTTTACTATTTACTAGAATATGAGTTAAAGTCATTTATACCCTTTTTGACTTTTATAAGTGGTTTATAAATGAATCTTTCAGTCGTTTTCAAAATAAGGTCCTTTTTAACCTTTTCGACAGAATTAAGGTAAGAATGTTTTTTTTAACTTATACGGCGGGTGAGGCTATTTTCCGCCGTTATAAAATCTTCAAAGATTCCCTTACAATCTTATAAGAATATTTTCAAAGAAAATGTTTTATTTTATATGGAACTTAAATGATTTCAAAATAAAAGGAGATATTTCTTTAAAAAGAATATTTATTTCATCTATGTCAACATCCTTTGATGGATTTTAAGATTATTTGAAGTTGATTTATTATGATATAAAACTTCCATATTGAAATGAGGTTTTGTGATATGTTTGACTGTGGATGTGCTATTTTTATACCATTAATAGTTTATGGTGAAATTATTTACATTTCGTATGCTAGTTTTAATACGAATGTTTATGTTATGTTTAAACCTTTTCATATGGGAATTCATTGGACTTAGTAAGTGACGGGTGGAGCCCGCTATAGCTCCTTGATGCATCGGTAGGTCTCATGAGACAAACTAGTGTCTTGGCACAAGGCCTTGACAAAATCTTATTTGTAGTCTTGGCACGAGGCCTTGACTATGTGGTTATGATAGTCTGGCATTATGCATTCCAACATTATGAAAGTGGTTATTGATTTTTGCATGTGATTATTCGATTAGTAGAATATCCATGTGAATAAGTAAATGGCATTATTTCATTTTATTTATGTCGTACCATGTTGAAAGTTCATGTTTGAAAGGCTTTTATTTTAGTTATACATTTCCTCAAATGTTTATTCTTATTTATGAAAGTTTCCGCTATATTGTTATCCTTACTGGGCATTTGAGATCACCCCTTTTCTATGTTTTATTTTTCCCAGGAAGTGAAGAAGTAAATTATGAATGAACTGCAGGGATATTATGTGGGGATATGAGTGTGGATTATGGAGACATTATGTTGTTGTAGTAGTTTTTCATTTTATGATGTAATGTAAAACTTATGAATATATCTAGTGTTTCCAAGGCTACTAAACCAATCGGTCTTTCGAGATTTGATCTTTCTTGTGATCATGCCAATGTTATGTAATAATTCACCGACTCTGGGTAACTAGGGTCGGGGCGTTACAAAACAACTAAAGAAGAAGAAGTGGAAGAATAAATAAAGATGAAAGAATCGGTAACGGGCATTACCTCTTCTTTGAAGCGCTTCTTTGAGACCTCATTTTAGGGCACTAAAATTGGTCTTTGAAGAAGACCAGGACCGCTAGGATGTCTCTAGGGAAGTGTAGATAAGAAATTGTCAGGGGTTGGCCGAGATTGAAGGTTCAAAGTGGTGTGAGGAAGAGAGGGAGGAGGTGCCCTTTTATAAGGGAGGTGAGGTGCACCTTTGGAATAACTAAAAATATTATTTTATTATAAAGCCAAATTCGGTTTTAAATAGCTCAAAATTGATTTATTTCAAAGATAAGGTGGGGATGGGTCTAAATCCTCTCATCCAATATAATTTATACAAGTTTAGGTTCCTATTTTAACCTTATCATTTAGATTTAACATTATCTTAAATAATTTTACTTTTACTGTGTCTTCTTGTGTTCTTACACTATAAGGTTAATAAACTTACTATAACAAGCCAAACGAACCCCAAGTTGTTTATTATTAATATATATAACCTTATCTAAATCATTTGGCCGAACCTTAGATTTTTAAGAATAAAATAACAATTAATAATATAATATTTGTTTTAAAAAACTATTTTATGTCAATTTTGACACTATTTAGTAATTGATTTTTTTTTAAAATTATAACAGAATGATTATTTCTAAAAAAGTTAATTAAATCAATAATAAAATGTCATATTAACCTAGAAAATTATTGGAATTCATAAAAAGTCTCAGATTACATTTATTTGGGTATTTATAACATCAATTATGTCAATATTTCATTAATAAGATAATTACTGCATCATCGTTGTGTCATAAATAAATTAAATTATTTAGTGTCTAAAAATTATAAATAAAATACCATTATGTTGGAAATATTTTTATATTTCTAATGAATATTTGTAGTTGAATTTATCTTATTTATAACCCCATATTAAAAATGATTTACTTATTAAACTTTGATTTTAACTATTTTAACCCTTCTTTAAGTAAATTTATAATAAATGTCCTAATCTAATCCAAGTGGGCCTAAATGGTCATATTTTATTCCTAAGGTTGTTTTTGGTCGAATTACACTTATCCAATAGAATTAGGACATGTGTTAGGGTAATAATAATATCATTTTTACCCTTTATTACCCTATTTACTTTTAACTGTGGTAAATAAAAGTAAAAAGTTACTATTCACCAAAAAATTATTTTCATCTCATTGAACCATATTTTACTTACTGACATCAACCATGTCTCTCGGATTTTTGAAATTCCACTCACAGAAGCGGTAAAATTATGTTTTATGAAAAATTCAGTTTTTTAACTACCACTTAGTGGTTTCACTATTCATCAAAAATTGAAAGTTTTCAAAAAAATACCAAAATTTCACCCTAGGCTAATTTCGATATTCCGAATCCAAAAATTAAGTACATTTTGAAAAATAATATTTACAAAATTTCAAAAAGTGGTTATTACTATTCATAACGGCTAGTTTTAATAATATTTTAATAGCATATCGTTGTTTAGTGAAACTCGATATTGCGTACGCGCAAGCTATCGAGGAAGGCCATGGTTGCGTGTAAATCAAGCCAAGATAGTGTTGTGTGTAGTGAAATATTCCTTTGATGATTTATAAAAACAAAATATTTCTCATAAAAGTCTCGGGTGTTACATTCTACTCCCCTTAAAATGAATTTCTCCCCCGAAATTTGTCACTTTGTAAAAAAAAGATGAGGATACCTCTCCCTCATCATATCCTCAAGCTCCCATGTAGATTCTTCTAATTGGTGGTTCCTCCATAAAACTTTCACCAAGCGAGTGGTCGTGTTCCGTAGGACTTTTTCGCTACGATCCAGAATCCTTATCGGTTGTTCTTCATAAGAAAGATCTTACTCCAGCGGTACAACTTCTGAGCTGAGTACATGTGAAGGATCTGGTATGTACTTTCTCAAGAGAGATACATGGAACACATCGTGAACTTGAGAGAGATTCGGTGGAAGCACCAATCGGTAATCTACCTTTCCAACACGATCCAATATTTCGAAAGGACCGATATATCTAGGGCTCAACTTCCCCTTCTTTCCAAATCTCATGACCCTCTTCCAGGGAGATATTCGTAAGAACACTTTATCACCCACTTCAAACTCTAAGTCTTTTCTTCGGTTGTCGGCATAACTTTTCTGTCGACTCTGAGATGCTCTTATGTGTTGTTGAATAGATCGGACCTTTTCTTCCATCTCATCAACAAGATCAGGTCCTAATAACTTTCTTTCCCCAACTTCATCCCAGCAAGTTGGAGTCCTGCATTTCTTTCCATAGAGAGCTTCATAAGGAGCCATCTGAATACTGCAGTGAAAGCTATTATTATAAGAAAATTCCACCAAAGGTAGGTGTTGATCCCAACCACCTTTGAAATCCATAGAGAAAGATCTCAACAAATCTTCTAGAGTTTGAATTGTTCTCTCAGACTGACCGTCTTTCTGAGGATGATAAGCAGTGCTGAAACTCAACTCTGTATCCAGAGTATGCTGAAGACTTCGCCAGAACTTTTAGGTAAACCTCGGGTCCCGATCAGATATAATAGAAAGTGGTACTACATGCAATCTTACCACTTCCTTCACATATATCCTGGCAAGCTAATCCAGAGAGAAATCCTTTCTAATAGAAATGAATTGTGCAGACTTTGTAAGACGATCAACAATGACCCAGATAGCATTATTGCCTTTGGATGTTTTAGGAAGTCCTATGACAAAGTCCATAGTGATGTTTTCCCATTTCCATTCGGGTATGGGTAATGGTTGTAACATCCCCTTAGACTTCTATCTCTCAGCTTTAACCTGCTGATAGACCAAGCATCGAGAAACATATTCAGCAACATCTCTCTTCATGACATCCCACCAGAAGTACTCTTTCAGGTCCCTATACATCTTCGTGCTTCCAGGATGAATAGAGAATGAAGAACTATGAGCCTCATCAAGAAGCTCCTTCTTTAATTCGGGGATGGGAGGAACACAAACCCGATTCCTGAACTTTATTATCCCATCACAATCAAGGTTGAATTCAGGAACATTTCTCACCTTATTTTGTAACTCGACATCTTCTTTCTGTGCCACTTTAATCTTCACATGTATAGATGGTTGAACATTCATTTGAGAAATATACGATTTTCCCCCTTCCATTAAAATTCCAAGATCCATCCTTTGTAAATCCATAAATATTGGATCTTTTGTGATCCTCATCATGGATAAGCTAGCATGGTCTTATCGACTTAATGCATCTTCCACCTTGTTTTCTTTCCCAGGGTGGTAATGAATTGAGTAGTCGTAATCCTTAATCAGCTCCAACCATCTTCTTTGGCGCATATTCAGCTCCTTTTGTGTGAAAATATACTTTAAACTTTTATGATCAGTATAAATATCACACCTTTCACCATAAAGATAATGCCTCCAAATCTTTAATGCAAAGATTACCGCAGCTAACTCCAAATCATGAGTTGGGTAATTTTTCTCATGGATTTTCAACTGTCGTGAGGCATAAGCTATCACCATATCATTTTTCATAATAACACACCCCAATCCCTTCTTGGATGCATCACTATATATCACAAACCTTTCTCCACTACAAGGCATTGTGAGCACAGGTGCACTGGATAATCTTCTTTTCAACTCCTTGAAATTCTCTTCACATTCTTCCGTCCAAACAAACTTAACCCCTTTCCGAGTAAACATGGTGAGTGAATTAGATAATCATGAAAAATATTTCACAAAACGTCGATAATATCCAGCCAAACCAAGAAAACTTCGGATCTCAGTTACTATTGTTTGTCTCGACCATCTTTTGATAACCTCTGTTTTTGCTAGATCCATAGATATCCCATCTTTTGAGATTATGTGACCCAAAAATGAAACTTCTTGAAGCCAAAATTCACACTTGGTAAATTTGGCATACAGTTTCTCCTTTCTCAGGGTCTTCAATATAATTCTCAAGTGCTCTTCATGTTCTTCCTTGCTCTTTGAATATACAAGAATATCGTCTATAAAGACTACCACAAACTGATCAAGATAGTCTCTAAAGACTCTATTCATCAGATCCATGAAGATAGCAGGGGAATTAGTAAGACCAAATGGCATCACTATAAATTCATAGTTTCCATACCTTGTACGGAAAGCCGTCTTTGGTATATCCTCCCTTTTGACCCTTAATTGATGATACCCTAAACGAATATCAATCTTGGAAAAGTATTGAGCTCCGCGTAGTTGGTCAAATAAGTCATCAATGCGTGGGAGACGATATTTTTTCTTGATAGTGATCTTGTTAAGTTCTCGATAATCAATGCAGAGTCTCATTGATCCATCTTTCTTCTTAAAAAACAGAACAGGTTCTCCCCAAGGTGACGCACTAGGGCGTATGAACCCCTTATCAAGATTCTCTAGGAGTTGCTTCTTCAATTGCCGCAACTCAATTGGGGCCATTCTATAAGGTGTCTTTGAAATAGGCAAAGCACTCGGTATGAGTTCTATTGAAAACTCAACTTCACGATTTGGTGGAAGACCCGACAATTCCTCTGGAAAGAAATCATCAAACTCCCGTACAATGGGAATATTCTTAATCGTGAGTTTCTCACCAACCATTTGAGATAAATAACCTTCATTTAGTGGAATCAAGACCCATAAGATGGAATAAATTTCCACTGGAAGGTTATGTTCATCCTTGCAACGATAGACGATCATAGATTGATCTGGAATATGAAATTTGACTTCCCTTCTTTGGAAATTGATATGAGCTCCATATAAAGAAATCCAATCCATGACAAGAATCACATCAAATTACACTATAGTAAGGATCACAAAATTTGCAGGAAGCACTTTCCCACAAACTTCAATCGGTGAAGAATTATAAACTTTTGATGCGACTTTTTTGCCATTATGTGTTGTCACAACTAAATCAACATCTAATTGTTGAGGTAATATGGTGATACCCTTAGAAAAATCTTCAGAAATAAAAGAGTGGGTGGATCCAGAATCAAATAAAACATTTTCTACTTTAGAGTGGATGGTAAGTGTACCTTTCACCACATCGTTATCATACTCCACATCACTGATAGAAATTGCATGTGACTTTCCTTTGTCTTTAGCCTTAAGAGTTTGTTGACGTCGACCATCATCATAAACCCTTGGATTAGGGAATTTATTGGAAAAATGCCCCATCTCCTTGCACTTGAAACATTGAAGTGTAGTAGGGTCATTCTGTGTATCCCTTCCTTTGTTTTCATCATTATACATATTATTCCCATCATTGCGGCATTCAAATGCCCGATGACCTTCCTTTCCACATTTGAAACATTTACTTGTCCCTTTAAGACAACTCCCTCCATGTTTCTTTCCACACTTTGAGCATAAGGGAAAGCTCATCTTCTTTTCAGTGTGCTCTTTATATTTTCCTTTGAATTCCATTTTTCTCTTCTTATCTAACCCATATGACTGATGGGTTACTCCAATCTCCATCTCAACTTTGAGAGCACATCGAACGATTTCCTCGTAGCTATTGAAGTCCCTTATGGCTAAGTCCCTTCAAAGACTTGGTTTTAAGCCACTAAAGAATCGACCTATCTTACTCTCAGGTTGGATAATAATACCAGAAGCGTACCTTGAAAGTCTTGTAAAATTTTCTTCATAGGTACCAACATATTCATCATCCTTTTTCTTCAGTTCAAGAAACTCTTTCTCCATCTTTTTTCGAAGAATACGAGGGAAGTACTTATTGAAAAATAAGTTCTTGAACTCATCCCATTCCATGGACTCAATTTCATCTCTTTTCCTCGTATTCTTGATAAGATTCCACCATTGTTCAGCATCTACTTCCAAACGATACACTACTATTATGACTTTATCATGTTCAGAACATTGAAGAACTGAAAATATCATTTCAGTAGTACTAATCTATTGTTCAGCAATTAATGGATCAGTAGAACCGCTGAATGAAGGTGGACGCTACCTCATGAAGGATTCAACAGAATGTTGCTCCTTCCTTTGCTCGTTTGGAAGTCCTGCATGATTCATAGCTTGAGAAAGTTGTGTGAGCATGACTACAATATTTTTCATTCCAGCTCCCATAACGTTTGGTTGCTCAGGGGGGCAATAATTTCATTTCCCTTCACATTCCGCATTAACACGGTTCCTTCGGGTTCCAGCCATTGACTAAAACCAAGAAGAATAGTGTGAGCAACACTAATTATAATAGGAAAACCACATAATCAAGAAAAAAATTTCACACTTAAGGTCGTATCCTAGGTTATTCATAGCCATTTCTAAAACACTAAGATTGTGGTCTATGCTTAGACTTATCCTTAGGGTTCTTACTAAGGCTTTCACATCCTAGTTTCCAAAGGTTGACTATACCTTTCCTCTGATACCAACTATAAAGACCCATACTTTACATACATTGTTATTACTTCAAAATTGAATCACACTTATTACAACATATAACAAAAACAGGAAAGGAACGTATAGGTATAGGGTATTTAGAAACTGGGAAACATAAACAACTGGTTCATAAAGTGTCTACACTATCTCCCATTTATTTCATCATATCTATAGTACCTTTTGGCATATATTAATTAATAACCTTCTTCCTGACCTGGGGAAAGAAAACATACAAAAGGGTGAGCTAAAATGCTCATTAAGGGTAAACAAAAGAAATCTCAATTACATCATTTTCATAAGAACATAACTTTTGGAAATCTTAACCTGCAAAAGAGATCATAAATTCATAACATGGGGAAAATAATAGTAGTGAAATGTAATCCCAATAATCATAACTTAAAACATGAAACTTTGTTTCATACACACATAATCATAGATAATCATTTCTTAGTAGTCAAGACTCATTGCCAAGACTATCTTAGCGGACAAATTCCATTTCTGAACCGAGTTCACTCCTCGTTCCAGTCCTGTTTCACTGAACCGGTTTAACCCGCCATTCTAGCCATGTCTATCTCTCGAGATATAAAATCTTTACCCAATGCATTGGAGGGAGATATAGGTCCCACCCATCTCATAATGATACCATTCTTATGTGTGCCACAAAATCATAAATCATACATCATTGCATAACCCATGTAATAAAAATGGGATTCTTAAACATCGTGACATCATAAAACAATTAATATAAGATAAAGGAATTCATAAAAATAATTCCATCACAAAAAAATCAAACAATGTAATAATAGGGATAGAAACAGAAGCCTATATTATCTTAGATGGAAAATAATTTTGATAAAACACTTGAACTCCATTCTTGAGGAAAATATCCTTTCTACTTCAAAAACATTTTCCTTTCTTAACATGTCATACAATTTTAAACTAAAATAAGTTGATTAAAAATAAACTTGAAAAATTTTAAAGGAAGCTTCTCAGAAATAATGTTTTAAAAATCCATTCATTCCGTATAAGTTAAAAAAAACATTCTTCTCTTACTTTTGTCGGAAAATTCAAAAAGTACCTCGTACGAAAAACGAAAAAAGATTCCTTTCATATCTTTTACTAAAAACTCACCGATGGGTAAAATTGGATTTAACAATTTTAGGTGGATGGAAACAATATTACATATCGAGGAAACGTGGATGTGGATGATAAAATACACCCTGGTAAATACCAAAGTATAAACAATCTCGGATAAAATGAGATTGTGATATTTTCCCTTACCTTAGGTCCGATTTTCTTCGTAAGTGTCCGAACCTCCTGTATAATGATTTAAATAATGTCATTGACTTATTATGGAATCATAATCATTGTTATGATATCATATATGGTCATATTCTTAGCTTATTATTAGTAATATTTCATTACTACTTGTTATTCGGGTGTTTATTACTTTTTGTTCTTATGCGTGTTTTGTCAAATAAATTCTTATTCTTCTGTTTAGGTTATAGATACCTCATTTCCAGAATGGTATTAGTGTAATATATATCATATTCATTCAATTAATTTCATTTATATAATCATTATTCAATGAAGATCATGTACAACGAGTCACATCACATCTTGGAGACGGTATTTCGTACGTACGCACGAGCGATGATATCGTTCCCATGATCATGGAATTGTATTGGAGTGTATTTATACTATTTAAGAATCAATATCAATTTACAATAATCATATATATTTATTCTTTACACCATTATACCCATCCAAGTAAGGTGGTGGTGGAAAATAGATTACACCACGGCGTGGAGACGGTATTCCGTACGTACGCACGCGCGATGATTTCATTTTCCGTAGGATGGATATATGGTGAAATAGGGTTGTTTCATACTTATAATAACATATCAGTATATGAGTGATACTGATGTTATTACTTCATGATGAAACAACTAAAGAAGAAGAAGTGTAAGAAGAAATAAAGATGAAAGAATCGGTAACGGGCATTACCTCTTCTTTGAAGGGCTTCTTTGAGACCTCCTTTTAGGGCACTAAAATTGGTGTATGAAGAAAACCAGGACCTATAGGATGTATCTAGGGAATTGGAGAGAATAAATTGGCACGGGTTGGCCGATATTGAAGGCTCAATGTGGTGTGAGGAAGAGAGGGAGGAGGTGCCCATTTATAAGGGAGGAGAGGGGCACCTTTGGAATAACTAAAAATATTATTTTATTATAAAGCCAAATTCGGTTTTAAATTGCTCCAAATTGATTTATTTCTAAGATTAGGTGGTTATGGGTCGAAATCCTCTCATCCAATATAATTTAGACAAGTTTAGGTTCCTATTTTAACCTTATCATTTAGATTTAACATTAAGTTAAATAATTTTACCTTTACCGGGTCTTCTTGTGTTCTTACACTATAAGGTTAATAAACTTACTATAACAAGCCAAAAGAACCCCAAGTTGTTTATTATTAATATATATAACCTTATATAAGTCATTTGGACGAACATTAGATTTTTATGAATAAAATAACAATTAATAATATAATATTTGTTTTAAAGAACTATTTTATGTCAGTTTTGAAACTATTTAGTAATTGATTTTTGTTAAAATTATAACAGAATGATTAGTTAGAAAAAAGTTAATTAAATCAATAATAACATGTCATATTAACCTATAAAATTAGTGGAATTCATAAAAAGTCTCAAATTACATTTATTTGGGTATTTATAACATCACTTATGTCAATATTTCATTAATAAGATAATTACTGCATCATCGTTGTGTCATAAATAAATTAAATTATTTAGTGTATAAAAATTATAAATAAAATACCATTATGTTGGAAATCGTTTTATCTTTATAATGAATATTTATAGTCTAATTTATCTTATTTATAACCCCATATTAAAAATTATTTACTTATTAAACTTTGATTTTAACTATTTTAACCCTTCTTTAAGTAAATTGATAATAAATGTCCTAATCTAATCCAAGTGGGCTTAAATGGTCATATTTTATTCCTAAGCTTGTTTTTGGTCGAATTAATCTTATCCAATAGAATCAGGACATGTGTTAGGGTAATAATAATATCATTTTTACCCTTAATTACCATATTTACTTTTAGCCGTGGTAAATAAAAGTAAAAAGTTACTATTCACCAAAAAAAATTTAATCTCATTGAACCACATTTTACTTACTTACATCAACCGTGCCTCTCGGATTTTCGAAATTCCACTCACAGAAGCGGTAAAATTAAGTTTTATGAAAAATTCAGTTTTTTTAACTACCACTTAGTGGTTTCACTATTCATCAAAAATTGAAAGTTTTCAGAAAAATACCAAAATTTCACCCTAGGATAATTTCGATATTCCGAATCCAAAAATGAAGTACATTTTGAAAAATAAAATTTACAAAATTTAAAAAAGTGTTTATTACTATTCATAACGGCTAGTTTTAATAATATTTTAATAGCATATTGTTGTTTAGTGAAACTCGGTATTGCGTACGACGCAAGCTATCAAGGAAGGCCGTGGTTGCGTGTAAAGAACTCCAAGATAGTGTTGTGTGTAGTGAAATATTCCTTTGATGATTTATAAAAACAAAATATTTCTCATAAAAGTCTTGGGTGTTACAGTCAGTACGGGTGGATATGGATGAAGAAAGTAGTGTCAAATTTTGTATCACAATGCCTCACTTGTTAGAAAGTGAAAAATTCTCAGGTCTGACTGAAGTATTATGTTGATAGGAGACTAAAACCTCTGGAGTTCGAGGATGGTTATCATGTATTTCTACGGGTCTCACCTCGACGAGGTTTGCAGAGATTTGGCCAGGGGAGAAAGTTATATCTGAGGTTCATTGGACCCTTCCAGGTCCTTAGAAGAGTTGGCGAGGTGGCTTACCGCCTAGAACTTCCCAATCAGTTGCATCGAGTGGAAGAATTATTCCACATATTCCAGCTAAGAAGATACATGCATGACCCATCTCACGTCATCGACCACGGCGATCTGGACATCGAGGATGGGGTGACGTTTTCAGAGGTTCCAGTGGAGATTGAGGATTTATAGGAGAGATTACTTCATGGGTTATCGTTACCTTTGGTTCATGTGCGTTGGAAACACGATAACCTCCAGGTGAGAACATGGGAGAGGGAGGCTCAGATTCATGCTCAGTACCCCCACTTGTTTTCCTAGTTTTTGAAATGTGGCTTTCAAGGACGTAAATACCTAAGGTGGGGAGAATTTAATGTCCCAGAAATTCTGTATAATTTTTTCTAATTATATTGAATTATTACAAGACTGGGAAATATGACGGCACGCGATTCTGAGGCCCAGAGTGCCCGGAATGATCCGTCGAAGTTTTTGTTACGCTTAAATTAGCGCGTGCAAGAAATTTTCCTGAAAAAGTTGAATAACTATTAAACGGTTGCCCGGATCAGAAATATAAGGGCACTAGTGCGTTCAAAATGGCAGGTTTACCCTAGGAACAATTTAATTTTGGTCTCCGTGGGCCTCCTGTGAGAAAAACCAAAAATGAAATAATCATAAATAAAATAATTAAATAAATTATTTTATTTTTCAAATGCTTATAACTCACAAACGGTAACTCGGATTGAAAATATGAGACAACCTATGAACTCGTGAGGGTATTCTTTATTTAGGAAGATACTAACTTTGGCTGGCGGGGGCCACCGGTGAAAGTTAGTTTTTTGCCATAAATAAAATAATTAAGTGAAAATTATTTTATTATAAAATCCATAACTTTTAAATTGTAACTCAGATTGGAAATCTGAGAGTACTGTTGGGTTCTTTGGGGCGTGTTTCTCCTAGGAAGAGCCTAACCTTGATCGGCGTGGGTCAAGGGTGACTGATAATAATTTTCTGAACTTTTTTTTGGGTATGTTCAGTAAACGCATGAGTGGCATATTCTAACTTTCGAACCGGTGCTCGGATTAAAAATCCGAAGACACTGTTGAACTCGCAACATTGGGATTCTATTAAGAGAGGTTTAACCTCGACAATAGTGGGTTCAGAGAAGAAGATGGTTTTTGCATTTTTCGTGAAGGATTAAATAAAATAAATATATTTTATTTTAAATATCCTCCCACGTCTCCTTTTAATTGTTGGTTATAGGGACCACCCGAACTCACCTTTAATGTGAGGAAACCCTTGGAATTATCCAATGTTAATTAGCCAACAATTAATTGATCTTAATTTCATAAGCTGGCTCCTTTTTTTCTTGAGTTTGGGGAAAGCGTTGGCAAAGGGAGAATTGGAGAGAGCTTTTGGAGGATCGTCTTCTCCAATGAAGAACACTCTCCAATGAAGAGAATCATCCGGAATCGGAGAACGAGGATGACGCTTGAGCCCATATTGGAAACATCTTGTGGGAGCAACAAAAAATGATGTCACCATCTCATCGACTTCGTCTTCTTCCTCGCATCACCACTAACGGACAATCGAGGTAGGGGTTTTTATATATGTTTGAATTTGTTTTATTTATTCTTCATATCCTAAATTCATGACGACGATATCCAAATGAACATGGCCATCATCTCGCACATAAACCATTCTTCTCTTTCTTTATATTCTTCACACGTTCTTCGTGCGTTCTTCAATGCCTAATATTTATTGGTGCTGGAAACATAGAGTTTTGCTGAGCGCGATATATGGACATGAAGCCCTCGATGCAAGGATCGCAAATATGTGATCATTTAATTTTTTAGTCTTGGAACGAAGCCGTAATGGCCTGTAGAAGGAGGCGGCCAAATTTTTATTGTCACTGGAAACACAATATTCTGTTGAGAATGACATATGGACGCGGAACTATTGACTCGAGGATCACGAATATGAAATCATTTTATTTTTCAGGTTTAGAACGAAGATGCAGTGGGCCACGAAAGGGGAAATGTGGAGGTGCAATTCTGGTGTGTCTTTAGGGGGTAGCTCCAGGCGAGATAGGAAGTGTGACGATGGTTCTAGACGTTTGGAGGAAGCCTGTGGTTAGAGTTTCATGAGAAGTTGTGGGCTTGATAGCTTGCTGGAACAATGCGTGAGAATTTTGGGGAAAGAAGAGTTAAATGGAGAGAGGAATAGTTGAAAAGAAATGAATTAAAAATCTAAAGAAATTAAAAATGAAATCATTAGAATAAGGGGGAGGCGCTACCCTTGTGATTGAATCTCAATTGAGATGGGTTATAAGAAAAAAAGAATAAAATAATAAAAATATAAATAATGTTATTATTATTTTCGGTTGTAAAACCATAATTTTCCCGTAACTTATCCGTGTGACCTCAGTTTCATGGATCATCAGCAGCAATACAACCCTAACTTCAAGACAGAAATTATGAGTCTAATATTGGATGTCTTTTTTGGGTTTTTGGATCGGGTACCCAAAACACTCATATAATAATATTATATTATTATTATTAAATCTTTGACCCTCCATTACTTCTGTGTGTGACATATGATTGACTTACCATATGTGGCGACGTGATCCTATCATTAAGATGGTCAATTTAAGTCTAATGTTGAATATTAAATTCTGGTTCGTGGCTCGGGTTCATGAAACACCAAATAATAATAATATTGTTATTATGGGATCTTGTATTCAATATATCTCCCCCATACGGTGTTGAAATGATGAACCGTCTATGGAACCAAAAACCTTGTATCGAGATGGTCCTTTTGGTACACTCAACTTGAGTTTTGGATAAAGTTGGGTTATGGCTGGGTTGGATCGAGCACGAATCCAACCAGGCCATCGGGACTAAAAGGCCAATAACTTACATACCGGGTGTCCGATTGACACACTGTCTATCACGTTGAGACCCCTTTTATGTGGCGGTCCATTGCGATACTTATTTATGGGAATTTGTGGCAGTTGGAGTATTCGACCCGTGGATTGAGGAGAGGATCCTCCTGGAATCAAGAAAGCTTAGTGAGGGAACCTTATAGCTGGATGTAACATGAGAAAGGGATCCTTTGTGGGTCTATTATTGGGATCCTTTGTGGGTCTGTGTTCGAGAGTCTCACTTGGATCCACTCTAGGAATCCACGTGGGACTACTCTAGGATCCTACATGGGTCTTTTGTACTAGGATCATGTGCGGGTCTGATGATGTACTAGAATCCTGTGTGGGTCTGCTATACTAGGATCCTTTGTGGGTATGATGATGTACTAGGATCCTATGTGGGTATGCTATACTAGGATCCTGTGTGGGTCTGATGATGTACTAGGATCCTGTGTGGGTCTACCATACTAGGATCCTGTGTGGGTCTGATGATGTACTAGGATCCTGTGTGGGTCTTCTATACTAGGATCATGTGTGCGTCTGATGATGTACTAGGATCCTGTGTGGGTCTGCTATACTAGGATCCTATGTGGGTCTGTTGATGTACAAGAATCCTACGTGGGTCTGCCTCTTAACAGAGTAAGATGATTCAATAGTTACATATATTCATCTATACTTCCGTACATAAGTTATAACTGGTGTGAGATGAGTCCATACCTGTGTGGTACTTTCCTTCATGGTAATACCTTGGTGGTATTATTCTGTGTGGCGTACCTGTGTGGTACTTACCTTCGTGGTATTCCTTCCTTTGTGGAACAGTTGAGCTTTGGGCTTTTGGGATAGACCCTGTGTTTCATCATGATATAGATGGGTATACTTGATAACTTAGGTATATGTATGGGCATATACCTAATTAGGGTTTTTAGTTGATTTCATGCTTTGTGGATTATCCTTTTTGGATTTTGTGAGACCTTGAGGGTCTCGGGGTCCCTAATGAGTATCGTTATACGCACCCCAGCACGGGCTATGCCCGCACCTTATTGTGTTCGGTGCAGATGACGAACAACGCTGACTAAGGACAATAGTACCAGGATTGGAGGTATCTCAAAGGTTGACATTAGACGAGGTGTACCGCAGAGATAGCCGTTCGAGAGATATACCTACCCTTCAGGTAGGATCCTTGGCGGGTGTTCAAATGAGCTGTTTCAGTTTACTTGTACCTTTCATTTTTCCTATACCTTCCAGTTGGGCTTGTATTCTGGCCCCTTTTACTTACTGTACACCTTGTTTACTATATCATTTTACTTGAGCTCGTATCTTTCTGTGTTCTTGGTTGTGTGTGTTTCCAGATTATAAGGCAATGCCTTCCTGGTTTTAGGGAATACGCCTTTGGTGCAAGTCGCCAGCCCCTAGCCTATAGATGGCGGGCTTGGGGTAGTCACAGAATAGTCCTCGGGGGATGGTTCATGACAAACACATTATAATATCTCACAAACAAACTACCATAAATCCAAAAAATAAAGATAACTCTCGACCATACCTATAAACTCATGGTATAACATGATGAATAATTGTTCAAGAACTCCTATGCACTCACCAATAAATCTCCAATGATCCTATATCTAATCTAATTTTCCCCTTAATAACAAGAGTTTTATGAAACCATTTTGTAGAAAACTAGCCCAGGACAACCTGACATGTCACCCAGGTCAATCCTACAGAAGGCCTAAGGTGCATTCTCGATCACCCTGAGATGGAGACAAGCACCAGGGTATCAAAATAGAACTCATGGAAATGATTTCACCCTCTTTAAAAACCAAGATCGACAATGAGTTCCACCTAGAAACCAGATATGAGGTCTCTTAACAATGGATGACCATTCTAGGATAATTATCAAAAACAAAAGTAAACACCAACCAAACATGGAACAATAATAATAAGCATAATAAAAAGATTTTTCCAATTTTTTTTCTAATAAAGAGACTATTTTATAAAAAGGTTTTACAATCCCAACAGGAAACAAAACCAATGTGAAATATAAGTATGAGGTTAGAAAGGACTATACCCCACACAACTTGAAACTAATTGAACAAAACTGGGAAACAACCCCAACATATCCATGAGACTTTCAAGTCACCACCATGAACCCAAAAACACTCGTTTCCTAACAGTGAGTGATAGAAACCAAACTTCAAGAAATAGCCTAGGAACCTTTAAAAACATGAAGGATACATACCCACCAATGTGTGTATGAGACAAAGGCTCGTAGGATACTACCATGAGTAAATTACATTCCTTTTTATAAAGAAACTACGAATTTTAGTTTGAATATAAGGCATTAAAAAAATGTTTTTTTTGTTTCTTTTCCACAATATGGAAATACAAAAAGTATATTATGTGATCTCTCTAAAAACATACCATTTTTAAAACATGAATCAAATAGGTTTTAATAAAATAATTTCATTTAAAATACAAACATTTATCTTTAAAAATATAAACATTTAAAGAAGTTAGTTAAATAATTCATTTCCATCTAAAAAATTACGTTTAAATAAAACCAACCATCTTATGGTTATTTTTTTGAATAAATTATGAGAAGGATTGAATTTAATAACCACCACCCCTTTCCCTTTTTAAAATATTAATCCACACACACATCTCAAATAATCACAAGGAACCAAGGTAAATCATAATAAAATTACAAGACATAAAGTCAAAGTGAATGAAAATAATTACACAAGGCAATACCCACTCCTATGATGCTCAATAATAAATACTATATATATATATATCAAAATAGGAAAATAATAAAAATAATAAGATCATGTGAAAATAATAATAGATAAGAAAAACATAGGCTATATATCATGAGGAAATACTCTAGGTACTATTGACACAAGTTTCTCGATATAAAAAGGTGGAAGAAACTGTTGGTATGTTAATGGTCTCACAACTCATCACATTAATTACCCTCACACTATCCTCACTAGTGAAACACACACTAGACAAATATTAAATTCAACTTGGGGTTACTAGCTAGGGTATCTCACTTAGCTATAAAAGTAATTTTCCTAAACTTCCCACTTATTGGAATAGGTTCTTCATGTCACAACTAAAGGAGGTGGTACTTATCAATATCACATAATCATATGAAAAACACACTTCCCTAAGTCTAGATAACATAAAAATAAAATAAGTATCCCACCTACATCACAAACCCCCTTCCATAATGATCCCAAACCCAAACATATAATCTTGAATCATAATTCATAGAAGCATCAATAGATTCTCTCAAGCATAAACAATATGTAAGAACCCTATTTTCACTTGAGGTAAAGAAACTTTTTCTTTCAGTTGTCTTCCTTAATTTTAAACTTATAAACATGACTAATCGCATAAGAAATGGTTTAGGTGTGTTTGGGGCTTTTTCAGAGTCTGAATCTTTGACCTTTACTAGAAACAACTAGGTCGCATGGTCAGTGCAAACCGTGCAGAATAGTCCACACAGTTAGATAAATCGTGTGGGGGTGCTGTAGGCATCCACAAATATGAACACATAGGATTCGCATGGTTTTCTTAACTGTGATTTTCGGCAAGTGTGGGGTGTGAACCCTGGATAGAGGAGGGAACATGGGTAGATCTTGGTTGGAAAAATTGTGCTCCCCCAACTGTGTGGGATACTATCCTTGGATAATAGTTGGTGCATGGTTGGCACAAATTTTGTCCAACTTTGCATTTCAACATTGGTCCACTTTAAATTTTTTCATTTTTACCATTTTTACCATGTTTCTTTTAAAAATATCACCCCTAATAATTTTCTCTCTTACAAGAAGTATCACACCCTCCCTCTCACGTTGGAAGGTCCTCCCTTGGTTTTAACCTAGGTTCTTTGATTTCTTCACCATCTAACCTCCAATTCGAGATATGATCATCATATTTTATTCCTCTCAGTAAGTGCTTCAGTCCTTAGGCTTGTTTCCCCATTATTCTTCCTCTAAACAATGCTATTTTTATGCAGGATAATATTTCTTATTTTCATGGAATTCATCTGTTCTTCCATTTTCTTCTGATCCAAAACAAAATAAGGACCAATACTAGACGATGAGAGTACTATAGGCATAAGGTAGGTGGTCTATGACTTTTCCCTAAAGGTATCATCATATAATTTTTTTTATATTGTACGCACACCGGTTTCACCAGGCGTTTCCCCTAAAATTCATATTCCTTTATTATAATCACTATGCTCATATTCTAGATCCTTTTTTATACTTTTTCTTTATGCTATTGGAGGTTGATACCTCAACGCCTTCTTCCAAATTAGGGTGTGTACAATGTTATGCCTTTTCCCCCATTGTTGAGATTACATCACACTATTGAGGTGTATTTTCACTTAGCCATGTTAAGGTAAGTGTTATGTCATAATTAAATTAATATTTAAATTGTTAATTGTTAAGGATATTTATAGATAACACTTTACCTAGTTAACTATAATTGAATGGTAATTGGTTGAATGTCCATATTCACCACATCATGATTATTTAAAGGGAATGAAATTAACTTATTAAATGATTGAGTAATTAAAGTGATTAATTGGTTTCATGTCCATATTCACCTTATCATGATTATTAAAAGGTAATATAGTGAACATATTAAATGATTAAGTAATTGAAGTGATAAATGATTACTTTTCCTTGAATAACCTTTTCGTGTTGATTAGAGGTAACAAAATGAACCTAATTACTTTTTAAATCATATGAGTATTACCTAGACTAAATTGAATAATTTTATATGTATAAGGTTCCTATTTCATATGGTACTTTGTACATTTATAATATTGGTCATACTTAATCCATCCTTGGATTCCTGAGGGATTTCCTTGAGCACTCAGAGGACGCCATTCCAATTCAAGGAGCCAGTATTTAAGGGAGATACCCACCTTGGAACATGGTCCTTGTCTATTAGAGGATTCCCATCATGATGTTGTAGGTTCCCTTCACTATCTTTCTAGATATTACAATTCCTTGGATACAATACTTAGATTCATCTTGTTTTCTTTAGACATGTGGTGCCATGGATTCACCCCATTGGTCCCTATCAAGCCTAAACCATGATTAACTTGTATGAGATCCTTGGACTTGGTTTGGCTCATTTACAGTATAATACCTTGGGTGATGCACTTATATTACACTCAAAACCTTTATTGATAGACTACATGAGTTATTATTATGAGTTGGATGACCCCTGAGGTTAAGGATTCCTTAGTTTCAACTTGTACCCTCCTTCATTATTATTATGATCTATCCCATTACTATTTATAATTTCACATGACTTATCTATATAAATTAGAACATAATTAATTAAATGGTTATATGTTCAAACACTAACTGAGGCTTAATAAAGTATGAGTTATTTATTTGTACTAATTTAATTTTTTATATGCCTACACACTGTGTAATTTATATTCACAGACATGATTTTATAGATTCCATTGGTGGTAGGAAACTAAGATTTATCTCACACCCTATACAGGTTTTCATTGGTACCTAGGAAGATTATATGACCATAGGTATGGACAAGGTTAAGTGGCCCACCTTGGACACCTAACTTTATTACTTGCCTTAGGATGGATCTTGGTAAAAGATGATTGAGCCAGAGATCAGGATTCTTGGATAGTTTTTGGTCTTTTTTATTATTTTGTATAGCATGTATTTCTTGCTTCCATGTATTCCTGATTTTATTTTTTAAATACATGACAACACATCATCATCATTTTTTATACGACACTGTTTATAGTTATTGATGGATGTTTATTATTACATGTATGCTATGCTTATTTCCACCACCAGTCTTCTTCAATATCATGCATATGTTATTTTCTGTTATTTTATCTATTATATATATATTAAATATGATCCAATTTCAAATGAGGTCATAGTATCCCCACGATAACACCTTGGGCCTTTGTTTCTAGTCGGTAGCCTCTGGCGTATAGGGAGGCACGCTTGAGTCCATGTTCCCACCAGGTCTGGGGCACCTTTGAGTGCCACCTGGGGTCGGGAAATCAACTAGTGGTATCAGATCCATTGTATTTTATTTTATATTATTGTTTGAGAATTAAAAAGAAGATTATGACCATAATGGAACTTGGTTATAGGTCATGCCCGACCATAGCTAACCCATGTTTGGGGTAAATACCAAGTTTCTTGGGAATATGACATTGTTGTTATGTTTCACATATTACATTTGATATACTTTCACCATTGGGTGATTCACATGAATTTTGGTATTTGATATGTTTTATGTATATTTACCTTGGCCTGGTATGACAAGGATCATTTCTAGATGCATCATTATAGGCACCTAGAATTCATATTCCATGCATATGCCTTGTCATATAGGCACAATTCATTGCTTGCAATGCTTGTGTTTCTTGTGATTGTTGAGTGAGCCATGGTTATTATATATGCCTGTATTGCTAACATATTATGAAAGGTAAGGAAATTGGTTTTTTAAAATTTCAAAATTAATCTAAATAGTATTTCTTTTATATGTTGATAGAGGCATCTTAAATATCTAGTTTCTACCCATGTCATCTATGTACCCCTGGTTACATGATTTGGGATTTGGCTACGATCACATGATTACCAATTTTAATTATAAGATGTATGAGCCCTTATGAATTGGAATGGGTAATTCAATGAGTTGAGCCATCATAATTTTTACCCATTTCATTCTAAGACCGAATATATGGCAGTTGGTTATAATTAAATGGGTTTCAATTTCTTTTATAAAGTGTATGGACCTTTATTAGTTGGGAATGACGATCCATTTAATAGAACCTTGATATATGTATATAAACCAATAACAATTTAAAAATGTAATTTATAACTTATAAATAAAATGTTTTATAGTAAATGGGGATGCCAATTGTAATTTAAAGAGTGTTTTTCTCCTTGAATTACAATTGACCATTCCATATACCGGAACCCCTACAAATCAAATTTCAAACACTTACCAATACCTTGGCCTTCTAAGCAGGTAGTTTGGGAAGTATAACTTGGGCAGTGGGCCCTTTTACTTATAATTTTATTTATCTAGTTATTCTATCTAATTTAAACCTTGTTCTAAGGTGCGTGATTAACATTTTTAGAGCTATAATACTATGAAATCATCAAGTCATATGCCAGGAGGGTGGAGACAACCACACTCCGAAAGTGGTGGGCCCTATGCCACCAGTGATACCTCTAGTAGTGCCAGTCGAGGAACTTCCTACTATAACCAAACTAGGCATTGAATTTTATCTTAAATAGGGTTTCCTATATCTGACTACGGCTATGAAAGGTTCTCTATTACCTATACCTATGATGTAATATCTAACTTGTGAGTTCCAATAGTAGTATTCTCCTATTTTCTCAGGGGATGGCGGTCCAAAAGCTATTGAGTCTTGGATAGAGGCCATTATTTCTATCATTGATCATATGCATATTCCTACAGAGAGGATGTTCAAGCTATATACTTATATGATGCATAATTCCAGCAAGCTCTGGTGGGATTTGATTACTCGGGATGGTCTTCATTAGGGCATGGTCTAGGTAGACTTCTAGATGAAATTCTATGATTAATTTTTCCCTCAAAGGCTGAGAAATGACCGAGATAGAGAGTAAATGTACTTGGAGTAGGGTTATATGTCCGTTATGGACTATTCAGTGCATTTTACTAAGTTGAAACACTTTTCATAGCTTCTAGCCAGTGCTGAGTTACCACGAGTGAGACGTTTTGTGGATGGGGTCAAGTATGCCATCCACTCACATGTGAATGTATTTCGCCCATCTACATTTTATTAGATCATTATTTAGTATATTATCTTTGAAAGAAACCTGAGAGAATCTAATAGTACTGGGTACATATTTTTAGGGTCGAGATGGGGAAGTAGTTCTTATAGTTCCATGAAGTGTAGCCTTGACTTTTTTAATTAGAGTAATAGCAGCTAGAGTATCCACACTGGCAGCTCCATTATATGCCATTAGTGTGGATGATAGGGGAATGTAAAGTTGTATGATATAGAAACTCTTGAGTGTCATTATTGAGGCCAAATGGGGTATCTTTATAGATTCTTACACTCCTTTCCACCTTCATCAAGTGGATGATGATCAATATTAGCTCTACCTTTAGGAGAAGTATTAGTTATGTCGCATCAGGTAGGAATTTGGAGTATCATTGGATGAGGAAGATGAAGAGGAGGTCATGTACATGGGATCGATTATCAATTCTAATAGAGTGGGCCTACTCAAGGTAGTTCAGTTGTAGAACAAGGCCATGAATCAGGATAGTTGCATTCTTTACAGCTGATACTTTAGGATCATAGTGCAGGAACATATATTGTATAGGGTACTATTCTAATATCCTCTAATATTGTATTTTCTTTATTTTATATATATGCTTCTCGCTCCTTTATATATTTATCAAATATGGAATTTATCAGGTTGGATATTTAGTACTTTAGTTGGGTGATGACCCTAGAAACACTGTTGGGTGTATGGTCAGAGGGTATACACCAATGCAAAGACTGTCCCCTTAAGGGAGGAATTTATAGTTTCTTATGGGACCTATTTATTATTGAGATTAAAAGTTTTTATGTCATTCTTTGGATGGATTGTTTGGTTCTATATTATTCCTTTTTAGACTATTATCACATCAAGGGATTGTTTAAATCACCTGAGGATGATAGTTATCTTCAAAAGGGTGAGTGGAATGTTCAGGATAGTAGAGATAGACCTGAGCATCGCGGGATGGGTGGAGTGACCACACAGATTTATAGATTTTATATGGAGGAGTAGGGTTTACCTCAGGATAACTTTCCTATGATAGTAGATCATTTCAATGATGTATTTCCTAATGATTTTTTGGCTTACCTCCCGAGAGATAGGTAGAATTTTTTATCAATATTATTCTAGGAGTAGCTCCCGTATCTATTCCTCCATATAAGATGGAACCTATTGAGCTCCAGGAGCTAAAGAGATAGTTATAGTATTTAGAATCAAAGGGTTTTATCAAAACCAACACTTTTTCTTAGGTTTCACCCATGATTTTTTCCAAGAAGGAGGATGATACCCTTATGATATGTGCGGATCACCAACAATTGAACTAGCTTATAGTTAATAATCAGTATCCATTACCTATGATAAATGATCTCTTCAACTAGTTATAAGAATCTAGGGTGTTCTCAAAGATCAAACTAAGATTAGGCTATCATCAGGTATGATTTAGGCCTTTAGATATACCAAATATGAATTTTTGAATTTGGTACAATATATATAAGTACCTTGTTATGTTTTTAGGTCTTACAAATTCTCCCACCATTTTCATGGCCATAAGGAATAGGGTTTTCCGCCCTTATCCATATTCCTTTGTCATGGTTTTTATGGATGAAATATTGGTATATTATCACAATCATAGTGACCATGATAAACACCTTATGATCATTTTTAATAGATTTGGAGAGCATAAACTATATGCTAAGTGACACTTCTGGATAAAAAAATTCACTTATTGGTTCATATTATCTCGACATCAGGATTATCAGTTGACCCAGAGAAGGTGAGTACTATTATTTACTTGGAGTAGTCCAAGAACATGTTTGATATTCAGAGTTTCTTGTGGATGTTTTAATATTACAGGTGTTTCATACATGAATTATCATGCCTAACTGCACCTCTAACTAGTTTCACTAATAAGGGTGTGAATTTATCAGGGTGTGAAGAATGCGAGAAGTAATTTTAAAAGATGAAAGGAAGGCTTACTTTGACACCAATTATGATTCTTACAGAGCCTGGTAGAGGCTATATAGTTTTTTTGATGCATCAATCATTGGTCTAGGTGTAATAATAATGGAGGATAGATGTTTTGCATACGATTCACGCTAGTTGAGACCTTATGGACATTATTATCCAATGCATGACCTTGAGTTAGAATTTGTTGTCCATGACTTATGCAGCTGGAGACACTATATGTTGTGTGAGCACTTTATGGTGTATATGGAACAAAAGATACTCAAATATATCTTTAAAAAATGAAACATAAATCTTATATAATTAATATGGGTTGAATAGATTTAGTATTTTGACTTTGATATTACTTATATGTCTAGAAAGGGAAATACAGTAGCTGATGCGCTGAGCCAAAAGACTCAGGAACAAGAAGTATAGGAATCCAGTGATGAATGGAAATTGATGGTCCAAATTTTTGATATAGATCTAGAGTTTCATGAGAATCAGGAATAACCTTTTCTTACATCCTTGGAAGTTACCTCTTTACTCCTAGATAGGGTGAAGAGAAATTAGTTTTCATATCTCGAAGGTTGATTCTACATGAGAGTATTTCTGGTGAGGACCCACCTCTAGATTGGTCTATTGATAGAGATAACAACCTGTATATACATGGGAATATCTAGGTCCCTACATATATGAGAGAGGATTTTATGTGAGATTCCCATGTCTCTCAGTGTGTAGTCCATCTAGGAATCTCTAAGATGTATCTTTATATGCATCGCCACTATTGGTGGCCTAGGATGAAACATCATCTTGTAGGTTTTATCACTAGGTGTTCTACCTTTCAGTAGGTTAAAGTGGATCACCGCTGGCCTGCTGGCTTGTTATAATTGTTATCAGTCCTAGAATGGAAATAGGAAGATGTTGTGATGGATTTTTTAGTCATCTTATCAAGATTTCATCGAGGTAGCGACACAGTTTTGGTAGTCATGGATCGACTAATGAAAGTTGTCCACTACCTTCCTATCTTGGAGACTTTATCAGTTGATGAGATATGAATATTGTATGTCTATGAGATAATATATATACATGAGGTTCCTTGTACTATAATATTAGATAGGTATACTCATTTCACATCAAGGTTCTACCCGTGGTTACAAAGATCTTTGGGTAAAAAGTAGTTCTAAGCACATCTTTTCACCCTCACACTAATGGACAATCAAAATAGATGATACATGTTTTGGAGGAAATTATCTGAGCATGCTTCCTTGATCTTGATGGTTCTTAAGATAATAATATCCCACTCATTGTGTTTTCCTACAATAATAGCTATCATGTGATGATTCAGAAGGCTCTATTTGAATACTTGTATTGTAGGTCATGCCATTCACTCTTACAATGGTTAGAGGCAAGAGAGGTAGTGCTACTGTGTCCTCATATCACTAAAGAGACTTTAGAGCAGGTAAAACTGACTAGGAAATGTATGTATACTACTCAGTCTAGAAATAAATCTTATTCTAATTTCCATTGACGACCTCTAGAGTCCGAGCTTAGGGATCATGTTTTCTTACAGGTATCACCCTAGCTTGGGCATAGATGGATAAAGAGGAAAGTGAATCTATCACATCACTTTTTTGGGACTCTTAAGATCTTGGATAGAGTTAGGAAAGTAGCCTATCGATTTTGATTACCTCATAGGTACCATTCCATGCACAAAATCTTCCATGTTTCACAATTTTTCCATTATCATGCCATCCTATCTCATACTTTTGATCATGTGGATATTGAGTTAGATACTGATTATTCCTTTGAAGAGTATCCCATACACATCATTGACAAGAGCATGAAAGATCTATAAGGATAGTATGTCCCTTTATTATGAGTGTTATGGGACCACATCCATGTATAAGATGAGACTTGGGAGAGGGAGGATGACGTACATGCTTAATGGTCAAAGTTGTTCTCAAAAAACATTCTACCATCCTTGGAAGGGAAACTCAGAGATGAGTTCTTTTAAGTGGAAAATACTATAAGAACTCAATTTTCACTTAAGGTACATAACCTTTTTATTTTAGTTGGTTCCCTTACTTTTACCATTAAAATATGCCTAATCACATAAGGGAGGGTTTGGGAGTTTTTGGGGCTTGTTCAGAGCCCAAAGTTTGAAAATTTGGTGAAAAAACTAGGCCACACGGTTAGTTGAAACCATGTGGCCCAGTCCACAGGGTTAGATAAACTATGAAGGGTAGTGCATGCCTCTACAGAGGTGAGTACATGTGCTACGAATGATTTTCCTAACCATGCACCGCATCCCATGTGGGCTATGCACCTTGGGTAGAGGAGGTCACATGGGTAGATCATGGTTGGACAAACCATACTCCCCCAACCATGCGGGCTACTATCCTTAGATAGTAGCTAGTACAAAGTTGGTGCACAGTTTGGAAATCTGTGCAACAAAACCGCATGCCACATTAAAGTTGAGGATTTTTACTATTTTCCCTTGCTCGTTTAAAATATATCACCCCTCATTATTTTGTTTCTAGTGGATAGTAGCACCCCTCCCTCTCACGTTGGAATATCCTCCCAGGGTTCTAACCTAGGTTCTTGGATTGCTTTACCATCCAACCTCAAATTTTAGATCCAATCATCACATTGGATTCTTCTTGTTAAGTGATTCAGTCCTTAGGATCATTTCATCATTCTTCTTCCTCTCAACAATGCTATCTTCATGAAGGCTCATATGCCCTATTTTTATGGTGATCACCCATTATTACATTTTCTTCCAATCCAGTCCAAACTAACGGATGATACTAGAAAAGGAGAGTACTAAAGGTATAAGGTAGGTGGTCTATGAATTTTCCCAAAAAGTATTTTCATTTATAAATTTCCATCGTTGTGTGCACACCAGTTTCATCAGGTGTTGGACCTAAAATTCAGATGCCTTTATTATAATCATTGTGCTTGTATTATAGAGACATTTTATACATGTTATTTTCCTTCCACCCAATTTGGGTGTGTACCATGTTATTACTTTTTCCCCTTTGATGAGATTACTTAACACTGTTCATGCGTGTTTTCACATGGCCTTGTTAAGGTAAGTGCTCCATCATAATTAAATGAATATTTAAATTGTTAAATGGCAAGGATATTTAAAGATACTACTAAACCTGGTTATTTATAATTTAATGGTAATTGGTTTCATGTCTATATTAACCTTATCGTGATAATTGAAAGGGGAAAAAATGAACCTATTAAATAATTAATTAATTAAAGTGATTACTTGGTTGAATTTCCATATTCACCATTTCATGATTATTGAATGGGAATAAAATGAACCTATTAAATGATTAAGTAATTAAAGTGATAAATTGTTTCATTTCCTTGAATAACCTTACCATGTTGATGAGTGGTAATAAAATGGAACTAATGAATTATTAAATGGAATGAGTATTATGTGGACTAAATTAAATAATGTTATATTTATAAGGTGCTTATTGAATTTTGAGGTCAAAAAAGTTGGAGATGGGGAGGTCTCAAGTTTGGGGTCTATGGGTCAATGGTGTCTTCGATGTTGTTGTAGGGTAGCTCTGATCAGCATGGTGATAACCCACTTTCTTAGCTCTATTCTTCTGAAGGAAGATTCGTGTGATAATGGAGATTATTGTTTGGCTGATGTCCACTTCTTCAAATCTCGTGTTAGGGTGGTCAGATATGAGAATATCAGATCTTGTGATCTTGCAACCACTGGGAAAAGTTGGTTCATAGAGATGGAAAAGCGTCGACTTCTGATGGTTGATCTATGTCAATCTACTCTTGACTTTTCTACATCTCGGTGGACCACATTGAAGAGATTGATGGAAATGGTGAGCATAGAGCCCTGTTGGTGAAGTTGGGGTTAATGGATCTAGATTGAAATATAGGATTGTAGGTTGACCTAACTGGATCTCATCAAGATAGGGGTGTGGCAGCAGCCCCAGTTGATGATCATTTCCCATCAATAGTTCCTTTGTTTGCTACGATCGATGGATATGGCTGAACTAATGCTACAATAATAATGGTGGGGGTGAATCCATCTACTAATAAATATATTAATCTAAATACTAATATGAATTTTTCTGGTCTTGCAGATGCTGAAAGGGATTCAAGGAGAAGAAATATTATGCATTTCAAGGATAATACTCTTGAACTTATTGTAAATAAGGGTGACATTGTATTCATGATTTCAAATAAGGAGGAACTATTTGATAGATTTAAAATCTGTAAGTTTTCCATTATTTCTAGGATGGTCCTTCCTACTGGATCCAAGATTTGGAAACTTGATGATTTGTTTAAAAAATTAGCCTCTGTTTGGGATTCTTCTGTCTAGATATGTATACCCATGGGTAGAGTCTCCTTCTATATCATTTTCTCATTATAGGAAATGAAGAACTAGGCCTAGGGGATCAGATCAATTTCACTAAATCCAAGTTTTATTTTCTTTCAAGAATGAGATTTTCAATTTAACCCATTTTATTTAAAGAATACAAGTATTCAAGTGCGGGTTAAAATTTCTGGTCCTAAATAGATTCTATGACATCCTAAGATATTATTTTACATTACATCATTTGTTGGGAATTTAATTAAAATGGATAGAGCCACTAAGATAGCCAAGTTTAGTCATTTTACTAAGATACTGGCGGAGGTTTATTTAAGCATGTGATTAATTAATAACATCATTTTTTCAACATTGGATGATGAAATCCCTCTAAAGGTGGAATATGAAAGTCATCCCCACTTTTTTTTTTCAGATTCTCAAACAATTGGTCAGGTTAAAGACACATTTCATAGAAATGAGATTTTCTTTTTTCTCCCTCAAAGGGCATCACGAAACATCTTTTAGGAAGAAATTAAAGTGGTAGATAGTACATGACAATGTAGACAATGGCATAAATGTACCTTGGAAGAAACCTGTGTCTAATATTGTTTCTGATGCTTTGAAGGGGAAACCCTCCTCCTCGGTGATGAGGCCTAGTCCTAGCTCTCTTGGTAGTACTAACACTCCCAATCCTAACATGAATTTTATTCTTGATATAAGCTCACATAAAGGTAGGATGATACAACAGGAATGTATTGGTCTTGTCTTGGATGAGAATGTGTAGGTGGATGCATGTGTTACTGAGCCTCACTTTGGGAATGAATGTATTCTGCGGGTATCCTCTAATCCTTATAGAACCCAAGGTGATGGATTCAATCAAAATGATGCTCAATAACATGTTGATTGTCATCAGGAGATCCACAAATTTTTTAACTCTTCTATAATTTATGAAAAGTGAGGAAACATTTCTAATGATTAAGGGGTGAATGGAAATACCCCATAAAGGAAATGGACATCGATAGTCATGCCTATTTTAAGGATTTAATCATATATAGAAAGGAAAGGGAGGTTGATTGTGAGGGATACACTCTTGATCCATTGAAGAGAAGGCCATATAAGGATTACTCTTGCATGCCATAGACTGTGTCCACCAAATCTTCTTCAAAGGTGTCAAAAAAAAATTATTTAGAAATCCCCAATCAGGGTAAGTCCTGATCTGAGTGGGAAACTGATGATGACTCCAATTATGGAAATTAACTATATTTTTATGATCTTTAGCTTATTTTTCTGATACACGAGGGATATTTCCTTCATTTGACCCCACTCGTCTCTATTTGTAGGTTTTCTTTATTTTAATAAATGGCCAGAATATTTTCTTCTCGCTATAATTTTTTGGTATAAGGTGCATATTTCATATGGACCTTTTTATCTTTATAGGAATAGTCATACTTGAGCTAATCTTGGATTCCCGAGGGAATTCCTTGAGCTCCCAGAGAGATGTAATTCAGATTCATAGAGTTGTTTACCAAGGGAGACACCCACCTTAGAACATAGTCCATGTCTATTAGATTATTCTAGACATGATGCCATAGGATTTCTTCACCATATATATGGATATTATAATTCCTTGGATACACTCCATGGATTCAACCTGATATCTCCAGACACATGGTGACATGGATTCACCACATTGGTCCTAGTATTCTTTAGCCCATGATTACCTTGGATGAGATCCTTGGACTAGATTAGAATCATTTACAGTGGAATGACTTGGGTGAGCCCCTTGAATTACACACAGACCCTTTATTTCCATATTACATGTGTTACTACTATGAGTTGGCTGACCCCTGACATAAAGGATGCCTTGGTTTCACCTTGGATCCTTCTTAATTATTATTATGATCTATCCTAGTACCGTTGATACTTCCACATGACTTATCTATATAAACTGGAATATAGTAAAGTAAATGGTTACATGTTTAGACACCAGTTGAGGCTGAAGTAGGTATGAGTTATTTATTTGTAATTCTTTACTTTATTATATGCCTACACACTTTATAGTTTATATTCAAAGACTAGATTGTATATATGTCGTGGGTGGTGTCCTATGAAGATTTATCTCACACCCTATCCAGGATGCCATTGGTACCTGATTAGATTATATGATCATATGTATGGATAAGGGGAAGCATCTTGTCTTAGAAACCTGACTTGATTGATTGTGTTAGGATGAATCTTAGTAGCATATTATTGAGCCAAATATCGGGATTCTTTGATAGTTTTTTGGCCTTTTGATTCTTTTTTATAGTATAAAAGTGGGTTCCCTAAACCCAACTTGAACAACACCATATATTGTATAGAATTAGATATACATGATGTATTCTTACCATTATAGTGTAGATATTTATAAGTACACTATTTCTTGGTAATTTGTGTAGATTAATTATAATATCAAAAGGTTATAGAAGATCCAAGGATATAATGAGACCTAGAGATATTGTGACATTAATCTTAAACAAATGTCATATGGTATAGATACATCGTAATGACTGGACACAATATATGTTTGACTGTTAGGTGCAGGATGATCATAAGCATTGAGACTTCTTCTCATGAAGTTTTCACTTTGTGATATCTAGTAGTGAGATCATGAGGATAGAGAAACCAATAGGAACACCTCATGTTTTGGGCATCATTGGTTGTTCTTATATATAGAAATGTGTATTGGTCTCCTGACATGAGATCACTATCAATGTGTTCCATTTGATCACGTACTTTGATGTAAGAAGAAAACCATGATAATGATATCGTGATGATGTAGCTTATGTTGGGTGAATCATTGGTGGTATGACATTAGTTGAATGACTAAAAAAGGATTTTTCACTTCCAAGTTATAGAAGTTATATATCTCATGTCTGATTGATCAGGTGGTTCTTCCTTCATTAGTATTTATCCAAATAAGTAAAAAGGTAAATCCACCTAGTTAGATTAACAAATAATAAATCAAGAAAAGGGTGATGACATAACTGTGAGTCCTACTTTATGAGATATTTATAGACAAAGATGTTATAGTACACATTACGTGTTTGTAGGTTGGTTGTCGTTACTATGAAAATTCTTATCTCTTTAGGGGCCTTTATGAGTTTCTATATTCCACTATTGGTATGTGGATTTTATTCAATGCTATTGAGATAAGGTTCTAGTGAGTCACACACAATATCATATTCAACAATCCACACTATTTAGTTGAATAAATATATTGGACATGGTGGGACCCACCACAAGTTCAGAGTGCTATCCAAGTTATTGATCACCTATGAATAAATAAATTCATATTATCCAGGTAAAGAATAATTGGTATTGAATTTATTTATAAAATTTATTTACAAGTTAAATAAATACGAGAAATAATATTAATCGAACGAATATTATTTTAATATTCTAGATTCATTTAATATTAAGTGAGAATTATGTGTTGAGTTAAATGACTCGGGTTTATCATGAAGTATATTATATATATATTGTAGGTATGTTATAAAATAATAAATAATATTGATGCAGTTTAGTTCATCATAATTATTTATTTAGTGGATGTTAAATAAACGGGGGCTGGGAACCCTACCAGGTATTTAGAACCCCCACTATAAATAGAGAGAGAGAGGCTCACACACAAAGAACTATTCATTAATTTTGGAATGAGAGGATCTCTTTCTCATCCCACCTTCTAGAGAGAAAGTCTCCCTCTTATGTGATGATCCAAGAACTCCTTCAAGCATCGAAGGAAGAGGATCATAGTGACCTTCGAGAGGTCTAAGACATCATCGGATCACCATACTAGCACCCCAAATTCGATGATCGGCACTCCTGTGGTTTTTTGAATCACGTGTGGATGATCTAGATGGATCCTGCTATGGATCCTCAAATAAATGACCATCGGTGATGAGTTACAGTTGGGCACTGATTCATATCTAAATAAGTGTGTTTTTAGTTTTAATTTATGTGATTTTTTAATTTATATGTGATCCTAGGACTATACTAGGGATTGGATCATCATATAAGACAAATATCGTTGTCCTGATGATGATTTTTTTTAAAATACCCAGACCACTGGCTTCCAATGAGTTCCCCCCGTACCTTCAATTGGTATCATAGAGATGAAATAAATCTTTAGATCCAAGAAAAATTAATTCACCTTAAATTTAAGTAGAGGGTTTAAAAATGGTCCCAACGGATCTAACCACGATCCAATTTGATATTGGATGAGAAAATTACTACCATATGAAAATTTTTTTATAGATTGTGCACAGTTTGGTAACAAGTATTAAAATTAAAAAAATAAATCATTTTTGTTTTTCGTTCAACCCATGTGTTCTGGTCGGCGATGATTTGAATAGAAAAATCTGACCGCCCTTTAATTACATCAGTTTGTGAAATCACAAATATAATTATATAATTATATTATAATTATATTATTATTTGGCGTCATGTGGTTGCAGAGGCCAACAAAAAAAATAAAAAAAAGCCCATGTGGTGTAATATTCTCCACATCGGACAAACCTCAAAAAAGTTGAAGTCAAAAAATAAAAAGGGGTTCAACCCCCTCCCTCTGTAGATCACACTCCTCCCAATCATGGTTCCTACTGGATCCCCATGCCGCCTATGCCTCACTTGGTCACTGACCTAACTAGCCACCCTCCCACCGACATTTCCCTCCTCGTACGGAGCCTCCCAGCCATGCAGCGGCTACCCCGCAGGCAGCCCATCCTCCACCATTTACCAGCAATTTGAAAATCTAACCGCGCCTCCGCTTAACCACCTGAGGCCAGCCCAGTGCCACAACTATCCACCCTTGAAAAAACATCAGTTCTTACTTGCTTGGTCAGACTATGTCGGTGGATTTGGTCCTGCCCTCTCCCGTGACACCGATGTCTACCTTCTTCACAGAAGCCACTACTCGGGATTGGTGAGTCCTACATCCACCCCCATGAGCTTCCACCATGGTTTGGTCCCAAGCTGCCGACCTCCCTTCAATCCACCCGCGAACCAGATGATGCCACCACCTGAGGCTGCCTCCCTTGGTAGCTCTGACACCGACATCTCCACCTTTGAGCTGGACAACACCGCTGCCTAGGTCTTTCCCTGTTGTGCTAGAAGCCCCGTGACCAATACCATCCTCATAGGTGCTCTTGGGGCTATTTCCATCACTTGACCATCCTCTCAGTAGTGAGGTATCCCCTGTTAAGGTTACAGAAGTTTTGCTGGACCCTAATCACCTTAAAAGTGGACCAAGAGGGTCCTCCCAATCTGAAATGGGTCTCAGTGGACCTACCTGACCCATAAAATCCATCCACAGGCATTGTATGGATTTTTACAGGTCTTCGCGGGTTCCGCGCAACTCGTAATGGGCCATAGCAGTGTTTTGGTCCCCAAATAGTTTTTAAAATTAATCAAAATTAATCAAATCAATCAATTTAATTTTAGAAATAAATTAAATTAATTTAAATATTAATTTTGGTTTTAAAAAATAAATTTAATACCTGAATTAAATTAAATTATTTTTAGTATTAAATTAAATTAAATTGTTAATTTATTTTTTTTGAAATTAAAATTAAATTAACAGGGGACCAAAAAATAATTAAACTATTTGAATTTATTTAAATCATTTAATTTAATTAAATACTCTCATACTTAAATTATTGAAATTTAATTTTTAATCGCACTTATAATTATACCGATTGGTCTTAAACAATGACCCGAACTGTGTATGTTTTTTTAATTAAATAATTATTTTAAACAGCGCGAAATGATTGTAATTAATTAAGATGGTCGGCATATTTTTATTTCTTTTTATTTAATTTATATAAGGACCCACATGTCCGTCATCACTTGTATGTATATTATGCCCCTAGTTCCTCTCACATGCGTGTGAGTATTTTTTTATATTGTATGAAGATAGTGCATGATGTGGACCTCGCCAAGATGAAGTAGAACATATTTATGAAGGTGATGGATGATGTGGACCCCATAAAGGTGAGGCGGAACATCTTTATGAAGACAATGCATGATGTGGACCCTACCAAGTCTAGGCGTTACTCCAGACAAGCAGCGGACATACAAGATGGGGATGAGCTGCATTAAGAGTCAAGCAACGACTCAGCTATGATGCCCCTAGGTTGTTTTAGATGCTCTAGAATAGTTGGGCAGTTAATAACCTCTATGCATTTATTTATTATTTTATAAATTTTATAACAGTTGGTAAATATATAAAATCATAACTAAAAAAACATAAAGAAGAGAAATTTGTTTTTCTATTAATGTTCTGTTGTGAGCGTAATAACATATATGAAAAAGATTAATAAAAATAGATTACATTCATCAAGATAAAAAAATTAAAAATCCATAAATAAATATTGATTCTTAACAGCCTTCCACCATTCAAATTTGAACAAAATCGAGTGTTTGGGGTGCTCATCATTCCAATGTTGAGGGTGTCTCTTACTACAAGGGTATTCTTATGAGAGTGATGAGTTGACTTAACTAAAGTTGCAAAAAATAAGTATCCAAATCTAGATTATTGTAATTTTAGAGGCAAGTGTTGATAAAATCATGTGATTATTTTAGGAGTTGGGACTTCACTAAATAGATCAAGAAACCATGATTTAATGCCGTCGGCTAGCCAAACACCTACCTTGAACCCTCTGAGTAGTAGTGTAGCCAAATCTTGTTGACTATGAAGAGATGTGATGTCCCAAACCAATAATGTATATTTGGAATAAAATAAATATTTGTTTTAATATGAATTATTATTTTTGGTGCAAGTAATGAAATTCAAATCAAATGAATTAAAAACATAAGGAAGGAAAATAGAAACATATATTCATTAAATCACAGAAACGTTACATTACTATAAGTCCATAGGACCATAACTACCCTAAAATACCCATTACAAGGCCTATTAGGATCACTGGAAGACCACCAAGCATAAAAACTAGACCAATTAAGTAGTGAACATCCCTCGAGTATTTCATAATGGAAAACATTATGGAAAGTGCTATGGAAAAAGTACTAAGCCTCAAGGGAATGTAGAGCACCATCCTTGTAAGAAAAAATGGTTTGAAGTTTTTAAACGCCCTAAACATTTATTTAAAAGTCCTTTGTAACCGTTGAAGATAAATATAACCATTGTTTTCTCCTAATAGCCGTTGGAGTTCAGAAACATGTGACTATTTGTTTGTTTTATTTAAAACCATTATAATCGAATTAAGTATTTCAAATGTTTTAAAATGATTTAAATATTTTAAAGTTATATATTTAGTTAAATGATGAAATCGTTTTAATTGATTTTTTATTTTATACTTGGATTTTGAAATTATAATGTTTTAAAACCCAAAATGAATATAAACTTATGAAAATATTGACATTTAGAATTTTTTAACTATGAAAAATAATGGTTTTATATAAAAGGAAATTAATATATATGTTCTATTTTCTTAACTATTTAATATATTTTTAATAAAAATTTGGTGAGTACCCCATAAAGCCAAGGACAACCCTGAAGGCCATGCCCTCAAGACGAGTGGGCATCTCACAAAGGAAAACTATGTGCAAGACCCGTGTATAGAGCCTGGTCAGGCGCGAGTATAGTGTGAGCAAGGTTGGGCACCAGTGTGGGTAAGGGTGGGCCATAGCCCGCGAATGGGGTTCCCCTGTATAAGGACCCTACTGTGTGTGTTTGTGTCATAAAAATAAAGGTAGTAGCATCAAGTCTTATAAAGTGGTCCCAAAACCCTCCTGGTTTCTATGTGGGATGTGGATTTTTCTATGGAACACAATCCAGGATGTCCGATCTCGCTGCAAAAGATCTCATCTGTCCATGCCGGTTCTTGATAGAACCCCCACCGCCAAATCTTATTACCAAGAATTTCCATAACCATCTAATCCAGACGTGTTAGATCTCAACTGTTCAATGTTTTTTAAAACCGTGGATCCACCAAAACCATACAATCAAAGTCGTGATCTATAATCTCATTCGTTCATATCTTTTTAAAATGAGTGGAGCCACCGTAGTTATCCAATTGGACTGAGACGATCATAGCTATGCAAACCTTTTCCCTTCTTCTTCTTCTTCTTATTCTTCTTGTTCTTCCTCACACTGCACCGGTAGATGTCACACCCTCCTCCACTACTCCTCCTTAACCCATGAGTCCTCCTATCACACTCCATGGCCTAATTGTCTAGTTTCTTTTTTCCATAAGTCTACATAGGCACATTTTTTTAATGAAAACCCTATTATATTCCGATGTAAGTTTTCCATAAAGTATAAATATTATCAAACGAACCATTTATTTAAGATTTACTTTGATTATGGTTTTTGTTCTTGTATGAAATAGTTAGATTTCAGTTTCTTAAATTATATTTTATATTTGGTCCATAGGATTTAAAATATAAATATTTTCAGTTTATATCAACCCATATTGCATACACAACCCCACTCGTTTTCTTCTCTCCAACCTTCCATCATCCTCTTCTTGAAACAAACTCACCCTTGAAGACATGTAAGGGTTTATTTAGATTCATTTTTGATATGAAAAACACATATATAAACTTTTGTGTATATACATCTTTTCACAACTTCCAATCCTAATATGTTTTAGATTTTTCTAAATATTTATTACCACTATTTACTTGATTATTATGATGTGTATACCACTTGAAAAGGTTTCATAAGTGATGTTTTTGGAATATTCTAAACTCATATATTTATATTTGTATGTACAATTTTTTATAAATGGAACACTCAACCTATTTTAAGGATGAACAATAATTTTAAAAAGTGTGTTTCCCAACCCAAAAATTTTACATAAGGATTCTTTTGATTCACTATTTAGTTATGAAAAACGAATATATTTATGTATATATATTCGTATGTAAAATTTCATAAATATATGTCAATATTTTTTTATTTAAATAAGTTTTAATTGTATTTGATTTTCTATGATTTTATGTTTTGAAAGTTGTACAATTGATTTGATAAAAAATAAAATTTATATTTGGGTCATAATATATATGTATAAACATATTTATAATCATATTTTTACATGTTTTACACTTACAACTCAATCCATGGATTTAATTTTTTCGATTACTTTGTATGTGTGATCATGAATACAAATTTATAATGGCAAACAATAACAAAACCTTATTTTGTTATTGTGCGCCCAAAATTTTAAAAGGGATCATTACCTTGTTATCTCTGCATGCATAAATCCCAATTTATAATTTTTGGATAAAAGGTTGAAATTATCTTTTGTTTAATATATATATATACATGCATAAACACATATATTGAAGTGTGTTTAATTATTTTCTTATGCATCAATACTTCACATGAAATGAATGTTCTACATTTATAAATATTATATTTCAATTCATGATGAATCTGTCACAATGAATACTATTAATCATTAAAGTTTATGATTTAATTTTATTGACACTCTCATTTATCAGTGTGTGGTTTAAACATGAATGATAAGTATCTTAAATTCCAGAACATGTATTTTAGTATATAAAATGTTTACTTTCCTGAAATAAGGATTTTGAATTTAAGAGTTAATATTTAATGTGACAAACCTAAGCGATCTATTATTTTATGTGCACCAGTTATCATCACATGTGCAAAAGTGTGTCTATTTGTCGATGCATGCCATTGATAAATTTGATATAGCCATAGACTAAAGTATAACTAAAAAACCATGAAATTTTTAGATTAAATTTTGAATTTATTGCATAATTCACTTTATTTTTGAATATATACAATTATTGAAAAAAATGAGGTTTATGTATTATGATAACTTAGAATTTAATTATTTGAAGTGGTATTGGACACTTTGAATAAGAGACATTTAATTATTCAAAGTGTTATGGGATACCTTGAATAGGATACATTTAATTATTCAAAGTGGTATGAGAAACTTTGTATATAATACATACTAGACATATGAGGAATGTATAAGACTTTTTATGTGATGGGTGAGGCCCACTATGGCCTCTCGATGCATCAATAGGTGTCATGAGACAAACTAGGTTATGAAATTAGGCCTTTAAAGAATGATTAGTTATGATATTGGCACAAGGCCTTGAAATAATTTTTATGATTGTCCTGTATTATACTTTCCCTCATTATGTGATTAGTATTTAACCAACCATGTGATTATTAGACTAGTAGAATATATTTTGTTAAGAATATTTTACTTACGATTATGGTAATAAATTCACTTGTTAAAATGATGTAAGTACTTAGCAAATCATTTATAAAGGAAGTTTAGAATCTATTTTCATAACTTGAATAAAAAAGTTAGAAATTCACAATCCATTTCATGAATTTCATTTTATGTGATAAGTGATTTATGATACCATTTCTTATGAATTATAAGAAATTATTATTTAATGTTTTAATCTATAAATTCATCCTTTCATGTCACCATTAATTTAGTTTGAACAACTCTTGACTTATTGATCGTACCACGATTCACTGTTTTATTCAACCCTTACACCGCAGTTTTAAACTAGTTTTTTAATGAATATTCCAAATATAATAATAAATTGAACTTCACGTTTGAATAAATCATTTAATGTTAATAAATATTATAATGGGAAATGTTACTTTTTTTATTGTTTCAATGTAGGTGGAGGTGATTTGGAGGGCCTTTGATGAAGTGGAAGAAAAATGGGCCAAAATTGCATGGATCCATGGACATCTGTCCACTGTTTCGCATAGTACACAAAATACGTGCATCCAAATGGTCTAACATTTTGTGGGCCTGTCCAAAATTTAATAATCTACATTTCATATTAAAGAACCCAATGTTGATTCGGCTTCAATGGGGCCCATCCTAACTGATCTGTCCAAGCCACCAAATTTGGACCAAGTCAAATGCGGTGTTCTGTATTTTATCCATATCTTGAGATTTATTTGTCCAAAAGGTTCCAAACTTTCAGTGGAGACGGTCAAGAGGTAGGGATAAAACCTTTCTATTTTATCCAAAGAGAGATAAGACTGTCTGAAGGTAGAAACGCATGGTACAAGTGGATTGAATAAATCTGTGTGCCTAAAACCACCTTCCAATTTTCCAATAAAATGGCACCTTGGGCTCCCCATTTGCAAGTTCGGAAAAGAGGCAAGGTGATGCCATTTTGGAGTCCCCAAAGAGTCTTCTCAACATACCTAGAAGTTCTGGAGGCTATGGGAAGTTCTACCCCAACATATTTCTCTTCCTCCTCTCCCATGGGTTTCTAAACCCCTTGTGATCACCCGGGGAGGAACATGATGTACATCCTGAGCTTCATGTTTGTAATATTTGAATGATCTTTTAAATTACAGATTGTTGTGTTGTTTTTCATCATCCTCTATTATTATTTTATTAAGTTATGTACTGGTATGTCATGCTCAACTCATATGATCATGTTTGGGGGTACCCATTCATGTGATGTTTCACACACCGTTCACCACTTTCTTTCCCCCTTTCAATTGCGGTGTTTGTGTGGTTTATATTGGTCAATTGAACTCACACAAGCACTTTCAAGGCCATGTAAATTTATTTCATGGTATCACAAAGAAATAACATACAAATATGGACAGTGCATCGAGTTTTTCGCGTGTTTCCTTGGTGAGTTTTGGTTATGAAGTCAAACACAATTCACCCAATCATTGGTGGTGTCCGGTGAATCATTGTGTGTTTTTGACTGAACCCTAGGAGGTATCCTAGTATAAACTAAGTAACATTATAGTTCTAGGTGTTACAAACCAGGGATTAAAAGACCATAACCTTATATCATGAAGCGATGAAGGATAAACATCATGCGAGTACACCGGGTTGATCACGCTTAATTAATTCTGTTAATCTCTACTTTGTTTTATAGCTTCTATTTTCTATTGTCATCTTTAATCATCAAAACCATGTATTATAAAACCCCATTTCCCTTTTTAATTTCATAATAAAAACCACATTTTAGAATTAATGATCTAAGGCTCCGTCTAGAGATGACCTAGTGTTGCCGCTATACTGCAGAAATTCTAGTCAAAATTAAACAACAAATTTGACGCGCTCGATAACGCGGTCAAATTTTGGCGCCGTTGCCGGAGATCCAAGATCATTTTTTTCTTTATTTCATTTTATTTAGTTATTTTACTTTTTAATTAGTAATCCTTTAAATACCCCACCCCCATTTTATTGTTTTTGTTTTGGGTTTTGTCTTTATTTTTGGTTGTTTTTGGTGTGTTCTTTATCTCTCTCTCTCTCTCTCTTCTTCTCCATATCCCTCTCCAATTCTATAGTATAACGTTCTATTCTTCTTTCACCCTTATTAAGTCTTTTTTTATCCATCTAAAATAAAAAAAAAACAAAAAAAAATCAATCAATCAAACTGGACATCATTGTTGCATGACAAGATCTGGTAAAGGAACACTACTTGAATTTGATCCTGAAATGGAACTTTAAAAGAACTTACTACCCCTGATGTGGAGTACTAACCTGCGTATATCCAATATCCTGAGGAATCATCCAACTTTGATCTTAGATCAGGTCTCATCCACCTTCTTCCAAAATTCCATGGTCTTCTCGGTGAGGACCCTCACAAACATCTAAAGGAGTTTCACATAGTGTGCTCCACCATGAAACCCCAAAATGTGTCTGAGGACCTTATTAAGTTTAGGGCCTTCCCTTTATCCATTTATAGTGTAGCTAAATATTGGCTATACTATTTGCCTTCCATAATTGGGGGCTGGAATGACCTAAAAAGACTTTTTCTAGAGAAGTTCTTCCCTGCCTCCTGAACGACATCAATTAGGAAAGAAATCTGTGGAATTAGGCAATTGTAAGGAGAGACCCTTCATGAATACTGGGAGAGATTCAAAAGACTTTTCTCAAGCTGCCCCCACCACCAGATTAGTGAACAAATTTTAATTCAATACTTCTATAAAGGGACTTATCCCCATGGATCGTGGAATGATTGATGCTACAGCTGGTGGTACCCTAGTTGACAAAACTCCTTTTGCCGCTCATGACTTAATAGCTAACATGGCTCAAAATGCACAACAATTTCATACACGAGCTATTTCACCAACCCGAGGAGTTCATGAGGCAAGTCATTCAGCCCTAGAACAAAAGGTAGATACTAAACTTGATGAGATGCATACCCCTCTAAGGAAATTAGCTCAAGCACAAGGTAACTCACACTCTACTTCTATTCCATTACATTGTGGGATTTGTTCTGATAACACTCATTTTTATGACCAGTGCCCACAAATTCAAGATTCATTTGAGTCCTGTGTAGCTGTGTTCCCATGGCGTCCATTCCAACAAGCACCTCCCTTCAAGCAAGAACAATTCAGGCCAAATCCAAATCCAGGGTGGCAAGCACAACCCCAATACCGACAAGGAGGAAACTCAAGCTACCCAAAGCAGAATTGGTATGAACAAGGCCAAGGTATGAAACCTTATTATCCTTCAACTTCTCAAAACAATCATTCTCCTCCTCCTCCCAAATCTGAACCAAGCCTCGAGGACATGGTAAAACAAATGGAAACCCAGAACCTTCAGTTCCAACAGACCACAAGATCAGCTATTCAAGACCTACGAACCCAAGTGGGGAAACTGGAAAACACCATCAGTGAGATTAATATGCAAGGTTCTGAACAAATACCATCCCAACCCATTTCCAATCCAAAGGACAAAGGTATTTTATGTGTAGTTTTACTTCGTAGTGGTAAATAAGTTTCTCCTTTTACCGATTCTGCATAACAGATATGTCCCCCTCATAAAAACTCTCTTTCCCAACCATCAAGAACATCATTTAAAGAAAAACAAGACAAAAATGGTAATCGAATAGTCATTGATGATTCAAATGAACAATCCATTCCTATTCCTTTCCCTCAAATACTCTCTAAATCTAAGATAAACTTTGATAATGAGATTGACAATGAAATAATGGATACATTTAAAAAAGTTCATGTTAATATTCAATTTTTGGATACAGCCAAGAAAATTCCCCATTATGCCAAATTTCTTAAAGAGATTTGCACCCATCAATGAAGGCTGAAGGGGAATGAGAGAGTCAACCTGGGAAGGAATGTCTCAGCCTTGATTCAACTAGCAATGCCAACCAAATGCAAGGATCCCAACACATTCACCATACCTTGTACCATAGGGGAGACCTTCTTTTCTGATGCTATGCTAGATTTAGGTTCTTCCATCAATGTAATTCCTCACTCCGTGTATACTTCTCTACAGGTTGGAGAGCTTCAACCAATAGGAATTGTTGTGAAACTTGCCAACCGGAGTACAACACATCCAAAATGAGTGATTGAGGTTGTCCTTGTTAGAGTGAAGAATCTCATCTTCCCCGCTAATTTCTACATTCTTGAGATGGAAGATACCCGAACCCAAGGACATGCCCCTCTCATACTTGGGAGGTCATTCCTAAAAACAACAAAGATGATCATCAACGTTCATAATGGTACACTCTCCATGGAATTCGGAGGACAAAAGGTAAGTTTTAACATCCCTAAGGCTATGAAACACCCCATTGAAGAGCACTCCACTCTTCCTGTCTATTCGATGGAAGTGCTCTCAAATGATGCACACACACACAATTCTCTCCTCAACCCAAACTATGATTCTTTTTTGTTTTATTCACCCTTGGATGATTTTATTTTTTGTTCTTCTTTTTAATGTTGTGTGGGTTTAGAAAAATGTATATTTTGTGCTTTAATTGATGAGTGTGTTTATTCTGAGGTACCCATGACTATCAATGATTCTGCAAATCTCATTTCAATAGATTCTCTTTCCATTGAGAATAAACATGAGAAGATAGATAGTTTCATGGACCTCACTCCCCCTAAATCTCCTCCCTCAATCCAGAAACAACCGGTGTTTGAACTTAAACAACTTCCTTCTAATTTAAAATATGCATATCTTGAGGGTATTGACCAATTGCCCGTCATTATTTCCAATAACCTCTCTCCACAATAGGAATTGAAACTGCAAAAATTTTTGAGAGAGTGTAAAATGGAAATAGGATGGACATTGGATGATATTCCCGGGATTATCCCATCTATTTGTATGAACCATATACTTTTGGATGATGAGGCTAAACCCGTAAATCAATCTCAACGCCGATTGAATCCCACTCTCCTTGAAGTGGTAAAATTGGAAGTCAGTAAATTACTTGCTGTAGGGATAATTTATCATATATCTGATAGTAAATGGGTTAGTCCAGTGCAAATTATGCCTAAAAAATAGGAATAACAGTTGTGTCAAATGAAAGGAATGAATTGGTTCCAACACGTGTGCAAAACAGTTGGCGAGTCTGTATTGACTACCATCGACTGAATCAAGCCACGCGGAAGGAACACTTTCCTTTACCTTTCATTGACCAAATGTTAGAACGATTGGCTGGTAAGTCCTATTATTGTTTCCTTGATGGATATTTGGGTTATTTCCAAATCCATATAGCCCCTGAGGATCAAGAAAAGACAACATTTACCTGTCCATTTGGCACATTTTCATACAGAAGGATGCCATTCGGTCTATGTAATGCTCCTGGTACTTTTCAGCGATGTATGTTGAGTATTTTTTTCTGAGTACCTTTAGAGTTTTATGGAAGTCTTTATGGATTATTTCATGGTATATGGATCTTCTTTTGATGATTGTTTGGAAAACCTAGGTTCTATCCTCCACCGCTGCATTGAAAAAGATCTTGTTTTAAATTATGAAAAATGCCATTTTATGGTTGAGCGGGTGATAGTTCTTGGGCATGTCATTTCAAATAAGCGAATTCAAGTTGATAAATATAAAATTGAATTAATTTCAACCCTTCCATATCCAAAATGTGTTTGTGAGGTGCGATCTTTCTTGGGTCATGCTGGTTTTTACCGCCGATTCATTAAAGACTTTAGTAAGATCGTACTTCCCTTATCTCGGTTATTACAAAAGGATTCTGAGTTTTTGTTTGATAAAAATTGTGAGGATTCATTAAATTCACTAAAAAAGAGTCTCACATCACCTCCCATAATCCAACCACTAGGTGGGATCTCCCCTTCGAGCTTATGTGTGATGCCTCTAACTTTGCAGTTGGGGCAGTTTTATCACAAAGGGTTGAAAAGGCTCCTCATGTCATTGCGTATGCCTCGCGTACCCCTGAACCTGCCCAGGTAAAATACACAACCATAGAAAAAGAACACCTTTCTATTGTTTTTTCCTTGGAAAAATTCCGTTCATATCTTCTTGGGTCAAAAGTGATTGTGTTTTCTGACCATGCTGCCCTTCGTTTCCTCCTAAAGAAACCTGAAGCCAAGCCTCACCTCATTCAGTGGATGCTCCTCCTCTAAGAGTTTGACCTTGAGATTAGAGATAAGAGAGGAGTGGAGAATGTTATATCTGACCACATTAATAGGATTTTCCCACCATTGGACCATCATGTTGACTCACCCCTACCCATTGGAGAATTCTTCCCTCATGAGAACCTTTGTGATGTTGTGGACCTTACCCCCTGGTATGCGGACTTAGTGAATTTTCTAGCAACATCTAGGGTCCCCACTGATTTTATCACTTCACAATCCCAGAGACATAAACATGATTCTCGATGGTACATTTTGGATGACCCATACTTGTGGAGAATTTGTAGTGACTAGGTTGTTCGTAGGTGTGTCCCTGACCATGAGTTCACCTCTATTTTGACTATCTGCCACACCTTGGCATGTGGGGGCCACTTTGGCTCTCAACGTATAGCTTTAAAGGTCCTTGACTCAGGATTATATTGGCCAACATTGTATAGAGATTCCCATAGGTTTTTTAAATCATGTACTCGATGTCAATTCACAGGGAATATCTCTAAGAGGAATAAAATGTCCCAACATCCCATGTTATTCTGTGAAATATTCGATGCATGGGGCATTGACTTCATGGGGACTTTTCCAAATTTATTTGGATTTGTGTACATCTTATTGGCTATTTACTATGTTTCTAAATGGGTGGAAGAAAAGGCCACCAGGACCGATGAATCTCAAGTGGTTGTTGATTTTGTGAGGTCCCAGATTTTCAGTAGGTTTGGTCTACCAAGATTCATCATTAGTGATCAGGGTTCACATTTTTGCAATCGTAACATGAAAAAATTTCTTCGTAAGTATGGGGTTGTTCATAAAGTCTCCACTTCATATCATCCCCAAACTAACGGACAAGCAGAAATTTCAAATTGGGAAGTTAAGCGAATCTTGGAGAAAACAGTACAACCCAATAGAAAAGATTGGATTTTGCGCTTGGATGATGCACTTTGGGCGTACCGTACTCCTTTTAAAACCCCAATAGGAATGTCACCATAAAGAATAGTGTTTGGAAAGGATTGTCAGCTCCCTATGGAGGTAGAACACCGTGCATATTGGGCTGTTAAACAATGTAATATGAACCTTTCAGATGTAGCTGAGGAAAGAAAGCTGCAGATTCAAGAGTTAGAAGAAGTTCGATGTGATGCATATGAAAACTCTTGAATCTATAAAGAGAAGACAAAGGCTATTCATGATATCATGATTCACCAGCGGAAGTTTTGTATTGGTGAGAAGGTACTCATGTACAATTCTAGGCTTAAGCTCTACCTAGGTAAGCTTCGTTCCCGATGGCTCGGTCTTTATACTGTTACTAAGGTTTACACTTTTGGTGAAATACAGGTTTTTCATGAGAAGAGTGGACGAAGTCTTACCATCAATGGGCAGTGACTTAAACACTTCTATGAGGATTTTCCAATGAATCCGGTGGAGGAAATCCACCTTCTCGATGCATTATACCAATAAAACACACCAGGTTTTATCCTTCCTTCTCACATTCTCAATTATTTCTGTGAGAACACTGCACATTCTAGGGGGGGGGGGTGGATACATTCCTGGGTTAGTTAGGAATTTTCATCATTTTCTCCTTTTTTTTTTCTCTTTTTGGCCTTCTTTATGGTATTTTCATTTTTTCCCATCAACAATTTCGAAATTCCATGATGTGGCGACCATAAATTGGGGAAAGTAAAAATACCATAATGAAGGCTAAAAAGAATTTGTGTATGAGTTTACCATCCAGGAGTGATTTTTAGTGAATTGGTTTTCTGTCAATGATATAAATGTTCGTATCTATGTGAAACCTTTGAGATGATTGATGCTCTTTGTGTGAGTAGTTTTTTGGAAAACTGTGTCACTAATATCTCCACAATTTTTTGCACCAAAACACAAAGTGTAATTATTTCTTACTTAATATAAGGTAAATATATGTTGGGTTAATATTTTTCAGCTTTAAATGATATTTCCATACGTTCGTTCCTTATCTGATCTATTTCATTACTGTACCAGGTTGACCTATGCGTGTGTACCTAATGTCCGACTGTTGTACGCCCTCAAAAAAATTTTTTTGTGTCTTGGGCAGGTCAAAAACCACTCCTCCTCAACCTTTGATCTTGTTATAACTATTTCAATTAGTGTCATGAGGAGATCAAACAAGGGTTGAGAGATGAGTGTGAGATTTGTTCCAATTTCAACTTCAAAATATATATATATATATATATAATAAATGAGGGGAGTGATGAAATGTGCAACATATGGGAATATCTAGGTTGGGATCTTATGGTTTGACTTCTGGGAATGCATAAATGAGTGGGTCTTGAAATATGATTGCGAAGGATGTAGGATAGGTTCGGTGACAAAATCATTTAAGCTGAAAAATGTTAAAATAACATATATTTATTGGATAGAAAGTGGAAATAATAACATGGAATGGTTTTCACACACACACATGGAGAGTTAGTGTCATGGTTTACTTCTGAATTCTTTTCTCAATTGGGTATCATGAACCTTTTTTAATTTCTCTATGATATGATTTATGAGACATCTTTTTCTATTTTCACTAGGAAGAACTCCTTGGTGTGGTTCGTGCATTGATCAATTTACTTTAAATAAAATTTTCTCAAATGATAAATCTTCAGGATGTTGGAAATATATATATATGAATCATTGTATTTGGATATGTGACTTTTCCCAGGAGTACAAATGTTTAGGTGTGGGGGTGTGATCGTACCACGATTCACTGTTTTATTCCATCCTTACACCGCAGTTTTAAACTGGTTTTGTAATGAATATTTCAAATATAATAATAAATTTCACTTCATGTTTGAATAAATCAATTAATTTTAATCAATATTATAATGGGAAATGTTACTTGTTTTTATTGTTTCAATGTAGGTGGAGGTGATTTGGAAGACCTTTGATGAAGTTGAAGAAAAATGGGCCAAAATTGCAAGGATCCATGGAAATCTGTCCACTGTTTTGCATAGTACACGAAATTAGTGCATCCAAATGGGCTGCAATTTTGTGGGAATTTCCAAAATTTAATAGGATACATTTCATATTAAGGAACCCAATGTTGATTCGACTTCTATGGGGCCCATACGAACTGATATGTTCAAGCCAACGAATTTGGACCAAGTCAAATGCGGTGTTCTGTATTTTATCAATATCTTAATATTTATTTGTCCAAATGGTGCCAAACTTTCAGTGGAGACGGTAAAGAGGTAGTTATACAAATTTTATATTTTCTCAAAAGCAAGATAAGACTTTATGTGGACGAAACACGTGGTACAAGTGGATTGAAGAAATCTGTGTGCCTAAAACCACCTTCCAATTTTCCTATAAAATGGAACCTTGGGCTCCCCATTTGCAAGTTCGGCCAAGAGGAAAGGTTCTGCCATTTTGGAGTCCCCAAATAGTCTTCTCAACATCCCTATAAGTTCTGGAGGCTATGGGAAGTTCTACCCCAACATCTTTCTCTTCCTCCTCTCCCATGGGTTTCTAAACCCCTTGTGATCACCCGGGGAGGAACGCGATGTACATCCCGAGCTTCATGTTTGTTATATTTGAATGATCTTTTAAATTTCAGATTTTTGTGTTGTTTTTCATTATCCTCTATTCTTATTTTATTGAGTTATGTACTGGTATGTCATGCTCAACTCATATGATCATGTTTTGGGGTACCCATTCCTGTGATGTTTCACACACCGTTCACCACTTTCTTTCCCCCTTTCAATTGCAGTGTTTGTGTGGTTTATATTGGTCAATTGAACTCACACAAGAACTTTCAAGGCCATTTAAATTTATTTCATGGTATCAAAATGAAATAACATACAAATCTGGATAGCGCATCGAGTTTTTCTCTTGTTTCCTTGATGAGTTTTGGTTATGAAGTCAAACACAATTCACCCAATCATCGGCGTTGTCCGGTGAATCATTGTGTGTTTTTGACTGAACCCTAGGAGGTATCCTAGTATAAACTCAGTAAAATTCTAGTTCTAGGTGTTAGAAACCAGGGATTAAAAGATCATAACCTTATACCATGAAGTGATGAAGGATAAACATCATGCGAGTACCCCAGGTTGATCACGCTTAATTAATTATGTTAATCTCTACTTTGTTTTATAGCTTCTATTTTCTATTTTCATCTTTAATCATCAAACCCAAGTATTATAAAACCTCATTTACCTTTTTAATTTCATAATCAAAACCACATTTTAGAATTAATGATCTAAGGCTCTGTCGAGAGACGACCTAGGGTTGCTGCTATACTACTGAAATTCTAGTCAAAATTAAACAGCAAATTTGACGCGCTCGACAACGCGGTCACTTATATGCAGCATTCCATGAACTTTTTGTACAAGTCTGAACATTTTGAAATGTGTTTAATTTATAGACTTTAAATAAATATATAAATTCTTGTGTATGAGATTTCACTAAAAATTATGTCTAGTAACACTTGAAAAATTATGGTAATGTGCTATGGGAAATGTGGTGTTTTTTAGAAAATGATTTAGGTATAATTATTTTAAAGGGATGTTTTTCTTACAAAGGATTTATTAATTATTTCTTAATGGTTTGGTTTTAAAACCCATTACTAGTCATTCTTATGCTCACCCTAAATTTTTAAATTATTTTTACAGGTTTACTGGAAGTGCAATAGTGAATTTCTAATGTGGAAGCATTTCTCTGATGATACCTTGCATAATGTTGGCTACACTTTGTACTTATATACCCAAATGTAATATTGTATTCTAATTCTCCAAAACCTTGTCCGGTAAAAGGTCCTATGTTTTAGGTGATGATGTGTATTTATTCACGTTTCTTGTACAAAAAAATTATACAACATTTATAAGGGCTGGTTCTAGTTGCTTGGGCTTGGGTTCTTACAATTGGTATTAAAGGAATGGTCTAGAAAATTATATAAAATCAGAACCAGACTAAAAAAATTTCGCTATGCTTTGCTGAGTATAATTTTTTTAAAATTTTCAGATGGAATTTGAGAGAACACCAAAAAATATTTTGTCTCTTCGTACTGAATCACTAGAAACCATAATTGTAAAATCATGTATAGATGACTTTAAGCCCTTTGGAAACCTTTGTTTAACCTACAAACATCTCTACCACATATCTACCACTCATAGTATAATTAACCTCCATCGAGGACCATGATTTGTTTATCCCCTCATAGTGCATGATAAACTCCCATTCTATAAATGTCAATCAAAGTAATTTGATGGACTCTTTAAATATTTCACCATATGATTCACGCTCAAATTTACCCAAAAGAAGAAGGTAGGACAGTCTTTGTAGTCTAGCTTGGGTTTTCGAATCCTTAGAGACCTAAGAAGTACCTACAGATACGTACATTCTATGGATTGTTTTTGGATATGAAGTGGAAAAATTGGGTTGATTTTAGATGGGTTTAAGGTATCACTAATAGTTTTAAGTTAATTAAAATTAAGGTAATGAGTTGATCCTAGGTTATCGCTCGGGGTGGATTGGATGAATTCCTCTTTTAATGATTTCAATTTCTTATAATTGAGATGGGTTCATTTAAGAAGATCAAACATAATCATCACTTACTGGTTTCATGCCTACACACTCTAATACTAATCACCTATACACTTTAAGGATCAAATCATTGAGCACTCTAAGGTAAAGGTCCGTATTAGCACTTGAAATGTGTGACCTTAAATTAAATAAGGATGAAGAGGTTTTAAAATCATCAAATAAAAATCTCATTTAAAAGAAGTGATTAAACATTAATGGAGTGAGAAATAAAATCCAATACAATCCCTTTCTACTACCTTGGATCAACCCATAAATTATTTATCCCTCCATTGATGACATGTCTTCAAGGGAAGCGGGAAGTAGACTTACGAGGGTGGAATTGAAGAAGTAAAAAAAAACAACAAAAATCGATCACTCCACCATTGTGTGATAAATATCACAAATTATCGTGTGAATAAATTCACAAACTGAACCAATGGTATCAAAGTTATATGTATAACAATATAATAAGAGTAGAATAATAACTTTTATTAAGAAACTAGGATGAATTAAAACAATTTACATGTGAAGGAAGAATGTTACAGAGATAAATTGACAGCATAACATTAAGATGAAAACAAAGCTCAAAGATAAAACAATCCTTCACCAACACTGACTTAAATAGGAATTTTGGGAGCCTTGGGTCGATCCTCCAATAGTGCAAATCATCCCACTTGATTATGGTAGGCCTAGGGTAGTGGAAAGATTGTGGAACTTGGACTTTTCGACACTTGACCCAAGGTGGAAGCCAGCTTTCATCCACCGAACAGACGTGCTTAGAATCTATTCTAGATGGCCAAATCAGAGTGGTCCATAGAAGAAGAAAATTAATCCCCGGATTTCGCCTAATCGAATGTATAATTTGGTCCTATTTGGATTTATGGATATCGATATATGATCATATTGGTAGGATTGTTTCTGGGCCGTAGAATCTGGCCCATAATTTTATCTCCAAATTGGGCCACCTTAATGACCACCATAGAAGCCGAATTTGAATTGGATCCTGAAGAATTATTTGTTCATATAAATATCTTATAGAATTTGAAGAAATTTGGTCTTCATTGGGTCTGTATGTTGGGACCCACATTCGCATCAGTGGGCTGGTGTCCAATCTGAATTCTCCAGAATTTTTTTTTTCATCACAAAATATCCTCATCTTCTTCCATGAATTCTCCATTGATCCCCGAATGAAACATGTTCATATTGAAGTTTATATCAATTTAAAAAAATATAAAATTGAAATATTTATAATTAAATTACTTAAAATTAGATTAATCATTGGGTACTTTAAATGATGTTCAAAAATGTACCACATAATAGTGCATTTTAAGAAGGAATTACAATCGCAATGTGAAATGATGTTCAAAGTGTAAAATGCACTAAAATGGTGTTTATGACTAATAAATAACATGAATATTATATAAATTAATAATTAATATTATCCTTATTTAGTTTCTAATCACACCCCCAGCTTGAGTTTTTCTAGTCCCGAGAAAAATGTATCTCAACAATATGAAATTCGAATTCCCTTTTAAAAAAACATTTTAATACAAAATGATCACCAAAGAACCTTATACCAAAAAATCATGAAACCCATAAAAATATTTTAATACAAGATAGTTTCATAAGTATATCCCAATCCCAATCCCATTCCTTTATTCAAATCCATTTCCATATTTCATCCAATATCAATTAAGTATGAAGATATGTTGTGTATCATAATAGACATGGGGGTTCATCTTTATTAAAGGAGGAAATGAAGGAAGCACTAGTTGGAATAACATTTCAATATTAAGATGAGTATTTAATATTTTTATATTTTATTGTATTTTATATTGTATTTTTTTTTGTTTTTTGTTTTTTTTTGCAATTTTTCTATGGTAATTGAAGTTGCACTCAAAAGAGTCAACCCCTATAGAGAGACTTTGCCGATGACTCCCATGCTCAAAGACCTTAGGGCACCAAGTGAAAACCACATACTCGGTCATCATCTCGAGTTAACTCAGTCAAAAAAAATTCAAATTACCAAAAATAGAGATAAAATTACTAACTCTGGGCCAGAAAACTATGGAGTCACGATCCCCAAGTCCCGAAAGCCACGCATTAGGTCATTTAATTGCTCTACACACAAATTTATTGTTTTTTATTGAATACTCATATTAAAACTAAAATGATCACCAAACCTATGCTATTTATTTAGGGGACCCCATGAAATCAAACTAATACCCCACTATCCAAAGGACGTGCATTGCGATCTTTTTTTTATTTGGATGAAAATATAAACAATGAAATATCACATTAGAAAGCCACACTTTCTAAAATCTATGCTCATGAAATTATAAAAGGATTAAAATCAGAATCGAGGCATGAAAAATTATTTGATATTCAGTTTCAAAGTGTGCAATGTGTATTTCCATGTTCAATGTTAAAGGAATTTTTCCTTCCATTTAAACACATTTTTTTACACAAAAGCAAAAAAAAAATTATTTCATCGCCCCCTAACTTAAAATAACACTGTCCCCAGTGTTTAAAGAAAATACAATTTAGAAGGGGGTAGAGATAGAGTAGATGAGTTCTAAAAAGGAATTTGAAATAATAAATAAGGAACAAAGTCACATGGTGGTTGAAGTTGAAGTTTTTGCCACTCCAATTTACACCCTTGATCTTCAAGTCACTAGGAGAGTTCCCTAGTGGAAAAAGGAAAAAGAAAAACAACAACAAAAAAACAAAACTATATATATATATATATATATTTAATAAAGAAAGTAGAATATAAGTATATATATAAAAATTAAAGAATAAGGAAGCACAAAAAGTCATAGGTTAGTGGTAAGCGTGCGCCCCTGTCTCCCTTCGGTCCCGGGTTTGAATCCCCACAACTTCGCCGGTTGTGATGGGGTTTTCCCCACAACCTACAATGTGGCCTTTTTATTATTATTATATTATTATATTATATTATTTATTTATTTTTATTTTAACCTACAAACACATAAAAATTAAATAAAATAAACTGATGATACATTGTTTTCTTTTTAAATTTCTGGGCAATGTATTACTCAAGGATCACACCACATGACACAGATGAATATGACACTCCCCTTTCATACCCATCCATACTCATAATATAAGAACAAGTCAAAAATCTATTTTTTTTAAATATAAAAATGATTAATTAATCCTATTTAAAATATAAAGTTGATTAAAACTATAAAATGATAGGAAACTTGAAAACCATGGGTTGCCTCCCATGAAACCCTTTGTTTAACGTCATTAGCTCGACTTTGACCCCTAATTGATTAATTATTTTCAGCATCTTAGGTGGGTTCACACAATTCTTCATCAACTTCATGTTTTTGGAATGGTTCAATGAATGGTTTGACTCTATTACCATTAAATTTAAAGGTATTACCATTGGTGGGATCTTGAATTTCTACAGCCCCATGGGGGTACACCTTATGCACTATGTATGGACCTGACCATCTGGACCTTAACTTTCCCGGGTGTAAATGAAGAGCACAAAGGGGACGAGAGATTGAACTAAAGTCCTTGATGAATCTTCTATAGAAACCAGCATGTCCTAAGAAAGACCTCACTTCCTTGACAGTTTTGGGTGATGGAAGGTGACGAATGATGCCAACCTTGGATTTATCAACTTCAATCCCCCTACCTGAGACTAGATGGCCTAGAACTAGTCCATATTTAACCATGAAATGACATTTTTTCCAGTTTAAGATTAGATTATTTTCTTCACATATTGACAAGACTCTCTCCACATTCTGCAGACATCCCTCAAATGTATCCCCAAACATAGAGAAGTCATCCATGAAGACCTCTAGAAAATCCCTTACCATATCTGAGAAGATTCCCATCATGCACTATTAGAAGGTTCCAGGGGCATTGCCTAAACCAAAGGGTATGCATTTGAAGGCAAAGGTTCCGAATGGATAGGTGAATGTAGTCTTCCCTTGATCCTCTAGGGATACCTCAAACTGATTGTACCCTAAGTACCCATCTAAGAAACAGTAGAAGGCATGACCTGCCACTCTCTCAAGGACTTGGTGAATGAATGGTAAGGGGAAATGGTCCTTCTTGGTGAATGGGTTTATCTTCCTATAGTCAATTCATACCCTCCATCCACTACTCACCCTAGTTAGAAGAATCTCTCCATCCTTATTGGTTATCACTGTGATTCCTGCCTTCTTGGGAACCACTTGGATTGGGATGACCCCCTCACTCTCAGCTATAGGATATATGATACCATATTTTAACAATTTCAGAAGTTCCTTCATTACTACCTCCCTGAGATTAGGATTGAGTCGCCATTGAGGTTGACGACATGGCTTTGAATCAGATTCCAGAACAATCCTATGAGTCCTGATAAGTGGGATAATCACATGAATATCAGACAGGGTCCAACCAATGGATTTCTTATGTTTCATGAGTACATCTAGAATCATCCTCTCATTATTGGCTTCAAGAGAATAATAAATGACAATAGGATGTGTTTGATTGTACCCTAGGAAGGCATACTTGAGTGCAGCGGGAAGTTCCTTCAATTCAAGATCAGTTTGGTTCAGAATTTCAGCAGAATATTGGGACATTAGATCAATATCAATTTCTATTTTTAGAGTTTTAGATAAGATTGATTCCCCACATATATAATTTTCAGCTACAAGATTGGTTTGATCATATTTAGGGAAGGAAGTTCGATTGGTCTCCATGAATGTGGTTTGCTGAAAGGTTTCACTGATTTTTTGGATCTAAGACTTCATCATAAGAGAAATTTGAAAATGATTCAAGCCAAGGAGATAAGCTTCCTTCATGTGAACAAAGGAAATCAATCTCATCCGGACTTAAACATCCATAAAATATTCCTTGATGTTCTATGGATTCATTGTCAATGCTTCCTATCATGTTTACTTCATGAATGTCCTCGCCATCCCCTATTTGTGAGATTTCATTATAGATGTTCAAGTCTAGACTCTTGTTCCCAAAGGTGATGGTCATGTTCCCATTTCGAACTCAGATAACAGAGTTGATTGTTGCAAGGAAGGGATGACCAAGGATAATTGGAGTTTGTTCCTTATTTCCTAAGTTTGGATGGTTGTCAAGGACAATGAATTCAGCAGGGTAGATGAAGTTTTCAACCTTTACCAGAATGTCCTTTAAAATACCCTTTGGAACCCTAATTCTAGGATCAGTAAGTTGAAGCGTGACAGATGTGGGTTGGAGCTCTTCTAGGCCTAACTGGAAGTACACAACATATGGTAGGATATTGACACTAGCACTTAGGCCACACAAGGCCTTGACAACATTTCTCTCTCCTAGTTCCACATTGATGTAAGGGAAACCCGGGTCTTTCAACTTAGGAGGAATGGTCCATTGAATGGTGGTACTCACATTAACAGCCAAAAGGACTTGGTTTTTATGTGAAAATTTTCTTTTAAAAGTGAACAAGTCCTTAAGGTACTTTGAGTAGGAAGGTATGGTTTGGATTGCATCGAGAATGGGAATGTTTAGCTGGACTTGTGAGAAGATTTCCCTCAATGTTTCACTCAATTCAGGCTTGGTTTTCCCTCTCATGCGTTGAGGAAATGGTACAGTTTGTGGGTTTGTTTGTTGAAGAGTTGTTTCTTTGACAATGTTATCGTGTTTTTCAATTTTATCATTTGTTTCATTTGAATTTTCATCAAAGTTTAAATCTTCAGGTGGGTTCTGAATTAGTTGTTCAAGTCTCTCAATATATTTCCAACTTCTTAAAATAGTCACAACCTTTAGTTGTTCATGAGTTGTTTGAGTGAAACTTGACTCTCCCCTTGAAGTTGAGGATGGAACCACCTGAGTAGGCATGGGTGCCTTTCCAATTTTGATGGTTTGAAGTTATTGTTTTAGAGAAGAGACTTATGAGTTCATCCTCTCCATTTTTTTGCATAGTTGTTCTAGTAGGCTTTGTGGAATAGTTTGGGTTGGTGCTTGAGAAGATTGGTTTATCCCAGGGGGATATTTTAGAGGTGGGATGGTTTGTTGAAAATGGACTGGTGGCTGTTGGTATTGGATAGGTTGGGTTTGGAACTGGTTATGGGTATGGTAGTTTTGATTGGGGTAAGGATTTTGTCCCTGTGGTTGGCTAGGTTGCTGGTTATCTTTCTAGTGGAAGCCTGGGTGGTCATTATACCTTGGGTTAAAGTTTTTTTGGTATTGAGGATTTTTAAAGTTCAAATAATTTAATTCTTATGGGGGTCCTCCTAAAAGAACATACTTGATGGATGGAATGTTTGGGAAGTTTTCTATCTTATGGTTATGTTTATCAAAAACTGTGCAAACAGGGTCAACATTTTGGATTTCATGGACTTTCCTAAGGTCTATCTCTTCAACCTTCCTAGAGAGTGCTACGAGTTTAGTGTTAAGGATTTACTCTTCTCTAAGTGTATGAATTCTAGTAGTTCTTTGTGTATTTTCAGAATAAGGTGAAGTTCCCCATGTTTGGTTTTGTTCAGAAAGGCTTTCTAGATACTCGTACGCATCATTTTGGGCTTTGTTTTTAAAGGTTCCGTTACACATCATGTCAATGAATTGTTTGTTCCCCGGACCCAAACCTTCATAGAAAATTCTCACTTGTTTTGGAATAGAAAAACCATGATGTGGAACCATGTTTAGAGTGTCCTTGAACCTCTCCCATGTTTCATAGAATGACTCTCCCTCTTTTTCAAAAAATTTTTGGATGCTCTTTTTAAGTGCAATTGTTTTGTGGTGGGGAAAGTAATTTTTGTATAATTCTCTTTGTAATTGGTCCCAAGAGTTTATGGATGATGGACTCAAATTTTTTAGTGAATTTTTATCTCGATCATTTAAAGAAAAATAAAATAGCCTCATATTAGCTGATTCTAGTTGATGTGGTGGACACATGGTTTCTACAATGTCATTTAACTCCTTAATGTGAAGGTAGGGCATCTCGGACTCCATTCAATGGAATGTGGGAAGGTGGTTTAGGACATGGGATTTAAATATGTAGTTGGAATATCCTAGGTAATTGTGTCTAATTCATGAGGGGTCATTGGTCCAAGAAGGTGTGAGGTAGTCATTCATGGTTTGATCAATTGCATTCCCCAAGTTTGGGGCTGCCTCATTTGGGTTTCCATTTTGGTTCCCACCCGGGTTTATGAGTTGGTTTCTTTGAATACCTTCCATTGAAATGGGCTCAATTTTTGACTCTGGAGTATTAAGAAGATTAGGATCTAATGTAAAGAGTTCCCTTGGTGTACTTGACTCCCCAACCCCAGGACTATCCACCCTAACTAGACGGTTTGATTGATCACGAGTATAGGCGGACATGCGCCAAAAGAAAAAAAATGAGAAAGGGACAAGATAAGAGAATTTGGATGAGAAAAGAATAAATGGGGGAGAATAGAATGGGTGTTTAGATTAATTACTTGGTTTTCCTTCAATGGAACCAAAATTTTATTCACGCTCAAATTTACCCAAAAGAAGAAGGTATGACGGTCCTTGTAGTCCATCTTGGGTTGTCGAATCCTCAGAGACCTAAGAACTACCTACAGAGACGTACATTATATGGATTGTTTTTGTCTATGAAGTGTCCAAATGGGGTTGATTTTAGATGGGATTAAGGTATCACTAATAGTTTTAAGTTAATTCAACTTAAGTTAATGAGTTTATCCTATGTTATCGCTCGGGGTGGATTGGATGAATTCCTTTTTTAATGATTTGAATTTCTTATAATTGAGATGGGTTCATTTAAGAAGATAAAACATTATCATCACTTATTGGTTTAATGACTAAACACCCTAATACTAATCACATATACACTTGAAGGATCAAATCATTGAACACTCCAAGGTAAAGGTTCGTATTAGCACTTGAAATGTGTGACCTTAAATTCAATAAGGATGAAGATGTTTTAAAATCATCAAATAAAAATCTCATTTAAGAGAAATGATTAGACATTAATGGAGTGAGAAATAAAATCAAATACATCCCCTTTATACTCCATTGGATCAACCCATAAAAGAGTTAGACCTCCATTGATTACATGTTCAACGGAAGCGGGAAGTAGACTTACGAGGGTGGAATTGAAGAAGTTAAAAAAACAACAACAAAAATCGATCACTCCACCATTGTGTGATAAATATCACAAATTATGGTGTGAATAAATTCCCAACTTGAACCAAATTTATCAAAATTATATTTAAAACAATAGAATAAGAGTATAAGAAAAACTTTTATTAAGAAACTAGGATGAATTAAAACAACCTACATGTGAAGGAAGAACATTACAAAGAAATATTGGCAGCATAACATTAAGATGAAAACAAAGATCATAGATGAAAAAATCCTCCACCACCACAGCCTTAAATAGGAATTTTGGGAGACTTGGGTCGATCCTAAAACAGTAAAAAGCATCCCACTTGATTATGGTAGGCCTAGGGTGGTGGAAAGCTTGTGGAACTTGGACTTTTCCACACTTGACCCGAGGTGGCAGCCAGATTTCATCTACCAAATAGACGTTCTTGGAAGTCCTTCTAGATGGCTGAATCAGAGTAGGACATAGGAAAAGAAAATGAATCCCCGGATGTCTCCTAACCGACTGTAAAATGTGGGCATATTTGGAGTTATGGATTCCATTATATGATCATATTGGTAGGATATTTTAAGGGATGCAAAATCTGGACCATAATTTTATCTCCAAATTGGTCCACCTTAATGACCACCATAGAAGCCGAATTAGCATTGGATAATGAATAATTATTAGTTCCTATACATGTCTTCTAGAATCCCTAAAAATTTGGGCTTCATTAGGCCTGTATGTTGGGACCCACATTCGCATCAGTGTGATGGTGTCTAATATGACTTCTCCAGAATTGTTTCCTTTAATCACAAAATATCCCCATCTTCTTCCATGAATTATTAATTTATCCCTGAATGAAAAATGTTCATATTGAAGTTTAGATAAATTTAACAAAATATAAAATTAAAATATTGATAATTACATTCCTTAAAATCAGATGAATCAATGGGTACTTTAAATGATGTTAAAAAATGTACCACATAATAGTGCATTTTAAGAAGGAATTACAATCATAATGTGAAATGATGTTCAAAGTGTAAAATGCACTAAAATGGTGTTTATGACTAATAAAGAACATGAATATTATATAAATTAACAATGAATATTAGCCTCATTTAGTGGCTAACCACCATAGCTGATAGTTTTCTGTCCCTAGGGGATTTCCAAGAAGCTTCAATGGAGGGTGACCTCCGCACAACATATCTATGTCAAATCTTTTCCTACGGTCTATATGGTCGAGTTAGAGACTTTGAAATTCTAGAGGTTGACCCTTTTAATTTATTTTATAAAAATCAAGTCCATGCTGATGTCTCCGAACATTACAACCTCATGTCACTCTCTCGAGATACTATAGCTGTGTACATGAGTTTGATCTGAGTTTCTCATGCTGCATCTAGACCAAAGAAATGGAGGAATTTGAAACTATACTAGCGATTAGTTTAACCAGAAGGAACTGGAAAAATTAATGACACCGGTGAAACTGGTGATGGTATAAACTAATTTTTTCCTATTCTTTTTTTAATTAATAATACTTAAGATGGTTATGTAGGGAAATTTAGGTGGATGTCAGAAGGTTAATACCCATAAAACTGCGAGAGTATGATCAAATTGCGAGGAAATAATTCTTTTAAGGGGGGAATAATGTGATGCCCCGAACCCATAATGTATCTTGGGAATAAAATACATTTTTGTTTTAATTTGAAAAATTATTTTTGGTGAAGAAATGAAATTTAAATAAAATGAATTAAAAATAAACGAAATGAGAAGAGAAACTTGTATTCATTAAATCAATGAAACATTACATTACAATAAGGCCGAAAGACTATAACTATCCTAAATACTCATTACTAGGCCTATTAGGATCACCAGAAGACTACCAATCATAAAAACTAGACCAACTAAGTAGTGAGCATCCCTTGAGTTTGTCATAACAAAAAACATTATAGAAAGTGATATGGAAAAATTACTAAGTATCATGGGAATATAGAGAACCATCCTTGTAATACAAAGTGGTTTGGAGTTTTTAAATGACCTAAACATTTATTTATAAGGCCTTTGTAATTTTTGAAGATAAATATTACCATTATTTTATCCTAATATCTATTGGAGTTCATAAAAATGTGACCGTTTATTTTTTATATAAAACATTTATAATGCCATTAAGTATTTCAAATATTTTAAAATGATTTAAATATTTTAAAGTTATATATTTTATTAAATGATGACATGTTTTTAATTTAAGTTGTATTTTATATTTGGATTTGGAAATTATAATGTTTTAAAACTCAAAATGAATAAAAACTTATGAAAACAATAACATTTAGAATTTTTTTAACTATAAGAAATAATGGTTTTTTATAAAAGGAAATTAATATATATATTCTATTTTTATTAACTATTTAATATTTTTTCGATTAAAATTTGGTGAGTACCCCATGTAACTGAGGAAATAATTGATGTCTAATCCCTCAAGTCCAGTGGGCATCTCACAAAGGAAAGCTGCGTGTAAGACCTGTGTACAGGGCCTAGTAAGGCGCGAGCAGAGTGTGAGCCAGATCGCGCACCAGCACGGGTGAGGGTGGGCCAAGGCCCGCGGATGGGGGTCCCATGTAAAAGGACCCCACTGTGTGTGTTTGTGTCATCGAAATAAAGGTAGTGGCATAGAGTCTTATAATCCAGTCTCGAAACCCTCTTGGTTTTGATGTGGGATGCATATTTTTTTGCGAAATGAAATCCAGGCCATCTAATCTCGTGGAACAAGATATTAGTCATCTATGCTGTTCCCGATCAAACCACCACCACAAAATCTTATTTCTATAGATTTCCTAAAACATCCGATCCATATGCATTATATCTCGACCGTTCAACCTTTTTAAAAACCGTGGATCCACCGCAACTCTTATATCAAAGCTACGTTCTAATATTGTCTGTTCATTTCTTTTTTAAAACGAGGAGAGCCACTGTAGTCTTCTGATCGGACTGAGATGATCATATCCATTCAACCCTTTTACCTTCTTCATATTCATCCTCGCGCCACACTAGTCAACGTCGCACCCTTTTACCATGCTCCTCCTTAACCCGTAGGTCCTCTTATCACTCTCCATGGACCAGTTTTCTAGTTTCATTTTTCCACAAGTCTACATGGGAACATTTGTTTAATGAAAACCCCATTAGATTCCCATGTAAGTCTTCCATAAAATATGTATATTATCAAATGAACAATTTATTTAAGATTTAATTTGATTATGGTTTTTTTGGGTCTAAAATAGTTAGATTCATATTTCTTAAATTAGATTTTATGTTTGGTCCATAGGATGTAAGATATACATATTTTTTGTCTATATTAACCGTTATTTCACAAAAAACCCTAACTGTTTTATTCTCCCCAACCTTCCATCATCATCTTGTTAGCTCAACCTCACCCTTGAAGTCAAGTAAGGGTTTATTTATCTTCCTTTTTTATTTGAAAAACCTATATATACACTTATGTGTATATAGAACTTTTCACAGCTTCCAATCCTAATTTGTTTCAGATTTTTCTAAATGTTGATTATCAGTATTTACTTGATGATTATGATGTGTATAACACTTTAAAATGTTTTCTAAGTGATGTTTTTTGGAATTTTCTAAACTCATATATTTATATTTGTATATACGGTTTTGTATAAATGGTACACTCAACCTATTTTAAGGATGAACAATTATATTAAAAAGGTTGTTTCTATACACACATATTTTACATAAGGATTATTTTTATTCTCTATTTATTTATGAAAAACAAATATATATATATATATGTATATATATATATACATATGTACAATTTCAGAAATATATGTCAATCTTGTTTTCATTTTAATAAGTTTTAATGGTATTACCTTCTCTATTATTTTATGTTTTTAAAGTTGTACAATTGATTAGATAAAAAATAAAATTTATGGTTGGGGAATAAATATATATGTATAAACATAGTTATACTCACCTTTTTTACATGTTTTACATCTGTAAGTTAATCCATGGATTTAATGTTTTCTATTACTTTGTATGTGTGATCAAGAATAATAATTTATAATGGAAAACAATAACAAAACCTTGTTTTGTTATTGTGTCCCCAAAATTCTAAAAGGGATCATTACCTTGTTTTCACTACATGCACACATTCCAATTTATAATTTTAGGATAAAAGGTTGGAATTATATCTTGTTTAATATATATATATACATGTATAAACACATATAGTGAAGTGTGTTTAATTATTTTCGTATGCATCAATATCTCATAGAAAATGAATGTTTTACATTTATAAATATCATATTTCAATTCATGATAAATCTTCCACAATGAATACTATTAATCATTAAAGTTTATGATTTAATTTGATTGACACTCCAATTTATCTGTGTATGGTTTAAACATGAATTATAAGCATCTTAAATTCAAGAACATGTTTTTTAGTATATAAAATGTTTACTTTCATGAAACAAAGGTTTTGAATTTAAGAGTTAATATTTTATTTGACCAACCCAAGAAATCTATTATTTTATGTGCACCGGTTATCATCACATGTGAAAAATCATGTCTATTTTCCAATGCATGTCATTGATAAATTTTATATATCCAAATCCTAAAGTATAACTAACAAACCATGTAATTTTTAGATTGAGGTTTTCATTTATTACATGATTTACTTTATTTATGAATATGGACAGTTATTGCAAAAAATGAGATTTATCTCATATGATAACCTAGAATTTAATTATTCAAAGTGGTATGGGATTCTTTGAATAAGAGACATTTAATTATTCAAAGTGGTATGGGACACTTTCAATAAGAGACATTTAATTATTGAAAGTGGTATGAGAAACTTTGGATATAAGATATACTAGACATATGAGGAATATATAGGACTTGTTATGTGATGGGTGAGGCCTGCTATAGCCTCTCGATACACCAATAGGTCTCATGAGACAAAATAGGCCATGGAATGGGGCCTTAACATAATGATTATGTATCGTCTTGGCATAAGGCCTTGAAAGAATGTTTATGATTGTCCTGTATTATGAATTCCATCATTATGTGATTAGTATTTAACCGACCATGTGATTACTCGACTAGTATAATATCCTTGGTTAAGAATCCTTTATTATGATTATGGTAATAAATGCACATGGAATAATGATATAAGTACTTAGAAAATCATTTATAAAAAAAGTTTAACATCTATTTTCAAAACATTAATAAAAAAGTTAGAAATTCACCTATCATTTCATTAATTGAATTTTATACGATAAGTTATTTATGATATTGTTTCTTGTTCAATTATAATAAAGTGTTATTTCATGTGCTAATTTGTACCTACATCCTTGCATTCCACCCTTAATTTAGTTATAACAAATCCTGACTTATATCCAGCATTCCATGAATATTTGTACAAGTCTGCACATTTTGAAATGTGTTTTATTTGTAGCCTTTAAATAAATATATAAATTCTTGTAGATTATATTTCCTTAAAAATTATTTTTAGTGACCCTTAAAAAATAATGGTGACATGCTATGGGAAATGTGGTAATTTTTATAAAATGATTTATGTATAATTATTTTAAATGTATGTTTTTATTAAAAAGGATTTATTAATCATTTCTTAATGGTTTTGTTTTAAAACCCCTTACTGGGCATTCTTGTGCTCACTCTATATATTTAAATTATTTTTATAGGTTTAGTGGAAGTTTCATAATGAATTTATAATGTGGAAGTGTTGCTATGATGATAGCTTGATTAATGTTTACTACACTTTATACTTCTATACCTGAATGTAATATTGGATTCAAATTCTCTAGATCCTAGGATAGTAAAATATCCTCTGTTTCATGTGATTCTCTGTATTTATTCACATTTATTCTATAAAAAACTACAAAAAATTTTTATGGGCCGAGTTTGGTTGATTGGGCATGGGTTCTTATAGTTGGTATCAAAGGAACAGTCTAGAAAATTCTTGAAAATTACAACCAAACTAAAAGAAATTAGCCATGCTTTTCTGAGAAGAACCTTTCTTAAAATTTTCATATGGATGGTGAGAGAACACCAACAAATCTTTTGTCTCTTCCTACTGAAGCACTAAAGACCATAATTTTCAAATCATGTATAGGTGAATTTGATCCCTTTGGAAACCTTAATTTATCCAGAAAACATCACATATCTAACACTCATAGTATAATTCACCTCCATCGAGGATTAGGATTTGTTTATATCCTCATGGTGCATGATCAAATCCCATTCTATGCACATTGAGGAAAGTAATTTGAGGGACTATTTAACTATTTCACCCAAGCTGATAGATTTCTATCCCTGGGGGATTTACAAGAGTCTTCAAGGGAGGGTGACCTCCTCACAACATATTTATGTAAAATATTATTTGACGGTTTATATGGTTGAGTTAGAGACTTTGAATTTCTAGAGGTTGATCCTTTTTGTTAATTTTACAGACATCAATTCCATGCTAATGTCTCCCAAATTTACACCCCTCATTCTACTCTCTCAAGATACTATATCTGTGCACATGAGTTTGATCTAAGTTTCTCATGCTGCATCTAGACCAGAGAAATTGAGGAATTTGAAACTGTACTGGAAATTCATGTAATGGGAAGGAACTGGGATAATCACCAACACAGTTGGAACTAGTGAAATTATAAATTAATTGTTTTCCCATTTTTTTGTTAATTAATAATATTTAAGATGGTAATGTAGGGACATCGAGGTGGATGTCAGAAGGTCAATGCCCATAAGACTTCGAGAGTACGATCAAATTGCAAGGATGCAATTATTTTGAGGGGGGAATAATGTGACGCCCTGAACTCATAATGTATCTTTGGAATAGAAGAATTTTTATTAATATGAATTATTATTTTTGGTGCAAGTAATGAAATTCAAATCAAATGAATTAAAAACATAAGGAATGATAATAGAAATTTGTATTCATTAAATCACTAAAACTTTACATTGAAATAAGTCAATAAGACCATAACTATCCTAAAATACCCATTACAAGACCTATTAGGATCACTGGAAGACCACCAAGCATAAAAACTAGACCAATTAAGTAGTGAACATCCCTCGAGTCTATCATAATGAAAAAAATTATGTAAAGTTCTATGGAAAAGTAATTATCGTCAAGATAATGTAGAGCACCATCCTTGTAAGACAAAATGGTTTGAAGTTAATAAATACCCTAAACATTTGTTTATAAGGTATTTGTAACCGTTGAAGATAAATATGACCGTTATTTTCTCTTAATAGCTGGTGGAGTTCAGAAACATGCGACTATTTGTTTTTTATATAAAACCTTTATAATGCCATTTAGTATTTAAAATGTTTTAAAATGATTAAAATATTTTAAATTTATATCTTTGGTTAAATTATGACATGGTTTTAATTGAAGTTGTATTTTATATTTGGATTTTAGAATTATAATTTTTTAAAACAAAAAATGAATACAAACTTATGAAAAGAATGAAATTTTCAATTTTTTAACTATGAGAAAGAATGGTTTTATATAAAAGGAAATTAATATATATGTTCTATTTTTAATATCTATTTAATTATTTTTTGATAAAAATTTGGTGAGTACCCCATATAACTAAGGATAGCATTGAAGGTCGAGCCCTTAAGACTAGTGGTAATCTCACAAAGGAAAGATGCGCACAAGACCCATGTATAGGGCCTGGTTAGATGCAAGCAGAGTGTGATCTAGGTCGTGCATCGGTGCGAGTGAGGGTGGGCCAAGGATTGCGGATGGAGGTCCCATGTATAATGACCCTACTGTGTGTGTTTGTGTCATGGAAATGAAGGAAATGATATTGAGACTTATAAGGTGGTCCCAAAAACCTCCAAGTTTTGATGTGGGTTGCATATTTTTCCATATAACGCAATCTAGGCCGTCCAATATTTCCACATGAGATCTCATCTATCTACACCGGTTCCCAATCAACCCCCCACCGTTGCATATTATTACCATATATTTCCTAAACCATTTGATCTGAACACATTAGATCTCGACTGTTCAACCTTTTTAAAAACCAAGGATCCACCGCGGCTGTCCAATCAAATCTACGATCTAATATCGTCCGTTCATCTCTTTTAAAAATGATTAGATCCACCATAGTCATACAATCAGGCTGAGATGATTACAACTATCCAACCTTTTTCCCTTCTTATTCTTCTTCCTCACTCCACACCAGTTGATGTCACACCCTCCTCTACTGCTCCTTCTTAACCTGTGAGTCGTCTTATAACTCTCCACTGCCCATTTGTCTAGATTTGTTTTTAAAAAAAGTCTACATGGGAGCATTAGTTTAATACAAACCCCATTATATTCCCAGGTATGTTTTCCATAAAATAAATATATTATCAAACAACCAATTTATTTATTATTTTCTTTGATTATGGTTTTTATTCTTGTCTAAAATAGTTAGATTCAAGTTTCTTAAATTAGATTTTATGTTTGGGCTATAGGATATAAAATATACATATTTTTAGTTTATATTAACCCATATTACACACACAACCCTACCCATTTTCTTCCCCCCAACCTTCCATCATCATCTTCTCATCTCAACCTCACCCTTGAAGTCAAGTATGTTTTTATTTCGCTTCGTTGTTGATATGAAGAACCCATATATACACTTATGTGTATATACGAATTTTCACAACTTCCTATCCTAATCTATTTTTGTTTTTTCTACATGTTTATTACCAGTATTTACTTGATGATTATGATGCGTATAACACTTGAAAAGATTTTCTAAGTGATGTTTTTGAAATTTTATAAACTCATATATTTATATTTGTATATACGGTTTTGTATAAATGGAACACTCAACCTATTTTAAGGATGGACAATTATTTTAAAAAGGGTGTCTCCCTACCCACATATTTTATATAAGGATTCTTTTTATTCTCAATTTATTTATGAAAATCCAATATATATATATATGTATATATACATATGTACCATTTCATAAATATATTTCAATCTTGTTTTCATTTAAAGAAGTTTTAATGGTATTAACTTTGCTATGATTTTATGTTTTGAATGTTGTAAAATTTATTAGATCAAAAATAAACTTTATGTTTTGGGAATAAATATATATGTATAAACATATTTATACTCTCCTTTTTACATGTTTTTCATTTTTAAGTCAATCCATGGATTTAATGTTTTCGATCACTTTGTATGTGTGATCATGAATACTAATTTATAATGGAAAACTATAATAAAAAAGTTTTTTTGTTATTGTGTGCCCAAAATTTTAAAAGGGATCATTACCTTGTTATCACTACATGCATACATCCCAATTTATAATTTTAGTATAAAAAGTTGAAATTATCTTTTGTTTAAAACATATATATACATGCATAAAAACACATAAAGAAGTGTGTTTAATTATTTTCTTATGCATCAATATCTCAAATGAAATGAATGTTTTGCATTTATATTTATTATATTTCAATTCATGATGAATCTTCCACAATGAAAACTATTAATAATTAATTTTTATGATTTAATTTGATTGAAACTACCATTTATCAGTTTATGGTTTAAACATGAATGATAAGTATATTAAATTCAAGAACATGTTTTTTAGTAAATAAAATGTTTACTTTCATGAAACAAGGGTTTTTGAATTTAAGAGTTAATATTTTACATGACATACCTAAGTAATATATTATTTTATGTGCACCAGTTATCATCACATGTGAAAAACCGTGTATGTTTGTCCATGATTGTCATTGATAAATTTGATATAGACATAGCCTAAAGTATTACCGACAAACCATACAATTTTTGGATTAAGGTTTTCATTTATTGCATGATTCACTTTATTTATGAATATATAAATTTATTAAAAAATGAGATTTATCTATTATGATAACTTAGATTTTAATTATTCAAAGTTGTATGAGACACTTTGAATAAGTGACAATTAATTATTCAAAGTTGTATGGTACACTTTGAATAAGATAAATTTAATTATTCAAAGTGGTATGAGACACTTTGAATATGATAAATTTAATTATTCAAAGTGGTATGAGACACTTTGGATATACGACATACTAGACATATAAGGAATTTATAGGACTTTTTATGTGATGGGTGAGGCCCGCTATAGAATCTCGATGCATCGGTAGGTCTCATAAGACAAACTAAGTCATGGAAGAAGGCCTTGATAGGATGATTATGTATGGTCTTGGAATGAGGCCTTGACAGAATGTTTATGATTGTCCTACATTATGCATTCCCTCATTATGTGATTAGTATTTTACCAACCCTGTGATTATTTGACTAGTAGAATATTCTTGGTTAAGAATCTGTTATTATTATTATGGTAATAAATTCACATGGCATAATTATGTAAGTACTTATCAAATCATTTATAAAGGAAGTTTGGTATCTATTTTTAAAACATTAATAAAAAAGTTAGAAATTCACTTGTCATTTCATGAATTTCATTTTATGTGATAAGTGATTTATTATATTGTTTCTTGAGAAATTATAAGAAAGTATTATTTCATGTGATAATTTGTACCTGTGCCCTTTCATTCCACCCTTAATTTAGTTTGAACAACTCCAGACTTATATGCACCATTCTATGTATTTTTGTACAAATTTTCACACTTTGAAATGTGTTTTATTTGTAGACTTTCAATAAATATACAAATTTTTTTATGAGATTTCCCTAAAAATGATTTCAGTAACCCTTGAAAAATGATGGTGACGTGCTATAGGAAATGTGGTGTTTTTTTAGAAAATGATTAATGTATAATTATTTTAATGGGATGTTTTTATTAAAAAGGATTTATTAATTATTTATTAATGATTTTATTTTAAAACCCCTTACTGGGCATTCTTCTTCTCACCCTATATATTTAAATTATTTTTACAGGTTTAGTGGAAGTTACATAATTAATTTCTAATGTGGAAGTGTTTCTATGATGATACCTTTCATAATGTTTACTACACTTTTCACTTCTGTACCCGAATGTAATATTGGATTCTAATTATCTAGAACCTGGGTGGGTAAATGATCCTTTGTTTCATGTGATGTTGTTTATTTATTCACGTTTATTCTATAAAAAAAATTACATAGCATTTTTAAGGGCCGAGTCTGGTTTCTCAGGCTTGGGTTCTTATAGTAGAGGTTCAAGGATCCTTGACACTAGAGTAATCAAGTGACAGAGTATTCCATTTATAGTATAGAGGGTTCCTATAATTCTATAAAATAGTGGGTGCCATTTAATGATTTAATTAATTAATCCGTAATGTCTAAACCGGTAATCAGGATAAAATAATAATCTTCTAGATTTTTTATTTTCATAGAAAATAGAAAGTAATACCATAAGAAAGACTTTGATAAATATTGCAGAAATCTAATTTCCAAAACCACACAAATTTTAAGTGTAGTACAGGCGCTTGTGCACAATACTACTGTATCGTAAATTCAAGGTGCTAGTGTCCCAATACCTGTTAAGACACCTCAAGAAGAGAGGGTGTAATATTTCTTACATGAGACATATATATGAATCATATGATGGTTATTTAATTATTCTATCATCAACATTTGATGTTTTTTGTTGTTACAACATTGGGATATTAATTATATAACATGTAGTCTCATCTTCGAGAAGTTTATGAGGAGAAAGTGAAACAAGATTTGAATGGGTGATAAATTACATTATCTTTTGGTAAATATGAAACGTTGATCATAATATTTCAAGAAATCCCATTCATACACCCAATAAATTCAGTTTCTTTTTAGGTTACATAAATAATCATGATGGAGTAAATGTACATTACAATTTAGGCAAGGATCTCCAAGAAAATAAGAAAATTAAAAAGTACTATCTTTAATTCTTATGGAGAACAAGTTGAAGGGCAAGGAGAAAATGAAAATGGAAAGTCTAAGACCAAATTCAAATTCATAATGTATTTCAATGAAGATTTTGGTTATTAAATAGTAGGTTATTTTCAAAGCATAATATGAAATAAATTTATGGAAGTTTAAAGACAAGGAACTGAATTAAGTAAGAAAGTACCTACTTCTTCTTCAGTGCATATTCATCAGATATAAGTATTGTTTATGACATGATTATTGGGTATTTAATACAATATAAAAATAAAATATGTGTATTTAAATACAGAAACCAATTAAGTATAGAAACATTACAAGAAGTTAGGTACATTCTCAAAGTGGATGAGAAAGGGTGATTCCTATGTTAGCGGTGAAAAGTACATGACCTCTAATATCCAAGTAAATGATTTTAGTTTAAAAAGTTATTGAATATAACCAAAATATTATCTCATGTTTCCATTTTACATAAGGATAAATTATTCTAGTTTTAGGAATAAATGTAGTTTATGGTGTATCACACTTAACAAATAGTTCAATGATACTTGAATAATATACAATACATGATGAATATAAAATATAAGACTTACATACCTAGTTGTGGAAAGATAATTCTTTTTCAAGTAAAACTAAAAGTGGACATCCAGGATATACCTAATTTGGTATTAGGACTCAGTACAGTTAAATATCTTTGGTATTATTGACATATTTAGTTTGGACCAAGAAACCTTTAGAAATAAAGGTATGTCAAAAAGCTTCTGGAATTAGTTCAGTAAGAGAGTGTGAACTATTCCAAGGGTAAGCTAGTGGTATATATATATACTTCATAAGATTCTTTTAAGTAACTAAGGAATGTAAAATTAAAGTATATGCATGTTCAGAATGAATAAGATGCTTTGTGTCATCATGTTGAATTATATTTTGACCAAGTATTCATCAATCAATATAATGTAGCATGGAGTATTTTCTTAAGGCACATTACCTTATCTACATCATGACATTGATGTTATAAGGATTATTGATGATAAGGATTACTTGTTAACATTTATAAACAAAATATAGCATGGCGTAATTCCAAAATTCACATTTTATACATTAGAGTCATGATCTAAGTAGTATTAATGTTGCAAGTTATAGAAACTTCCATTATATTTCAAGATGTTATTTAAAAATTATGGTGAAATACCATAACCATATTCCAACTAACATGAAAAATGGATATAATATAAGTCATAATATGATGGAAGTCCATAATTCCATAAGAATATATGTTTCAATGCAAGGTGTTTGTTATGATATAAAAAAACTTGCATCATGAAAAACACAAAGTGAATATAAAGTAATCATCCTAACAGTTTCTTAGGATATTACATAAATCCCAAAGATAGAATAGTGGCAGTCAAGTGATAGACTACATTTCTATATAATTGTGCGCATATCTTTTAGAGATAGTGGGAGAAATATTTACTTGGGTTTAGTCAATACCATATTTTCACATGTAGTTGTAATAGGAACTAGTTCCATGAGTACATGTGGAAGAGGAATGTTCTAGTGACAGATACTGTGTAGGAAGATTAAAACCATAGTGTTGGTTTTATATTCACTGTGGTCGATGATACGTTATTTAGAGAGAATAATAATTCCTACAAGTAAGAATTATATAGAAAAAAACTAAGATTGATAAATTCAATTAAAAATCAATAATGGATTCTATGTATCAAAGTGAAAAGGGATTATTAAATTGAATAATGTGGTGGGTATTCAAGGGAAATGATATATGGATGGTATAAGCATGGTACTAAAAAGGGTTTATTGGTTATACCAAGTCATTATTCCCAAATCTATTAGAATTTACTTGTAATATCTTACTACTAAGATCATTTAATTGGCCATAGTATATTAAAATCAATTTTTATGGAAGGTGTATATATGACAAAAACATAAATGGATGATGACACTATTGGATTCCAATAAGGGTTGCAAGTTACTAAAATCCAGTTCATGATTAAAGTAAGCAATAAGATCTTAGAAAATTCATTTGGAATGAATCTTTTCCCATGTTTCCATAAGAGGTTAGTGGGAGAGCCATTATTTTACATGTAAAATATTTTTTAAAACATATGTAAAACATATATTGGTCTTATAGTTTGTCAAGACCATGATGAAAGTAATTCTCTAATGATTGACTTAAAGTAGCAACCTAAGTTCATGGGAACATGATCTATTGAGGTAGGTCTAACAGTTTTATGGACCTAGTCAATCATACATACATTGAAAATATATTGAAAAATAAAAGTTGAAACAATTCAAGAGATGAATTATTGCTAGTGTCACATGGTATAAGTCCCTCTAAGTAAACATGCAATGGCATATGAGGAGATTACGTGGTGACTTGAGTTCCACGCACTTCAGCAATGGGCCAATCATGTATTCCATGATATGTATATGAAATGATATTTCCAATATATAATTTATAGTAGTAAAATATTAGTTATATCCAGGAGTACTACAAGTGAGGCACTTATAACTATCTTATTATAATTTAGAAAGTATAAAAGATTTTCCCCTAGTAAGTGGATAGAAATTGATACTAGTTTTGGTGGGACCCAGACTCATTTTACTCTGAATAAATTTTATATAGTATCGCCGTTAGGGTATGGTGTTGAGAGAGACAAGATCATATAATCCAGTGGTAGCCATACCTAGAAAACTGAGCACATTGTAGCTTTTGAGAGATCTAAGAAGTAGTTATTAAATTCAAATGATTTGTTCCAATTTTTGGAATCTCACCTACCAAGTAAAGTTTGATCATCATGATTATTCTTTAACTAGTACTAGATAATATTTCAAGTTATGAAAATGGAAAAAGGGATATACTCATAGTTTCTATATCACGAGAAGTTTTACTCAAGGAGGTGATGCCACATATAATATAACATCCATGTAGTAGAAATGTGGAAGACCCAAAAACTATAGTTGTTACTTAGCATAAACATTATCTTAATCATGGGAGAACTAAAAAGTTTGGTTAACAAGTTGGATCTAGTGAAAGTGGGAGTGTTGTAATAGTGGGTGCCCGATACCCAACTTAAACAGTACTTTAGATTATCATATCATGTATATAGTTAGATATACATGATGTATTCTAACCATTATAGTGTAGATATTTGTGCTTCCACTATTTAACGGTAATTTCTATAGATTAATTATCATATAAAAAGGTTATAGAAAACCCCAAGATATAATTAGAACCTTGTTATAATGTGATATTAATCTTAAAAAAGGTCCTATGGTCTAGATATGTTGTATTGACTGAACATAGTATATGTTTCACTATCAAGTTTCAGGGGATCATAAGCATTGAGACTTCTTCTCATGAAGTTCTCACTTAGTGATCTCTAGTAGTGAGATCACGAGGAAAAACACACCAATTAGAACACCACATGTTTTGGGTGTCATTAGTTGTTCCTATCTACAAACATGTTTATTGGTGTCTGGAATTGAGATTATTATAATTGTTCTCTATTTCATCCTATACTTTTATCCAAGGTAAAAACCATGATAATGATATCGTGGTGAGGTAGCTTATGATGGGTGCGTCATTGGTAGTATGAAATTTGTTGAATGTTCAGGAAAGTATTTGTCACTTACAAGTTATGGATGTTATATATCTTAAGATTGGTTGATTAGGTTGGTGATACCTTCATAAGTCTTTGGACAAAGTAGTCAAAAGGTAAATCTATCCGGTTAGATCAAAAAATAATAAATCAAGAAAAGAGCGATGACACATGTGTGCATCCTGTTTTATGAGATATTTAAAGACAATGTGATTATAGTTCACAGTACATATTCGTAGGTTGGTTGTCATTTCTATGACAATTCTTATCTTTATAAGGTCCTTGATGGGTTTCTAGACTCCACTCATGGTCTATGGATTTTATTTACTACTATTGAGATAAGGGAGTAGAGGGTCACACACAATAGCATATTCCAGAATCTTCCTTATTCAGTTGAATAGGTATATTGGACATGGTGGGACCCACCATGGGTTATGAGTGTTGTCCAACTTATAAATCACTGATAAATAAATAAATTCATATTATTCAAGTAATGAATAATTAGTATTGAATTTATTTATAAAATTTATTTCAAGTTAAGTAAATACGAGAAATAATATTAATCGAATGAATATTATTTTAATATTCCAGGTTCATTTAATATTAAGAAGGAATTATGAGTCGACATAAATCACTTTTCTTTATCACATAATATTATATATATATATATATATTATAGTAATGTGATAAAATAATAAATAATATTGATGAAGTTTAGTTCATCATAATTATTTATTTAGTGGACATTAAATAAATGGGGGCCGGGGAACCCTATAGGGTATTTAGAACCTCCAATATAAATAGAGAGAGAAGATCTCACACCATAAACTATTCATTAATTATTTAATGATAGCCTCTCTCTTCTCCCACTTTCTAGAGAGATACTCTCTCTCCCAAATGATGATCTAAGAACGCCTTTAAGCATCAAAGGCATAGGATCGTGGTGATCTTTGGGACATTGAAGACATCATCAGATCACCATGATAGCACCCATAATTTGATGATCGGTTCTCCCCTATATTTTTGAAGTGTGTGTAGATGATTTAGAGGGATATTTATATATATCCTTCAAATAATGATCATCAGTGATGAGTTACAATCAAACGCGACTTCAGATCTGAACAAGTATGTTTTCAGTTTTAATTTATTTTCTCTTTTAATTTACACAAGATCCTCAGACCATACCAGGGATCAGATCGTTGGATATGACAAGTCTCTTCATCCTAATGATGAAATTTTTTAAAATCCTATGTCCACCGGCTTCCACTGAGCACATCTGTAACTTCATTTCCTACTGCCATGTATGAATTATTTTCTTTTGTAGAGATATGACATTACATCATCATCATGTTTTATATGATACTATTTACAAATATTTGTGGCTATTTATTATTACATATATGTTTTGATAATTTCCAATTCTAGTATTATTCAATATTATGCTTCCATTATTTGATTTTATTTTATCTTTTGTATATATATCAGCTTTTATCTACTCTAACATGAGGAAATAGTCTCTATATGGACACAACCCAGCCCCTCGCTGTTATTTGGCTACCTCCAGCATATGGGGAGGCGTGTATAAGGCCATGTGGACTACTGGGTTTGGGGAACCTTTGAGTGGAACTCGGGGTCAGGATGTCATAAAATAGGTGTAAACAAGCTAAACTAGCACATAAATAATACCCAAACAAAGATATTTACATAAGGTTCCAAACAAGACTTATATTTACACATAGAAACACTATGATTTGTAAATCCATTTTTTAAAACCATGTTTAAAAGAAGTTAAATTATGAAAACTCAAAAACCACAACAAATAATAAATATTTCAAATATATTAAAGGCTTCATCTAATAAGAACAAACCAAAAAGGAATCACACCCCCTTTTTAAAACATGGGAATAATTTTCTAAAACCACACACCATTTTGTATAATCAAGGGGAAACTGTTTTATAAATAAGGAAACTTTTTCAAAACATTGGAACACATCTTAAAATAAGGAACCCATTTTTATAAAAGAACACTCCACTTTAGAAATCCAATTTGGTTAAAAAAACTATGAACCAAACATTTTTCTCATTGAAATCCTCGAATTTAATTTTATCAAACACCTTAAATGCATAAAACACCTTTGATCCAACGTTCCATTGAAAGAAGCATTTAACCAAATTTTTGCAAAGGAAAAATCAACATAACTTAAGAAACCTTTGATAAAACAAAAATTGATAGCATATACATCATTAATTTGGTTCAATAAAACTTTTAAAACATTAATAAATCAAGGAAACCTTTAATAAAAGAAAATGTAATTGAAACACCTACCTCAAGTGGTGGAATCATGCCGACCTTGACAAAAACCACTAGAATAAGACTTAAGAGATGGATCAAAACCTCTATAATCAGAAAGACCCAATTTAAAACAACCCCAAACATAATAATAGACCCACATGGCCATTAGTGTTAGAGAAAAAGAGGGGAAAAGGGAAGAAACTAAGAGAATAAGATAGGATAAGCCCCCACCTTCCAATATGAGAAAAGAGACACTAAGGATCCACTCTAAATCCACCTTATAGGATCTTAAAATAGATAAGGATGGTAGGGAGAGTCACCTATCTTTGGGGAGTTCAAGTGGGGTGCCTTATGAGAGAATCCACAAATAAAAATAATCCAAAACAACAAAACACCCAAACTTGAGAAGGCCAAAAGTTTTTCTTGCATAGTTTTCCAAAATATACACAAAACTTGTTTACACCACAAACATAGAACCTCATAGGTCACAAAATTTTCTCAAAAAATTTAACAAACTATTAATAGACCATGAAGTTGTCTCTTCCCAAAAATTTATATGGAACACAATTTCCCCTACACAATTTCATAAATCGTGCGCCTAATTATACAACCATATAAAATCTTAAAAACTTCAAAAAATTTAACCCCAGGACATCTAAAATCTAAAGGATAAATAAAACATATGAAAAAAAGAAAAAAAATGAAATTTCGAAGTGTAAAACACTATATACAAATAGAATCATCTCATCAAAGCATCTAGAAACCATTGAGTCAAGGTATAGATAGACCATAGCCTCTTTGGACTGGACCACTAAGACTTTGGGGAACCACTAGTAATGGAATATAAATCATATATGAATGATGGAAGACTTTGATTTCATGCTAATAAACTATAATATGAAATAGGGAGGCCGAAAGAAGCCGATTCACAAAAACCATAACCACGAAATAAGAATAGAGATTACAATTGGGGAGTGAAATAAATAAATAAGGGGAAGAATAAATATCTATCCAATAAAATAAAGGGAATTAAAGAGAGTCAAAGTGAGTCTTCATGATCCCAGAAAACCCTATAAATGTCACATGTAAAAAGAATAAAGTGTTTCTAGGTGAAAATAGGTATAATCTTTAGGAACTAGGGTGGAGATTTAAGAGAGAGAACTATGCTCGGGGATAATGGATACATAATCAAATATATATGAAAAACATTAAATACAAAAAAATAAATATGAAATTTAATTTGTGATAGATTTGAAATCATATTTTCACATGTCACATTGCTTATATATTTTATTCCATTCAATTATTTACACCATTTGAATTTACTAGTGCTAATTTGATCATAATATTTCATATTTAAGTGATTAAAGATTCTCTTTAAATAATTATATTGCAAAATATTTTTTTATATATAAATTTTCATCTCAACAATATTATTTATTGATCTAAATTTATTGATATAAAATTTTCTATTCAATCCAATCTTTAACTCTTAAATTAAATATTTTTCAGAGTTTGTGCTTAACATGATATATTTTAGAGTTTGTGTCATAAAACTAGTCATGTAACATTATCTCATCAAAATAATTATATCATATAAATTTTAGAGTTATGTCATAAATATATCCATTAAATCCATTTTTAATAGTACAAGAGATTGAATATTGATTGAAAGGTCCATATTAAGATCACTTAATAACAAAAATGATTGGATTGATATCTTGAAATGTCTTGTATTAACAAATTCTAGTTATAATAATCTATTTTCATTAAGACATGTGATTTATCATTTTGAAAATCAATTATAATATGATCCATATTCAAAGGCCATGTTACTTTCTTGGAGGATTTTAAATAACATTATTTTGAAAAACATTAAATTTATTTATAATGCCTTAAAAATGGATTCTTGATTATGTGTTATAATTTATTGTTTATATTTTTTATTTTCCACCCAATTCACTATTTTTATACTTAATTATTATCTCTTAACTAGAATTTTTTTATTTTATCTCTAATATTTTAGGTTGAGTCCCATTTTTTAGAGATTACTTTTTCACTAAAGTATTTGGGTATTTTCTTGACCCTAAATGTTTTTTATATAAAATATTATTAATATATTTACACAAATATTGAATTGTATAATATCATCTCTTCTATTTATAATTAATAATTTCATGTTTATAAATTATAATCACATAAGTCACATATCCAAATCTATCCATATCCACACATCATATTCCATCCACAACCATATCGATTTTCTTCATAAGGAGAGAGAGAGAGAGAGAGGAGAGGGAAATTTGAAAATTATCCAATAATTTCTCTCTGTCTCTATATTCTAGGTGAAGGTCACACAAAAAATAATGAATGATAACATCCACCATTTATTAGATAATGTTAAAATAATAGAATCATAACCCCCATGAATAATTTCTTATCATCATTATCAAATACGTACCCACAACATCCGGTGTATCAATTATTTCACACACATTATTAATAACTTTTCCTATTAATGAGTATGAATGGGTATCAATTATAAACCAAAATATTTATACTAATAAAATCCATATATCAATTATTCAAAATGGATATCAAACATAAAACCCAATAAAATATCACACTACCCTTTGCCTAGACTATCCACAACATAGGTCTTAATGAGAAATAAATAAATATAATCATAAAAATTCTTATATAATGAACACCACCATGACATATGTTTATCACTTATTTAAAAAGTTTTGTAGCGTAATTTAAAAAATAAATCCATCAATAAAAATTATTTATTCAAATCAATTGGTAGTAAACACCTTTCAGTATAACATATCACATCATTCATTAGAGATGTTTTAAAGGATTTTAGAGATTTTTAATATGAAAAAATAGAATATATCAGGACCTTTAATACCCTATCAATCTCCCATAAAAATAAGTGAATAAATATAAAAGGTGAAAATAACTATACAAAACCCATGTCATTTGGGAAAGATATAAAAATATTGGGATGAAGATAACATCAATAAAAATATCTATAATGTAACCCATGAAATTTAACATAACACCCAAACATTATAAGTTAACAATTACTAAATAATCATGTCTAAAGAAAGGATCCAATATGTTTAATACCACAATTCCATTAATTCAAGACCAAATTATTTAAGTCACTTAAAAATAAAACATGTTAGATTAAACATTATACTATAGGCATGACACCATGAAAAACTTGATTTGCACCATGTTGATCCATTTGATTCGATCATAATTCCCATCACATAAAAAACAATAAACTCTTTTATTAAACCATTTCCATTGAATAAATAATGTGATCATTTTATTATTTATGAAAAACAAAGAATAATGCACATTAACCATAATTCAAATTTTCAGCATCATATTCATCACACTGAAAGATTATAATGATTTAGCTATTAATTATTTAAAAAAACCATTATTTAATAAAATATATTAAAAATAATAAATATTTAGAGTAATTTACCACAATCTACTTGACTATCAACCATTATTAATTGATTATTATTTAATTAACTTATTTTCCAAAAAATAAATAGCTCAAAATAATTCATTATCATGAATCACCCCTACTAGAACCCAGCTTGGGCCTGTAGTTAATTCATGTGTAACACCCAAAGTCTACCAATAGTAGTCCAAAAGTTGGAAACTATCATCAAGATTATAAAACACACTTATTATAGGAATTAACATCATAAAACATGGAATGATATAAAAAATATTAATCTATTAATTAAGATAATATAATCTAATTCCATAATCAAAAAAATATGACTGTATTCCATACATAAATAGATGAAAATACAAAAAGGAAAATAGCTCTTAAGGAAACAACTCCAACACTAGTAAACCACCATATTTATAGTCAGTGATGTGAAAACTAATCACTAAATATATCATGTGAATATGTTAAAATTTTATACAGAATATAGGGTTGATCATAATAATAGATTGATTAGGTTCCTCCTTAGAAACTATCATGCCAATATGGGAGAATAATAATAAATCCTCTATGAATAAGTAAAGAAACCAACTCTTTACATACCCTAAAGTCAACTAAAAATCCAACTTCACCAAGGCTTGCTCATAAAATCCAGAAACAAGTATAGTAATATAATAATCAAGAAAATATATTGAGAAAGACATACCACCCACTTCCTCACTAAAATAGTCACCCTCACATCCCAACGACATACTCCTCAGAACTCTTATTCATTCCATATCCATATACCACATTGTATCCACAACCACATACCATAGCCACATATCTCATACCAAAATATGAACATGCCACCACCACATGACCAAATCATTGTAACACAATCACATATTGGTTTCAATCGTGTTATCTAACCTTGGAGGAGTATTCAACCATATATATCATCTACATCACCCATATCTAGGTTGTTGGGGGTACACTCAGAATCCAAAACCTCATATGGGTGTCATTCATGTTACCAAAATCGAGTGGTGGTTTATAAGAAATAAAAAAGAATAATAGATATATAGTAATCACATGATACCAACTTAGGGTCCACTTGATAACACATCACCATTAAAATCACTTCCCAAATCCATATTATCATGGTTGTACAAAAAAACCATTTCCACCTCTAGATATAAATCAAAACAACACTAAAACCACACAATAACTAAAAATATCTTAATATCCACACAAACTATTTGCTTTTCATAATTTATTACCAATCCACATTAATCATTTATTAACCACACTATATTCAACAACTATAATTCACATACACCATATTTCATAATTCATTCTTACATATTATCTCCAATAATTTATCATAAATTATTAATCCCCATATTTATTCATTATTATATATTAACTTTAAACTTATTTTATTTTTTTACATTATTATAGAATACTCCCATATCCTTGGGAGACTGTAAATCCAACCATGTTGAAGACTCCATGTATTCCATGCTGGATTTGTTATTTACATTCTATGGAGATACTAGCTTATGATGGAGGAAGATGAATAAAATGGTTAACTATATATGATCACCATGAGAGGAAAAATAAATCCTACTAATGGTCATGTTATGATGAAGTTAATGGATTAATAAAGGATATAAGATTTTAGCGCAACCCATTATCAAGAAATATGACTACCTTGGATGACCATGAGAGAAATAGATCCAAATAGATATTTCATGAGATGCATAAGTTGTCATGACCCGTCCCCTATGTACCATGCCATGAAAACCCAAAGATTGACTCCAATAGGCTAAGGGTTGGTGGCTAGCACCAAGTAGGCATATCCCACAAATGGGAGGCATTTTCCTAAGAACTTATACACACACACCCAACTCCGAACCATAGGGGATGGAGATAAAAACACTAAGTAAGGAAAATTCATGCATACCACTATAACCCAACAACATTATAATATAGAGAAAAAATTAGTAAATTGAAACTAGGCCAGAATTAAATCCCACTAAAAGAAAGGCAACTTTATAGTCTGACCTAGAAACAAGGACACAGAAGCTGCTGTAGGAAGCTATTAGAAAAACCTCGGCTCGTATGATCTCATGAGGCCCCATTAGTTCCTAGTCCTAGTAATACTCTTCCTAGGACTACACAAAAGTATTAGTTGTCTGCACAAGACACGACACATGCAGGAAAATCCCATGCAGGGGTGAGTAAAAAAATACTCAGTAGGGGACCCTGAAACACAAAGTAAAAGAACACAAAGGGAACACCACCGAGAAGGTACAGTCATATCAACATAGGTATATGTCAACAAAACATATAATAATATCATCTAGGTATACTCATTAAGGATTCCATGATGTAACGTCTCATCCATTTCTAGCCATATGGTTCTGCTTGTAGCATGCTCGATTTTGGGCGTTCCAACTCCTCGGGCTATCTGATAACAAACATGTAGAACAAGTCTACAAAAAGTATTTGAGAAAACATATGGTCTAAATAATTCATGAAGTTTTCCAAATACATCTAGTCTCACTGAGACAAGGAGTCTCGATATCGCAACCAAATCCTTGGTCATAGGATTCTGCTCAAGGCACGCTCGTTCTGGGAGAACTCACTCATTGAGCTATGAAGTCATCAGAGACCCTCACAAGAGGTCTTGACTCCTTGGGCCCCACAAAAAGAGAACACAATGAGAACTACCCGAAGTTCACTAATTGGGTAAATTCGTGAAGGATGGAAAGATCTTGATACATAGATAGGGGGTCCTGCACCCATGGAACACTAGGGGACATCCTGGACCTACTAGAATTATCATTCTAGATAGGAGATATGTCCCAATGTAAATATTGACCACACATTGTCCAAAAACCCTATATAAGGTACCACAAAGATAAGTGAGGACCGACCAGGACCCTCAGTGTGGTACATTATCCATAAAGACCCACTAGGGAACTGAGACCCACAAAGTCATTTCAGCCTGGAGGGTCACCTAGATCTGCTTGTCACTTAGGCCTACTGGGTCACCAAGATCTTCTCCAATCCAAATAAAATTAGAACATGGGCCATTCTCTAGGATAAGAATGATATACTACACCATAACTTCATAGATAATTCCAAGGGAATCATCTTAATCTTTACTTTCACCCCCTATAATGGGATCAGGTTATGGTATCTATCCCTCATAGGAAAGACAAGGAGAATGAAATCATCCCTACTAGTACAACTAAAACCCCAATAAGCCATATCAAAAATAAATCCTTGTCACAAGGGTCACAAAACTGTATATGGATCGTTAATTAGAATTACAGTTTGAATGATATGGGAATTTTAGTGAAAATGTGCCGGTTGGGTCCGGGTTCAGTCTGACCCGGTCGGAGCGACTTAGCCTGGCCTGGCTCGGGAACTGCCGACCCGACCTGAGGCTGACCCACCTATCAAACCCATCCTGCTAGATCAAGCTGATCTTCTTTCGCAGGACATGGTAGGCAGCGCTACCCACCCACGTCCATTACCGTGGGTCGCCACCGTAGTCCAATTAGACCGCGACTCGCCAGCCACATCTGCCGAACCACCAAAGTCCTATAATCACCCCTGTAGAAGATGTCATGGGCCTCCTTTGCCACCGTGGCATGCCACCAGCACACCCCAACTACCACACACTGTGGTAGCGTCAGTGGCTACTAGCGCGCCGGTAGGGTCCTCCACGGGCCACCAGACATGCTTCAGTGTTCCATTCTCTGATCTGAAAGACGTTCTGGATTCCTCGGGTCACGTTCTTCATCGCCAAGGATTCAAAATCATGCCACGATCCCTTTATGGTGTGAATCTATTCATGTTAAATATCTCTCGCACCGCCTCGATCCTTTTTCCACCATCTTCATCGCACCTCCATGGTGCCAAGTCCATCCCGGATCTACAATATCAGATCATTGCGCCAAGGATCAGTTGCACAATGATCGATCGATCACCAAATATTGAGGTTCGAGCCAAACGAAGAACACCCACAATGAATGAATAATGGAGGGAGGAAAGAAAAAATCAACAATGTTGAACGGACCTCGATCAATGTTCATTTCGATTGGGGTTCATTGCAGTTGGAACTATTAACCAAGAATCACTAAGAAAATATCCCATTAAAACCCCACAAGAGTAATCCCATATTGAGGAAACGATCAATCCATGGGCCAATTCGTTTCTTAATTGGTTCGTGTCTATTGTGGAATATCAATAATGGGAAAGGAGTAGATTCAATGAATAATAACCCTTACCTAGATTTGTAACACTTGAAGACGTAGATTGAAGTAGTGTCACCACGTCGATCCTTGTTTCGCCAGCATTCGTCAATTTGTTATCGCTTGATCGAATCCCAACCTCCGATCCATCATCGCCAGTGAGAGAGCCTCCTACCCTTGACTTAGGGAAACTCTATAGTTCAATATAAATTCTCCAACATTATGAATTCTAATGCTGGACCCTATCCCCGATTAAAGGAGGAAACGCGTTAACGCGTTTCAGCGTTACTGATTTATTTTGAAACAACGTCACCACATTGATTAATTTATAAAAGGAGAACATGTTTCTCCATCGCTAAATCATAGCATCGTCACACTATGAAATGTTAAAAGGAAATAAAATAAACTTCTTTATGTTTATTTTATTCTCCTTTAAAAAGTCCAAAAATTAACATTTACCCTCGACTCGTGCTGGTCATGGTTAGAGTCTGCCTAAGGAAAGAACACCCTCACTAGCTCAACAGTACTCTCAGATTTCCTATCCGAGTTACTATTTATGAGTTATAAGGATTTGAAAAAAGAAAATAATTTTATTTAATAATTTTATTTAAGGTAATGCCCTTTTCTAGATTTCTCATTGGTAACCCATGCCGACTAAAATTAAGTCGCACCTAGGGTAAAACCACTACTCTGAATGTAATAGTGCCCTCATATTTCTAATCCAAGGAACCATTTAAGAGTTTTTTTACATTTTCAGGAAAAATTCTCACACACACTTTAAAAACATAACATTTTTCAATGGATCATTTCCGGCACTCCAGGCCTCAGAATCGTACGCCGTCTTATCCTTCAGCCTCATAATTTTCCCAAGAATTTTCTAAAAATAGAACCATAAAAATTTGAGTCATTACATAAGTGATCACACCATGAGTATGATTCAAAATTTGAATATTTCTCTAGGAATATTCTGTGAGTTTGTTTCAAATAATAAAAAAGGTCCAGGATGTGAACTTAATTCACGTCATGAGTGTATCGATCAAAATTATTTAACCCAAGGAGACACCTTTTTTAGAATATATAAAACTAGTGGGATTCACACCATGAATATGGGATTCATGAAATGAATCATTCATAAATAGTAGGGCTTTATGTATTATATTCCTGAATCCAAATTCATTCATTGTGAAACCTACTCCCTTGAAATCTAGGTCTCTCCTAGGAAATTTTGAGTGATTCCTTTTTTATGGATCACTCTGTTTGGTGCTTTTATCTCTGATGAGTTTAGTTTGACTTCCTTTGGTAAGGGTTCCATTCTGATTTATATTTATTTATTTCTATTAGGTTTTGAAGTGAGGGTGGTATACGTTGGTAGGTATTGGTGATCATGTGATGATGCTTTTTTGGTCCTTTTTAGATCTATTTTGTGATCATACTTAAAAGTATCCATCATTTTCCACATTTATTCAACTTTTGTTTGATTTCATTATGGTTGGTGTGTGACCTGATCTTGAGGTAGGTGGTTCTATCTATATCCTATAACATTTGAACCATAATTTCTATTAATTTTATAAATTATTTGGTATGATTTGGTGTTGGTTGATTTGTGTGGGTAAATGAATTTTTGAGAAAAGATAGTTTTCCCCTCATTTTGGTGAAAGAAAAGGTATTTTCTATGAATTATGAAATGGACTGTGAAATGGGGTTTTAAAATAAGGTTTTGATAGGGAAAGGTATTTAAAATTGTATTATGAAATGTGTAATCCCTTTGAAATGATTTGAGAAATGAAGCACAAGGGAGCACATGCGACTCAATCTCTTTGGTGAGGACTCTTCAAGTGCATCCATGAGACCCAGGTTTGAATACGATCAGATGTATATTTCTAGGTTATTGTAGAACGTACTGTTTGGTGCTGTAGCATCCAGAACTATTCACCTTCGGGCCACCAGTTCGGGCCTGAAGTCCTTAAGACCTTCTGGACACCCAGGGCCTTTGGGCTAGTTAAAGATTTTGGGCCACCTCAAGGCCTTTGGGATACATCATTTAGATTTTGAAGTGCAGATGCAACCAGACAGACCAAAGGATCTAGCTCCAGATGAGGACTCAGTGGAGATAGTTTCACTAGATCAAAGCTATCTAGATTTAAAAGAATGAGAGGGTATGAAAATTTTCATTGAGACCAGGCCTGCACACCTCTACACAGGTATTGATAGCCGAAAAAGTGATGCAAAATTGAGATGATGACTTCACGATATAGATGTTGGGGAGGGAAATTTATAAGTATTCATGTTTGGGATAAATTCATCTAAGACCTTCGGGTCATGTAATCCACTAATCCTACAAGCCTTTAAGGGTCCCCCCTCATCCCTTGAAAGGGGGATTATCAAAATAAATAAGAAGAAGAAAAATCACCTGGGACCCTTGGGTACTTAGGTGGAAGGTGTGGTATTGAGGATCATATTTTGATACTGTAAGGGAGTTCACATTCTGTTGTGTTCTTTAGTTCATATATCAAGATTCATTTGGATCTATGACATGATTGATTTGGTTGGAGGGTTCAATTTTTGGGGTGTTCCTCTATTCCCTACATTGAGATGCATGTGTTTAAGGAACTTGTATTGCACACTAGTAATAATTAATGTATGATTGACCTAGCTAGCTTGAATGTGAGTTATCCTTGGGGTATTTTACCCTTGTTATTTGGATTTTTACCACATTTTATTTGATATACCTATTTCGATAAATGTAACTAGTTATTGGAAATTATTATTTGAAACTTTTTTACTTAGCTTTATTTTAAAACTTTGGGAAAGGGGGAACTATTTATCATGATTTTTATATAAAACCATTTTACTATTTATCATTCCATTTTTTATTTTAAATTGAGAATATTTAGATTATTATATAGAGAATTGATATGGAACACCAAGGAAGGATCCTACTAATCTTGTTAGCTCACACCCTGCACATTCCCTTGGGAATGTGTAGGCCTTGTATTATCATTTGATACCAGAAAATACAAGGTTCCACAGTGTGGTGGTATGTTTCTTGTCATCTGAGTATATGTATTTGGTGGTGAGATGGTGGTATTTTTCCGCCTATCACATGGAGTAGTGGTTTCTTATTTTGGTTATATTTTTTTGGTTGTTGGTGGTCTAACCTGGAGTTTGGTTTATCCAATTTAAAGTTATGCCACCACCTTTTCACTTATTTGGTTATGGAATATATTTCTTTTAGCCTTATTCCACTATATATATATATATTCCATGTATCTTTTTTTATATTGGGTGAAACCATTCCCTTTTATCTTTGTTCAATACCTGGGGTGATATTTTTCAGCCCATGGGGATCAGGAACTTCCTTTGAGAGGTAGATTTTAGTAAGTGCCTTGCTAGATATTACCACAAAGAGCCTCAAGTTTTCATGGAAGGACTGGTTGTGCGTATCTTATGTATAGGTTATGGTCTTGATTTTAGTTTCTGGTTATGGTTTTCTAGTTTAAACTGATATTATTCTATTTTATTGATCATTTTATACTATTTATGGTGTGTAGTATCATTCCTTTGAGATATCTTTTGAGGGTTCCATAGGAGGGTTAAATGAGAGATATTGTTCAAGGTAATCCTCATATGGATTAAAATATAATCAAGGCTATCATATGGGAAGTTTATTCCATGGACCAAAATGTACTAAGAGTTTAGAACCAAGTTTTTTAAGTGCTACCAAGAATCGAGGTTGACATGGATCGAGATCAAGAGTTCCTATGCAAGAATCCCATATCATTTATAGGTATGAATGAATCTCAATAAGCATATGATTTTTTGGAAAATTTGATCAGGTATTTGACTTGATGGATAAACATGGGGATATCATGGTGAAGTGCATGACTTTTAGGCTTGAGGGTCCTATCAAGAAGTGGTGGGATTCCATGGTAGAAGTAGATCAACACGTGGGATTGTATTGGAAGGGTTTAAAGATATTATTCTTTCATATGTTATACCTAGAGTATATAATGATAGCGAAGTACCTAGGTGTCATATATTTGTAGCAGGGAGGGAGCTCTGTATCAGAGTAAACCAATAATTTAGTAGAGATGGTTTATTTTCCATTGGAGGTGGTGATGAGTGATTATCTAAGAGCTTATAAATACTTATAAGTTTTTTTTACTAGATATCATGTTTCATGTAAATATACTGAATCTTATAGAGGTAAAGATTAGATATTTTGGTTATTCTCTTCCTCCTAGTGGCAGTTTTAGAGAAATACATGGGAAAAAGAGAAAGTGGAATGATAATAATAGGGGTTGTGGAGGTGGTTCTTTGTAATGGGAATCCTTCACAGAATTAGTAGTAGTTAGTGGTGTGAACCTAAATTTCTATTAGTGTGGAAAAGAAGGGAACACCAGGTGTAATTTTCCCACACCCACAAAGTTATGTAATACTTATGTCCACCAATGCCACCTATATTGGTTCTTCTAGGATATCTCTATGCCTCTTTATGGTTAGGGATATTTAGCTCCAAAGGACACTACAGTGCAGTCATATACTTCAAAATACACAGGTCTCTAGCCATATGCCTTGGGAGTGAAGTACCTTCACTTAGTGGATGAGTTTTTTGAGGATGTCTAATGCAGGACCAACCATAGTGCGGGGTACTATTATTGTTGAATCTTTTTTAAAAACTGATTTCTTATATACTGGTACCTCACAATGATTTATATAAACCTATTTTGTTGATATGATAAAACTTCTAATTGATCTTATATTAATTTTTATGGAGCTGGTGATGAATCTTGGAAAGAGGAAACAATAGGGGTTTTGGTGTCCATCTTGTTCTCTATTGATAACTGATGTAGATTTCATATGGGATTTCCTAGTTATTGAACTGGATCTATTCAACATCATCCCCAAGGTAGACTATATATTCAATAATTGTGCTGATATTGATTGTTATCATCATATTGTTTCATTATTTTTTGCTTATGGGAGCTCTTGAGTGTTTTTGGGAAAGTGGGATCCAAGGTCTGGTCATGGAAGACATTCACACCCAATTATTAGGTGTTTTTTTCTACTATTTCAATTGATCCTGAAAATTTTTCCTCTTTTGGTGATCTTCCTTTGGTTATTAGGTACTTCCCTTATATCATCCCAGATGATTTTTCAGGTCTTTCTCTAGAGAGGGAGGTAGAGTTTATGATTAATATAGTGCTGGGTACACAATCAATTTATTTATCCTCTTATTATATATAGCTATAACAACCCTGCTCTTTATTACATATTTAAACATGCTTTATTATATAAAATTTAACTTAATACAATCCATAATATCGATAGGTCTAGTGTCTTTGGGGCTTAGGAACATTACATGACAACTTAAGACATAAAATACAACATCTTTGTTGAAAACTTATTTTACATGAACACAAAAATCATTCATACTTAGAATTTCACGGGATAACCTAAGGACATACATATGAAAAGGGGAGAGTTATAAAGCCCAGTAATGGAGTACACAAGGCATAACATGAAGAATACAATACATGTTAGGCAATATGCATATCAGTAGAGCACAAGAGAAAAATGAACATAAAGGCATGATATATCATGATTATCATAACATGAAAATGTGGAAATGACATAAAACATGATATTATCATGATCCAAGACTCATTTTATATGGATTAGCATGAGTAAACCCTCATTTCACATGAATTAGCATGAGTAAACCCTCATTTCACATGAATTAGCATTAGTAAACCCTCATTTCACATGAATTAGCATGAGTAAACCCTCATTGCATATGAATTAGTATGATTAAACCCTAATTGTACATGGTGTATCATGATACTAGACATTACCCAATGCATTGGAGTGCTTTCAGGGAGCACCCATTATAAACATTTCATTTCATGCATAAGTGTGCCACATATATCATATCACATGGAATCATTAAAAATCATAAGTTATTACACGATTAAGGACTGTGGAATACATATATGTATGTACCATTCAATATTTTTTTTACATAAAGTTGAATACCCTTGATAGAGAAATGGTTATGGTATTCACTACACGATGTTTTTTGGCTTGGAAAATTGTGGCGCAATTTCAGCAGCCTAACGACGTGACATAAAAATTCATAAAAATAGTTTTTGAGAGAGAAAGGGGTCTCTAATTATATTTACATAAAATTTATAGTAAGGGGGTAATATAGATACAATTACCAACACATGGAATATGGAAATAGAAGGCGTAACATAATAAAAAAACTTAAAGAAGAAGGAGAAATGAAATAACTCTTACCAAATTTTGGCATTGTAACAAGCATACATGGGAGGAATTAAAGAGAGAGAAAGAGGTCTCTAATGATTGAAACATAAGGAGGGAAGTACGGGGGAGGTGAGAAATCATACCCCAATATTTTTAATTGAAATTAAAAGGGTATTACAACATAAAGAAATTTGGATAAAATGAGAAAGGAAGGAATCCCTTACAAAAATTTGGCATAGTAACAACTTAGGTAAGGGTCAAAATGAGGGAGGATAAATAATACCTAATTAAAATAACATAAAATTGAAAAAAATATAATTATTATAAAATAATAAAATTATAACCATTCGAAATTATAAGAACTACTTTCAAATAAGATGCTTGAATTTGAAAGGAGGAGAGAAAAGTGAGGATCCCTTACATGGAAGTGTGATCCCAAAGGCTTGAGAGAGCATTGAGAGAGGATTATTAGGAGATTTGGGTGCCTTGGGAGGATTATATAGAGATTAGGGTAGATTTTTGTCGAGCTAAAAATGGTTTTAGTGAAGAAGAATGAGATATTGAGTGAGTTTATATAAGAAAGAAGAGGAAATTCTTTATTATTTAGGTTTGAGACACTACACATTAAACTAATCAAAACCACAAACAATACCATTGTTTTGACCATGGTATCTTCCAAATAGGAGTGGTATAAAATATTTTATAAGTCCAAGGACCGAACATATTAAAATATTAGGCTTTCTTATGTGGAGGTGAGTCACACTCTCAAGAAAATCATTTTAAAATGTTAAAATATTTTATAAGTCTTGGAGGGTCCACTAATGCATTATAAAATTAATAAAACAAATATAAAATCACAATATTTTAAAGGTAAAACATATATTTTCTGAATATAACTTTTATATTATTCTATTACTTCAACATTGGGTCATTATGATGTCATAAAACACATTATATTTTTATTCAATATTTAATTTTTACCCAAAAATTTGACTATCTCAGAAAATTATGATAAATTCACTATTGGATAATTTTGACATCCTTATTCAAAAAATAATATTTATTTTATCTAAATAATTTTCTAAATATGTGAATTTCCACTTTTAAAATAAAAATTGACATTTACTGAAAATTTACGGGTTTAAAAAAATAGTTTTTAACCTTAATGAAAATTACATTTGACTTCATAAAAATTATATACTCATTTATTATTCATAAAAGTACTGTGATAATTTTTTTTATTAAAATATTAATTATTTCAAAAATTCATTAATTCATCAAAATAATTTTTTAATTAAAAATAAAATTTTTGTTTTATCATATAAAAAATATAATTCTTATCAAACTGAATACTTAATCTTTTATAGAGTAAAAAATATATAATCATCATTTATAGTTAAAAGGAGTGTTCTTATAACACTATTATAATAAAATTATTAATAAAAACTTAGTTTAATATAATAATTTATATATTTATGAAATGTACCATTTTACCTGAAAAGTCAATTTATCTAATTCATTATATTTTTAAGAAAAACTGTTATCATAAAGGGATTTAGGGAATAAGAATTTTATTTATAATGGATATTACAAAAATGTAACTAATACCTTATTACATAACCCATTAGAACACCTGTATAAGACCTAAAGGCAAGGTGTGCAATTGTGACAGACTCTTGGGGTGGCTCAGATAACATCACTCTATTTGTAATCTCTCTTAAATTCCATTTCCCCATAAGAATTACTATTAAATATTAAAGTTTTGAAGCTCAGCTTGGGATTGGTCAAGAGAGAATCACAATGATTCTACCTTCTTTACGAGCTCTAACAATTGAGCTTTGTACAACTTGAGTCTACTGGATGAGTCCATCTGCTCATTTGTCCATGTCAAAAAAAATTTCTTTAAAAACCTTAAATTTATACTAGACATGTGATCACTATTCAACGTCTATATTATCAATGGTTATGATACTTAATGGTCATTTAAACCCAATTGGATAAAATAAAAAAAAGTGCATGTGTTTTTTATATCTATAAGACATTTAATTAAATAAAATAAAGGGAATTTTATTCTTGAATGTTTGGGTCGTTACATCCTTCCCCTCTTAAGAAAATTTACCCTGAAAAGTTTCTTTTTCCACTCTAAAACAGATGAGGGTAACTTTGTCTCATCGCTTCCTCTGATTCCCATGCTGCTTCTTCAAAATTTTCATTTCTCCACAAGAATTTTACGAGGGGAATTGTCTTATTTGTTAGAACTTTTTCCTTATGATCTAAGATCTTCACCGACTTCTATTCATAGGAGAGGTCATTCTAAAATAGTACCACCACTGGATTGAGTACATGCAATGGGTTAGGTATGTAATTCCTCAATAGTGATACATGGAATACGTCAATTACTTGAGACAAGTTTGGTGGGAGTGCTAGTCAATAATCCACTGCTCCAATGCAACAAAGATCTCAAAAGGGACGATGTACCTTGTAATAATCTTTCACTTCTTCCCAAATCTCATAAATCAATAACTTGGTGGTATGTATAGGAATACCATGTCTCCAACATCAAAATCTAGGTCTCGTCGATGGTTTTCAGCATAGCTCTTTTGTCTACTCTGAGAAGTATTAATGTGATGATGGATGGTCTTAAATTTCTCCACCATTTCTTCAACCATTTCTAGAACTAGAAGTTTTTTATCCCCAACTTCATCCCAACATGTCGGTTTTGTGAACCTCTTCCCATAAAGGGATTTATAAGGATCCATTTGGATGCTTGAGTAGAAGTTGTTATTATAAGAGAACTCAACCAGAGGAAGATATTGATCCCATACTCCTTTGAAATCCATTAAGCATGCTCTCAACATGTCCTCAAGTATTTGGATAGTTCATTGAGATTGACCATCAGTTTGAGTATGATAAGCTGTACTAAAGTTCAGCTCAGTATTCAAAGCATGTTGGAGACTCTTCCCGAACTTATAGGTGAATCTTCAATCTCGATCAGATACAATCGATAGTGGTAATCCATGAAACATTACCATTTCTCTGATGTATATCCGTGCAAGTTGATCTAATGAGAAATCCTCTTGAATTGCAATAAAGTGTGTAGTATTTGTAAGACGATCCACAACAACCCAGATAGCATTGTTTTCTTTGGATGTCTTCAGAAGTTCTATGACAAAGTCCATATTGATGTTCTCCCATTTCCATGTTAGTATGGGTAATTGTTGCATCACCCCCTTAGACATTTACCACTCAACATTTACTTGCTGACATACCATCAACTTTGATGTATACTCAACGATCTCCTTCATGTTATCCCACTAATAATTCCCTCAGAGATCTTGATACATCTTTGTGTTTCCTGGGTGAATGGAGAAATTTAAACTATGTGTATCATCCAAAAGTTCTTTCTTTAACTCCATATTTTATAGAACACATATTCTTGACCCTAATATCACAATTTATTCTTTATTAACATTGAACTCCGAGGATTTCCATTTTCTGATAGTTTCCACTTTATTATGAATTCCCACATAATCCTTTTGAGCATCCTTTATCCCACAAACCAAACCATGGGGTTTTCTCATGTTTTTTGCCTAAGGGGAGTGAAAAAAATTATTTTATAAGGAAAACGGACTAAATTCTTAAAATATTAGACCATCTTATGCGGAGGTGAGTCACACTCTCATAGAAATCAATTTAAAAAGTTAAAATGTTTTATAAGTTTTGGAGGGTCCACTAAATCTTTGTAAAATAAATCAAAAAAACCTAAAATCACATTATTTTAATGGTAAAACAAATATTTTTTGAACATAGAATTTTATTACATCACTATTGGGTCATTATGATGTCATAAAACATATTATACAATTAAACGATACTTAATTTTTTACCCAAACATTTGACTATCTTAGAAAATTATGAAAAATTCACTGTTGGATAATTTCGATGTCCTAATTCCAAAAATAATATTCATTTTATATAAATAATTTTCTAAATATGTGATTTTTTACTTTTAAAATAAAAACCGACCTGTATAAAAACTTCATGGGTTTGGAGAAAAAAACTTTCAGACCTTAATACAAATCACAATTGTATTCATAAAACTTATACGATAATTTATATTTAATAACAATTATTTTAGTAATAATATTTCATTAAAATATTTTTTACTTAAAAAAAATCCATTAATTCATCAAAATATATTTTTTAATTGAATATTAAGTAAAAGCACTATTTTTTACTTTAAAAACTATTTACCAAGTAACAATAATAAAATGAATATATATTCTCTATAAAAAAATAATGTACATGATCATAGAGCTAGGATCTTATTACATAACCCCTTATAACACCTGCATAAGACCTAAGGGTAAGGTGTGCGATGGAGACTGACTCTTGGTGGGGCTCAGATAACATCACTCAGGTGGTAATCTCTATCAACATCCACTTATCCCGTAGGTGGTTCCGCTCGAGCTTAACATGTTGAAGTTCAGCTTGGGCTTGATCAAGATCGAAGCCTAATGATGCGACCTCCTTTCTAAGCTCTGACAATGGGCTTTTTATGGAGCTATTCTACTGGATGAGGCCATCTCTTCCTTTGTCTGGGTAAATTGGATTCATTAAAGACTTATTTTTATACTAATCATGTGATCAATGTTTAACGGCTATATTAGCAATAGTCACAATTCATAATGGTATTTTAAAATCCAAAAACATAAAACCAAGGAAGTGCATAAGTTTTATACATCCATAATAAGAAATTTAATTAGATCAAGAGGAATTTTCATTAATGAATGTTTGGGTCATTACAATCCTCCCCCCTTAAGAAATTTCACCCTCAAAATTTCCTTTTCCCACATTAAAAAAGATGTGGGTAACTCTTCTTCATCACTTCCTCCAATTCCCACATTGCTTCTTGAAACTTGTGGTTTCGCCACAACACCTTGACGAGGGGCATTTTCTTATTTTGTAGAACCTTTTCCTTATGATCTAAGATATTCACCAGCTTCTTTTCACAAGAGAGGTCATTATCTAATGGTACCACCTCCAGATTAAGTACATGTGATGGGATAGTTATGTAATTTCTCAAGAGTGATACATGGAATACATCATGTACTTGAGATAGGTTCAGTAGGAGTGCTAGTCGATAAGCCACTGATCCAATGCGATCAAGGATCTCAAAAGGGCCGATGTACCTTGGACCAAGCATTCCCTTCTTCCTAAATCTCATAACCCTCTTCCACGGTGATATGTAGAGGAATACCGTGTCTTTGAAATCAAACTCTAGGTCTCGTCAACGATTATCAACGTAGCTCTTTTGTCGACTTTGAGCAGCTTTAATGTGATTCTAGATGGTCTTAACCTTCTCCACCATTTCTTCGACCATTTTTGGACCTAGGAGTTTCTCTCCCTAAATTCATCCCAACATGCTTGTGTTCTGCACCACTTCCCATTCAGGGCTTCATAAGGATCCATTTGGATTCTTGAGTGGAAATCGTTGTTTTAATATAACTAAAATAGAGGAAGATATTGATCCCATCCTCCTTTGAATTCCATAGTGCATGCTCTCAACATGTCCTCAAGTGTTTGGATATTCCTCTCATATTGGCCATCATTTTGAGGATGACAAGCCATACTAAAGTTCATCTCAGTATTAAGAGCATGTTAAAGACTCCTTTAGAACATAGAGGTGAATCTTGGATCTCAATCATATAAAATCAATAGTGGTACTCCATTCATCCTTACCACTTCTCTGATATATATTTTTACCAGTTGATCTAATGATAAATCCTCTCGAATTGAAATGAAGTATGTAGTATTTTTAAGACTATCCAAAAAAACCCTTATAGAATTATTTTGTATGGATGTCTTAGGAAGTCCAGTGATAAATTCTATGGTTATGTTCTACCATTTCCATGCAGGTATGGGTAATGTTTGCTTCATCCCCTTATACTTTTTCCTCTTAATCTTCACTTGCTGGTATACCAGGCACTTTGATGTATACTCAGCGATGTCCTTCTTCATGTTATCCCACCAATAATTCTCTCGGAGATCTCGATACATCTTTGTGTTTCATAGGAGAATGAAGAAATTTGAACTATGTGCATCATCCAAAAGTTCATTCTTTAACTCTGTATTTGATGGAACACATAGTCTTGTCCCAAATGTCACAATTCCTTCTTCATTAACATTGAAATCTGATGATTTCCCTTTTCTGATAGTTTCCACTTTCTTCCGAATTCCCACATCATCCTTTTGAGCATCCTTTAACCTTTAAAAAAGATAAAAATGAGAAATAAATTGTGAAAGGATTAATGATGTTCCCTTCTTTATGATTCCCATGTCCATATTCATATAATCTAAGAAGATTGGGTCCTTTTCAATTCTCATTAATGATAGAATTGCTGCGTCCTTTCTACTTAGATAATCCACCACCTTGTTCGCTTTCCTAGGGTGGTAATAGATTGATAAATCATAGTATTTGATTAGCTCTATCCACCTTCATTGGTGCATGTTCAAATATTTCTGTGTGAATATATACTTGAGTTTTTTTGGCCCGTATATATTTCACACTTCTCCCCAAAGAGGTAATTTCACCAAATTATCAAAGCAAAGATCACTGTAGCTAACTCCAAATCATGTGTTTGATAGTTTTTCTCATGAACTTTAAATTTCCTTGAATCATAGGCAATGAATTTGTGATTTTGCATCAACACACAACCCATGACTTTCTTCTAAGAATCACTGAACACCACAAAAAGTTCTCCACATGTGGGTAGTGTGAGCACGAGCTCAATGATAAGCCTTCATTTCAACTCCTTGAAGCTATATTCTCATTCATCACTCCAATAAAACTTTACTCCCTTATGCGTTATCTTGGTAAAAGGATTGTAAAATCGTGCAAAATTTCTCACAAATCAATGATAATATCCAGATAACCCTAGGAAGCTACAAATATCCATTACCATTGTTGGCCTCAACCATCCCTCAATTGTAGCTTTCATGGAGGGATCCACAGATATCCCATTTCTTGTGATGATATGACCTAAGAATGATACCTCCTTCAACCAAAACCCACACTTTCTGTACATTTCATAGAGCTTCTCCTTTTTCAAGGTCTCTAGTACAGTTCTTAGATGATCCTCATGCTCCTCCTTGGTTTTAGAGTATATTATAATATCATCTATAAATACTACCAAATTTTTTTCATGGTAATCTCTAAAGACTATATTTATGATGTCCATAAAGATTTATAGAGAATTAGTGAGTCTAAAAGGAATTACTGTGAATTCATAGTACCTGTACCTTGTACAAAAAGCTATCTTTGGTATATCCTTCTTGTTCACCCTTACTTGGTAATATCCTAATTTCATATCTACCTTTGAGAATTATTGTTCTCTACGTAGATGATCAAAAAATTCATCAATTCATGGAAGAGGATACTTATTCTTTATCGTGATTTTATTGAGCTCATGATAATCAATGAAAAGGTGAATTGAACCATCCTTCTTCTTGACGAAGAGGACTGGTGCACCCTATGGTGAAGCACTTGGGCATATAAACCCTTTATCCAGATTTTTCTGTAGTTGTTTCTTCATCTCCTCAAGCTCCAAAATAGCCATTCTATACAGAGTATGGGATATTGGAAACACCCCAGGTATAAGTTTAATTTAGAATTCAACATCTCTTCTAGGTGGGAGACCCAAAAATTCTTTAGGAAACACTTCAGCGAATTCTCTCACAATAAGCATGTCTTCAAGGATGGTTTCTTCCTTAGAACTAATAATTTAAGACAGATACATGTGCTTATAGGGAAGTAATATCCATGCTTGAGATGATGGTGCTAAAGAAAATTCATCTTCCTCCTTGCACTTATATATAATTGAGGATCGATTCTCCATATGGAGAGTGATTTACCTATCATGGAAAATAATGTTGGATCTATATAAGGAAATCCAATCCATTCCGATAATTGCATCAAATTCCACCAAAGAGAGTATGAAAAGGTTAGCCAGGAAGTTCAATCCAAAAATTATAACATGGGAGGAGTTATATTCATGGGATGCAATGATTTCCCTATTTTTCATTCCCACTGACATCTTTACTTCCATGATTTGTGGTTGTGTTGGGATTATTCTACTAAAATTTTGGGATATAAAAGAATTAATAGAACCATAATAAAAAATTATATCCTCTATTGTTGAATTAATAACTAGAATACCTTTCACCACTTTGTTGTTGGGGTTCAATTCAGTGGTAGTGATGGAAAAAGCTATCCCTTGCTGCCTTGGTGGTTGTTGGTTGCCTTTGAAAATCCTTGGATTATGAAGCTGGTTTGCAAGGTGCCCTAGTTCTTTGTGGTTGAAGCAATGAAAAATGAGTTGAGGGTTGAACAAAGTATTCCTCTACTCTGTCGCAGCTGCGGGTTTTTCTTATTGGAAGTTAATGGAAAGGTTCCCTTCTCTTCTACACCTAAAGTATTTCCATGTTCCCTTCTAGCAATTTTTGGGGTGCTTCTTTCCGCACCTTTGGCAAGTGGGGTGCTGAATTTTCTTAGCACCATTGGATTTATCAATTGGACCACTAGAATTGAAGTCCACCATACACTTCTTATCCCCATGATACCCCTAAGATTCTCTAATCTCTATTTCTACTTTGAGGGCACACCAGACAATTTTCTCATAGCTTTCAAAGTCTCGAATCGCTAGGGATTTACATAGGCTAGGTTTTATCCCACTAAAGAAGCGGTCAACCTTGCATTCGGGGGTAACGAAAAAGTTGGAGGCATATCATGAAAGCCTTGTCATGTTTTCCTCATATGCTCTGATGGATTCATCGTCTTTTTTTATTGAGGGAAAGGAAGTACCTTTCCATCTTAAGTCGGAGGGTGCGTGGAAAATATTTATCAAAAAACATTTTCTAGATATCCTTCCATTCCAACACCTCGATCTCCTCCTCAGACATTTTATTTTTTAATCAATGTCCACCATTGATTTGTTTCACCCTCTATACGATAAGTACCCTAAGAACCTTCTATTGTTCCGAACATTGAAGGATTGGGAATATCTTTTCAATGGAGTTGATCTATTGTTTGAAAATTGAGAGATCAGATAATCCATTTAAAGCAGGAAGCATTTGTCTCATAAATCTCTTGATTGTGACTTATTATTTTATGGGGGGAGGGGGTGGTTGAACATTCCTCTTGACCCATGTTTCTATTCAATTATTGAGTTAAATAAGAGAGTATCATGGCAAAGTTCGTGATTCCTACTCTCATTGGATGGGGAATCTCATTAGAATAGTCATCACATTAATCTTCACATCGGTTGTTAGCCCGAGTCCACCTATTACTAGCCATTGGATGGAATAAAAGTAAAGTGAGGGGTTGCACATAAAGGGGAAAAGATGGATAACTTATAAATTAAATCTATTTCCTTAACATATGAATTTATAGGCTTCAATCTATGTTATCCATGATATACTTCCCAACAAATATTCATAGGAGAATTTTTTTATTCCCATAAAAATGAATCATAATAAGCTTGCGAATTTACCAAAGCATATCCCCCAGGAGTGTCATAACCAAGAGTGTATCTAGGCCCGTTTTCATGCACCAGTTCCCATTCGATTCTAGCTCAAAGCTGTGTTTTTGAGTTTTACCCCTAGATCCATCTGTGCCAGAGCCGCATCTACCTACTCATATTGATAAAGGAATGTATTCTCTTGATAAAACACTTACTCAATACTCACCAAAATTTAGGGAGGTTTTTATTATACTTAGTCCTTTCCCTAAGGATTTCACTAGGTTTTTCTAATCATAATCCCAAAAATAACTAAACCTATCCTCTGATACAAACTATAACAACCCTGCTATTTATTCCACAGTTAAACATATTTTATTACATAAAACCTTCAATTGATAAAATATATAAGATTTATAGGTCTAATGTATTTTTGGATTAGGATCATTACATAACAACTTAAAACATCAAATTCCTATCTTTATTGAAAACTTCTTTTACATGACCACACACATTCCTTTGTACTTAGCATTGCATGGGATAACCTGAGGACATGCATAAGAAATGGGGGAGCTATAAAGCCCAGTATGGGAGTAAACATTGAATAATATGAAGAATACAGTACATGTTAGGCAATAGGCATATCAATTGATCATAAGAGATAATGAACATAAAGGTATCATATAACATGATTATCATTACATGGAAATGTGGCAACAACACTTAACATGGTATTAGCATGATCCAAGGATCATTTAAAATGGAGCATGAGTAAAACCTCATTGCACTTGAATTAGAATGAGTAAAACCTCATTGAACTTGAAGTACCATGATACTAATCTTTACCCAATGCATTGGAGTGCTATCAGGGTGCACCCTTCTTAATCATTTCATTTCATGCATAAGTGTGCCACAATGATCATATAACATGGATTCAATAAACATAATCATTTATTACAAGATAAAGTAATTTGGAATTCATACATGAAACTCTATAATCAATAAGTTAATGTGCATAAATGTTAATACCCTTGATATAGAAATGGGCACAATATTTACTACACAATGACTTTGTCTTGGAAAATCGTGGTGCAACTTCAACAGCGTAACGACGTGACATAAGAATTCATAAAAATGGTTGATGAGAGATAAAGGGGTGTCTCATAATATGTAAATGAAATGGAAAATAATGGAATCATATAGATACATTTACAAAAATAAGTAATGGAATTTAGATTCATAATACAAAATAATTGGTTGAATGTAAATTAGAAGAGAGAAATTCCTTACGAAATTTCGGCAATATAATAGGTGTACATGGGAGGAATTAATAAGAGAGAAATTATTCTATAATAATTAACAAATAAAGAGGGAAGTATGGGGGGGGGGTTCAAAATCATACCCCAAAATTTTTAATTTAAAACAAAATGGTATAGCAACTTAAAGAAACTTGTACAAAAATGAGAGAGGAAGAAACCCCTTACTAGGAAGTGTGATCCCAAAGGCTTGGGAGGGGCCTGAGAGAGGCTTTTTGGGAGCTTGTGGATCCTTTATAGGATACTATAAAGAGTCGGTAAGAGTATGGACTTGCTTCAAGGGTTTTTAGTGGAGAGAAGTGGGAGCTTGGGTGAGTTTATATAGAAAAAGAGAGGGAATTCTTTATTATTTAGGTTTTGGACACCACAAATTAAACTAATAAAATCTACAAACCAACCCATGGTTTTTGCACATGGTTTTTTTAAAAGGGGAGTGGAAAAAATTATTTTATAATTCCAGGGGCCAAAATTCTTAAAATATTAGGCTTTCTTATGTGGAGGCGAGTCACACTCTCAAGGAAATCAATTTAAAAAGTTAAAATGTTTTATAAGTCTTGGAGCGTACACTAAAGCTTTGTAAAATAAAACAAACAAAAAAAAAATCACATTATTTTAATGTTAAAACCTATATTTTCTGAACATAGTATTTTATTACATCACTATTTGGTCATTATGATGTCATAAAACACCTTGTATAATTAAACAGTATTTAATTTTTACCCAAAAAATCGACTGTCATAAAATTATGAATAATTCACCATTGGATAATTTTGACGTAATTATTCCAAAAATAATATTAATTTAATATAAATAATTTTCCAAATATGTGAATTTTTACTTTTAAAATAAAAGCTAATATTTATAAAAAATTCACGGGTTTTGACAAAAACGACTTTCAAACCTAAATAAAAATCAAAATTGTATTCATAAAAATTATACGATCATTTATATTTAATAAAAATTAATTTAGTAATAATATTTCATTAAAATATTATTTAATTAAAAAAATCCATCAATTAATCAAAATATATTTCTTATTTGAATATTAACTAAAAATACTATTTTTTCTTTAAAAACTATTTACCAAGTAATAATAATAAAATGAATGTATATTCTTTATAAAAAAATAATGTACATAATCATAGTTCTAGGGTATTGTTACAAAATCCATTATAACACCCGCATAACACCAAAGGGTAAGATTTGATATGGTGATAGACTCTTGGGGTGGCTCAGATAACATCACTCAGGTGGTAATCTCTGTCAACTTTCACTTCTCCCGTAGGCGGTTCCACTCGAGCTTAACATATTGAATCTCAGCTTGGGCTTGGTCAAGAGTGAAGGAAAATGATGGAACCTTTTTTTTGAGCTCCAAAAATGGGCTTTGTATGGAGTAATTCTACTAGATGAGGCCATTGATTTCTTTTTCTGAGTAAATTGGATTTGTTAAATCCCTATATTTATACTAAACATGATATCACTATTTAACGTCTATATTAGCAACAGTCACAATTCTTAATGGTATTTTAAAATCCAAAAACATAAAACCAAGGAAGTGCATAAGTTTTATATATCCATAATAATACATTTAATTAGATCAATAAGAATTTTCATTAATGAATGTTTGGGTCGTTATAGTAAGGATTTATTTCACAATCTTAATATTATTTGATATTGTTTATGTTTAAGTATATGTTGAGGAATATTTGTCTTCCATGTTCATGTTTTCAAATATTTGTTTCTAAAATATATTTAATATTACCCTATTAATGTTTGAATTATTTTTTACCCATTTTTACCCTTTTTAAAATGATTTGAATGGAATATTTTTATCATTTTCCAAACGTGGTACTTTATGACTTTTCCGAAAAAAATATAAAAGGAATGTATTTTAACTTATACAGCATGAGAATATTTTCCCACCATTATGATGCCCTAATTTTTTGAATATTTCTTTACAAAATTATATGTTTCTTTTAAAATAAAATATTTTCCTTTATAATTGTGTGGATTTTCCAAAATAATGTTTTCAAAATGGAAAGGATATTTTTCTCTAGAATTATTTCAAGTGATATTTAAAAATCATTATCCATGTAAGAAAACATTATTTTATGGTACTTATGATTTATTGAGGACATTATCCAAGGATACCATCCTTATTATTTCGATATATGGTTTATGTTTATGATGACATGATGTTTATGAATCTTGTTACTTTTCTATGGGTTATGAAATGATGAAATGTTTATGAAAACCATTTATTTTCATGGGTTTTAATATGATTAATGTTTTATATTTTTTTAGAAAACATATGTATTATTTTATTTATGTGATGTGTGGGACATATATCTCCATATAATTCATTGGGTAATGATTTATTTCTCATTAGATAGTTTAGACTGGAATAAAGAGTAAATTCGATTTAGTACATGACTTTGTCCGTTATGATGATCTTAGCAGTGATACTTGACTAATAAAGAAGTAATTTTATATGCTTATGTGTATGACCAAATTCCATGTCTTTTATTCTTTTATGATTCATATCATATTAATTCCAAAATTTATTACATGCCCCAAGATTATGATTTTGATACACATGGTATAATTTCCAAAATTTCATGTTCATATACCCTTATTCTCATGTTATTCTTATGTAATATTTGATATCTCTTATGGTTACCCTAAAAAATAATTTTATATCACCCTTTTTTATGTTTACTTTTCCCTAGGTTATCAATAAAGGTTTTAAGTAGGATATGTCTAATAAGGGTTCTAGGCATGCAGATTTTTTGGGATAGGATATAGATTTTAATGGGACAATTGTCTATTTTTTTTAAGATATGTAAATGTTTTTCCTAATTTTCTAAAACTATAAAACTAAAATGTCCTTGGGTATTTAATTTTTCCAACATTTCCTTTTGACGTTGTAAGTTTTGATTGAAAAAATTAGGTCACATTTATTAGTATAAATGCCATAAATGTAATGTTTACGTTTTTTGCACTGAATATGAAAGTGTGGGTCTTGGGATATTATATTTTGTATCACAAAAAGGTTTAGATAATTTTGGATATTAGGATTTTTTAATGATAAGTTATCTTAAGAGTTATAGATATTAATATGGGTATATAAGACCATAAGTCCAGAGTCTTAGACACAAGGTTTTAAGTTAATAAATTTTAAGGTGTCTGATGATATTTTTGGAGACATTTATTTTGAGATAATTATGGTTTATTAAATTTTGGGATGAAAAATGAAAGGAATCAGATAACCTTTGGTGATACAATATTTCGTTAGATTTTAATATATATAGGTTATTTTTATAATTTTTTTCACATTTTTGGAATTTTATATGGTTAGTTTTAGAAAAATGACATCCCGTGGGATGGGTGACAACCTATCACAACCGATAAGGCTGTGAGGTTTGAACCTAAAACTGAAGGGAAAAGTGTTCATTAGCTACCACTAGTCTATGTAAAGTTTTATCTAGTATGAAATTTTTTTAAATGATTTTATAGATGAAGAATAATTTAATTTTGGGGAACATATGTTTTATTGTATAGATAACCATGGGTTTAGATATTGATTTAGTGGTTAAGTGATTAATTTTATTTCAGAATAAGCTCAATATTTTGGGAAACTTATATGATATTATGGGATATTATTTTAGCAATAAATTTGAATTATATTTTTGAATAACATATGATTTTATTATGGATTTATGGTGGTTCAGATTATTTATTGAAATGATTAATACATCTTGGATATTATGTTATTAAGAAAAATACATTTTTATGAGACTTTAAGAGTGATTGATGTTATCTGGAGATAAGTATTAGATTTATCTTGGAATAATATGTGTTTTTTGGGTTTCAATATTAGTTAGAAAAATTTTGGGTAATTTTAAGGATAGTTTTTTATAGAATGGTATAAGTTAAAATCTTGGTATTACTGTTGAATTTTTTATATTTAATTATTTTTCCTCATAGGAAGGTTTATCATTTTTGGGTATCAAATTATCTTGTTCTAACTGTTTTTTTGGTGGTTAATGTATGAAAATATGATTAATATCATTTTATCCTTTTTTTAATTCATTATCCATGGAAGTTGATTCTAGTTATTTAGGAATAAAAAATTAATACTCATAATCTGGAACAAAAGATGATTTTATGGATGAAATTTCTTAAAGGATAAACTTTAATTTTCAAGTAATTATATTTCCTTATATTTTTACTATATATTTTAAAAACATTCCTCAACTATACAAAAAGGATCTTGAAACATTAACATTATCCGTTTAAATTTCTTACTAAGAAATCAATATCCTTTTAAAAAATAATAGATTTATGGTTTTGTGATGGTTAACTTTCTCATGGCCATGTTCTCTATCACACTCTATTAGTTATTGGGAGCTAGTGCTCTCTTCCATGACCATGTTTTCCTATATAGAAACCTTGTTATGTGTCATTCCATAAGGCCTTTGTTCTTTTATTTATTTCTTTTAAAGTGGATGTTTTTTTGACCCTTTTCATGATATAGGATTTCAACAAAGGTATTTTGAAAATTCAAACCTTGGTTACCAAGAATAATTTAAAATTGTGAGGGTTCAATTTATTAAAGGTTGTATAATGTAATATCAAAATATTTTAGAAGGAAAGAATATGTTCAAGAGTGTACAAGATACACACCACCAATGAAATATTATTATACGATCATTATAACCAATAAAATAAATTTGTGGGTATTAATATTAATAAATGATTTTTTAAATAAATATAAACTTCCTACTAAATATAAGTTTATTGGTAAATTATTATAAAATAATCATATAATTTTTAGAAAAGTCATTTTATTCTTCAAAAAATACATTTTCTCCAAAAATGATTTTTATAATTAATTTCATGAGATTATAGAAAATTGATTTGTTAAAATTAACTTTATTTTTGAAATAACCATATAAAAATTTTCTTATGTTCAAATTTTGAAATTTTTCTAAAAATTCTGATTTTTCAATGAATAGTAAAGAATATCGATTTTGATTAAAAATTATATGTTTCAGGTTTTTACAAGGTCAAAATATGTTTTGGATTAGTTTTAAATTTTTATTAGTTCAATTATATTTAAAATAGACCAATTATGATATTTAAATGGATTTTATAATTGAATTTAGTATAAAAACCTTTTATATTTTAAAAGGTAATTTTTTCAGAAAAGCTTATTTTTGTTGTGTTTTGCCGTTTTAATTTTAAATTAAATTAAAAAAATTATATATTCTTATTTTTAAAAATATATTTTAGTTTTGGAATCATAGGTTACAAGTTTAGTTAATAGGACCCTTTTATTTTCGAACAATATGAACATTAACCCCTGGTAAATTTTGTTACCACAATAAAGGTTAAATTAGGTAATTGAGAGTAAAAGTAATATGGTAAGGACTATAAAATGACCCTTAAACTTACCCCAATTTTATTGTATGAGTAATATTCGTCCATAAACATTCATGGTTCGAATATATGGCCTTTGGTTTCCATTTTTAAGTGATTATGAAAATTATAATATTTTATTTAAAGAAAATTCAATGATGTCACACTCATATTTTTAATAAATATAACATTTATAATATGAGGTTATCTAGATGATATATTTTAATATAAATATTAATTTGAAATATAAAATATTTATATTCATCATGGTAATTTATTTTTAAATTTTAGTGAAGAAATAATTACCTTAAATTATTTCATAATGTCGATGCAATAATTATTTTATTAATGGAAATATCAAATAAATGTTATTAAAATATTAAAATAATTATAATTTTATATAATTAATGTGGTAATTTTTTTATATATTATATTTAAATTTTAGGGATGTAATAAAATAGTTTTTTCAAATCACAAGTGTTATATTGATATTATTATATTCAAAGTAATGAATAGTCCTTTAAATTGGTATTGCAAATAATTTATAGTAAATAATATTTTATTAAATGATATAAATTTCCAAAAAATATTAAATTCATAAAATATATTGGTAAAATGTTTATAATGTAATTCATGATCCATTTATAGGTCAATTTTTATTTTATCATAACTATATTAACCCTCAAAGAGTAAAAATCCATATTGTCACGTTAAGAGTTAAAGGGGTAAAATAAAAGTTAAAAAAAAGTATAAGGGTAGAAATATAGTCAAAACATATATAAATTTTATTGAATGTGGATATTTATAACCATAATAATCTTCTATTCTAAATAAATAACATTTTATCCATTTTTAATTTAAAATTAACTTATATTAATTTAATATTTTTGAAATTCCAAAAGTTCCCCTCTTCTCTCTTATAAAAGGGAACCTCTTCTTATCATTTCTTAACACTTAAAAACCCTTTTGGTTTTGACAATACCTACCAAAATATCCTCATATAATTCCAACCCGCATTTTATTAGTATAATTTTAGGAATAAACCCACCCTTAGTGGTCTTAAGGTGTTAAGAAAATGATATTGTCTCAAGAAGAGGTATAATTTTTAATTGACCATTTCAGTTTTATTTTTTCTTAAACATACATAAAAACTTATTAAACCATGTTAAAATAATAAATACATTATCAAATATATAATTAGATGTTATTATGTTATTTTCATATCCAATATACATCTCCACTTCCATCAAATGGGAAAATAATTCATTATTCGTGTGTATAACAAACTACTGCCCCACGAACCGATGTAATTCATTTTCCATCATCATCTCTCAAGACTAGTTATAATGAAAGAATTAAGGTATTTAAATGATATTAATGAAATATTTATCATTATTAAAATATAATATGTATAATTTACATTCTTACCTTTCCATAAATAGAAAAATGATAATGTCGTTTGTGCGTACGTGTGGACTACCACCTTCACGAAGTGATGAGATTCATTTTTCATCACCACATCACATGGATGATATATATAAGTATATTTAAAAAAGTAATATTATATATATGTTTTTATTATCATTCTATAAAGATAAAGTAATACTTAACTTTTTTCCATATTGATCATTGAAAAATGGAAATGCTACTCATGCGTACGTACGACCTACCGTCTATATGATTGTAAGATAGTTCATTTTTATATCCATATTTTATGTATGGATATAAAATTATAATTTATTTATAAAAATTATAATTATTTAATTATTATTATTCCTTATATTATGGAATAATGACCACTTTGACTATATACATTATACCAAATTCATTTTGGACTGAAATACCGAATATCATCAAAATGATTAACGTGGAATTAAATAATTAAGTAATTGTTATAACATGATAATAAGTGATATAAAAGGAATAATAAGCTTGAAAAAATTCCTAAATCAAGGAAATAATTAAACTAATTTTATTATTCAGGAATATAATGAATGTACGTGACAATTTGGACTTAAGGTAAGGGATTTCTAAACTCAATTTCCATTCATTGGGTTAAAATTATACTTCATTGAATATATAATGCTAAGATTATGTGTGAAATGAATTTTTATTACCTTATGTTATATTTAAAATTATTTTATGTGAATTTAAAGTGGATAAACATAATCAATTTATTTTATTAATGCTCACTTCAATGATAATATCTTTATAAGGTACTTCGTCTCAATTTTCTTTTTTTTGAGGCATATTTTTAAGTTATACACATATATTATTTTATAACGTGTATATAATATTACTTTGAAATGTTATATCATGAATTTATTTTTTAACATGGTATTTAATTTTTTTAAATGCTATTCTTTCATGGGGCACACAATTCAACTGATTACACAGTGTTAAGGGTTTATTTAAATATCTCAATATTATTCAAGATTGTTTGAGTTTAAATATCCTATGGGAATATTTCTCTTCCATGTAAATTTTTTCTTAAATTTCATTTTCTAAAAGGTTTTTACTGTTCCCATATTAATGTTTAAATTCATTTTTACCCATATTTTAATTTTTAAAAAATTGTTTGAAAGGAATATATTTATAATTTTCCAGACACGGTACTTTTTTGACTTTTTCAAAAAATAAAATAGAAGGAATGTTTTTTAACTTATATAGAATGTGTGGGTTTTTTCAAAAATCATGAAATATTAATGTTTTTAATCTTAATTTACAAGCTTACAAATTTCTTTTAAAACAAAATATTTTCCTTTTTAATTACATGGATTTTCTAATAAATGTTTTCCAAATGGAAAGTATATTTTCTTCAAGAATTATTTCATGTGATATTTGAAAACAATTTTTCTTCTAATACAACATTATTTGATGTTAATTATGATTTAATGGGGATATGATCCAAGGATACCATCCTAATTATTTCTATAGATGGTTTATATTCATTATTTAATTATGTTTATGAATCTCGATAATTTTTAATGGGTTATGAAATAATGAAATGTTTATGAAGCCCATTTCTTTTCATGGGTTTTGATATGAAGAATGATTTATATTCTTATGGCACACATACGTATGGTTTACATTATGTAATGGACGTGACCTGTATCTCCCTCCAATGCATTGGGTAATGATTTATATATCGTGAGATAGATAGGACTGGAATTGGGAGTGAACTCGGTTCAGTACATGATTATTTCTACTATAATGGTCATGACCATGAGTGAAACGACCACATGTGTCATTGAATTCATGTTCTAGACAGTTTTATTAAAAAGTTATAGCCTCAAAATTTACTTACTACAAGGGCGTATTAAATTGGAAGTGCATGGTTAACCAACAAGGACAACAGGTAGCTCAAAAACCAATCGAAAAAACCCTTGTAAATGATTCCTTACATTCAATTTTTTAGTTTGGTTTTTAATAAATCTAGGAAGTTCAGATTTAATTCAGATAATAAAGTTACTAGGGTTATTTTAAATGTATATTCCAAGGGATAATCCTAAATCTAACTTGGGATAGACCAATGGTTTAGGCTGAAAAGTGGTGAACAGAAGACCAATTCACCTTGGTCCTGCCAATTGGATCAACCTAAGCTAGCAAAGACTCCTTGGTCTAGAGTAATTAAAAAATAAGCGCATGGAGCTTAGATTCTTGGAAAAAATAATTACAGGATATTAGTCCTACCCTGATCTTCTCTAAATAGGCCATGGTCATTTATTTTTCATCTTTAATGGTTAGGGATAATGAAAAATAACAATAATGATAAATGTTCTAAACCTAGTTACTATCTATAGGGTTACCTAGTTTTGATCTTTATATATTCATTTAGTTCAAAAAACCCATTATCTAGACCCATAACCCTAAAAATATTATCCTTTCATGGATGTGATGACCAAAATCAAGGAAATATTAAACATGCTATGCATAATCATGAAATATTTTAAAAATAAAAAACCTAGTATCAATAATCAAGATCAAACAATTGAAATCATTATAAATCCAATACAAAATTCATTTTGCATGAAGAAATATCGAATAACTTTATAAGAATTTATAAAGGATGGATATAAGTGATGAAATATATGTAAAAAATGGAAAAAATATTTTAACAGATTTAGAATAAATGTAGATTCAATAATAACTCAAAAGTATTTGTCAAAAATAGTTAAAACAATGAAATAAAATGGTTTTTAAGTTAAAAAATAATAATGGAAAACTTCTAATTAAGACAAGATAAAAAATCACACCAAACATTATGTTTGTAGAGGGTGCTCAAAATATTAATAGGTACGAAAAGTACATGAGAAGTAAGTAATGCACGTCGTGTACTGGCTTAAGTGACTTCTGTCATGAAAAATTCATATCATGTAAGTTGGCTGCACATTGTGTATTGGAGATCCACATTTCTAGCAAAATAATTGATTCATATCTTTGACCGGGATAACATTAAAAAATTTCACACCGCACAATCACTACACATCGTTTATGTAATTCACTTGTAGTAGGATTTTTATATTTGAAATATGTACGTAGTGTAATTAATATACAAATTGTGTACTGAATTCACATCATGTAATTATTCACGGGATGGTATTTCACTCTACAGGAATGCTGTGAATGAGGTCTACACATCATGTAGATGATACACAACATATAAAACCTATTTTTTTCTAATTTTCTGAAATTCTTCCTTTGATTCTGGAATTCCCAATTCTTGAAAAATAAAATCAAAACCCAGTGCATTATTGAATAAATCAGGAATAAACATTAAATTAATGTATCCAATATGTATATATAAATCCATAATATCAAATTCACCAAAACATGAACAATTTCATATCCTTAAATAAAAAACATCTCAATAGGGATTTTAAAATAAATAGTGTTTAAAATAAAAACCACTCATTAAAAACAGGAAAACAATTATGTGTAATAAAAAAATTCATTCCTCCAGAATAAATCCTACTAGGAAAATTAGTCATGCATCATAGTTCAATTATTTATCAAGATTTTTTATTTCATTAATTAATTTTTTTTATTTGTTCCTTAAATTCTATACCCATTTTTTAATTTACCTCATAATAAATTTTCCCTCATCCCTCAAGGTAAAATGTAACCAGAGATATGATCATACCCTGAATACATGTTCCTAAACATCTACTTTAATTGGTTATATCATCCCCACTTCATAAATACATACAAAATCAATCGTTAGGGATTAAAAAAGGGTTCAAATGACTCTAAGGATGAGGGAAGGTGGGTATAAATTAAAAATGAAGCTCAAAAGGAGGGTGATATCTAAAGTATGATTCAAGATAAATGTAAACATTCCAATGAAGTAACTCCTCCAAGATCTAATGGAGTCCATGATACAAATAGATCAAAGTGGATGCATGAATATATCAAGTAAGTATAAAAAATGTAGCATTTTAATTTTTTGATTTTTTTTTATTTTTCAAAATTCATGTTTAGTCCAGATCTCAAATCTATCCCCTAACCACATATGATCCATCTGAGGATTCATCAATTTGGAAATGGTAATTTTTTTTACCTTATTAATACACAACCCAATATATTTTCTTTTTCTTTATATATATTTTACAAAGGAGTAGGGTAGGAATAAAAAATTCCAAAAGTAATCATGGACCACATCATGTTGGTTTGGTGAAAATAGAAAAGTACATCTCCCCAATAACAATATCCTATGTCTACCAGCAATGAAAATCCCCCCCCACTTATTCAAAGGAAAATTATACATAATAGAAACATCAGGATATGAAGGGAAAATTATCTTGAAATGGTTCCATACTAATAAGGTTATTCATGGATACTATGAGAAAAAGAAGTAAAAATAATTAAGGTGTCTCTTAGGAAAAACTATCTCAAAAAATATTGGATTAATCGTATTAAAAATGTATTTGTTTTATACTAGCCTCAATAAGATATAAATTAAAGTTTTTATCAGTTTACATGCCCTAGGTGTCTCTGAAGAATTATACTTAGAAAATTACATGGGGTAATGGGTATATAATCCTTTTAGTGATGATAGTATAAAAAAATAATTGGCAATCACTTGAGGAATAAAATTAGAAATAATTAAATCAAAAACAATTTCAAAAATCTTAAATTTGGATTAAATTACTCAACTCTAAAATCATGATAATAATAAAAATTAGAGTAAAAAATGGATTTAAATAAATTCCAACATAAATTTTTCTTTTATTTAAATGGGATCAATGAGTTTTCAAGTTTAAAATTTTTTTTAGTGAGAAATGTCTCTTAGATAGGTGAAAACTAGAAATAATCCAAGTGTATCGAAAATAAAGCTCAAGAAAGACCCCCACACTTAAAATGAGATAATTTATGAACTGTCCTAGAAAGTATCATGGGAGATATATCACATATATAAAATAGACAAAACAAAATGGAAATTTGAAATTGGATTCAGGGAATCAATATCTCCCTTTAATGAGTGAGTTTCCATGGGGAAACTTGGTGAATGGTGATTTCAAATTGGTCTACCTACAAAATTTGTTTAGAAAAACCTACATTATATAAAAAAATAGTCCTCAGGGTTTAAAAATTATGGAAGTAGTTGAATGGTTAGGTTTTTTTAAAGAGTAAGAAACAAAGCTTCATTAATTTGAAAATAGAGTTAAAAGAGTCAAAATGAAGGAAATTTACATTTGTCTCTTTGGGTAATAATGAACATATCACTTGTGATGCTGGAGAGATGAGTGCTAGAATCTTCAAAGATTACCATGTTTTCAAGGCCATCAACAAGTTGGTTGGACTCATGATAGACATGTGTTATGATATAATTATTTAAAGCAAGAATGTCACAACACTTAATCCATTTCAATGTGAGTTTCCAAGAAAGATGAATATGACCCATTCTAACTGCTCGAAAAATTGCGAATGATTTGCTTTCAAAAAAGATTTTATTCCAGTTTATTTGTTGAGAAACTTCCACTTCTATGATGAGAGTAATCATTTTTGCTTCAAGAGTAGTGGATTGTCCTCAAGGGCCAAAAATCCTTTATAAGAAATCACTATTATGATCTCTAAAGAAAATTCCATATCTAGAAGGTCCTGGGTTGCCTCGCGAAGCACCATCTGAGTTTTATTTGATCCATCCTTAAAAAAGAGGTATCCAGAAGACTTCAATAGTGTGCAGTGGTTTAGGATAGTTACCTTGGAAGTGTAATTTCCTTAATACAACAAAGTATCTGATTGAGTTATCATAGTGTTCAACATGGAGGTTGTTTTCCAGTTGAGTCGCTGGCAGAATATTTGCGATAGAAACGCTTTGATTGAAGGTGGAATTATCATGTTAGATTTTATTCCTTCTCATCAAAATAGTATAGATGGTTTCTGCACATGCCACCAGGAAGAGGATACATACCTATTTTAAGAGGCACACTACTGAAATGTATAGGAGAAGGTCCATTATACGGTGGACTTGCGGTAGATGGACTTCAAAAAAACTGAAGACCGAGTTCTAGAGGGAGGTAACAGTCTTGCTGGACCAAAAAAATGGTTTATATCAGCACGAAGTTGGTGACACAATGCGCACCTGGAGCACAAGGAGATGGAAACTTTGTGTAGGTTACTATCAACTGGAAGCTTGTTCAGTTATAGGCACCATAGTAGTGTGAATTGGGATGGTTGAAGCCACCTTTTATGAAAACTCAGAAATCCAGAATTATTTCCTTGCAGTAGATGATTATAGAATATTTTGGAGTAAATAATTCCATTTGGAATTTAGTTCCCATATGAGGATATCATCAGTGTTCCAAAAGTCATAATAAGATACTTTAAGCACAATTTGAGGTGGCATGGTGATGATATTCTCAATATTCTCTTGAATGGAGGCATTGTAGTCCATTTGTAGGTGTTGGATATTAATTTTTTCTATCAAAGGATAACATTTCCAGTTATCCTTCTAGAATTTCTGAGAGGAATGAGCACTAAAAAACTAGTGGGAGTGCGTGTTAATCTTATGGAATATCTTTTTAAGGCCTGGCCACACTGAGGATTACATGAACCTCATATTTCATTCAATAAATCTACTGAAGAATTTGGATCTGTGGAATTTAAGAGAATGATATTTTTTATTGATAAGCCTCCAAATAAATTGGGCCTGAAGAGATTTATTGAAGAGCTCAATGTTTTTAATTCCCAGTCCTCCCATTTCATGCGGTAAGCAACATTTCTTCCAAGGAGTTGTAATGACTTTCTGTTCCAGAATTCTACCGCTCCACACAAAATTTCTCATAAGTTAATTGATAGACTTAATGGTGATATCATTCCATGAGTACACCATGAAGGAGTAAACAAGTTTTAAGAAAATTACATGCTTGACTAAACAAAGCCTTCCCACCATTGATAGAGATTTTATTTTCCAAGTAGAGAGGGTTATTCTAACTTGACTCACCACTTCTACAAAATAGGAGGATAAAGGTCTTCCTAGGAACATAGGGACCCCAAGGTAATTGAATGTTAGGGACCCCTCCCTTATTCCAAGATATTTTATGATGCAATGTTTACTAGGTGCAAAAATATTTTTCCCAAAGAAGATAAAAGGCTTTATCCAGTTGAATTCCAGTCCAAAGACCCATTCATAACGAATAAGGTTTATCTTAATGTTTTTAATGTTATCCCTATCCCCCTGGGTGAAGAGAATAATGTCATCAGTAAAACAAAGGTAAAAGAGGGAAAATATACCTTTGGATGCTCAAAATGTTTCCATTTCCCCTTTATCGACTTTGGGAATAATGATTCTACTGAGATAGTACTTGGAAATGGAAAAAAATGGAAGAGAGGGGGTCTCAATGATTCAATACTCTTGAGCAATTAAAATATCCTTCTGGTGATCCATTAATAAGGATAGATATGTGGGAAGAGATGATCAGCATAAAAGTCCACTGTATAAATCTTGTGTGGATGCCAAACTCCAGAAAAATTCAACCAATAAAACCCCAATCAATTGTTTCTAAGGCTTTCCTGATTTCCATCTTGAGAGCAATGTTTCCTCCTCTTGTAGTCTTCTGAAGTAGGTTGATGCATTCAGAGGCAGCAATAAGATATTATTGAATCCTTTTTTCCTTTGACATAGCCATATTGATTCCAAGAAATGATTTTATCAAAGATTTATGCAAGATGATTGTCTAGAATTTTAGTAATGATATTATGTATAGTATTGATCAGTGCCACTAGCCTGAATTGACTGATGTCACTTACATTCTCCATGTTAGGGATTAAGATAATAAATTGAGAATTAAGGTCTTGAATGTGAGATCCATCAGTGAAAGAAATGCTTCAACAATTTGAAAACATAACTATGTATGACACACCAATAAAATTGAAAGAAATGGTTTGTGAATCCATCTGGTCCTAGTGAGCTTCCTTTCTTAAGACCAAGCACCACATCCCTGATTTCCATATTCATTGGTATTTGTGTGAGAAGAGTGGTATTTGACACAGTGACAATTTTCATAATAATTCTTTCCATTAATTTCCCAGTTGTTCTATGACCATTGAAGAGGGTCTTATAAAAGGAGAAAATATTATTTGATAGGGTTTTTTCTTTCATCAAGGATGACATCCATATCCTTTAAAAGAGAAATTTGTCTGTTAACTTTTTTGGCCCTTTGAAGCACATTGAAGAATTTGGTATTTTTGTCTCCATATATTTTCCACTTAACATTAAAATGCTCTTTATGTATGTTATATCTAAGAAAAATAATCTTGTTCAGCTCTGAGGAGACTTTGGCTGCTTGCACTTCATTACTAGAAAAATTAATGGCGATCATTGATTCCTGGATCTGATGTAATGTGTTTTCAAGAGCATCAATTTCTTGATCAAGAATTCTAAACCTGCACTTACTCCATTGCTTCATTTTCATCTTGAGAGCTATAATCTTGAGAACAAAATCTAACAGATTATGATTAAAATATTCAATAGACCAAGTGTCATTGAAAATTTAAGATAATTATGGAAGGGAAGTCTAAACATTATGGAACCTAAAGGGAAGAGGTTTCCTCTCACTTTTCTCAATAAATCTTGTCATAATTGGATGATGATCTGAATTTTTCTTTGAAAGAGTGACACATGAGATGATTTACAGCTATGAAGCATGTGTTCATTAAAAAAGGAATAGTCAATTCTACTTTCCCTCATGTTGTTCATATATTTCCTGTACCAGGTGTACTTGGCCCCCAGTGATTAATCTTAGTTAGATTTGACTCTTCAACATAGGATCTGAAATCTTTCATGTAACTAACACCATAATCATTCCCCATCCTTTCATTTTCATGGAGGATATCATTGAAGTCCCCCATTATCACCCATGATTCAGATATGGAAATGGAAAGATTTATAATGTTTCTCTAGATAGATAGTTTGATAGAATAGTTTTTGGAGGCATAGACCATTGAGAAGAAAGTATTGTGAACAGATTTTTTGAACCTTCATGTGATGACCTACTTATCCAAAAAAAATTAGAGTAGTATTAACAAATATATTTTGTACAAGAATCCATAATCAGTTGCAATCATCATCCTGCATAGAGCTAAACAGTGAGTATCCATTTTCTGTAAGAGGAAAACCATTTACAGTGCCTTTGGTTTTAGGTTTAGAAATCATAATAATATCAGGTTTTTATTTACCCTAGAGCAGCCTAAGGGAACTTAATGTTCCAGGGTTGGATAGTCCCTGGCAGTTCCAATATAATATCATCATTATGATTTTTGTTTCGGGGTTAAACCCCCTTTTTCTGTTGTTTCCACTACCTTGTGTCTTCTAAACCTTCTCAGTACTGTCTTCTTGGAAGCTTCAAAAGACAGTTCCTACCTCAGGGTAGCTGCATTTTAGTGTTGAACAAAATGCCCAATTTTATCTCCAGTTTCTATTTTTGAGGGTGTATCTATAACCTACTGTAGAATTCTAAGGTGGGTCATTTTATTTTCCATCATATGTTTGGAAGAAATTATAATGTCATTTTTGGTTGTAGTATCCTTGTTAATGACCTCTATAATATTTGAACTTATTAGGTCCAAGGTGAAATTTTCATATTGTGTGTTAAGCACTAGATGAAAAATATCATCTGAAATCACCTGCTGTTTAGGGAGCTCCTCATGTTTATCATCAGTTAAACCCCCAGGTCCTTCTAGTTTCATCCAGGTGCCAACATGAAACCTGGTTTGTAGTCCCAAAGTCATTCTTTCTAACGTACTACTTTGTGGAAAAAATTTTTGTTTGGGGGACCTCATTCCATAAGGTATTTTTTCGATTGGTTGGATAATATTTTGAACAATAAGGCACTTTTCAATGACATGGAAAACCATCCTGCAATTCTCACAGTATTTAGGTAACTTCTCAAATTCAAACCTGACTTCAATGAGATGTTCATTAACATCCAGTGATACACGTTCAGGTGGAGATGTCTCCATGTCAATCTCTATTAGAACTCTATCATAGAGTCCAAGGTCACGAGGATGTTTGACAGGATTCACCACTTCAGGAGCATAAAGAGCATGAATCTCTTTTTTCAGGAATATAATATATGTTATTCATGGCGGGGATTCCTACTAAGCATGGATCTCTAGTGAGATCTTCTTATGCTATGCTCGATTTCAGCTAGATGTTGAGTCATTCGAAGAAGGGGGGATGATTGTGGTGGGAAAGGTACATCCATAACCATAGAGGAGGAAGAAGAGATATACATATATAATGTAATATATTATTGAAATGAAAACAAGATAAACAATATTAAATATAAAAATTGTATCCCATATATAAATAGATAAATGATACATCAGTGGGAAATAGAATACATTCAGTACCAGAAGTTTTACTCAAATAAGAATAAAAAAATGGGGGAGGGGACCAGGATAAAACTAGGCAGTAAACTATAATATTTCAAGGTCCACATCAGTTTTCCCATACCAAAGAGTGGGTGTTTGTAGTTAGCCCTCAATATTGATATCAGTGATAGAGAAAGGGGCGGGAGGATCAACTACTATGGGGGGTGTCATGGTGTTGGTAGTGATATCAATATATAGTGGAGGTAAGGTGTTAATACGGAAAATGGATGTGTGTTTGATTGTACGGTCAATGAATGAAACCTTTAAAGAGGGTGTAATGGTTGGGCCCTTTCCTTTCTTGGCCTACTCTATAAAAAAATACTACTGGACTATAAGGTCAGCCATCTCTGAGGTTAGGTCAGATGGGGTGTTAGAGGTGAGGGGGACAAAGGAAAAATAAGGGATGATAGAAATCAATGGGTGGGAGGTGGTAGTGACTGGTGTCATGGTATAAGTGGTGAAAATAGAAAGGTTATAAAATGGAATTCATGTAGGTGGTGGGAAATACAACATAGTTTTTCTAGAATACACTGGTGGACTGCCTAGAGTTCTACATGGAATAATGGCATGGGTGATGGTGTTGGAAATGTAGTAGTGTATGTACAAGGAATATGGGTGGTGGTAGGGGTTGGAGGAATAGTGGTTGGTGGGATGATAGTAGTCGTAGGGGTGGAAGGTGTGGTGGTATAGGATGGGGTGGTAGCCGGGGCATGAGGAGGGAAGGCTGGTGCGGTTTGGTCTACGACATGCTGGGTAGGGGCCTTGTCAGTAGCCTCCATATACGCTAGCACCCATTGGTAGATACTGCCATCCTTCATGAGAATATTCATCTTATGGGGTAGCACCTGTCTAATTCCCTCTATATGGCCAAGGGAGGTGTGGGGATGAGAGACCTCACAAGAATGGATTTTCCTAGACAAGTTAGTGATGAAGAAGGCAACCATCTACATATCATGAGTTCTCTTATCTAGGGTCCTATAGTACTCACTGAACTGCCTTTCTATGTTAATGGCTAGGTCTACCATGGTTGAAGTGAGAATGATGATCTTAATATGGTGGACCCCCCTCATGGGCATCACCATAGGCCAACCAGGCATGAGTTAAGGCTTTTTTTAGGATGTATAGGGAAACACCGTGGAGTGTGGTGCTCTTCATGGCGTGAGGATCATAGATGTTCTGATGGTCTCTGGCGATCTTGGCCTAAATTCATGCATCCTTAACCTTGTTAAGCTCGATATGAAATGTTGGGAATACTAGAGATGCGAAAACATAGGTGGAATAAATTCCAAGGTTGATTCCAAACTCATTGATGGCTAGATCTTATAGACTAACTCCGATTATTATGTGGACAGAATCAAAGACCAACTCAAAGGTGGTTAAGAACTCAAGTAAGAGATCCTTGAATGTATCCTAAGCACCTGGGTGATCGAGTTTAGGTGAATATGGATGATGAGGTCAAGGAAATACTAGTGGATGTGTATGAACTTGAGTAATGCAAGGTTCAATGTCTTATTGGTTTACATTTTCTTGGCTTGAAGATGGACCATGAAAATATAGTGTACATGGTCTAAAATGTGGAGGCTAGGATGAAGGTGAGGATGGTCTGGGCCCTGTGATCCAACAAAAGTTGACTGTGAGTCCCCAAAATTAGAATAAGATGCAGTGGAGGAAGTAGAGGTCAAGGAGGATGGATCTTTGGGTGGTGGAAAAGGTGTGGCCTTCTGTTGTTTGGGTGGAAAAGGTATGTCCTCGTGCTTAGGCGGGCAATCAGTGAGTGGGGTGCAAGAGATTTTGGTTTGGGCCATAAAGGATATCAAGAAGGTTCATGGGGTGGATATGATGGGTAGGAGGATAGGAGGAGGCAAGGTATGGCGATAGGGAAGGGGATAAGGTCAGTGAGGGGGGGAATGTCTTTGGGTGAGGGAGCTCGCATGAGGAGAGATGTGGGGATGGAGGAATGTTGAAGGGAGGGGGGGGGGGTCAGTATGAACACTAGGTTTATAGGATTTAGAAGGATCTATAAAATTAAATATGGTGTATTTTGGTACATAATGTGTATTTCTTGAATTTTTTATTTTTCATGTGCTCTACATTTACACATTTTGTACTTCTTACAGAACATGAATTTTTCATTTCATGCCCCTTTTTGGTCCAGGTCCTCTAAACATGCCTCCAACAGCTCTAAATTGTTCTAAAGAATAAAAAACCCTATTCTATCTTATTGAACCTACCTTGGGTTTTCTCCCAGTCAATTATTTTTTTAATTATATAGATCTAGTAATTTTTCAAAGCAAAAGACTTTAAATTTGAGTTGATACCCCTTATAGAACTATTCTTTAAAAGTGAGGGGACCAAAGGTCGGATGAACTCCCTTTTCATAGGTGTAGTGAAATTTAAATTTTTATAAGCACTTCATCCATTTTCAACTGGAGTTAGTTTCTTATTATCATCTTCACTTTTCACATAGTCATCTACCTTATTAGCAATAAATATATTTTGACAATTCAGTGACTCATCACTATTCTTAGTGGATTTCACCAAATCAAACACCACTTCTTCTTCACCATATCTAAAAATAAATATTACTTGGTTCACATAAATATGCACCTCTCTAGTGGTGATAAACGATCTTCAAAAGATTAAGGGAACACCGCCTTCCTCTTCCATTGGTAGAATGAGGAAATCAACAGGGAAAATGATTTTTTTGACTTTTACTAAGACTTACTCAATCAATCCTTGAGGATTATTGATTGAGTGATCATGAATTTGGAGTGCCAACGTTGTTGGTTTTAGTTATCTAAGCCCCAAATTCATGTAAACACTCATGGTAATTACATTAATTCTTACAACTATATTTAACAAGGATTTCTCAAAAGTATAATTCCCGATAGTGCAAGGGACTGAGAAACATTTGGGGTATCGTATTTTTGGAGGAAAAATCCATTGAAAAATTGTAGATAATTTTTCATTAATAAATATGAATCCAAAGTCCTCAATTTTATTTTTTCTTTATAGAAAGTATTTAAATAATCTTTCATAATCAAATAATTGAGAAATTGCCTCAACAGAGGGAATATTGACATGCAATTGTTTAAACATCATTAGGTATTTTTTATATTTCCCATCATTTTCCCCTTTTTCCATTCTTTTAAGAAAAGGGAAGAGGTGTCTGGTATGGTGGTGGTGACATGATTTCATAACCCTTTTTAGGCTATTCCTCAACTGGATATTTCATAAATGGTTCTACCTCTTGAGTTTTCTACTCGCTAGCTCTATTAGACTATTTTAATGTATTTTCATCAACTCTTCATAGTTTTTGAAAACCTAGCCTCTATATTTTTAACAATCATAGATTTAGAAACTTACATCAGATGAGATTCTGTATTACTGAGAAAAGTGTCCATTAGTCGATTAGATAAGGCTTTAGAGATCTTCCCCATTTGATTATCCATGTTGCATATTACAACCATGTGGTTTTTCATATTTGTATCTTATATTTTCACCAATTGATATGATTTCTGCATGAAGGCAGTGGGAAGGTTTTGAATATTGGTTTGGAGTGATTATACTTATTAGGCTGGCCCTTGTGGAGCTTTTTGAATTTATTTATGCTATTGTGCTGGTGTAAATTTTTTGGCTTTAGTAAAAGGTTGTTGGAATTACTTCTGAGTTTAAGGAGATGGACCTTGTGGTGGTTACCTAGGTGGTCCCTAATTTTTTGGAAGCAGCTAACCACTCCTCTTATAAAAGTAACCTTGGTTTTGTTATGGCTACTGATCCAACCTCTGTTGATTTTTTTGTTGAAATGGTTGGGGATGATGATACTATTGTCTTTGTTCATTGTAATTTATGTAATTAAAATCTAGGAATTGAGGTTCCTCTATGCCTTCCCTGTATTCATGGTAAGAATATTGGCCTTTTCACATCTTGCATGAATTAATTTCCATTACAAAATTAGTAGGGGGTGGTGGCACTATGGGTAATTGAAATGACTCTAGATTCTTTTTCAGATCTTATACTTGTGTTGGTAAGTGGTTTGTTTCTTCCACCTGATGGATTATATGCTATAGCAATCCTCTATCACTTTTATTTAGACTGTAATTGTGGGAAACTTTATCTAGTATTTCTTATCCAAATTTTGGTGTCTTGAGAATGATTCCACCATCAACAGTGGCCTCTAGTATAGTTCATATAGCCAGTTGAAGACCCTAGAAGAACATTTGATGTTGAATAAACACATCTAGTCTGTGATGTGGTAATTTATGAGTTTAATCCTTAAATCTATCCCATGATTCCCATATTTATTATCCATCCTCCTGGGTGAAGTTTTGAATTTCATTGTGGAGATTCCATGTTCAGATTGGTGGGAATTATTTTTCTAATTATTTCTTTTCTAATTTGTCCCAAGTCATGATTAACTTGAGAGTTTGACTCTTTAACTAATCCTTGGATATGTATTATAAGGAGAAATGTAAGAAATAGAGTCTTATTTCATCTAATGATATTACATGGTTGTGAAATGCATCACAAACCTATAAGAAATTGGAGATATGTTAATGGGGGTCTTCACTTTCAAGCCCATTGAATTGACCCATATTCAATCCATGTGAATAAGTCTAGGTTTAATCTCAAAAGTGTTTTCCTAAATTGGTGGGAGAACAAGGATTTCTAGAAAATCACTAATGGATGAAAATATATAATCCACTTTTATGATCTTTTGTAGTGTTGGTTTCTCACCCTGATTGGAATGTGGCGCATATTTCAAGTTTTTCTTGTGCGGCGGTGCAATATTGTTATGTTCAGCCATTGAAAAGTAGTGGCATAAAACAATTGATTAATTGATATTTGGATTGAAAAGAAGTTTTTCTTGTGCATCCAAGATTCTTGATAAAGTTAAGGGTCCCTTGTGCATGCACCAGATGACAAGAGAGAGATAGAGATAAAGAGAAATAGGAATCTTGTGTAAGAAAATGAGAAAAATGTAAAATGGAAAAGGTGAAGGAGGAAGAAGAAAAGGGAGAGGGGTGAGATAATAAGGGGTTTGATCCATAGGTCACTATGATTGAGAAACAGTAATCCCCTGAAATGGTTCTAAAAATTTTATTCACTCGCACGTATTGTTGAATTTTTGTGGGAAGCAGTCAGATTAGAAATTTATAGTCTCAAACTATACTTACTACAAGGGAATAGAAAAGTGTCTATGCATGGTTAAACCCACAAGGACTACTAGAAGGTCAGTAAACAATTTAACAGAAACCATAGAAAGGATTCCTCACCTTCACCTTTTAGGTTTGGTTTTTACTCAATCTAGGTATTTTTTATTTAATTCAGAAAATAAAGGAAGAGATCAGGTTTAATTTTAGGGCATATTCCAAGGGATAATCCTAATCTAACTTGGGATAGACCTATGGAATAAGCTTCCAAGTATTTAAAAGAATACCAATTGAACTTGGTCTAGCTAATCAGATTAACCTAAGATAGAAAAGAATCATTGGTCTAGAGTAATTGAAATCCTAAGAATAAAAATCTTGGATTCTAGATAAAAATAATTATAGGATACCGGTCCTCCTCTAATATTCTCTAACTAGGTCACGATCATTCAATATTTACCTATTATAGTCAGGGATAATGAAAAATAATTAGATTTGTGAATATTATAAAAGTAGTTACTAGTGATAGGGTTACCTAGTTTCAATATTTAGATATTCATTAAGCTCAAACCACCCATACTGTCAACCCTAACCCTAAGAGGATTATCCATGCATGGCGGTGATGACCAAAAGAAACAAAATATTAAACATGCTATGCATAATCATGAAATAGTTGGGAAATAAAAAATCCATGATCATTAATGAAGATCAAATAATTAAAAACAATATAAATCTAATAAAAAACCCATAATGAACAAAGAAAAAATGAATAACATTATAGGCATTGATAAAGGATGGTGAGTGGTGATGAAACATATGTCAAAAAATGTAAATAGTATTGTAACCGATATAGAAATGGCATATAATTGATATATATTCAACAATAATGAAAAATGATTTTCTAAAACATTTAAAGAAATGAATTAACATGGGTTTAAAGTGAAAAAATTAAAACAGAGGAAAACTATGAAAGAAAATGAGAGAAAAAAGAAGTACATAGAACATTTTATACATATAGGGAACTAAAAATATTAATAGGCCCGATAAGTACTTGCTGTGTAAGTTATGCATGCCATGTACTGAATTAAGTGACTACTATCCCAACATTTGCATGTTGTGTATGTTGGATTCACATTGTGTATTTCAGATCCATATTTCCCACCAAAGAATCAGTTTATATCTTTAACTAGGTGAGCCTTACAATTTTTCACGTCATACAATATCTACATGTCATGTATTTAATTAACTTTTAGAAGGATTCTTACCTTTGAAATCTTTATTCCATGTAATGAATGTACACATATTATACATGTTTAACATCATGTAAAGGCTTTCCGGGTTGGTTTGTGGCTCCGCTGTCATGCTGTGAATGAGGTATACACATCATGTAGAGGATTTACAATGTGTAAAACCTATTTTTTTCCTATTTTTAGAATTTATTTCTTTGATTATTAAATTTATAATTCCTGAAAAATCAAGCCATAAACCAATTCACTATTTAATAAATCATGAATAAAAATAAAATAAATGTATCCAATATGTATATATAAATTAAGCTTATTAGTTATCCTTATCTAATAACAGAATTATTTTATATGCTTATGTGTATGCCACAATTATATGTCTTATGTTATTCACTCATGGATTATATTCTTTGATTCTTTTATGATTCATGTCATATGAACTTCCCTGATTTATTCCAGGAATCAATATTATTATTTTGATATATAGGGTATAATTTCCAAAATTTTATGTTAATATTACCTTATGATTATGTAAATTTGATATATCCTATGGTTACCCTTATTGAGAATCTAAGCTCACCCTTTACTATATTTAATTTTACCCAGGTTATGAAGAATTTTTTTATGTAGGATATTTCTAAGAAGGGTTTTATATGTGATGAAATTTTGGGAGATTATATATATTTTTATGGTCCAATTGTTTATTTTTCCAAGACATGTAAGAGTTTGTACTAATTCCATAATACTCTAAACCTAAAAGGTTCTTGGACATGTAAGTGATCCAATATTTCCTTTTTATGTTATAAGTTTTGATGAAAAAAATTGGGCCACACTTATTAGTATAAAATATTAAAATGAAATGTTTATGTTTTTAGCACAAAATTCCGAAGTCTGGGTCTTAGGTTATTAAACAATTGGTTTATGAAAATTAATCTTCAGTAAGGTTATCATAAACTTAGAGTTTAGGAATATGATATCCCAAATAATTATTTTAGGATAAGATATTTCTATTATGAATATCTTGTGATACTTTTTTTTCATGTATAATTATCCTTTAGTTTTTATGGCTTTGATGAACCCGATATTTCATTAGTATCTCAACAAATTTTTTTTAGTATTCATGGATGATATCTTAATTTTTTTGCGATCTAAGAGTGAACATGAGCACTATATGAATCTAATTTTAGAGATCCCAAGGAGTCACTAAGTTTATGGAAATATTTTGAAAACTAGTTTCTGGATCTAAGAAGTGATGTTCTTGTGGAATGTGATTTTGGAGTGTGAACTTTTAGGTGATACTAATAAGGTGAAGGATGTGTTTTCATGGTAAGAACCATAAAACATTCTTGAGATACAAATATTTCTAAGTTTTCTGGATACTATCATAGGCTCATCAAAGATTTCTTATAGTTGGAATCACCTTTGATTTCTCTAACCAAGAGAGGGGTGAAGTTCACATGAGATTATAAATATAATATTTATTTTGATGAGTTAAAATAGATTATAATTTCATCCCCTATTCTAATATTACTTGATCCTATTAAGGGGTATGTGGTATACTATGATTATTTTTGTGTTGGTTTTCATTATGTTCTTATATAGGATAATAATTTTGTGGCCTACTGATTTTTTTAGATCTGACCTCATGATAAGAACTACCCAACCAATGATTTAGATCATTCCATAGTTATTCATTCACTTTAATGTTGTCTGCACTATATTTTTGGGGAGAAGTTTATGGTCTTTTCTAATCATAATAGTTTGAGCTATATAATATTTTAGGATGAATTTAATATTAGATAGATATAGTGGGTGGAATACCTCATAATTTTTGACTTCAACATCACCTAAACCTCAAGGAAGGAAAATGCATTCATAGATTCCCTCTGGTACAAAGTTACACCACAAGATGTTTTAGAGTTTAAAGAGGAGCGAAACCTGATAATGATTTTCACTCTATTTTACTAGGATATGAAAGAGGTTGGTTTAGGTGTGGTTTTGACTATTTCTTAGTTATCATAATTATAGAAACATAGGATTAACATATATGTATATTAAATAATTTTAGATTAATATTCAGTATATTACAAAATTACATTCTTGAAGACCATAATAGTTTATTGTATTTTTAAACTTAGAGCACAATATTCTAGTCTAGTGAATGATATTTAATGTTTCCCATAAAGATATTATCATTTAGTAATCCTACCTAAAAACCTTTCTTCATTAATTAGGTAATGGAAACATAAGAAATGGTAAGCTCAGATACTCAGTAAGTATAAATAAAGTAGATATATAAGCCTAAAATGAGCATAAGGGTATGAGAACATGAGAATAACATTTAAAGATCATCCCCTGCATATCAAAGATCACATACATGAGTCCTAGAATAAATATTTTCATTTTATAATTTATTAATAATAAGGGAATTATTATTATAAAACATGAAATCATAACATATAAATAAGACATGGAATTTGTGGCATACTAATAAAAATATAAAATTTGTCCCTATAAGTCATGTATAATTGCCAAAATTTATCAGGGAACATTATGGGGGAAACACCTACTGGGAGGGAAACACCACTATCCCTATTCATATCCATTTCCTTATAGCGGAATGGGTTTAGTCCACAAACCATATTAATAGTCACAGTTCACTCTCAAGACTATCTTAGTAGTCATGGTTCACTCCCAAGACCATCTTAGTGGAAAAAGTACTTTACTGAACCAAGTTCACTCCCCATTATAGCCATGTCTATATCATAGGATATAAATCTTTACCCAATTAATTGAATGGGGATACAGGTCACACCTATCACATAATGAAATCATACTTACATGTTCCACAAGATCATAAAAATTCATCATATCATAACCCATGAAATGAAATTGGTATCATAAACATATCATCATATCATAACCTATGGAAAAGAGACAGGTTTAATAATCATTTTATCAAATCATAACTCATGAAAAGAAGCTGTTTTCATAATAATATAACCCATGGAAGATAAACGGGTTTCATAAGTATGTAACCTATGAAAGAGAAATGAGTTTCATAAGTAGATAACTTATGAAAGAGAAACAAGTTTCATAAACATCATTCCATCAAAACATAAACCATTCATAGAATGAATATGAATGATACTATTGAATCATATCCCAATTAATGAAAGAGTAACACCATCAGATGTCATTTTAGAAGGAAAATAATTTTAAAGATATTTTAAAAATATTTTTTGAGAAAAAATAGCATTTCTTTGAAAAACATTTCGAACATCCTTTTATTTGAAAATAAAATTTTAAACACTTAAAGGAAGCTATTAAAATAATTTAAAACACCCATTGAATATAAAATATATTTTTTGAAAACCTTTTCCTTTGAAAATATATTTTAAGAATTATAAAATATTATGTGAAATCATTGAAATAATTTTCTTTTAAAATATCATTGAATAGTTATAAAGGAATATTAAAAACATTTTGAAAATAATTTCTTTTAAAATATCTTTGAAAACTTATAAAGGAATATTGAAAACATTTTAAAAACATTTTCTTTAAAAAAATCTTTTTAAAATTATAAAGGAATATTTATTTTTTTTTTAAAACTTTTCTTTGAAAATGTCTTTGAAAACTTATAAATTACTATTTAAATCATTTTTAAAACCCTTTTCTTCAAAAACTTATAAAAACATGATTTTTTAAAACCATTTACTTTTAAAACATATAAAGTAATCTTGAAAACATTTTGAAATTTTTTCCTTGAATAATAATTAATGAAGATTGAAAATAATTTAAAAGATTTTTGAAAACATAATTTTTCTAAAAATAATTTTTATTGAAAATTAACTTTAAATATTATTTAAAAAATATTTTTTACAAACTTTTTAGAAAACATGGTTTTTGAATAAAATAGATTTTTGACATAAGAGATAATTAATATCGGGTTTTCTAAAAAAATCCTTAATTATATTGAGTGGACAAGATTATAAAAAAGGTACCAATAAATTAGTATTTAATGAGTAAACATAGAAGAATAAAATTCATTAGAGTTCTTGAGATATGGATCATAATATTTAATCAATGGAAGCATAATCATAAACAATATCGATAACGATGAGATTTTATCAATAAGCTCTTACCACTTTGGTAACTTTGAATCATAATCCACATGAGATAATGAAATTGAAATAAGATTAAAATATTATAAAAATAATATATTAATGATACAACATGTAAAAGGGAATTATATACACCTTGTAAAAGAATATAGGTGCATAACATAACATGTGTCTCAAAGAAGGTAAATTGAGACAAAATTACCTTTCCGATTTGGTTACTTTTGAACCATAAAACTCCATGAACATGATATCATAAAATGGATATATAAATAACCTTAAATTTAAGGATAATAATAATAATATAATACATTCATGGATAGTATATACACAAAAAAAATAAGTGGTAAATAATCTATAAGTCTCATAGAAATAAAAGTGAGACTAGAAATCCCATTACTACTTGAGTAATTTTTGAATCATGAGATCCATGAAAGAATAACATCAATTGAAAATTTTTATTTCAAGAAATAAAAAATTAATGATATAACTTTTAATAGTGAATTATATACACCATATAAAATAAATTAGTGGTGAATATTGCATGTATCTCATTTATATAAAAAGCGAGATGGAATTCCGTTACATTAATTAACTTTTTGAATAATGAGATTAATGAAATAATAACATCAATTGAAACTTTTTATATCATTAAATAAATTAAATTAATGATATAACTTTTCATAGTGCAGTTTATACACCACATAAAATAAACGAGTGGTGAATATATCAAGTATCTAATAGATATAAAAAGTGAGATGCAATTCCCTTACCTTAAATCTTGATTGTCATCATACTTGTTCAAACCTCCTATATAATAAATATAAGTTTTTTATAAATAAATAATATAATTATATTAATATATATATATAATACCATATATGATTTTATTATGACTTTATATTACCTTTTTATTAATAATTCCATGTTAAAGTTATGTTTCAGGTATTATCCGCTTTGTTTTTCGCATGTATTTTGATTTGTCATGTTTTTTGTACTCTTAATTATATTATGATTTAATAATCTATATAATTATAAAAATTATATAAATATAATATATATTCAATATATAAGTATTTATAAAAATCTATAAATGATAGAAATATGAAATGGAATACACCGTTCATTGAGACAGTAGGTCGTACGTACGAATGGACGTTGTATCTGTTTTCTTATTGTATTGAAAGAAATAAAGTAAATGATATATATTTATATATATTATCATTATATAATCATTATCATGTCATAAATATCATATATTTTTACTAAAACCATTCTTAATATATTCAATGTAAAGCGTGAACGAATTACATCACTTTGAGGTGGCGGTAGTCCACACGTCCAAAAATGAACTTATCATATTCCTAAAAATGGAAAACATGAATTTATGTGTTATATAATAATTAAAAAATTATAAATATAATTTAAATAAAATACATATCATATAAAATTGTAAATCTATCATTATTCCCAACCTTGAAAGGTGGTAATGTATGAACAGACGACATCAGTTCGTGAGTACAGACGAACAGAGATTGCTTATCACATTTGATAGATGTGTGTGTGAGTGTAGGATGTACCCTTAAAATAGGATAATGATTTCATTATATAATAATGTAATAATACTAATTTAGGGGGTGGATAAATATTAAATCAAAAGTGATTTTTGAAGGATGTTACCTCTTCTTTGGGAAACTCCAATTGGTTTTCACCAAATGGATTGCTTGGTTAGATTTATGCCCAATGTGAGGCCTATAGGATGTAGGGAGTGAAGTTGTTATAATATTTTGGAAGGTTTTTTCTAATTAAAGGGGATTGGGAGTTGTTAATAAGTGATGGGGTTGAGTTTCCTATTATAGTGGAGGAGGAGTGACATTATTGTAAATATAAAAAGGTAAACACTATTGAGAGGTTTCCTTACATAATGTGCCTCCAAAAAATGGTTAATTTTAAATAAAATTAATTATATGGATTATATATGGCTAAAAAATGGATTTTTTAAAAGTTTTTAGGTCATTTAGACTTTTAAGAGTAAAGTTTAACCACTAAGTGAACTCATTTTTACCTTAATCATTGTAATTAATTTTAATTAAATTCACTAATATATTTTGTACAAAAGTAATTTGGCCTTATTATTCATTATAAATTATTATTATTAAAAATATGGAATAAAGTTTTCCAAATTATAATCACATAAGGGTTAGAAATTAATTTAAAATAAATCCTGCAGACGTGTCACGAAAGAGGGGTTTTAAAGATCTAAAGCTCAAAAGTTTGAAATGTTTTTATATCGAATTTCAATGTGAAATTGATTCCAATGAACTAAATTTTATTATTTTATGTATAATTAATCTAATTATACTTTAAAACAAAAACAAAATATAATTTAACTATATGAATAAATTAGACGAAAATACTGTTTTAAATTAAAATTCAGTATTTTTTACTATTCATCCAAAAATGAAACTTCCTAGAAAAAACAAAAATTTATCCTAAAATAATTTTTACATTAATATTTCAAAAATTTAGTTTATTTTATAAAATATAATTTATAAAAGTGTCAAAAATTATATTTTAAAGAGGTGCTCTACTAAAAGGTCACAACATTACCTTTTAGAAAAATATATATCTTTATGCGTAACTTTGGTTTTATTCTTATATCTTTTCTAGAAAATACCTAATATGAATTATAAATATTTTATTGAATAATATATATATATATATATATATATATATATATATATATTTCAATAAAATAATTTATAAAAATAGGTTTAATTAATTTATTGAGGTAAAACATATTTGATTGCATAAATTTGGTTTTCTAGAAAAAGATTTCCTATATTTTCAAAAGGATTTTATTTTCATTTATAGTTAATTAGTCAAAAAATAAATATTATTATATACATTTATAATTCATATTTTTATAATTTAATTATTATTATTCATAACCACCATTCCTCTGGATTGATAAAAACTATAATAATATTTTAATAAAAATATTAATAGTGCATTGTAGTTTTGTAAAAATTTGTCTTTCCTGTGACTCACGTTATCGAATAGAATATAAATTGTGTGTAAAAAAACCCAAAAATAGTGTTTCATGTACAAAAAACTAATCTAAGTGTTTAATTTAGCACAATATTAACTTTGTGTTGCATGAAACACAAACCAAACTTAGTTCTTTCATATAACCCTAGATATATTCAGTGCTGCGTGAAATACAGAATATCAAAAAGATTAAATTAATTAAAAAAAATATTCCAAAAAATATTAGGGTGTTACATTATTCCCCCTTAATTTTAATTTCTCCCTAGAAATTATTCTGGGTTATCCAAGGTTTATTACTTTAATTTCCCTTTCATATAAACCCACATTGTAAAAATGAATATTAAAACTACCTTAAAAATGGGAAAGTTGAAAAAAAAAATAGTTACCAATAGTAAATCGTAACCGTGTTTCCACATAGGAGAACATATTTTATGATTTGGATATGAAATAAAAGTATAAATAATTATAGATAGTGATAAGGATCACTGATCTTGAGAAAATTAGTGATATAGAGAAAGTTAAAGATCACAAAACCATAAATATTTGTTGATCTAAGGTACCATTTGATTCATTTAAAATGAAGGTACTGGGATAAACTTTTTATTCCAATATATTTTTCCTAATGTTTAATAACATTCAAAAAAAGATATACTTACTTGATTTCAACACAATATCACCCTTGGGTTGTAACATAATCATTTTCCACTTCATCTATTATTCCATGAAATGAAGGTCAATTTTTCATTCCTGATGCATTAAAAGATCATGAGATCCATAAATAGAATGATAGTTCATTCCATCTATATTTATTTAGCATCACAACAAAATGTTTAATATAGGTTATAAAATATACATAAACCATCATATGGAGAGATAATACTTTAATATCTAAAACCTCATCTAAATTTAAACTTAAATCATTCTATAAATGGTTAACCTTGTAACCCCTTAGAAAGATTAAAATCCAAAACATTAAAATTAATTTCACTAAATCATCTTAGCATTGACCCCCAAATATCATAAGGTATATCTTGGGTGTCAGATTCAAAACATGTGAATACCTTTATCATGTATTCTCATAAAACATGATAATAACCTGAATTACTGTACATCCTTATTGAAAACACGTATGCTTTATTATTCCAAATATAATTGGATATATTCCTTAAATTCCTCAATATCCATCCATTATATCCAACCCACTTTTTCAAAAAATCCTTTATTGGTTATAAGGTAATAAATTCTATCCAATTTACTTTATCCATATCATAATCTCTTTATCCATGCTAAATATTATTTTCTCATCCTCAAGAACACATTAAGGGTTAAATTTCCTTAATAAGAATATCAAGTTTCCATTAAATCACTTTTCTAAGTATTCATCACCATTAAACATATCCTTTTCAATCCTTAATCTAGAACTTATACTGAAAATACTTATATATTTTATTATTCTTATAACATAATCTTTGAATTCCAAAATATATACACTTCAATCATCCAACATTACTCTTAAACCTTTACTCATGCTTCATCATCTTATTGATTAATAAACCTTTCCTATAATATGAAATATGAATAACGTCTTAATGTTACTCAACCTCAATATAATCATGCTTCTTATATTTAATGTAAAAAATACTATTAGAAAACTCAATACCATTCACATGTCATTTGCAATCACTTAATCCTTAGTAGTATAACATATACTCACACCACCTTCTTGATTTTATTCATTATATTTCTACTTAGGACATAGATTTGTTTAATACCCATACTTTCCACATCTAAAACATTCAATTTTAACCCAGTTCCTTCTAGTTACCACTGTTTAATAAGACCATAAATCAAAGAGTGAGGAATAATTATCATAGAAGAAAACCACATAATCATGAAAAATTACTTATAGGATTCCTCAATCATGAAACCTACATTTAAATATATGACACCTTAGGATTATCCTTAGATAAATCCCTAAAAATTCCAAAGAAATATCCATTGGTATCTTACTAAAGTTTTATTTTCCTAGTTACAAATGTTTACTAAACCTTTCCTTTGATACCAACAATAGTGACCCAAGATTAATATACATGTATATCACATCATTCTAGATTAATAATTAATAATATTACAAAATTAAATTCCTGAGGACCATAATAGTTTAGTTTATTTGGAAATATAGAACGCAATATTCTGCTCTAGTGAAATATCTTCAATGTTTCCAAAAAATATCTTCCCATTTAGTAATCCTACCTAAAAAACATTATTCATAGCCCAGGGAAAGGAAACATAATAAAGGGTGAGACCAGATGCTCAATAAAATTAAATGAAGAAGATACATAAGAATAAAATGAGCATAATGGAATCAGAACATTAGAGTAAAATTTGAATATCATACCATATATATCAAAGATTATATACATGAGTCATGGAATAATGATTATTGGTTCAAAAGACATGAATCATAAGGGAATTAAGAGCATAATCCATGAAATAATAACATAGGAATAAGACATGGAATTGGAATCAAGAGTATAAGCCATGAAATAATAAAGCAGTAATAAGACATAGAATTTGTGGTAGACACATAAACATATAAAACCATTCCATATAAGTAAAAAATAATTTACAAAACTTATCTGGGAACTTCATAGAGAATACACCTACAAGGTGGAACACACCACCATCCCCAGTCACAAACCTTTCCTTATAGTAGAATGTGTTCACTCCCCAAACCATCTTAGTAGTCAAAGTTCACTCCCAATACTATATTAGTCATCAAGGTTCACTCCCAAGACCATCTTAGCGGACAAAGTCCTTTACTGAACCGAGTTCACTCCTTTTTCAAGCCATATATATCTCATAAGATATAAATCTTTACCCAATGTATTGGAGGGAGATATAAGTTCCACCCATCACGTAATGAAATAATACATACATTTGGAATAAAATCATAAACATTCATAATATCAAAACCCATGAAATCAAATGGGTATCATAAATTTATCATCATATATTAATCTATGGAAAATAGATAGGTTTCATAATCATTTTATAAATACATAACATATGAAAATAAGAGGGTTTCATAATTGTATAACCCATGAAAGATAAACATGTATCATAAGAATATAATTCATGAAATATAAATGAGTTTCATCAGCATATAACTCATTAAAGAGAAATGAGTTTCATAATCATTATGCCATCAAAACATAAGTCATTAAGAGAAATAATATTAATGGTACCCTTGGATCATATCCCTAGTAAGTTATGTGTAAAACTAATGGATGTCATCTTATATGGAAAACAATTTTGAAACATCTTTTAAAAACATTTATTGAGAAAAATATATTATTTTGAAAAAAAATTGAACATATTTTTCTTTGAAAATAAACCTTTTAAAACATATAAAAAAATGATTTTAAAATCATTTAAAACACTTTTTTAACATAAAACATTATTTCAAAACCTTTTCCTTTGAAAACATATTTTAAAATTTATAAAATAAGATTTGAAATCTTTAAAATCCTCTTATTTGAAAATAACCTTGAAAACTTATAAAGTAATATTGATTTTTTTGAAAATATTTTCTTTATAAATATCTTTAAAAACTTATAAAGGATTATTTAAAGCATTTTGAAAACATTTTCATTGAAAATCTATTTGAAAAATTATAAAGGTATCTTGAAAATATTTTCATATCCTTTTTCTTTGAAAAATTATAAATGAATTTTAAAAACATTTTGAAAACCTTTTTCATTGAAAACTTATAAAGGAATATTGAAAATATTTTAAAATCCATTTTCCTTGAAAAATTATAAAGGAATCTTAAAAATCATTTAAAATACCTTTTAAGGGATATTTTTTAAAAAATAATTTCCATTTAAAATTTTCTTGAAATATTATTTTATTTTTTGTTTGATTTTTTTAGAAAACATTGTTTTTGAATAAAATATATTTATGATTAAAGATAGAAATAAAGATGAGTTTTATTAAATTTTTTTTATTAATTATATTGAGTACCAAAAAGTAAAAAAAAATGGTACCAATACATTAATATATCATGAATAAAAAAAGGAGAAGAAAATTCATGAGATTTATTGAGATATGGATGATAATATTTAATCAATGGAAGCATAATCGTAAATAATCCTGATAACAATGAGATAGCATAAATAAACTCTTACCACTTAGGTAACTTTTAATAATAATCCCCATGATAGAATTATATTAAAGGAAGAAAAAAATATAATTAAAATAAGAATATTCATGGTAAAACATGTCAAATGGTACTATATACACCTTGTAAAAGAATATAAGTGCATAACATAACATTTACCTCAAAGAGGGAAAATTGAAACAAAATTACCTTACCAATTTGGTAACTTTTGAACTGTAAAACCCCATAAACTAAAGATAATAAAACATGTATGTAAATACCCATAAATTTAATTATAATAATCATATAATAAATTTATGGGCAATATATACACCACAAAAAAGAAACAAGTGGTGAATAATTCATAAGTATCACAAAAATAAAAGTGATACTAGAAATCCGCTTACTAGTTGACTAACTTTTGAATCGTGATATCCATTTAAGAATAAAATCAATTAAAACTTTGTATATCATGAAATAAATTACATTCATGATGTAAAATGTCATAGGTCAGTATATACACCACATAAAATAAATTAGTGGTGAATATGTAATGTATCTCATGAATATAAAAAGTGAGATTAAATTCCATTACCTTAAGTCTTGACTCTCATCGTACTTGTTCAAAAATCCTGTATAATAAATATATGTTTATTATAAATCTATCATATAACCATATTCATATATATAATACCATATATTATTTTATTATGACTTGATATTACTCATTTATTAACAATCCCATGTTAAAGTTACGTTTTGGGTATTAACGCTTTGTTTTTTCGCATGTGTTTTGATTTGTCATATTTTTGATCCTATTACTTATTTCATGATTTAATAAAATCCAGAATGATAAACATGATATAAATATAATATATATTCATCATATAATTATTTATAATAATCTATAAAATATATAAATATTAAATGAAATTCACCATTCATTGAGACGATAGAATGTACATATGCATGAACATCGTTTTTGTTTTCTTGTCATTTTGAAAGAGAGAAATTCAATGATATATAGGTATATATATATATATATTATCATTTGATTAGAATTATTATTTAATACATATCATATAATTTTAATAAACCCATCGTTAATAAATTCCATGTAAAGTGTGAATGAATCACATTACTTTGAGGAGGCGGTAGTCTGTATGTCCACAAACAAAGTTATCAAATTCCCCAAAAATAGAAAGAATGAAGGTATTTATTATATAATAAATACATAATCATAAATAATCATAAATATCATATATATTATATAAAAATATTAATTAAATCATTATTCCCACCTTGAAATGTGATAATGGAAGAACGAATGACATCGGTTCGCCAGACGGTAGTATGCCGTATACACAAACGATGACTGCATATCCCATTTGATGGAAGTGTGTGTGAGATTAGGTCATAATCGTAATATAAAAACATATTATCATATTTAGTATACTTATTTCATTATATAATAATTTAATAATAATAATTTATGGGTGGAGAAAGAAATAAAACAAAAGTGCTTATTGAAGGATGCTACCTCTTCTTTGGGTAACTCCTTTTGGTTTGCACCAAAGGGCTTCCTTGGTTAGATTTATTCCCAAAGTGATTCCTCTAGGATTAAGGGAGGTAATTTTTTAGGATATTTTGGCAGGGTTTGGTCAATCCAAAGGTCTTGACTGGTGTGAAGAAGTGTGGGGGTGAGTGTCTTTTATAGTGGAGTGACATTCTTGTAAATATAAAAATGTAAACACTATTGAGAGGCCTCCCTTACATTATATGCATTAAATAATGGTATCTATTATATAAAATATATTATATTGTCTAAAAATGACCAAAAAATGGATTTTTGAAAAGTTTATAGGTCATTTATCTGTTTGATATAAAATTATAACCACTAAGTAAACTCGTTTTTTTACCTAAATCTCTGAAATTTAATTTAATTTTATTTCACTAATATTTTTGGAAAAAAAATTGAACTTATTATAAATTATAAATTATTATGATTAAAAATATGGAATATATTTTTCCAAATTCTAATAATATAAGTGGTAGAAATTAATTTAAAATTAATCCCGCATACGTGTCAGGAAAGCGGGTTTTTAAAGCTCAAAAGCTCAAAAGTTTGAAATGTTTTTATATCCAATTTCATTATAAAATTGGTTCAAACGACCTAAATTTTATTAATTTATGTATAACTTATCTAGTTATACTTTAAATTAAAATTAAAAAATAATTTAACTATACAAATAAATTAGACGAAAATGTAATTTTCAACTAAAATTAAAAAAAAATCCCTATTCATCCAAAAAATGAAAATTCTCAGAAAAATACAAAAAATTAACCCTAAGATAATTTTTAAGTTCATATTTAAAAAATGAAGTTAATTTTATCAAATATAATTTATAAAATTTTGAAAAATTATATTTAAAATAGGCACTCCATTAAAAGGCAATAAAATTACCTTTTATAAAAATATATATATTTATGCATAAAATTGGTTTTATTCTTATCTCTTGTCTAGAAAACACATAATATTAATTTTAAATAGTTTATTTAATTATATATATATATATCATTAAAATCATTTATAAAATGTGGTTTAATTAATTTTATTAAGGTAAAACATGTTTGATTGCATAAATATGGTTTTTCAGCAAAAGATTTCCTACATTTTAAAAAGGGTTTTATTTTAATTTATAGTTAATTGGTCACTAAATAAATATTATTATATACATGTATAATATTTATGTTCATACTTTAATTATTCTTATTCATAACCACCATTCCAATAGCTAATTGAAAAGTATAATAATATTTTAATAATAATATTAATAGAACATTATAGTTTTTTAAAACCAGGTCTTGCATGTAATACACGTTATCTAATGAACTTGGAGTTGTGTGTAACACAATCCAGACATAGTATTTCATGTACTTAAATATAATCTAAGTGTTTCATGTAGCAAAATATTAACTTGGTGTTGCGTGCGATGCAAACCAAGATTAGTGTTTTCATATAACATAATCTATATCCAGTGTTGCATGTAATGATGAATATCAAAAAGATTAAATTAATTTTGAAAAAAAATATTTCAAAAAATATCTGTGTGTTATAATAATATCTCTTTTAGTCTAGTCTGTATGGTCAATAATAGGATTATGAGTTACTAGGAACCAGGGAAACCTTATAGGGTGGAGAGAATATTTTTGGTTGGTCTCACCCTTTTTATGGTATTCTTTATTTCAAGGATTGGTTTGTCATCCCAAAATATATGAGGAATTTAGTGTTGTATGATTTTCAAAGTTCTTTGTGGGACTTTCTAACTGGTATTATGAATATGTATTATGACCTGAGACATCATTTATAGTGAATGGTAATGAAGTGAAACATCACTAGTCATGTGTCCTGCCATTATACCTACCACCAAATAAAGATAGAGAACCTGAAGCCCTCTAGTTTTTTCCAACCACTTCTAGTTTATTTCGTGAAAATGGATAAAGTATCAATGGACTTCTCTATTGGATTACTATAGACTCACTGAGGGAAGAACACTATTTGGGTGAAAATCAGATCATTTCATTTTAACCAGGTACGCCACAAAATTCGAAGATCTGGGAAAGCTATACGTGTAAGAGATCATGAGGTTACATGGGGTTCCTTCTGTCATTGTCTCAAATTGGTATCCTAGGTTTAATTACAGATCATGGAAGATTCTCTAGGAGGTAATGGGGACTCGGGTTAGGTTGAGTTCAAACTACCATCCACAAATGGATGGTTAGATGGAGCATGTTATTCAGATCCTGGAGAATATGCTATATTTGTGTGACTTAGATTTAGATGGGTCATGGGAAAACCATATGTTATTGGTCAAGTTTTCATATAATAACATCCATCAGTCATTGATTAGAATTGAACCCTTCTTGGATTTGTGTGGTCACCCATGCTTGTCACCTCTTTGCTTAACAGAGGTGGGAGAGGCCCCTATTATAGGAATGAGAATCATTTAGGAGGACTTAATGAGGATTTGGGATATACATAGATATTTTTTTTTATAGTTTAGTGTTTCTGTAAATTGTATGTGTTTCAATGTCATTACCCTTTGGATTTTTTATTAGTGATCAGGTTTTCTTGAAGGTTTCTACTCAGTTGGGTCACTATCGGGTTGGGAAATTGGGGAATCTGGCTCTGAGATATGTTGTACCATTTAAGGTCACCGATATTTTTGGTCAGGTTACTTATTGGTTGGAATTATAGACTCACTTGATATGTAACCATGTTGTTTTCTACATGTCTCAACTCAGAAAGTACCATCCCGATCACTCTAATGTTTTGAGTAGGATCCAGACATTTCTATTATGGAAAAACCAATAGATATTATTGATTCTTAGGAGAAGTTATTTAATTGGAATTATCTTCTATTGATCAAAGTTTTATAGAGTAATAAATTAGATTCTCATAATACCTGGGTGCAGAAATCATTGGTGAGGGAGTAGTGTCCTCACCACTTTTCAGAGCATTCTTCTTCCACTTGACTTCCCAGGGATGGAAATTCATATGGTGTGGTGATTGTAACATCCTGGTTAAGGTACTTATCTTTTAATTTTTAGGAGGCTTTTTTTTTGGGTTCAAAGGGTTTTGAGGAGTTCTCATTGTTTTCTGCAGAACCTGGGATGGACGCTGCATACAGGATAGATTCACATAGTGAATATGATTAATGAAATGAATATATCACTAAGAAGATGACACAAGTTTGGTTTATAGCATGAAAAGGTTTTAGTATATGAATTGAATTCATATTTTGAGTTCATTAATCAAGAATAATTAATCTATGGTGATGCATCTTTTGACATTCATACAACTCATGGGATTAAAACCTTGAATTTGGGACTGACAATGTGAATCATTACCGACCAGTATGTTTGTATACTTTTCAATCTTTAATCCTAATTAATTTGTCATGTAGCCTCCTCCATCAAACAAAAGGTCTCTACCAGGTGATTTTGAGTGATTATTTTCCTTCCATATCACTCTATTTTACACCTTGATCTCTGATGCGGTTGGTTTCTCTTCCTTTGGTAAGTTTTACATTATCCTTTCTACTTTATCAATGATCTTGTGTTTTGCTATAGGGTTGGGATACATTTTTAGGGATTTTTGATCATGCAATTTTTCTTGTTTGATCCCTTATAGATTCATTTTTATCATCCTTCAAGGACTCTATTCATTGTTTCCACATTTCTTTTAGTGTGTATAGATTCTATTGAGGGTGGTGTGTGGCCCACGTTTGAGGTAGGTGGTTCCATCTCTAACCTTTGAAATTTGAATTATAATTGATCTCGGTTTTATAAATTACATTATAAATCATTTGGAATTATTTTTTAATGGGTTTTTATGTGTGTACATAGGTTTTTTGAGAAAATATGATTTTCCCCTCATTTTGGTGAAAGAAAAGTTATTTTAAAATAATTTTTAATTGGATTGGGAAATGGTTTTTTAAACACGGTTTTGATGAAAAAATGGTGTTTGAAATTTTATTATGAAATTTTGAATCCATTTGAAATGATTTGATAAATGTATCACATGGAGGCCTTGGGTACTTATGTGGATGGTGCTGTACTGGGGATTATCTTTTAATACCGTAAGTGAGTTCACTTTCTAGGGTGTTCTTCTATTCCTAGATCGAGGTGCATTTGGATCTAGGAATTGATTGACATGGTTGGGGGGTTCACTTTTTTGGATGTTCCTATTTTACCTGGACCTAGATGCATGGGTTTAAGGGAATTTTAGTGCGCAATAGTCATAATTGATGTACTTGTGACCTATCTGAAGGTTTCGAGCGCAGCGGAAGCTCATGGGTGGATGTGCCCACTTGCCTTTTTGTCATTAGCAATGATCAATCCAGGATCAATATGATAATAAATTCCAGACTCCACGAATTGAATCATATAAATAGAAAAAGAAGAAGAATATTCCCGGAACCACAAACGAAGATCGTCACAAGTTGATTATAATTAATTTAATTAATTGACAAGAAGTACCTTTTACAACGTTCTTTCTTCGTTCATATTTCTGATCATACTTTGATGTGATTCATCGTTGCATCGTAGAAGAAAAGTGTATACTTCCTCTAGTGGTGATCCACATGTGCACCACGTATCTCTGGACGTCACCAAAGGAGTACCCAGGTGCTAGTGTGGAGACACATTTGCTTGCATTGTCCGCCTTAGATCATGTTGATCCGATGGAGGAGGATATCTATCGTTCTTGAGATCTTTCTTAGAGGAAGGAATTCTTTCAGCCTTGAGATAATTCTCCATAATTGTTCTGCACAACAATTATTAGGAAATGTGTTTGGGTTATGAAGATATTTATAATCAAGTTTGAGGTTATAGAGTTATGACAATAAATAAATGTGCTATGCGTTTTATTTATTTCATTAACTCTTATTGAAAACCCACATGCCGAATCATTAATTCTTTGACATGTGCCCATAATGATTATAATAAATATCATTTAATAAAACAATATAATGTCCTCAAAATTCCAATTGAAAAAACTACACGATGTGTAATAATAAATACACATAGTGTACTTTTTTTCCAAAAGGAAAACTACATGGCGTGTAATCATTAATACATGGTGTGTACTTGTTTTTCATTCCCTTTCAAAATTGAAAACTACACGGTGTGTAATCATTTATACACGATGTGTACTTGTTTACATTTTATTCTTCCTCCATAATTAAAATGATTTAGGCTTCCCTGAATAAGTATTAAACCACATATGGGAATAATCTTTATTCTACTTGAGATACTTGGATAAACTTAATGTGTGACCCTCTAGGACTCTTTCTCATTGGCATTAAGTGGGCTTTCCTAAAGTCCAAGATTACTATCTAGCAATGGGTCAAGGTACCCAAGAGAAAGAAGTTTATTCCACATTAACGTGTCACCTCATACGAATGATTACCATGTAATTTAATCTCATTGTCTCAATATCTCACCAAGCATGTTTCATGGCAGTGTTATAAACCTATATTCTTGATCTATCATTCTTTAACTTCCAGAAATAAACTCTTCGTGACACCATGTCCATGGAATTTTCATGACAGTTCTATTTCAATCAAATGGCCCAAGATATCTACTTCCATAAATATGGAAGGGATAAATCCTTCCTCGACTTATCCATTAACAACATGTTATTCGTGATGCACCCAACATACCCTACTTCCCTCCAACTATCTTCATGATGGTTTTCGTCAGAAAATCTAAGTGCACGAGTCATGACATGAGTTAATGATAATCTTCCAGTCTAAGGACCATTACACACACTCGTAGATAGAAATGTCTGATTACACCAATACATGTGGAATTACTACCGTTGGGTCTGTTCTCATGATCTCCCATCTTGGATATTACCAAGTGCGAACTCTATGAGAGAGAGTCTCGTCTTCTTACGAGTACTTTCACATGATGGTCTGTATACTATGTGCCTAATCATAGTATGTCATCTAACCGTAGAACTATATTTAAGAATATTGTTAGATCATTTTAAGGTTCTCATCATAGCGGGGATCTGCCATGACTATATTAATGCAACGAATATTCCATGACATTATTATATTATAGTCATGAAGAACAATGAAAAATATATAATAAGTGTATATTCACGTAATCAAAGTACAAACATTTGGTTCTCAGGACACCAACTCTATCCAAATCCCACTTGGACTATAGTCAACTGCCTATGAATTTTAGTCTGCGAGACCTCACATGATGATCATGTTTCTGCTTGGTCAAGGCTTTAGTCAAGGGGTCCACCACATTGTCTTCCATGAAAATACAGCTCACTACAACTTCACCTCTTGGAGAAAAATCCCTCAAGATATGATACTTCCAAAGTATGTGCTTTATCCGCTGATGTGACCTTGGCTCTTTTTCAAGTGCCACCGCTGGAATATTATCACAATAAAGTGTGATAGAATATTTACTACTAGGTACTACATACAGATCTTGGACGAAGATTTGCATCCATACTTCTTATTTAGCTACCTCAGAAGATGAGATATACTCAGACTCTGCTATAGAATCTGTGACCACACCTTGCTTTGAGCTCTTCCAGCTCACTGCACCTCCATTCAAACTGATGATGTACCAAGTCTGCGACTTCTTGTCATCTTGATCAGTATGGAAACTAGCAACTACATGTCCTATGATGACTAGTTCCTCATCTCCTCCATAAACCAGAAACATATCCTTAGTACGCCTCATATACTTAAGGATAGTCTTGACTGCCAACTAATGGCGGTCTCCTGGATCAGCTTGATATCTTCCTACCACACTTAATGCGTAAGCAACATCTATACTTGTACATAGAATATCATACATAACTGACGCAATCGCGAATGCGTAAGGGATCCTTTCCATTTTCTTTCTTTCCTCATGTTTCTGAGGACACATTTTCTTGGAAAGATGATTTCCATTTGACACTGGAAACAATCCCCTCTTAGACCATTCCATACTAAATCTCTTTAGTATATTGTCAATATATGTACTTTTACTCAGGCCCAACATTCTCTTAGATCTATCACGATGGATATTGATCCCAAGAATATATGCTGCCTCACCCAAGTCTTTCATAGAGAAGCATTTATCCAACCATGCCTTAACTAACTGTAAGACATGTACTTCATTTCCAATTAGTAATATGTCATCAACATATACTATTAGGAAAACGATTGCACTTCCACTAAACCTTTTGTATACACAAGGCTAACATTTGTTCTTAACAAAGCCAAATTCCGTTACGACTTCATCAAAACAAATTTTCCATGACCTTGATGCTTGCTTTAATCCAAAAATGGATTTTTTCATGTTTCATAACTTGTTGGCATCCTTTGGAGTCACAAACCCTTCAGGTTGTGTCATGTAGACATCTTCCTGGAGGTTCCCATTAAGGAATGCTGTTTTGACATCCATTTTCGAAATTCCATACTCATGGTAAGCAGCAATGACCAATAGTATTCTGATGGATTTCAGCATTGCAACTGGTGAAAAGGTTTCATCATAGTCAATTCCTTGATGCTGTCTAAAACCTTTTGCAACCAATCACACCTTATAGGTGCTGAATTGTCCCTCTATGTCAATTTTCTTCTTGAATACCCATTTATTACCAATAGGCTTTACATTAACTGGAGGATCTACCAAAATCTAGACTTGGTTTTGGTACATGGAATCGATTTCAGAATTCATGGATTCTTCCCACTTGGAAACATCTGTTCCTTCAACTGCTTCCTTATAGGAAAGAGGATCATCATTATAAACCAATAATGAGTCACCATCCTCGGTGACAAGAAAACCATATTCTTATAGTTCTCCCACCTCTCTCATGCTCTTACGTAGTTCTTGTGTCTCTGGATCATATTGTTCTTCCACGAGGCATTATGGAATCTATTCTTGTACCAACTCCTATGTATCTTAATCCTTGACTTCATCAAATTCTATATCGATCCCACTATCTCTTTTGGATATGTGATCCCTCTCAAGGAATTTTGTGTGTCTTGCCATTGTAACCTTTTTATCTATGGGGTTTTATAAGTAATATCCCCTTTTTTCCTTGGGATATCCTATAAAGGTACAATTTGTGCCTCGGGGTGCAAGATTGTTACCTAAAGAGGCCTTAACAAATGCTTCTCTACCCCACACATATAAATTTGATAACATGGCTTTGCATCCACTCCATAATTCATATGGAATACCATTTATTTATTTAGTTGGTACTTGGTTTAGTATGTGTGCTTCTTTTTGTAATGCATATCCCCAAAAGTATAATGGAAGAATCACATGACTCATCATTGATCTCACCATGTCAAACATGGTGTAGTCTCTACTTTTACTTACACCATACCACTAAGGTGTGTAAGGAAGAGTGAGTTGAGATAGAATACCAAACTCCCGTAAGAAATCAAAGACGTCCTGATTAAGATATTATCCTCCTCCATCTGAACAGAGTTTCTTAATCTTCTTTCCAAGCTGGTTCTCATCTTCATTCTTGTATTCTTCGAACCGATCAAAGGAATTTGACTTATACCTCATTAAGTAAATATATCCATATCTACTAAAATCATTAGTAAAGATTATTAAGTATAAGAACACACCCCTTTCTTCAACTGGAAATGGTCCACACACATCTGTGTGAACTAATTATAGAAGCTCTTTAGCCCTTTCTCCTTTCCCACTAAATGGGGATTTGGTAATTTTTCCTTGTGGACACGCATGACATACACCAAGGGGTTTTAGTTTGAAAGAATCTAAATACCCATCTTGATGTAATTTTGTCAAAAGTTTCTTTATGACGTGACCTAGCCTGTGATGCCATAGTTGGGTGTGGTATGAGTCATGTGAATTAACTTTGTTATCAATTTCCATTACTTGGTCTTTGTAGTCTAACACATAAAGGCCGTTATATAAATGTGCCCTACCAAAAAAATGCTATCTTTATAAAAGTAGCAACATTCATTTCCAAATTTGAAGACGAATCCATCAATATCTAATCTGGATATTGAAATAATGTTTTTGGTTACAGAGGGTACATAATAACAACCTTTTAATATGAAGACCATCCTAGTAGGAAATGTGAGGTGGTAGTCTCTGATAGCTATAGCAGTGAGTCTGGATCCATTGGCTGCTCGCAGATCCACCTCACCTCGCCCAATCTTTCTGAATCTTCTTAGTTCCTGTATTTGGATACAGATGTGAGCACTACAAGTAGTATCTAATACTAAATTGGTAGAAATAGATAGATTTAATTTGATAACAAATGCACCTGTAGCTTCCCCTTGCTTCCTTGGATGGTTTCAACTTTTCTTCCAGTGTCCCTTCTTGCTACATGCGAAACAAACATCCTCATGTTCTCCTGCCCCCCCTTTGATCATCCTTTTCTTGGAAGTCCTTGAAGAAGCTTTGGGATTAATTCTCTTCACGTTCCCTTTCCTTTTATTCACCATAAGGACAGAAGGATTTTCACGCTTCATATCATTTTCCACTTGGCTAATGAGGATAAGAAGATCAGATAGAGACTTCTCAATGTTGTTCATGTTGAAATTTACAACAAAGTTATAGAATCTCAGGGGGAGTGATGCAATAATTAGATCGGTACCCAGTTCTTTGGGGAGTTTAAAACCTACAACCTCTAAGTGCTCAATGTAGCCAATGATCTTGACTACACGAGGACCAACTGGGGATCCCTCTCCAAGCTTGCTCTAAAATAGAGCCTTGAAGATCTCAAACCTTTCATGTACTGCTCTCTCCTGGTATAGACGATGGAGGTGCTCGAGCATGCTATAGGCATCCATGTCTTCATGAGACTTCATGAGCTCACTAGACATTGATGAAAACATCAAATATTGAATGTTGAGTGCATCGCTCAAATGTTGATCATAGACCAGGAAATCTTCATCACTCGCCCCTTGGGCAGGCGAATCCAGAAGTGAGGACTTCAGTAAGTAAAAATATCATTCATGGTGTAGGATAACCCGAAGGCACCTAAACCATTCCTGAAAGGGACTGCCAGTGAGGATATTTTCTTTATCCAAAATTGATCATAGAGAAAATGTGGTTGAAGAGTTTGTTATATTGACTCTGAAAATTAAAAGAGCAGACTTATCAGTACTTTCTTGATTACATTTTATGAGAAATAATAAATTTTATTAAGTCTCCCACTATTTTATCAAGTCCCAATGGCCCTCACCATTGAACTCATAATGTCTAGTTGCCATGAAATTCTAGTGGAAAGGATCCATATTCCCATTAGCATAACCCCAATAAGGGTTGGTCAAGCTATTTGAAGATATTTAGGTAGACATGTATTTGCCAACTGTGAGCTTACAGTTCCATGATCTGTTGAGTGGACTCCCCAATCCGGAAATCCTGACTTGGATTTCCACAACACTTTCCTCAATTTTACAACAAGTCAAGCAAGGGCTACTCCTCTTGATGTAAAATGTTTAAGTCAACCAGAAACTTTTATAAGAGATTCCTTTATAAAAGTAAGTGTCCCAACAAGGGTTGGTCAAACACATAGTTTTTTTTGTGTCTTGACCTTAATCAAATGACGGAAGGCTTGGTCTGACTTAATATGGTATTTGAGGGATTTTATTATTTATGTGTAGTTTCACATTATCAAATGTTTTTTAATTTTAAGTGATGGTTGCTTAAGTGATTAACCATGTTATGATAATGTTTACGCATAGTCCAGTTTTTATTTTATTCCATATTTTCATGCATGTTTATTTCATTAACTTTGTGATCGCGACAACAAATAAATAATAAATAAACCATGCAATCAAACAGAAATAAAATAATATGGCATGATCATGAGCTTCTATTGGTTAGCTTATCTAGCTGTTTTGATAAGCTAACCCCGACCTAGGGAAAAACACCTTGAACCCGATGGTTCGTGTTTTTCAGCTCCCACCTGTCCACCTTTGTATCTTCGTTATGTTGGTTTTGCCTCAGCATCGGATTTTGAACCGCCTCCTCTAGCTTGGGAGATACTCCATTACATGGGGTTTACATTGAAGAAACCATGGGCACACAGGCCCTACATTTTATTAGAAGAAGGCTCGTAGACCAACAAATTTAAATAAAATAAATTTAAATGAAACCATACACACACAAAAGGTCTTTGGTCTAGATCATGATCATTTATAGCATGCAGCAACATTTACACATATTTAGTATTCAAATTCTTTTAATAGTTCTTTTCTTCAAGATAAGTCACAATTGAATTCAATTAATTATGATATTATAATTAATCAATTATTTATATTAAATTTCCTTTTGAATTTCCTTGAGATCATTCTCATTCATATTCCTTGTACGAGTCTTTGTACATTGGAGGAAACCTGGTGAAATTTAATTTCTGGAAAGTACACGGCGTGTAGACTATATTTCATGGCTTGTATTTGTCTTCACCATTTATCCAAAGTACACACCGGGGGCTTTGGAATTTTTTTTTGTACTTTGGAAATTTTGGAGTACATGACATGTAGATTAATCTAACATGGCATGTACTTCCTTGTTACGTAGTTACCGGCCTAGCAATCCCATGTATGCGGTGCGCGGCTTCTCCTGGTATACAGTTTCACCTGGGCCAGATCTGACTACACGACATGTTGATTCAACATACATATCGTGTATTCCGGTTTCCACACGCCATTCAGTTCTAGTCAACACAGTCTTAGGTATAGTCAAATCACACAGTGTGGTTTGGAGGACCAGTACCGGTTTGTTGAACCTAAGTACTCGGAGTGTAGTTTTCACTATACACCGTGTATTGTTGTGTTGTACAGACAGAAAAAGAGGCTCCTTCGTATGAGTTCCTCATTTTTATTTTAATCAAAATTAAAATTAAAATGTTGTTTCTGTGATGTGAATCGAGAAACGAAGTAGGAAGAATAGAACTCATTCATTCAGTTTTATAGAATTATTTATCTTGAATTGAATCAAATATAAATGTGTAAATTATCAACGAAAATTAAATTACTATAATCAAGGTTGTAACCTCCCTCTGATACTATTTTAAGGTTCTGGGAACAGCAGAAGCTCATGGGAGGATGTGCCCACTTCGATTTTTGTCATTAGCAATGATCAATCTTGTATCAATATGACGATAAACTCCAGACTCCAAAGATCAAATAAAAGAAATAAACAAATAATAAGAATAGTCCCTAAACCACAAATGAGGATCGTCAGAGGATGATTATAATTAATTTAATTAATTTAATAGAATTACCTTTTACGGTGTTCTTTCTTCATTGATATTTTTGATCACGTTCTGATGTGATTCGTCGTTGCGTCGCAAAAGCCAAGTGTAGACTTCCTCTAGCATTGATCCACACGTGCACCATGTATCTTTGAACATCGCCAAAGGAGTCTCCAGGTGCTAGTGTGGAGAAACCTTTGCCTGCATTTTCCACCTTAGAGCACGTTGATCCGATGGAGGAGGATCTCTCTTGGTCTTAAGAGCATTCTTGGAGGAAGGAATTCATTCGGCCTTGAGAAAATTCTCCAGAATTGTTGTGCACAATGATTATTAGGAAATGTTTTGGGGTTGTGAGGATATTTATAATCGGGTTTGAGGCTATAGAGTTATGACAATAAATAAACATGCTACATGTTTTATTTATTTCATTAACTCTTATTGAAAACTTCCATGTTGAATCATTAATTCCTTGACATGTGCCCACGCTTATTATAATAAATATCATTTAATAAAAAAATATTATTTCCTAAAAATCCCAACTGGAAAAAATACACGGCGTGTAATCATAAATACACGGAGTGTACTTGTTTTCCAAAATGAAAACTACACGACGTGTAATCATTAATACATGGTGTGTACTTGTTTTTCACTCCCTTTTAAAATTTAAAACTATACGTCATGTAATCATTTATACATGACGTGTACTTGTTTTAATTTTATTCTTCCTCCATCATTAAAATGATTTAGGAATCCTTGAATAATTATTAAACCACATATGAGAATAATCTTTATTCTACTTGAAATACTTGGATACACTAAGTGTGTGACCCACTAGGCCTCTTTCTTGTTGTCATTAGGCGGGCTTTCCTAATGTTCGAGATTACTATCTAGCAATGGGTCAAGGAACCCAATAGAAATAAGTTGATGCCACATTGAAGTGTCACCTTATATGAATGATTAAGGTGTAATTTAATCCCTTTGTCTCAATATCTCATCAACAAGGTTTCATGGTAGTGTCATAATCCTATATACTTGATCTCTCATTCTTTGACTTCCAGAAATAAACTCGTCCTGACACCCTGGACATAGAATTTTTGCGACATTTCTATTTCAATCAAAGGGCCCTATATATCTACTTCCATAAATATGGAAGGGAAAAATACTTCCTCAACTTATCCATTAACAACATGTCATTCGTGATGCACCCAACATACCCTACTTCCCACCAACTGTCTTCATGACAGTTTTTGTTAGCAAATCCAAGCACGCGAGTCATGACATGAGTTGATGATAATATTCCAGTCTAAGGGCCATTACACACACTCGTAGATAGTAATGTCCAATGACCCCAAGACATGCAGAATTACTACTGGCAGGTCTGTTCTCATAATCTCCCATCTTGGAGATTACCAAGTGCAAACTCCATGAGAGAGAGTTTTATCTTTTTATGTGTACTTGCACATGACGGTCTGTATACTATGTGTCCTATCACAGTATGTCATCCAACCATAGAACTTTATTTAAGAATATTATTATAGCATTTCAAATTTCTCATAATAGAGGGGATATTCCATAACCTTATTAATACAACAAATATTTCAGGACATTATTATATTATAGTCATGCAGAACAATGAAAAATATATAATAAGTGTACATTCATGCAATCAAAGTACAAACAGTTGGTTCCCAGGACACTAACTCTAACACTATCAAGCCCAATCATGAGTTATCCTTGGGGTATTTTACTATTGTACTTTGGATTTGTACAAATATGGATATGATATACCTCTTTTGACAATTCTAACTATGCATTGGAAATTATATTTTAAAACTATTTTACCTAGATGTTTTTTATAACTATTAGAAAAGGGGAACTCTTTATTGTTCATTTTATATAAAACCATTTTACGACTTATCATGCCTTGTTTTGTTTGAAATTGAGAATATTTGGATTATTGTATAGATACATAATATAGAACATCTGAGCAGGATCCTACCGATCCTATTAGCACACACCCTACACATTCTCTTAGGAATCTGTAGTCCTTCTATTGTATTTTTATTTAAGAAAAGGATAGGCTCCATAGTGAGATGGTAAGGTTTATGTCAGCTGGGTATGGGTATCTGGTGGTGAGGTAGTTGTGCATTTACCACATATCAAATGGAGTAGTGATAACCTTATTTGGAATTCTTATTTTGATTTTTAGAAATGTACCTTAGAGTTTTTTTAGTTTCTTTTGAGTTGTTTCATTACCTTTGTCTCTTTTTTGGTCATGGTATATCTTTATTTTATCCTTCTTACATTATATGTATATATATTCTATGTATCTTGTTTTAGGTTGGGTGAAATCATCACCTCTTATCTACGTTTGATGCTTGTGTTCTAGTCTCTATCCCATGGGGATTGGGAACACCCTTAGAGTCAGTAGAGAATTAGTTAGAGTGCCAGTTTTGGAGGGTATCTGGGGTTGGTTCTTTACACATGTGTTCTTTCCATTAATGAATCAAATGAATGGAGATCTAAGATATTCATATCATGGTGATTTCATTGGACCATATTTAATACCATTTATATTCTATTATATTCATTCTAGGTGCACCAAAAATTAAAATGTGGGAATAACTGTATACTTGATATAATGAGTGAGTATGATCACAAATGGAGAAATATTTTAAAGTTATTTGGAATGAATTTACAAATTGTTTTTTTGATATGATGAGTGAAGAACATGATAGACATATAATATTTATAATGTGCATGAGTATACATGGATAAGATGAATATACATTCATAATGGTTCAGAAACTCTTTGATCATTTATGATGATGAAGTACAGATGATATTCTGAAGGAGGGTTGATTCTTTACTATGAGGGTGATCTACACAATATGGTATTCCATGAAGATTCCTTTTTAAGATTAATAATCGTAGTAATGAGAGTGTATTAGCACATGATTTTTATTTTTAGCACCAGTTGTAATATAATGAAATTAAGGACCTATCTATACAACTAAGATGATTCTGAAAAATAAAATAGGATTCTTTCTTAAGTGTGAACATCATTGAAAATGAAGTCAAGATGATCAATTCACATGTGCTGGACTTCAATTGAGTTAGTGTTTATCATATCATTATGTTTATGGAAGTTATATAATATATTGTTTATAGACATAAAAAATGACTTTAAATGGATAGAATAATATATATAACACGTATTTGAGGTGTTCAGGTTTTATTTGAGGGATTTGAGGTAAGAGAAGGTGACCATTTTCAAAATTCATGGACATGAAAAATTCTATCCACCAACATGTTATATGTTATATAATATTTTTTTGATTAAATATGTATAATTTAGGTTTAATTGATTACATGTTGTATTTATATATTGAAATTATATTTCTAACATAAGTGGAATAACCTAAATCTAAGTTACGAGTCAAAACATGTCATCTCATGAAGTTGTTGATCATAGGTGCTTCATCCTACAAACCACAACTACCAAAACATGTTAAAAAATTTCATTACTTGAATTTACTATATCAAGAATTTTTTTTATCCATATTTTAAGTTATAATGGACATCTACATTATTGAATATGGGTACCCTAAACCCAACTTATGTATAAACATTAATTACCATTAAATGTATACAGTTTGATATACACATGTTCTTATCTTACCAAAATAGTGTTGATATTTCTGCATCCAGTATATTTATGGTAATTTCATTAGATTTCATATTTTATCAAAAAGGTTATATAAGTTCCTAGTCTATAATGAGAACCTAGATATACCATGATAGTAATATTTAAGTTATATCCTATGGTTCAGCTACATTATGAAATAGTAAATTGATGATGTGTGGCTATAAAGTGTTGGGGGATCATAAGAATTAAAACTTATTCTCATTAAATTTTCACTTTGTGATCTCAAGTAGATGAGATCATAAGGATATACCCTCCAATAGGAACACCACATGTTTGAGGTGCCATTGGTTGTTCTTATTCGCGAATGTGTGTAATGGTCTCAGGATTTGAGATTATTACTAGTGTATACTATTTGATCATGTAATTTGATGTAAGGAAAAAATTATGGCATTGAAGTCATAGGGAGGTATCTTGTGTTTCAAACATCATTGGTTGTATAAAATTGATTGAACAATCAAGATAGAATTTTTATCTTCTGAAAGGTAGTTATATCTCAAGGATAGTTGATTAAGATTATAGTACCTTTGTCAAATCCAGGATCATGGTAGTTGAAAGGTAAGTCCATCTAGTTAGTTCAACGAATAATATTGTAAGAAAGGATCATGACACAAAGTGTGCATCCCACTTTATGATATATCAAAATAAAAAGAGATTATATTAAATGGTATGTGTTCGTAGGACGGTTTCCATTGATATGACTATTCCTTATCTACTTAGGAGCCTTGATGGGTTTCTAGAATTTGATCCTTGTCTATCAATAGTATTCACTCAGATCGAAATAAATGCCTAGAGGGAACACACAATAGAATTGTCAAAATACTTCCATATTCTGTTGAATAGGAATATAGGACATGGTGGGCCCCAGAAAAGGGTCCAACATGTTTCCAAGAATAAAGAATCATCAATGAATAAATTAATTCATTATTATTCGAGTATAGAATAATTAGAGTTGAATTTAATTTTTTAAAAGTATTCAAAATGTTTTTAGTGAGTACATGTAATAATATTATATGAAAGAAAACAATTTTAATATTCAAGGTTCTTTTAATATTTGTGAGAATTAAAAGTTGAGTTATAAACACATTTTCATCTTGTAATATATTTATTATAATAAAAGTAAGTGATAAAAATATAACTGACATTTATGACATGATTAGTTGTTCATAATATGTCTTGTATCAGTTATTTAGTTGGTGTTACTTATACGAGGGACGTGGAACCCTTTCTAGGTAATTAATTTACACTATATAAGCATAAGGGAGCTCTTTTCATGGGACTATTAATTCCCACATATTTGAGAGCACCTCTCTCATCCATATTTTACCCCAGAGAGATAAATCCCTATTCAAAGAGTTTGATATTCGATCACCATCACTAATTGAAGGAACAAGAACACGGTGATTGTCATGGAACCAATGGATTCGTCGAGGCACCACACTAGTACCCAAAATTCAGTGATCGACATTCTAACAGAATCTTGAAGCATGTGTGGAAAATCCTGAAGGGTTTGAGCTTGGATCCTTCAAGAAATTTTAATTGGATTAGAGTAGCACTTAAACATGGATTTTATATGAATTAGGTAACAATTTGATCTATTTTTGTGCAAAATTAAATTCAAACGAGATTCTAGGATCTTTATCGGGGATTGGATCTTTAGATATGATGAAGTTACATCGTTCCAGTGATGGAAAACATAAAATCCCCAACCCACTAGCTTCCACAGCATGTTCGAGTACCAATAATTGGCATCAGAGTGATTTCATGAATTTTATGATCCAATAAAAATTAAATTTTCTTTAAATTAAGTATAGGGTTTTGTTTAGGTCCCAGTGAAATAGACTGCATGTCGATTCGATTTTGGCGACCAAGTTATGGCCATCAAAAAATTTAATTCGGATCAAAACCATTTTTTTGGGTATAAAATTTGAAGAATACACGCATACACACATTTTTTTCTAGATTGGTGAGGCACCAAAATCTTGGTATCCTAATCAAGTTTCAATAGTGTCTCAATGGCCAGAATAGTACACAGTGGAAAGTTCTTTTTTCCATAATCCAGTGGAAATAAATAAATTTATTTATTTTAATTTTCTAAATTCATTAATTAATAGGAAATGAAATGTTTTAAAAAAGAAAAATAAATTAAAAATCAGGTAGTGGGTATGGGGATGTTTTCCATGCTAAGTACAAAAGGTTAAAACTAGGTACTGGGGTGTACTATCTATTAATAAGAGAGAAAAAAACTATTTTATTAAAAAATACCCCTAGTTTCCCAGGGAATCTAGATGGGCCGACCAACCATCCCAACCATGTTTTCACTGGGTGATTCCAGCCGACCACATACCCGATGCTCCCTCTTCTTCCCCTCTTCACTACCATCGTTATTGGACCTCACCCATAACTGCTAGATGTCTCTGCAGTCAGCCACCCAGAATCCGAAGCGGTCGTCATCCTGTTGGTCTATCCAGGTGTGTCGTCTTGGCCAATAACCTCCCAGTACAAGCCTCCTGAGTGACTTACCACATTTTCCTATGTTCGACCCCCAATAACTACACGTTTCCCTCCATTTCTCCATGAAAAAGACATCTAGTGCCCACTATTACCATAAAACCCCATGCATGCATGATCTCTCGTATTCGACGGTCCCTCCACCCTGATCGGGCTCCCTGTTAGCCTACCATGGGTCTTCCTAACATGGAGCTTCTCTGCGTGGGTATACCTAACCTAGAATCACCCTCCACGAGTTCTGCTTAACCCAGAATGGGTTTGGGTGGGGGTTGTCCCAACCCATAATGGGTCTGCGTGGGTTCAACCTAACTTGCAATGGACCCAGACTGGTTTCAGAGCATGGGGAAATTTTATTATTCTCCAAAATTAATTTAATTTTCTAAACATAAAAATAAAAATAATATTTGATATTTAATTTAATTTTTGGAATAAAAATTGAAATTAATTTTTAGACTAAACGAAATTAAAATTATTTGAATTAAAATAATACATTTAATTTAATTAATTTCCCTCAACTTGAATTCATCGCAATTTATTTTTATCACATGTTTATTTTACTAGTATACTGGTCTTCAGTATTGATCGACCTTTTTAATATAGGCTTATTTTTATTTAATTAATTTTTACAATTGCGTGTGATGATTGAAATTATTATTTTTCAACATTATGCACATTTTATTTTTTTTATTTAATATGTATAAGGGTCTACATGACCATAAGTTTAATTTTTTATATATTTTTTTCTTCCTACAACCCTCTCACATGCACATGAGTATATTTGAATTATGAAGATGCAATTGTAAAACATGGACCATGCCAAGATGACATGGACTCCAGAAGAGATGTGGAAACATTGGATTGGGGTGTACTATACAATACAAGTCAATAAAAGACTCAGGTATCATAATCCTTCGGTCATGGTTGAACCATTGAGTATAAAACGATCAACTAATACCAAATTCTCAATATTAGTAAATAAAATTATTTATTTGTTTCATTGTTTATTATTTTATTAATATTAATGTCTGTAGGACCACATAAAATAATAAAAAATAATGTGCAAATACATGATAAATATTTTTTATTAATGCATGTTCAGTTTTGAGCGTGACAATATAATACGAACTTATTTAATTGCATAATATTACATTCATAAATAAATAATAAAAACCATAAAAGTAGTATTAAGTCTTACCACCTTCCATTACTGAAATTTAAACAAAATCAAGTGTATTGGGTGCTTGTCAACCCTAATTGAGGGTTCCTTTTACTACTAAGGATTTATTATGAGAGTAATGGGATGAATTAACTAAAGTGGTAGAAAATAAGTAGCTATAGATATATCTTTATCACTTTATAGGTAAAGCGTTGAGGGAATCAAGGTCATGATTCTGAGAAGTTGGGACATCACTCAATAGTTCAGGGAACTGTGAGTCAATGTGGTTGGCCAACCTAGTGTGTATTTTGTAACTCTATATGTATTGGAATAACCATAAATAATACTATGAGAATATGTTTCAAGGATCATTACCACTAGAATACTCAAGAAACAGATTATTCTAAATGTAGTAGAGAGGGCTACTTTGGTTTAATAAAATAGTGGGATACATTTAATGAATTAATCAATAATGTCTAAAAGGTAATAAAGATAAAGTACTAGATGCTAAATTTGTTTGTTATAGATAAAATTGAAATCAAAACCACCAATAAATTATCATTGTAATCAATTCCTGATAAATAAAATATCCTGACCATCCATATCTTCTAAGAGTGGTACATGCGCTTTTTCATAGTACTATTATAAGATAGGAATCTTTATGTGATGGAGTCCTCACTTCCTACAAATCCTCCTTAGGGAGCAAGAAAGGAAGATAAAGATAAATATAAAAATTTTATAGATGATGAACTAGATGTACAATATATCATGTTGTCATCAATGTCTAGTCAATTGCAGAAAATGAATGGGGACGAAGATGCCTACAAAATTCTTACTTATATACAACATTTATATTTGGAGAAAGAAAGGAAAGAATGGTATGAGATACCAAGTGCACTATACAGGTTCAAGTTAGATGAGGGGAATCAAGTAGGACCTCATGTACTCAGGATTATATATTACATTCAGAGACTTGAATCCCCCAGGATCAAGCTAAACCAAGAACTAGAAACATATCTCCTTCTTTTCTATTCACCTCAAAGATTCTCAACATTTATTATTAATTATATCATAAATAACATTAAAAATTAACTTACAGATATATTGGATTTAGTTTGAAAAGATGATAAGGATATAAATAATAATAATTCTTCAGTTTTTATAGTGAACAAGAGGAGGACGAGAAAGTATAGGGGGTCTAAGGCTAATCCCAAGCCAAAGACACCTATGCACCATACTTCCAGAAAGATAAATATATAGGGGGAGATAAATGAGTATTTGGTTGTCTGATTTACATGTGGCAAGAAATAAAATTGGGAAACTAATTATAAAGTTGAAAAAAGAAGGTAACACTTATACTTTTGGTATTTTTACCATTGATTAAAATCTATATTTATCTACAAGTCGGGTATTGGATACAACAGGTATCTCACACATTTTTATCCATATATAGTAACCAAGTTGATTATAGAATATTGAAAAGGGAAAGGTGGATCTATGATTTTTAAATGGTGAGAGATTAAAAACCTTGGAAGTGGAAGATTATCATCTAACTTTTCCTAGTGGTTTAGTTCTTTTATTAAATAATTGTTATTATGTTACTTTAGTTATAAGAAATATAATCTAAGTGTTGAGTTTGGACACCATGAGATTTTATTTCAAGTTTGGAAAAATGTTATCTTTTTTATAAGGATAACATATGTTATGGTATGAAACATCTTAAAAATGGATTATATATACATGAACTTGAAAAACAAATAATGAAAATCAATGAAAAAACTAGCGAAAATAACTCAAATAACACCCATCTATGAAACTTTAGACTTGGTCATGGAAATGAGAAGTTTTTATAGATATCACATCAATCAAAGTATTTTGACTCAACTGATTTAAAAAACCTGGATGTATTTCATGATTGTTTAAAAGGGAAAATGACCAAAGAACACTTATTTGGGAAGGGAGTAAGAGACACTGAAATATGGGAATTAATTCATATTGATATATGTGGTTCTTTTCCAATAAAGTAAATTGCTGGGATTTAATTATTCAATAATACTATTGATGAATATAGTAGGTATGAATATATCTACTTAATAAGGTATAATTCTGATTCCTTTCATATTTTTACGGAATGAAAACTTGAATTAGAAAACCACCATGGTATGAAGATTAAGGAAAATTCTTCTCAAACCAAGGTGAAGAGAATATTAAAGAAGCATTCATTAATCACTTAATGGAGTGTGGGATAATATCACAACTCAACATTCATTATACACCTTAGTGTAATGGTGTTAGTGAAAGGAGGAATTGAACCTTGCTTTACATAGTCAGATCAATGATGAGAAACACAACTCTTCCATTATCCTTTTGGGGATACTTGTTGTAGAAAATTACATATACCCTTAACATAGTATTTACTAAATATAAATATGGGATTTCATATGAGTAGTGGTATGGAAATAAAACCAATTGGTCACACTTATGTGTGTGGGGATATGAGGATTTTTTCAAGACTACACCTAGTGAAAAATTATCATCCCAATGTGCCAAGTACATCATTATAGGTTCTCCTAAATAAATTAAAGGATACTACCTATATAAACCTTATGATTGAAAATCGATTGTGGAATGTCATTATATATTTCTTGAAAGAGAAAAAATTTCCAAAGGAAATAGTAGGATAAATATTAACTTCAATAAAGTTAATGCTCCAGGTGAATAAGAGTTTGTCCAAGAATAATATCTATAAGAGAAAATCAGAGATATAAAGGTTCCCCATGCACAAGTACTACATAGGTCAATTGACGATGTTATAGAACTAGAGAATTAGGGTTTTCTTACCACTAATTTAGTTGACACATTACTCCTAGAGAATGATATGCCTATGACCTATATGGAAACAGTAGAAGAACCGAATACCACTAAATAGAAAGATGCTATGAATTTTGAGATGGATTCCATGCACCAAAATGAAGTTTGAATTTTGGTAGACCCTCCAGCTGATGTAAAACCCATTGAGTCTTAATGGGTATTCAAGAAAAGATATATAATGATGGTAAACTAAATATCTATAAAACATCAAGTAATAAACTACAATAAAACATTCTCACTAGTAGCAATGCTGAAATCCATCATAACATTACTTAAAATAACAACCTTCCATGATGATGATATTTGTAAAATGGATGTAAAAACTAATTTTCTAAATGAGAATTTGGTTGAAAATTTCTATATAACTCAACCCAAAGGGTTCATTAATTAAAATATTTCCAAGAAAGTATGAAAGCTGTATAGATCCATTTATAGGTTGAAGTAGGCATCATAATAATTGAATGTTCATTTTCATGTGGCCATAATAGAATTTGGTTTTTAAAGAATGAAAATGATCTATGGGCCTATAAGAAGTATAATGAGAATGCCATCATTTTCTATATATTATATTTTGATGACATATTAATTATGGAAAACAATTATGAGTTTTAAAGTTAGTTAAGACTTGGTTAAATGAATGATTCTCCATAAAAGACCTAGGTGAAGAAACCTAAATTTTAGGGATAAATATATATCTTGATATATCTTAGAGGATACTTGATCTATGTCAAAGTACATATACTAAAAATATGATAAAAATTTATAATATAGAAAAATAGAAAACAGGGTTACTTCCAATGTCACATGGTATCAATATCTCTAAGAAAATGTATCCCTAAACACAAGATGAGATCGAAATAATGAGTAGAATAACTTATGACTGAGTGGTTGGATCTATTATGAGTGTCATGATATGTAATAGGTTTTATGTTTCCTTTTCTGTAATCATTATGGGAAGATATCAATACAATCTAGGAGATATATATTAGGAAGCTGTAAAAACTCTCTTGAAGTACTTGATATGTACAAAGGATATGTTCATGGTGTATGGAGGAGCTTAGGAACTAATAGTGAGAGGGTAAAATGATGCAAGTTTCCAAAAAAATCATGGGGAACTAAAATCACAATCAGGCTATGTCTTTTTCCTAATTGGCAGTGGGGTAATCTAGAAAAGCTCAACGAAACATGTGGTCATTGAAGTTACAACAAGATATAAGCATATCATGAATTTTTATGTTGCTAAGGAAGTAGCCTAAATAGGATGATTTATCTCAAACATCGGTGTTTTTACTAGAAGTACAAACCCTATTCCTATTAATGATGATAATAATACATTAGTGGTTCTTTCCAAGGATCTTGGGTCACACTAGAGGAATGATCATATACTTTAGAAGTTACATATCTTGTTGTATTTTATACAGATAGGTGAATTCATAGTTAGATAAGTATCTATAGAGGATAATCTAGAATACCCCTGACTAAAGACATATATCATTAAATAATAATTCTCAAGTGGGAGATAGCAGGTTGAGACTTTTTTGAAGTTGGATCTATTTTAGGTGGGAGTGTTAAAAGTGGGTTCCCTAGACCCAACTTATATATGTACTTTCATTACCATTACATTTATACATTTTTATATCTACATGTGTTTATCTTACCATAATAATGTCTATACTTATGTATCCAATATATTTATGTTAATGTGCTTAGATTAAATGTCTTATCAAAAAGGATATAGAAGGTCCTAGGATATAATGAGAACCTTTAGATACCATTATAGTAATCTTAAAGTTATGTAATATGATCCTAATACATCATTCTAAAAGGATACAAATGATGAATTACTATCAAGTTCTTGGGGATTAGAAACATTAAGACTTCTTCTCATGAAGTTTTTACCTGGTGATCTTTAGTAGATGAGATCACGGGGATAGACTCTTCAATATAAAGACCACATGTTTTAGGTGTCATTTGTTGTTTTTATCTTGAACATGTGTAATGGAATATTGAATTGAAATTATTATTATTTTATACTATTTGATCATGTACTTTGATGTAAGAAAAAACCATGGAATTGAATTCATAGTGAGGTAGCTTGATTTGGGTGCATTATTGGAAGTATTAAATTGATTGAATAATTAAGATAAAATCTATTGATTTTGAAAGGAAGTTATATCACTGGCCTGTTTGATCAATATAGTAGTAACTTTGTTAAATAAATGTCCATGGTAGAAGAAAGGTAAGTCCATCTAGTAAGGTCAATGAATATTAAAGCAAGAAAAGTATGATGAGAAAAATTATGCACCCATCTTTAGGATATATCATGAGAAAAATATTATATTACAAGATATGTTTTCACAGGAAGACTCTCATTGCAATGACTATTCCTTATCTCCTTAGGGGCCTTTATGGGTTGTTAGACCCCACTCTGAGTATATGAATAGTTTTCAATATAATCAAAAAAAGGATCTTGAGGGTCATACACAATAGTTGAATCAAAATTCTTCCTTATTCCATTTAATTGGAATATTAGACATGGTGGGCCCCTCTACAAGGACTGAGATGTGTCCAAGAATAAAAAATCGTCAACAAATAAATAAATTCATTATTATTCGAGTATCAAATAATTGAATTTGATTTTTCTTTTTAAAATTATTCATAAGGTATTTAGTGATTACTTGAAATAATATTATAGGAAGGAATATTATTTTAATATTTAAGGTTTGTTTAGTATTTTCAAGAACTACGACTTGAGTTAATGACATGTTTTTATCACGTAATATATTTATTATTTTAAAAGTAAGTGGTAAAAATATAAATGAAATTTATGACTTGTTTATTTGGTTATAAAATGTCATTTACCATTTATTTAGTGTGCATTATTTATATAGGGGTCAGGGAACCCTTTCTGGGTAATTAATTTCCACTATATAATTAGGAGGGAGCTCTTTTCTATGGGTCTATAAATTCTAAATTTTTTGAGAGATCCTCTATCCGTCTTCCCAAATACTAGATATAGAAATCCCCATTCAAGGATTTTGATCTCCAATCACCATTGTTGATCAAAGGAATAAGATCACGGGGATCATCATGACACCAATGGATTTATCAGAGCTTTGTAGTAGCACCCAAAATTTAATGGTCGGTGTTTTCATGGAATCTTGAATCATGTTTGGATAATATAGAGGGATTAAATATCATATCCTTTAATAAATATTCACTGATGAGTATTGATTTTTGAACACTACCTTGATCCAAATGAGTTAACTATTCGATCTAATTTTTTTTAAATTAAATTCAAATGAGATCATCCGGCCTTTACTAGGGCTTGAATCATCAAGGATGATGAAGTTACATTTATACAATGAGAAAAAAATTTAAATCCCTAGCCCACAAACTTCCACTATGTGCCTTGGTATCAATATCCATGATATTTCTGATCATTTTTAGGTATGAATTTAAAGCTATTGATTCTAAAAATTGAGGTTTCAAAAATAATACAACAATGTCAGAAAAATTTCATAGTTTATTTTTAATAGACTATTTGAACCTCTAAATCAAAGAATCAAGTATGATAGTGACATAATGAATTTTATTCTATGAATTTATATTCATTTTTATCTTTTAATCACCACATTTTTATATTTAGTTCATGAGTTATGGTTAATGGAATTTTCTATATTTTAATGGTGAAATAGTAGATTAATTATTAATTTTGCCGACTAAACTGAAATTTTAGACCATGATGAAGGATGATTTAGACTCATGTTAAAATTTTAAAAAGTTATATAATTTTATTATATTATCATTGGTATTGGTATAATCTCATTAAGAAATTAATTTCATATGTTTCAAAATAAAGAATCATAATTAATCCATTATAAAATATCTTCAAGTCAAAAGTTAGCTAAAGTTCATGGAGAATTAATTAAATTTTTACCATAGACCCTTGAATGATTGATGTATGATTTTTATGAGTTTTAATTTAAATAAATGTATAGTTAATTATAGATAAAAATTCGTATCATTTCAGGGAATCTTATGTGTGTATGTGTGTGTGACTATATTGGAGATCAAAATCCACATAAGAAGAGGAATGTGTATATATATACCAAGTATGCACATTACTTATTGATTTTTATATGATTTATTACTCTATAAAAAATAAATCATTTAACATCATTTTAGTATATTGAGTTTGATAAAATGGTGTTTAATAAGACCCAATCTTGTATTTGAATCCTTGAATAACATCATAAATAGGAGAAAAATAATAATAATAAGAAAACCTCTTGTAATGTGTCATCCAATATATAATCTCCACAATTAAAGAGAGATTGAAGGTGAGTATTCACATTAAAAATAGAATAATAAGTGGATTAGATTATGAATATTCCGTATTTATCATTCCATCTCTGTGGTATTGAAGTTAAAGATATTTTATTCCATGTTTTACTCAATTAAATTAATGAGCTTATAAACTGGTCATCCAATCTTATAAAGGAAAGAGTTTACATCAATAAAGATATAATTATATGGTAATCCTACCCCTTGTGATATCTTGATGAGACTCATTGGTATCACATCATCATTAATTATATTGTTTATGTTGTATAGTCACAATAACAAATGTTTTACATGTTAGAGTGACATATTTTTATAAATCTAGTTGAATACTATCTCACTATTCCAAGGGAATTCAAGATATTACAATCAATATATGTGAGAAGTGGGATATCCCCCAATTATAAAACAGTACTAGTAACTCCTTAAAGAGTTTATAACCTTTTCAAATATTCAATGTGAAACTCACCATTTTTAGTTTCCTCATATTGTAGGCTAAGTGTTTCAAAGGATAATAAGTGAGTGAAAGAATATTTACTAAAAACATGTTATGGTGAGTTTTCGAGGGCTATTTTAAAATTGTAAGAAGATATAAAATTTTTAGTGACTATTTTTTCACCCCCCCAATTAGTGTTAGATAAACTTCCAAAAAAATAATAAATTTTTATCACATCCAGGGATTCCTTGTTTCTTACTGTGAATTTTAATTATACTGGAAGTTATTGTAAAATTTTAATAATTAAATATATATTTTCTATCATTTGAATTCTGTTTGTCATAATAATATACTCATTCCTAATTTGGAATTATATTCTTATAATTATTAAGGATTTATTTGATAGTTCATATTATTTATATTTACATATTTTATCTTCTATTTTTGTTCGAAGATGAAGTGAAAATCTGGGGATCTATATTCATAAGAGATTCTAAAATAAATTCTATAGTGAAGCTGGGCTTTATTTTCGAAAATACTATGATAAATACGAAAAATAAATTGATTAATAAATTAACGAAGTTTTCTCTCAAATAAAAAGTGGATGTTCAATCAACAGACATGTTCTCTATGAAAAATAATACATGCATCATAATTATTGAAATGAATTTTTTAGAGAAATCACTTATTGAGGAAGGATCAGATAACTAAGATGCCAAAAATATTTCATCAATAATTGATGTAGATGGTCATATTTAAACTTTATATGATGAATGTACTCAAGAAGTGATGGAATTGAGTTTTCATGATGGTGATTCCATGGATTCATACATTTATTCAAGTGCTATTATCAAATTAATGCACCAAGGGCTCCCAAAGTAGCTAGTCAATTTAACTTGTGATATTTTCAAAAAGTAAAAGTTTATCTTGATAGATTTATATAATGTTTACATTGATGAAGTTAATCATGTAAACCAAAAGTTTAATGTTGAAATTTTAAAATTTAATTTTAATCTAAACTTTTCTTAGGAATAATTGAAAGTCCTAGAATTAATAGATTTTGATTCCATAAGAGAGAAATTATTATGTAAATTATCTATGAATCTCAAAATATGGATAATAAAATAATATGAGTTACATTATAATTCTATTATTTATAAATAAGTAATTTAAATATCGTAAAAAGATGAATCCATCATGTTTCTTTAAGAAATAAATGTAGAAAAAGGTTAATAAGTTGTAAATAAGAAGTGTATTGAAAATAAAATGGAGGTAATAGATCATAAAATATATGACTTAAAATAATAATTTTACAATTATTAATAATTGGTAAATGATACTGTCAAAATGACTTTCATATTGATGGAGCAGTGGTTGAGTTCATTAAGATCCTAAACCAAAGGTGCATAACTCAGAAAAAAATTGTCACCGAAATTAAATTGGAGTTAGAAGTAACACAATAAAAATTGATTAAATCACAATATGAATGAAAAAAATTAATGGTTAATAAAATTTTTGATATTATGTATCATGATAATATAATAATTGGAATATATCAATAGTTGAATGGGATACGAATTCAACTATCAAATATTCATGTTAATGCTACATTTTTAAAGACCTAAAAGATGAAATGAAATGAAGTTTAGATCAACTAAGAGTTGGAATATATTAAAAAATATAAAAATAAGTCTCAATGGTAAAAAATATCTATTATTTTGGTGAAGAGTGGTAACTCAAATATGATTGACAATGGAAATAAATGAAATCCCAAAAAGATACGAGCTGTAAAATAACGAGGGACCAATTATCTTGAATATAAATGAAGGAAAAATACAAGTCAAGGGGGAGACTTGAAAATTATAAAGGTACTATAATAACTTCCACATATATAAATCATATCACCAATACAAAGAATGATATAATATAGGCTACAAGAGTGAATAAAACAAATGAAATTCCAAAGAAAAAAATTCTATTTTTAGAAAATGCAAACGTAATCATGGAATTACTGTGACCACATTGGTGAATAAAAACTTATAAAAATTTACGGATGGGAAAAATAAATATATAAATTATCACTGAGTTTTTTTCATGTGAATGAGAGCTGAAAAGATTCCTCATATAGTATAAAATAATAGCTCATAGATTATGGAAATATTGCACCAACTGAGAATAAATGAAAGTTTAATGGGAGGTATTTGTATTATGGAGTTAATAGAAATCCATTATATAATTATTGGTATTCTAAAACAATATGTTATTAGTATAGGTTTAAAAATTTAATAGGAGTCACTATATAGTGTTGAATCGTGTTAAGAAAAAATTCGGGCATTAGATATCCAATAAAACCAGTGGTATAAATATCATTTACAATATAAAGGGGCATAAATATAGTGATACAATTAATGTTTTTACATGATATATTTTTTAAAGAAAGATATCATTGGTAAAATATGAGGTGATAAGGAAGACGAAAAATAGAGAATGGTTCATCACTATATATGTAAGATTCATTCTTGATCTTTCACAAGAACATGTGTGGTTGGAATGTTATCTTTATTCTTTACCACCTCCATGACATTGAGTTATTTTCCCAATATTCTTCCCTCAAATTACATTTATATTATGTTTACAATGGAGAATAAAAAATACAAAAAAAATCCAAATTTATAATTCATTATAAAAAATGAGTCACACATTTAATTATATAATGGATCTTAAATTGAGGGGGAAATGAGTTATTTATAAAACAAATATTTGTTTCAAGTGTTTCATGTGTATTAAATAGAATAGAAGGATTTATGCTAATCATATATTTATAAATATCTAAAGGGGAGATTTAAAACCCCATGCATTCCATGTAGTATTTTTTTCAATATTTTATAGAGATCCTAGATTATGAAGGGGAAAGAAGAAGAGGATAGTTTATTGAATTCTACCATCATGAGAGGAAAAATAAAGCTTATATATGATTATTTGAATATGAAGTTAATGTATAAATAAAGGTATTTATATTGAAGATCAGCCCATAATCTTGAGATTTGTATGCATTAGACATCCATGATATAAGATGATCTAAACAAATATTTTAAGAGCCTTATAAGTTCCCACATATTGAGGAATGTAGATTCCTCAAAATCATAACCTAATCTGATGAAGTGGTGGTGTGATCCTACCATTGTGAGTAGGCCATGGGTTATGTTACTTGATAAATAAAGTTAAGGGTTTACTAAGACATTCACATCATTCTACTATCATTTAACTATGTTGAATATCATTTATATACCAGAAAATTCATTTTAGGTACATTAAAAATTAAAATGAGGACACAAATACATAATTAATAAACCAAGTTAGTCTGATAAGACTTGGAGTTATATTTAAAGGCTATTAGAGGAGAAAATAAAATACATCTAAAATTACCAATGGATATATATAAATATTTTTAAAATAATTTTATGAATGTGTATAAACCATTTTATGATTTCTGAAGATGAACTAAAAATCAATGTATGATGAAAGAAGCTGAATTCTATAACATTATGGTGAAATACACTATATGTTTGAAAGGCCCAAAGGGTGACATTATTTACCTATGAATCTAATCAAAACAAAAAATTTTAAAAACTCAAACTATAATTCTTAATTAATTAAAATATATTGTTAATAAAGTTCAAGGTCAATCCCATAGATATTATGAAATTAATTTAATCAGGTTTCTAAAGAAGTTTTTTATTTGATTTTAAGAAAGTGGGCAAAGAAAAAATGTTGGTTTTAAAAGTTATTTAAAGAAGAGTGAGAACAATGAAAAGTATTTTGAGTTTTGAAAATCATGTTTTTAAGGAGTTTTGGGGTTTTGTAGTTCCATGGTTCAAGTGCAATTAGATCTTAGAAAATAAACTGATTAATCCATGTTTGAAATTGGAGTTGAGATGAGGCAGATCCAATGGTCTTGGTATCCTATCATAAACATAGTAATCCCCCATTTCCCATGGTAGTGTTGTTTAGGGCATTGCCGACTCAACTTTCTCTTGATACCATATTTAATCCTTGTTTCCCTAAATTTTAAAATGGTCATGACTAAATTCAAGGTAACTATTTTCACAATTTAATTGGTTAGTTTTATATTAAAATATCACTGTCCAAATTAAAAAGAAAATAATGGGATTAGAATTGAATAAATTAATTGTAGGAATCGAGAACATGAATAGAAAAATAAATCCAACAACACCTTACACCTTCAGTTACATAACCCTAGAATAAGGCATTTTTTACCCCCTCATCCCAATGATAAGGGAGTATGGGATATTGAAAGAAATCATAAAAAACATTAAATAAAACTTAAGGGAAATCAGTGAAGGACCCTAGAACAGTGTAACTTAATTCCCTAGATTTTTTTTCTAGAACTTTTATGGAAATCAGTTTCTTAGGCCTCTATTTATAAAAATATATTAATACTTGGTTTAATATTCTAGTAATGAATCATCTTTGAAGTCATCCCATAATATGAATGGAAGTCCATAGTCAAAAGTCCCAAAATATTTTAAAATTTTTGCCAGTTTAAATTTTTCATAATTTTTTATTCGATGATGAGTTCACAACATGAATTATGTTCACATTGTGTATCATATGGATCTGTGTCCAAAAAAACTCATGTCATAAATGATAAACATGACATGAATTCCGATTTTGTAGTCTTTATTCAAGTTGTGAATCGACATGGCCTATGCAATCTGTCTTAAAAAATATACGATGTGAATGGGTCTCATGATGTGAAAATGTCTATGTACTAATTCTATGGATGTGGTACAACATTAATCAATAATTAATTTTCCAATGTCATGTCGTGCTGCTTAGTTCCACGGTGTGAAATGTTTTTAACTCACAATATTCACCTCGTTCTATTTCTTTTTCAAATGTTGGTTGTATCCTACTAGAAATCACAAAACCAGTTAAATAGTTCATATATTGGAAATAACATCAATTATATTACACAAATAAATAAATTATAACATTCTAAAATATATGAATGAAATACACATATTAATGTTATATCATGCATATGAATTTTGAATATGAGGAATTGTAGAGATGTGATTGCATTAGCACAAGATATATATTTGAAGGATCACATATAATGTAATGAAATTAAAGATATATAAATATGAGTAGGATTATTATGAAAAATTAAATAGGATTCTTTCTTATGTGTGAAAATTTGTGCACTTAATGTCATGATGATCAACAAACATGTGTTATACATTAATTGAGGAAGTTTTTATCATCACACGATTTTTATGGAAGGGATATGATATTTTGTTTATGAATATTAAAATAATGATTATAAATTCATGGAATAATAGGTTTAAAATGCATTTGAGGTGTTCAAGTTCTATTTGAGGTATAAGAGATAAGATGAGGTGACTAGTTTAAAAATAAGTGGGAATGACAAATTTGGTCCACCAATATGATATCTATCATATGGGATTTTTGGGATTCAATATAGATGATTCAGGTTTAATGGATAACTATACATTTTTATGTAAAAAAATTATATTTCCAACCCATGTAGAATCACAAAAATTCAATGTATGAGTCAAAATATATCTTCTCATGAATTTATTAGTCCCAGGCTATTTATACAAGAAATATAACATCCATTGATATGATATAAAAAGAAAAATTATGCATATATTTAAAGACGTAATTGGCGTATAAATGACGTTTTAGTTCATTTTAAAGAATTTTTTGACTGATATTGATGTTACAAGTTAAGTTTTAATAAAAAATGAATCAATTTCGAACATATTTCATTATGGATGTTCAATGGAATTTTTATACCTCAAAATGGTAGAATAAAGAAAAATAGTGTGTTTTTAGTCCATTAATTTATATTCATTTTGAAATTTGAATAAACTCATTTTTATTCCTGGTTTATGGGTTATGGATAAAGGAAATTGTCTTATAATCATAATAAAATAATAGATATCAGATTACTTTTGCTGACTTTAATGAAATTTTGGACCATTATAGAGGTCAATTCGAGCTCATGTTAATTTTTTCAAAAAGGTGGACAATTTTTTTTATTTTTATTATATTTTGAATCATACCATTTTAATAACTATTTAATAAGTTATGGATATAGTAAGAAATATTCATGGATATATAAAATCACAACTTTAGGTTAAATGTTATGTAAAGTTAGTGAAGACTTAATTAAATTTGTCCCATTGACCCTTGAATGGTGGTTTCATGATTTATATGAGTTTGAAATATGAGAAATGGATTGGTAATGATAGAGTAAAATTAAAAATAATTTTCAATGAATTTTGAGTGTGTGTTTGTGAATCTATTGAAGATTAACATTCACATAATAAGTGTAAAGTTGAGGTAGACTCTGGGTATTCAAATTACTTGTTAATTTCAACAATATTATATTCTTATATGATAAATAAATAATCTACCATCACTAGATTATATTGAATATCATCAAATTTTATTGAAGAATTCTTAATCCTGTTATTTACACCTTAAATATCATCACACGTATAAGAAGAAGAAAAAAAACTATTGTAATGTGTTGTCTTAAAAATAATATTCAATACTAAAGAGAGTTTAAAGGTGCGTACCTCTCATTATGGAGACATATCTTTAGATATTATCATAAGAATAAAAGGTATAGGAGATAATGAATATACTATGTTTATCATTCTATTATTAAGGTATTGAAGTTAAAGCTATCGTATTAAATATTTTACTCACTAGAATTAAATATCTTGGTAACTAGTCATCTGGGCTTGTGAAATAAAGAGCATCCATAAAAAAGGAACTCATGGGATGGATTTCCGTACTATTATAGCTTATTAAGGAAACACCTTGGCACCACACCATCACTAAACTATCTTATAGATATTGTACAAATCCTTGAGAACATGGTTTAAGTGTTAGATGGAAACATTTTTTGTAAAAAAACATTTAAAGATACCTCCCAACTCTAAGGTAATCCAAGAGTTAAAAATAAAAGGATGTGAGAAGTGGAATATCCCCCACTCCTCACCAAGGATTATTTTCTCTTAAAAAAGTGGTGAACCATGTAAAAAACTGGATATGTTACTCGTTGTTTTCAGTTTTCTTATATTTGGGTATGAGTGTTTAAAAATATAACAAGTGAGTGAAGGAATATTTACTCATAACAAGGAACAAAGAGTTTGAGGACTATTTTAGATGTGTAAGAAGATTTAAATTTTATAGATACCATTGACTCAACATTCTCTCAATAGTTGGTATATCTCTAATGGAACCTTTATACGTTGACCTCCCACACCATCACATCAAAAAACCTATCAAAAAATAACACCAAAAAATCCTTCATCACAACTAACATACCAAACCAAATCCACTAAATCACAATAAAAAATAAAATAACATAATCTTATTAAATTAGTAAATAAATTATCATATTTATCACACTTCATTATTTATTTACTAGTAATTATAATCCTATGAATATTAAAAAATAGTTATATATTTCATCACATAGTTCAATTACTATCTTTAAATCACTTAACCAATTAAACACATTTTATAATATCAAATATAATGTAAATAACAATAAAATTCTTAGTATAATAAAAATTAAATAATAAATAAACAATAACAAGTAAAACATATAAAATATGTTCACACCACTTACCTTTTATAAATAAATCCATTCATTATCATTGTAAAGAAAATATCATCTATTTATACAAAGAAAAATAAAGCATTTAATTCTACATCCACATAGATGTAAAATAGAGAGAATACGAATCACCCACCTCATACAAAGATCAAATAACACAAAACTAAAAGAAAAAACAAGAAACTAATATCAAATTACAATGAACTCACAATTATTCTTAAATAATATTAGATCTCTAGAGGTAAATTTCACAAATTTAAGGGCTTAATAATCCACTAAAGGTAACCCAAGATCTTTAAAATGATCCTTAAATATTCCCAGGGTTTGAGAGGAAAAAAATAATTAATATAGAAGATATGTACAACCAAATTAATAAAATAATTTAGGATAAACAAACCTTGACATGGTGAGGAACTAACCTATATATTTTTGATCTTGTTCAAGGGGGATATGAAAACCATGACCTTCAAATAACCCCACACCCTTAAATCTCACTGGCCATCTAACATCCTTGAATGATCCTCTGACTAAGACCATAACATAGTCCCATAAACCATGACTATTTCCCCAAGTCTTTCCCAAGATCCATTAAAAGAATATGATGTGGTGTTTAACTAACCATTCCATTTCCCACCATGAAAAGTAAAAAAATCATTTTGACCTTCCAAATTGTAAACAATGACTCCTTAAAAACCCAAATCAAACTATAAATATAAAAAAAATTATAAAGATATAATAGTTTTACACCATGATGAAAAATTACTCCTAAATATTTATATTACTCTAAACTTATCAAACCAAAAAAAATATCTAATAAAATATTATAAAAACCAAACTATGACCAACCCTATACTAACCATTATATAATGGAGTCCTGTCCATATCATGGTTGAATTAAAAATCCAAAACATACCTCTTTACTATAGAACCACTTCTAAACTCTTTACAAATACCTCCAACACCTTAAAACCACAAAGAAGAGGAATAAAAAAATTTAGGCCTCTATATTCACTTAATGAGGGAATATATGATAATGTTACAAGTTTTGAAAAATATTAGTGCCACTACCCTCCTCTTATAGATAAAAATACACCTTAAATATTCAATTCTTCATGCTTAATCATCCATTAATGAAATTATATATCTCCCCTATTTTAATATCACCATGAATAAACCACATTAAAATAATTTGACAATCATAATTTTTTATCACTTACCATTCTCCAATAACATATCTAATCGTTTAAATAATTGGATAATATTTATTCATATAAATCCTTTCAAATAATAAATAACTAAATGAATAAATATCATGAATCCCAAATATATCTAAAAATAACACCCCATTAAAATATCATAAAATTTTCAACCTAGGGTAAAAACCAATTCTGAGTTCAAATTTACACTTATAGTTTAATAATGTAACCATCCATTGAGCCAAACTACCAATCTAACCTTTAGATTCAAATATAAAATTAAACCATAACAACCTTTTAATGCTTGAGGACTAAAATTATATGACTCAATAATAATAAAAATGAACATTATAAAAATAATGATATTCATTTTTATTCCATTATTGTTTGAAAAAATATATAAAAATTTGAATATTTACCCATTTAATGAGTTTATAATATAGAATAAGGACTGAATGGAACATCATGTTAATAAAATTCATTAGGAACACCATGAAAGTAACACTTCAAATCTATCATTTTATTTCTTCATGAGGTGATAAAATTCCATGGGAGATTAATTTTATTTGATTGAATACAATAAATAATACCCCATGGATTACTTTAGGTGGTATGGTTAATTTGATTTGTGATTGTGGTTTTCATTGATAAAAAAATAAAAAAAAAGATTGAAAGAGGCTCATTAATTGTTTATATTTAATTTTTATTAATTTTATTTATTATAAATATCACCTATGTGATATTTTATTAAGATTATTTGGGATGTTTTCTAATTTTAAGTCATATAAGATGAATAAAAAACCTATAATTGGTATAATTAAGATCTTATAATATTTTAAATTAATATGGGAAAATAAAATATGTAATGAATAATGATATCGTATAGTATAATATTATAATTTTATAAGGCATTAAAAAACATAGAATAAAATCATTAAATGTGTTCTTAAAATATATAATATGATATAAGGATTTCACATGATGAAAGTTAACATGTATCCGTGTTATTCAATATGTTCTTTAGTCTTATATTTTATCAGACCATGATATAGGGTATGGTAAGTAAAACCGAAGTTCCTCAAAAAAAATTGTATCATTATAACCCATTTATTCCATAAAACTTTGTCTATAATTTAGTTGAAAATTTTAAATTTTAATGATTAATATTATATAATTTTAGTACCTCATATAACATACATCGAGTGATATCACATGAATTATATTATTAGTGGGTTATAATTGATTATTTATTCATATCAATTGAGTAAAATATAAGGATATTATTTTTTACAACATCTAGTTATAACACATGAATTCACCTCTATAATGAAATTTATAAAAATAAATAAAGAAAATTCATAGAATACAACATACTTATATATTTTGATATAACCTAGTTATTTTTTTCATTTATCAAATATAATATAATTTATAAATTATTTATAAAATATTGTATTTTAGAAAAATAAAATTATCTTATCATATATTATCAAGGGTTAAAAAACGTATAATTTAATATGAAATGATCTTGATTCAATATTTTAAATATTGATAATTTTTTTAGTAAATATGAATTTTATATATTTAGACCATATCCCAATAAATTTTCCAATTGATTTAGAAGTTAAGATGCTTCTCCAAAGTGAAAAAACGATAAAAAATTTCTAAACAATATATAATTTTTAAATAACATTAATAATTCACATTAAAAATAATTATGTGTATATTTTAATTGATATTTGAAATATAAAGAGTTCATATTTCATTTAATTAATATTTATGTTTTTGGAAAATGTGTGTAAAGTCCTTATATTTTATGCTTTGAATAATAAATTGAAATATTCATGTATTATATAAAATTTTCTTATTCTTTTTTCTTAAAATATAAAAAATTTACAAGTATCATGTTGAAATTATGAATTATTCATTTATTTACCAATGTTAATCCTCTTAAAATGATAAGAGTTAAATTTTAATTTTTTTTACTTTTTAACCAAAATGTTTAGTTTCATTTTTTAAAATTTCATAAAATGTAGTCATGGTTTTTTCATACAAGGAATTATATTTTATTCATATTATTATTATCAAGATTTATTATCTAATTTTTTTTAGTTAAAAGTAAAAAATTTATCCTTGTTGATGGAGATTTAAGTTAGTTAATATTATACAGATCTATATTCTCTCATCCTTCCAGGATTGCCTTATTCCCTAGCTCTAAAATATGCTTAAGTTTATTTATAAAACTACATATGGTGGTGACAACTTAGTACTTATTTCCTTTTTTGGGGTTTTTCTATTCTCTCTTTAGGTCTTGTTTATTTTGGTCTTTCAGTTTTTGAGGTTTCTCTTAATTTAGTTCTCTTGGTTCTTTATGGTTTTAGGTTTCTTATTTTCCAATGGATTTTTTTGTCTCCTCTCCCATGATGGATGATATTGATTTTTAAAACTAATTATAAAATCCAAGGGTCTATTTTCTTAGGATATTTTGACCCAAACCACAAAAATTAACCCCCTTTGTAGTCTAGTATGATAGTGCACGTGGTATTTTGGGATATGAAAATGGATGGGTTGGAGGCAAAGCACATACACTCATGATACCTCATTTTTCAAGGTGTTGGGTTCCTTCTTCTCAATGTGGTGATTTTTTTCATATCCTTATCCTTTGTTCTATTTTCTGGACCCAATTCAAACCACCCCATCTTTGATCTAGTGTGCTAGTCTCTAGGTTGGTCTAGGACCATAAAGGTGATATTTTTAGTACTACCATATTTTTCTTCATTGATGAATTATCTTCTTTCTAGTCTATTGATTTCTCCTTGTTCTGGTTGTTTGTGGGTGGTTTCCCTTGTAGTGGTGGTGGTGTTACTGTTCATGTGGGATTGATCATATCATATATATCTCCCATAGGAATATGATTATTTAGATTTAGTCTTATCTCGTTAATTACCATATTTTTTTCCTTATTTCTACTATTTTGTTCTACTCTTAGGGTAAATGATTATAATGATCAATATTGAGTGTCTGCTACTGGAAGTGGTATGTTTAACATGGTGGTGACTTTTTTAAGATTAAACTCATTTCATTTATGGTAGTTATATGGGTGGAGATGAAATCATAGTATCATCCTCTGTGTGTTTGAGTATTATGTCTTATGAATGTGTGTAATATTTGGTGGGTTTGATGGTGTCTCTTGTGGTTGAGTTGGATCTACAATGGTTTTGGGTGTGGAATTTTTTAGGGTATCTACTTGGTAGTGATTTGGTTTCTGTGGTGGGATGGTTTTGATTTTCTTAGTGTTTTGGATATTTTTTCTTGCTATGATGATGGTCATAATAAATTTTGATTTGGTGGTGTATTTTTTTGAGGTTTATCATTTTGAAAAATTTATTATTTTAGTGGGTAGGTGGTTATGATGATGAATTATCACATTATAATGAGTGTATGGTGTCCCTTTGATGAAAAAGGTTCACTAGTGAAGGACTTGGTCGTGAAATGATGACATGAGTTGTGTTGAGAAATAGTGGTGATACTAGGATTGAGGTACTCAATTGAACCATTGTAGGCCTGATCATTCCCAATATCTTGGTTTTTAAAATTTGAATTCCGTATTTGTGTTTAAATTTTTATTTATGGTTGGTTTTGAGTTGGATTTTTTGTTTGGGTACCCATTTATCCCATAAATGTGGTTTTATGGAAATATTAAATAGGCATTGGATGGTGAGGATTTAGATTATTCTTATCATTTGTGTACAATATTAGGTTCTATTTAAAAAATTAATGGTTTATTATTTATCACATTATACCTTATTTTGGAGCATGTTTTTTTAAATTATTTATGATTTTATCCTTTATATAGAATAAGTTTTATACACCATTTTCATGTGATGAATTTGGTGTAGGATCATAAGAAATATCTTTTATGGCTATAATTACAAGGAGGGGTGGATTTTAGTTTAAAAAAACTCTAAACTAATTATCATAGAAGAATCTTAAAGAAAATTTATCAGACTGAGAATCAGTCTGATTATCAAAGTAAAAAAATTGGAATTAAACAACATCTAATTATATCAGACTAAATATTAGAATCACAATGGATCTAATTTATATCAGAGTTAATTTTATCGTAATCAGAGTTATGCTGATGAAAAAAATATATAAATTTGAATATAATGGCTCAATTTCTATTACATGCACATCTGAATAATTACTTTTAAAAAGAATTAATATGATAGCTAGTAATAGTAAGAATGACTGACAAGCTATTATTAAAAGATTTACCTCTTTTAACCTTATGAGTAAGGTAGTTAATAATATTGACTAAAGGTATCCATAGTTTTACACTTATTGTAAAGTATGTCATTCCTTACTAGGGAATACCTTGATACAATGATCGATATAACTCTATCTTCATATCCTTGTAAGCCCTTGATATGATGATCAATGTCCATATTCCTATCCCTAGAATCCCTTGATCTAATGGACTAGATTTAACATCTTCCTATCCCTAGAATCCCTCTATTATAACAATGATTGAATGTGAAAAAAAATTCAAAAGTTTTAAATGAAACAAGCCTGGGAAGTATTCCTCAGAACAATAACTCTCTAAATAATTACAAAGACTAAGAATGATTGGTTCACACTATATAATATTTAGAAGACTTGAGAGTGAAAATTTATCAGCTCTAAACTATTCAAATGACTCAATATTGATAGGAAAAGATCAAACAATCATATTTCTGATTTTTTTCCAATGGACTCAAACTATTGGATCTTGACAGCTCATAATGATCTCACAGAACTGAATATCCGATGTCATTTTTGTTTAGCACCATTATAGTGTTAAAAGTATTCCTTACATTAGAAACAAATAGTTATATTTCGATTATATACTTAGGTTATTATGATGGAATTCCTTATTAATTTTCAATATTTTAATCCTTATGAGAGTTAGTGTAATTTTTTCTGTACTAGAATCAGTATGATAGTCATAAATTTTGTCAGTACGATAGATATAAAAAAAGTCTAACTCTTGGTCTAATTAAAGGTATGTCTAAATAATCATACCCATACTCATTCCAATGATCATAATGAATAGTAGTAAGTTAATATTAATAATAAATTATAACTTTTTCTATGTAGGGTAAAATATAATGTTTTCTTAAAAAACAAACTATATAGCATCCCGCCTTTTTTGTCACATAAACTTTTATTACATTATACAAAACTGGGGATCTTTAAGGTTTAGTGTCTTGGAAACCAGGAACTTAATACATGAAACAAAAAAAACATTCTTCTTAAACACTTGAAAGTCTTATCCTTATGTTCATCCTAGGTTCATTAATTCATTTCATAACCTGGGGACATACATCAAAAGAAAGGGTAAGCAGAAGGCCCAGTAAGGGAAACAAGGGGAAACATTTAACATGTGAACTTGAGATACATCAACAATGTCATGAAAAATAACTTTAAGGTGTGAGAAAGAAATCATGAGGCATATCATAATAAAAATAACATTTTTCATAACATTAAGATGTGGATACATCATTTAACATAGAAAATCATGAACATATCGCCATGGTCTATCCCCAAGGTGTCATTTGAAAATTACAAAGGTTATTCACCAAGATATCGTGAAAATTGTAATCTCTAGTGGTTACATCATTACCCAATGCATTGGAGTGATATCAGGGTGCACCCTTAAATTTTACTTTATTATCATGTGATCCACATATATCATCATCAAACATTTCATAAATAACCCATATAGAAAAAAATAAATGGGTTTCATTTCATAATCATAAAGTTTTAAAAACTGCTTTAAAGACATGATCTTTACGTCACTTTAAACCCACGGAAGGGGAGAGCGGGTCTCATGTATGTAAATCCCATAATTTAAAATAGAACAATTTGATATATATGTGAATACCCCTGTAGAAATAATATCTTTGAGTATTCAATTTATAACATAAAATAATTTTGAGAAAAGAGAGAGGCATTTTGAGATGAAAATTTTACAGCATAACGGCTACGTTTTGGGGTTTTAGAAAACATTGAAAAGAGAGGGGACATGGGTCAAACATTCATAAATGACCCATAAAACAGTATAGGGACATAATATGAAGGATATATGAACATGGTAATGAAATTTGAAAGATGTACCATATTAAATGAAGAACATGAAAGGAAGACAAAAATAAGATTTCTCTTTATGAAAATTCGACAGCCTAACAACATCACTTAAACTTCAAAAAAAGAATTGACGAGTTCAAATAGGGTATCTCATCATATGAACATAAAAGACCAGTATGATAGATATAGAGATCATACCCCAACTTAGTAAAAAGTAACTTGAAAGACTTGACATAAATTAGACCTTTGATGAATGAGAATGGTGAATGAATCCCTTGAAAATTCGACAGCCTAACGGCGCCACTTAAAACATCAAAATACTGAATTGAAGAGATCATATAGGGTCTCTCATCATATGAAAATAAGAGTTCAGTATGATATATATAGATATCATACCCCAAAATAATAAAAAAGTAACTTGAAAGACTTGTCATGAAAGTAGAACTTCAGAACGAGAAGGGTGAAAGAACCACTTAAATATTCGGCAGCCTAACGGCGTCACTTAAAACTTCAAAATACTGAATTGAAGAGATAAAATGGGGTCTATCATCATATGATCATAAAAGATAAGTATGATAGATATAGTGATCATACCCCAACATAATAAAAAGGAACTTGAGAGACTTGACAAGAAAATAGAACTTGAAAATGAGAAGGGTGAAAGAATCCGTTACAAAACTTTCGGCAGCCTAACGACGCCACTTAAACTTTCATAAAATGAAATGATGAGAGTAAGAGGGGGTCTCTCATCATATGAACATAAAAAGGGAAGTAATATGAATATATAAGAAAATCCTCCAACATAATAACATGGAGTATAAAAGAAATGTCATAAAAGAGATTACTTGAGAAGAAAGAGAGAGGTCAAATCCCTTACCTTAAAACGTAACTCTTAAAACTCAAAGGTTGGGACCTTGAGGGCTTGGGGAAACCTTGGGGGGACTCCTTGAGAGGTAATGAGACCAGAACTTTGTTGGGGGAAGAGTGGGGAGTCGAATGGATGAGAGTATTGCATGGTATTTATAGGGAAAGTGAGGGGACAAGGCATTAATGGCCAAGGGACACCTCATTGGTGGTTTTGGAAAAACCACGGGCTTGCCCATGGTATTTTCCCATGGTATTGGAAAATTGGGACACCTCATACCTTATCTTACTATTCAAAAGTCGACCATATTTATTACATACTTATACATCATTTAATGATGTCATTAAACACCCGTAACTTAAAAACTGTATTTTCACTATTCATAAAAAATTCAACTTTCTCAGAAAATTCCCAAAATATCACATTAACCAAATATCAATGCTCTGATCTCTAAAATGAACTCCATTTTAAAAAAAATAATTTTTTAAATATTTTTAATTTAATTTTTAAATAAATACACTATTCACCAAAAATTCATTTTTTCAGAAAAAACACCAAAAATTACCTTAACAAAATATCGATGCTCTGAGTTCAAGAATGAAATCCATTGTATAAAAATAATTTTCTAAATATTTTTAAATTAATTTTTAATTAAAAAACACTCTTCACCCGAAAAAACTAATACTTGAATAATAATTTATGAAACCGTTATTTAACCATTTTATTGAATCACATTACTTAATCAAGGTGCCTAGATTATTTTAATACTTTCTTTAAGTGAGATTACTAATCCATTTTGACACATTACTAATCCTAATCATAAAATCACTATTCATAATTTACTATTCATAATTTACTATTCATCAAAAATCAATTTGATCTTATTAGACTCTAAATTTCGTACTGGACATAATTGTAGAAGACCATTTTTTGAAAATCATTACACATTTTTAATTATTTAAGGTTTATATAAACATTTTTTTAAAATATCCTTTCTCTAAAATTCATCAAAAATATGCATACTATATTTATCCAGACATTTGAAAATTCATAAACTTCATCATAAGAATAAATCCCAATTTTTTTATTTAAAACAAAGGATTACACAAGGCAGTTACGGTCTCCTTACATAGCCCGTTATCACACCAGCATAGGACCTAAGTGTAAGTTGTGCTAAGGTGAGAGAATCCGAGGGAGGCTCAACCAACATCGCACGAGTAGTAATTTCTATCAGTTTGAAATTCTCACAAAGGCGATTCCGTTCTAGCTTCACACGATGAAGTTCGGCTTGGGTTTGGTCCAGAGCAAAGGCCAGTGGTGCTACCTCCTTCCCAAGTTCTGTTAGATGGGCTTCGATCGGTCCAAGACTACTTGGTGAGGCCATCGAATCTTCTTTCTATATTAATTAAGAAAGATTACTTGTATTTAGAGACAAAAGTCTCAACATTCAGTTTTCAATGGTCATACTGACTAACGGTCATATAATAGTCAAAACCCAATAGTCTCATTTTAATTATACTCCTGTTAAATGAAATAGTTTTGTTGAGTATGAAAAAATAAAATAAAATAAAACAACACAAAAAATTAGGAAACATGATTTATTCAAAATTTCGGGTCGTTACAATCTTCCCCCCTTATGAAATTGCGTCCTCGCAATTTTTAAAATTGGGTTTTGAAATTTTATTGAAAGTCCCACATTATAAAATGAGTCAGTAAAACTATTACTTTAAAAGAAATAAAGGGAAGTACAAAGGTTACCCGAGTAAACCCATACTAGGATTCCATGTTGGAAAATATGGACATGGAAGAAAAAAAGGGTCGAGCTATGAGGGAGAGTGATAGAAAACATGATTTGGAGAAAGTTAACCATAAGAAAATCACAAAGTTATGATGTGTGTAAACGGTCTTTGATTACCCAGTAGGAAACGTAAACCAACAACGTTTTTTTTGTTTTATGTTCCTTTTCATAATTTTGAGGAATTCATTTACTACATTGAATAAAAACATAAGGAAATATACCTACCTTCAAGTAGAGTTTCATCCTTTAATAAGTTTCTACCAAAACTAATCTTTTCTCCAAACGATGAGAATTCAAAACTACTTGGTCTCATCAAAGCACAAGAATCATCTTATAGAGAATCACATAATCCACTAAAGATTAACTATCTATTTCTTCTATCTTTAAAAATTATCCCAAAAACAGAAAGGGTAAGATAAAACAAATCTTCCAAAATAAAGAACCGAAGATGAAGGGAAACTACTTTAAATCTTCAAAGTTCCACGATAGTACCCAAAGTTCATCATAAACCATTCTGAAAATAACTGTCCTTAAAAATCCTCAAAATAAACCAAACTAAGATTGAATCCCAAATACAAGAAGGATTTGATAACATAGTCTTCCAAGGTAAACTTTATCATTCATCTCTAAACAACATCAACCAGTCCTAACATCTTATAACAAAAGTAACTAACCTAAACATATTTACCCCAAGATAGGTTAATCATTTCCATAAGTAACCTAAATTACTATAAGTTTGCCTTAAATTCATTTATTTATCAAAATATAAGTCAACCATTACTACTCAATGAAAATACTGTAGTAATCTATTTACCTTAATCAAATAGGGCTCCCAAAATAGTGAACGTCTTCCAAAATAATAATCATATTTTAATCCCCTAATAATATCTTTCATATTAATATGGGAATCGTCACATTTCCTATCACATTGGTTGTTGGGACATGTTCTTCCATTTTCTGCCATTAACTAAGAAAAGAAAGTACAATTGGGGGCTTAAATACTTAGCCAATAATCATGAAAAGTAACTTAAATCATAGAAGGATAACTTGTAGAAGAAAATTAGACCATAACTTATGATCCCATAGGTTCCAATCTAGGTTATCCATGATCATATATTCTTATTTTAATCTTTATTTTATTTTATCTTTGTTCATTTAATAATGGTTCATACTAAGGTTATGAATTTACCAAAGCATATCCCCCGGGAGTGTCGTAACCAAGAGTGAAGCAAGGCCCGTTGTCGTGTACCAGTTCCCGTTCGAGTCTAGATCAAAGCGGTGTTTTTGGGTTTTACCCCTATTTACATCTGTGCCAGAGCCACCTCTACCTGCTCGTATCCAGACAAGAATGTATTTGCTTGGCAACCCCTTACTAAATACTCACCAAAATACCAGCAAGATTTCCTATATTTAAACTTTTCTATAGGGTTTTTACTAAATTTTTCATATCCTAATTTCCACAAATAACTAAACCATCCTTTGATACCCACTATAGCATCCTTCCTTTTTTGTCACATAAAATTTCATTACATTATACAAAACTGAGGATCTTTAAGGTTTAGTGTCTTGGAAACCAGAAACTTAATACATGAAACAAAAAAAAACATTCTTCTTAAACACTTGAAAGGATTATCCTTATGTTCATCCTAGGTTCATTACTGCATCTCATAACCTGGGGAAATACATCAAAAGAAAGCGTGAGTAGAAGGCCCAGTAAGGGAAACTAGGGGAAACATTTAACATGTGAACTTGAGATACATCAACAATGTCATGAAAAATAACTTTAAGGCATGAGAATGAAATCCTGAGGCATATCATAATAAAAATAACTTTTTTCATAACTTTAAGATGTGGCTACATCATTTAACATAGACAATCATGAACATATCCCCATGGTCCATCCCCAAGGTGTCATTTGAAAATTACCAAGGTTATTCACCAAGACATCGTGAAAATTGTAATCTCTAGTGGTTACATCATTACCCAATGAATTGGAGCGCTATTAGGGTGACCCCTTAAATTTTCATTTATTATCATGTAATCCACATATATCATCATCAAACATTTCATAAATAACCCATATAGCATAAAATAAATGGGTTTCATTTCATAATCATAACGTTTTAAAAACTGCTTTAAAGACAGGATCTTTACGTCACTTTAAACCCACGGAAGGGGAGAGAGGGTCTCATATATGTAAATCCCAGAATTTAAAATAGAGAAATTTGATATATATGTGAATAACCCTGTAGAAATAAGAGCTTTTAGTATTCAATTTATAACATAAAATAATTTTGAGAAAAGAGAGAGGCATTTTGAGACGAAAATTCTACAGCATAACGACTACGTTTCGGGGTTTTAGAAAACATTGAAAAGAGAGGGGACATGGGTCAAACATTCATAAATGACCCATAAAACAGTAGAGAGACAAAATATGAAGGATATATGAACATTTTAATGAAATTTGAAAGATGTACCATATGAAATGAAGAGCATTAAAGGAAGACAAAAATAAGATTTCTCTTTATGAAAATTCGGCAGCCTAACGGCGTCACTTAAACTTCAAAAAAAGAATTGACGAGATCAAATAGGGTCTCTCATAAAATGAACATAAAAGATCAGTATGATAGATATATATATAATACCCCAACATAATAAAAAGGAACTTTAAAGACTTGACATGAAATTATAACTTTGAAAAATGAGAAAGGTGAACGAATCCCTTAAAAATTCAGCAGCCTAACAGCGCCACTTAAAACTTCAAAATACTGAATTGAAGAGATCAAATAGGGTCTTTAATCATATGAACATAAGAGTTAAATATGATAGATATATATATCATACCCCAAAATAATAAAAAGGAACTTGGAAGACTTGTCATGAAAGTAGAACTTCAAAACGAGAAGGGTGAAAGAACCACTTAAATATTCGGCAGCCTAACGACGTCACTTAAAACTTCAAAATACTGAATTGAAGAGATCAAATGGGGTATCTCATCATATGATCATAAAATATCACTATGATAGATATATAGATCATACCCCAACATAATAAAAAGAAACTTGAAAGACTTGACAAGAAAATAGAACTTGAAAATGAGAAGGGTGAAAGAATCCGTTACAAAAATTTCGGCAGCCTAACAGCGCCACTTAAACTTTTATAAAATGAAATGATGAGAGTAAGAGGGGGTCTCTCATAATATGAACATAAAAAGGGAAGTAATATGAATATATAAGAACATCCTCCAACATAAGAACATGGAGTATAAAAGAACTGACATAAAATAGATTACTTGAGGAGAAAGAGAGAGGTTAGATCCCTTACCTTAAAACGTAACTCTTAATACTCAAAGGTTGTGACCTTGAGGGCTTGGGGTAACCTTGGGAGGACTCCTTGGGAGGTAATGAGATTAGAAATTAGTTTTGGAAGAGTGGGGAGTCGAATGGATGAGAGTATTGCTTGGTATTTGTAGGGAAAATGAGGGGACAAGGCATTAATTGCCAAGGGACACCTCATTGGTGGTTTTGGAAAAACCATGGGCTTGCCCATGGTATTTTCCCATGGTATTGGACACTTGGGACAAATCATACCTTATCTTACTATTCACAAGTCGACCATATTGATTACATACTTAATACATCATTTAATGATGTCATTAAACACCCGTAACTTAAAAACTGTATTTTCACTATTCATCAAAAATTCAACTTTCTTAGAAAATTCCCAAAATATCACATTAACCAAATATCAATGATCTGATCTCAAAAATGAACTCCATTTTAAAAAAATATTTTTTTTAAATATTTTTAATTTAATTTTTAAATAAATACACTATTCACCAAAAATTCATTTTTTCAGAAATAACCCCAAAAATTACCTTAACATAATATCGATGCTCTGAGTTCAAAAATGAAATCCATTTTATAAAAACAATTTTCTAAATGTTTTTAATTTAATTTTTAATTAAAAAACACAATTCATCCGAAAAAACTAATACTTGAATAATAATTTATGAAACCGTTATTTAACCATTTTATTGAATCACATTACTTAATCAAGGTGCCTAGATTATTTTAATACTTTCTTTAAGTGAGATTACTAATCCATTTGGACACATTACTAATCCTAATCATAAAATCCCTATTCATAATTTACTATTCATCAAAAATCAAGTTGATCTTATTAGACTCTAAATTTCGTACTTGACATAATTGTAGAAGACCATTTTTTAAAAATCATTACACATTTTTAAATATTTAAGGTTTACATAAACATTTTTTAAAAATATCATTTCGCTAAAATTCACCAAAAATATGCATACTATATTTATCCGAACATATGAAAATTCATAAACTTCATCATAAGAAGAAATCCCAATTTTTTTATTTACAACAAAGGATTACACAAGGCAGGTACGGTCTCCTTACATAACCCCTTATCACACCAGCATAGGACCTAAGTGTAAGGTGTGCTAAGGTGAGAGAATCCGAGGGAGGCTCAACCAACATCGCACGAGTATTAATTTCTATCAGTTTGAACTTCTCACAAAGGTGATTCCGTTCTAACTTCACACGATCAAGTTCGGCTTGGGTTTGGTCCAGAGCAAAGCCCAGTGGTGCTACCTCCTTCCCAAGTTCTGTTAGATGGGCTTCGATCGGTCCAAGACTACTGGGTGAGGCCATCAAATATTCTTTCTATATTAATTAACCATGATTACTTGTATTTAGAGACAAAAGTCTCAACATTCAGTTTTTAACGGTTATACTGACTAACGGTTATATAATAGTCAAAACCCAATAGTCTCATTTTAATTATACTCCTGTTAAATGAAACAGTTTTGTTTAGTATGAAAAAATAAAATAAAATAAAATAACACACAAAATTAGGAAACAAGATTTATTCAAAATTTCGGGTTGTTACATACTAAAACCCTTGGGACATATAAAGCTAGTGAAAATGTTTTTAAAAAAGTGTTTGTGATTTACAAAACTAAAGAAATGGAAATGTAATAAGTAATACTTTTGACTCAAAAATATCTCCCTTTTTGGAAATAAAAATCCATAAAACTTAAATAGAAGAATAATTTTTAAAAACTTACAACCCTTTGTTATTTTAAGAATTTAAAATTTATTATTTAAAATTTAACTCCCCCCAATTTTTAAACTCTTATGAATACAATGTTGAATATGATTTTTAATAAAATGGAGAGTTTTAGAATAGTTACTTCTTAAATAAAACTTCTCCCACTTAGGGAAATATCTACCCCTAATAAAATTATCTTCTCCTTTTGATAAAACATTCTATATTTTAAAAGAAATACCCCCTTAATAAATATTGATCCCCCTTCATGTTTTTCTATAAGTAATGAGAAATAATATAATGTTTCCTAAAATGTTATAAAAATAAAGTATAAAACAATACTGAACTAACTAATCATCCTTGTAAGTATGAAAGAATATATAACCTATTGTAATTGGAAAACATTCAAGCAAAAATTGATTGGATGAAAAGTAATTTATGTCAAAAAAACATTCAAGTGTTTTACAAATTACATCCAAGAGTTCAAAACAAAAAAAAAATATTTCTTCATCAAGTTTTTTAAAAAGGATTTCATTTTCTTAAACTCATGGTGATATATCTCCTTATTTTTTAAACTTTATTATTTCATATATTCTTGAATCTTTAGAATTCTAACTTCCTCATGTAAATATTTGTTCTATTACCTAATTATGATTACTTCCTCTTCACATGATCCTATTTTTCTCATATCCAACTCTATATCTCGTATATTTTGTTTAAAAATATTTACATATTCAGTCCTTTCATCGGTAGAAACTATAAAATCTTCAAAAACAATTACTCCATCTACCATATCAGATGATAACTTTTTTCAAGATTCAAATTACTCTATCATAAGTTTCTTTACTTCATGAAACTATTTATTATACATATGAATATCAGAATCAACCTAGTTGGACCACTTTACCATATGATTGCATGATATTTTATGATTTTGAGAATTTTCTTTAAAATTATTCAATTTATCTTCAATTTGAATCACTGATTCAGTTAAATTTTTTATTAAATCCAATTTCTTAGTGAGACTATTCTTAATGATCTGACATCATGTTTTGATCTTAGGAAATTAAGGAATTGTTTCCTCTAATCTCCTCAAGGATTGAACAATAAAATCAAAAACAATATTCGCAATTGTTGCCTACAAATTTTGTGATCTTGAATAAGGTTTTATAGGTTTAATCCTAGAGGTTCTGGTTACAACTTCATTTTGTTTATTTCTATCTTTCTTTGAAACTACCGTTTTGAATTTCATAAAAAAATTCTTTTCATCAGAAATTTAAATGATCTCAACATCATTATCATTCTCAACTTTATCATCAAATTTTTATTTTGAATGTTTATCTTCTTCTTCTATATTTGATGATGATTATAATTCTTGGTCTAATAAATATTCTTCCTCTTTAGAACTAATATATTTTTCATTTTTATTAGTGTTTAAGGAAAAACTAATAAGGATGAGGATGATTCAAATTATTCAATATTGGAGCGAGTTTCTTCATCTTCAACCTTTTCATTATTTTCTTGATACTCATATTCTCCTTCAACTTCAAATTCTAATTATATTTCTTCATATTCTTCCTCCTCCTCCTCTTCATTTTCTTCCTTTTCTTTTCCATGCACTTATTTATCAAATTCCTTATCAATTTATTCTTGTAACTACCTTTCCGTTCTCAAATCTCCTTTTCCAGGTAGCATAGGTTACGATTATTTATCTAGAATTAATGTGACAGATTACTCAATAAATTTTTATTTTCCTTTATCAACCAAATAAAGGATATTAGTATAAACAACAACTATTTCTTCAAAAACCAAACCCGCTTCTGGATTTACCTGATCATTATGGGAAGTTAGATGCACTATATTCTTAGAATATTGTTCTATAATATTTAAAATAATTTCAACAATTTGAGATTCTTTCAACCTTTTCATTTTCTTAATTTTATTCTCTTCTTCTTATAACTTCTTTGTAGCCCAAATATTCAAATCTTTAGTTTTTAGGATTAATTACAAAATCTTGATCCCTTGGATTTTTCTAAGCCTCAGGTTCCATCATCTCATCAAAAACTTCATCAGAAATCTTTTTATAAATCTTTTTTCCACGGGAGGAGTTGTTTATGCCTTCCTTTTCTTTTTCTTATATTCCTCAAATTTCTTTGATGGATGTGCCTCCGATAAATCACCATCAAATATCTCTAAAAAATTATTTGAATAAGAATTAAAGACCAATTTCATCCTGGACATCATATCATCACTAGCAAAAGAGATATTTTCTTTTACTAGATACATTTTATTTTCTACCTTGAAAATTTCCATACACTTGAAAGCCAACTTGTTTAGAATGTATGGGAATATAATTATCTTTTATTTTATTAAAACTATTTTGATGTTATCCATAGTGATAAATATAAACTTGACATGATCAATCTTCCTCATATTGATAAGATAATCCAAAATGAACAAATTTTATACCATTAAAGTATATATTGGGCATATTTTGTATTAACAATACTCCATAATTTATAATGATTTTGATACTCACAAATACCCTTTGTTATTTTATAATGAATTTTTGTTGTGTAATTGAACATGATTTTATATTCTATTTTTAAAGAGATTAGTTTTTTAGGAATGATTCTGGAAACATTGTTTTCATCCTTACATTATGTTGAAAGGACAACATTTACATGTGGTTTCAACCCTACATTACATTAAAATGTTTGTGTTTGAATTGAAACATGTATGGATCAACAACCCTACATTGTAGGATGGATTTACTGTTCTTATCCCCATGTTCGGGATATTTGAATATATGGTTTGTCAATGCTACATTTGGGATATTATGATGACAAGGATATCTGTATGGATAATCAACCCTATGCCACGTGTTTAAGACTACGCTACGTATTTAAACCTATGCTACATGCTCAACCCCTCGTTGTGTTCTTAGGGATGAGATTTCTCAAAGCCATGTCTTCAATTCGTGATAGCTACAATGGTCAAGTCATATTTAAAGACTGATTCAAGGAACATTTTTATCTTTTCAAAGAACCAAGTTTATCATGGATTATCCATCCTATTATTATGAGAAGTTACGACTCTCCTAGAAAATTCAATTTTGAATTTTTTTGATAATTCATGATATTTATTTGGATCTGAAATATCAATGAATGTCATTAGCTATATTTATCTTCAGATCATTTCTTCACAAAAAAATCACTAATATATATGTGATCAGTTGTTGTATCATAGAGATTTTTTTCATGTGCTGCGAAGAATGATCAATCTTGATAAAGAGTGATACACTTTGGTGACATACGTATTCATTGTTGTACTACAAGATCACTACTGTTGTTTTGTTTTGATTTACAATTGAATATCATTATGCAACATGGATCACTTCATATTGTCCTATCTCTGGAATTTTATCTTTTCTGATGAAGAAGATCCAACAAATGTCAATTACGTGATGCTATAATTGTGAAGTACAAATTGTTTAATCAAATCAATCTCTATTTTATTTTCTCGAGTCTCAACTGCCCGTACTCAGTTATGGTGGAGTATCAGCTTCTCGTTCTAAGCTGTGTATAATCAGTTATTTTTAATAAAACCATGAGGATTTTTTAATTAGTCTTTTAAAGGTTTCAATTCCCTACACTAATTTGTGAACACATGGTCTTGTTATAAGAGGACCAATATAGTGAAATTTGCCAAGCTCTTAGAGAGAGTATTTGGTAGAGTAGGCTGAGGGATCTTTGTGCCCCAAACCACTATAAAAATATGTGTTCTTTCATTTTGTAAATCTGATACTCATACTTTCATACAGAAGACAAACACTACAAATCTGCATTATTTACTGAGGATTCCTAAAATCATAATTGTGAAAGATTTTTGAAAAGACACAATTCACCTCCCTTGTGTGTTACTTCGTATATTATGGCCTAAAAATTGGTATCAAAGGGTAGCCTTTTTTTGATAAAGATATAGTAAGATATAAGTTTATCAGTCTATAAAAAGATAGAAATGGATAATCCTAGAGAAGGAATGTTCTTGGTTCATGCTCCTTATTTCAATGGTGGAAATTATGGATGTTGGATATCAAGGATGATCATCTATTTAAAAATCTTGGATCCCTACCACAAAACGGGGAAATGGAAGCACTGCCATTTATCAGCGCTAAACAGAAAGTGCTAATAAAGGGGTGTGCCTTTATCAGTACTAGATAAAAGTGCTGATAAAAGTTTTTATTATTAATTTATATAAAATTATTATATTTATATTCAAAAATAATGTTTATTTGTATACATTAAATATTTTTTATATATTTAATATATATTTTTTAATAATTCAATAATATATATATATATAATGTTTTAATTGTAAAATTATTTCTAAGAATATAATTATATATATAATTAAATAATTATAATATTATAATAAATTACATTAAATAATAAATATATTTATAAATATATACTATTTATAGTTATAATTATTATTAAATACATATGTATTTATCCGATATATCATTTTAAATAAATATATAAGAATATAAATAAAATATTAAAATTATACTTTTATAAAATAAGAATTTAACAGCACTAAAATTTTAACGCTGATAAATAGTAGTTTTATCAGTGCTAAAATTATAGCGTTGATAAATAGGTACTTTATTAGCGCTTTTTTAGCACTGATAAAGGCCTATCATTATCAGTGCTAAAAAGTGCTGATAAAGGTATGTTTTATTAGTGATTTTATTTTAGCACTGATAAAACATACCTTTATGAGCGCTTTTAACTAGCGCTGATAAAGGTTCCAGAGATTTTTATAAAAGAACCCTAACATGCCCCTCCTCTCTCGCACCCATTCAAGCCTTCACAGAAGCTGAACGTGAACCCTCCTCCGTCGCGAACCGTCCTCCTCCTCCTTCTCCTCCTCCTCTTCCACTACCACAACCTTTTCCTCCTCCTCCTCCTCCTCAGTCGTCACTGCCTTTGTTGCCGCTACCTCCGCCGCTGCTGCCTCCTCCGTGATCCCTCCTCCACTGCGATATCTTCTACACCGCAATCCCACCTACCAGGTAACCCTTAATGGTTTATAAGAACATATTGTGGCTTGGTTTACAAGTTTTCATTAAAGGAAGAATCATCCATATTGTTTACATGTATGTGTCATATGATAGAATAATGTTTATTTCTATGAGGTTTTTAAGCCTTATTATGGAATAGGTCAAGTACCAATTATATAGAAAAATTTCCAAGTGGCCTTCAAAGCATGAAAATATTTTAAAAATTCAAATTCAGTACTATATAAATGTTTTAAAATGGGATTTTCACACCTATTGATTTCTAAATAATGTGTTTGGGTTGTGTAATGTTCTTGAAGTGTCTTAAAGGGCTTGTTAGATTTTACAAGGATGTGTTAACCCATATGAGTTATATTGTAAACATTGTGAAAGAATTTCACTATTAAAAAATCTTATTATTTGGGATTTTTGGATCCCATTAGGTTTTATAAAATTAAACTCATAATATTGGTCTTAAGAGTTGATTTGGAAGATATTTTAAATCATTTTATTTGGATTTTCACCCTTAAAATATTTTTTTGTTAATTTCATACATTATGAGAAATGGTTTTTTATAAAATCTTTATGATAAAATTATTCCCATTTTTGTTTTGTTCTAACTAATGGGTGGTTTTCTATAAATGTGGATTTCTTGTGATAGAGAGAGGTGATGTTTCTTTCTAGGGAATTTGAGATTGGGTGATCATTTATTTATAAGTGCATTCAATTTTGATGATTCTTGATGCATTGAATTTATTGATTTATAACCACCTTGTTTGATGTCTTAGGAATATTAGGAGACTAGGTATTGATCTGAATATGTGTAGACCATTGTATACGATGTCTATAATATTTTGAGGGTGGCCCACTGGACCGAGTGAGATAATAGATTAGAGAGTGATCACTAGGTCATGGAAGGTAAGAAGATAGAATCTTATGTTCCATGGTATTTGTGTTCTCCTAATATATTTATCCCTCAACCATTCGATTGGAGGGATGCCTTGGTGGGTACTAGTGATGGAATAACTTATGGGTAGGTTTATGTGTGAGATATATCAAGGATTATTTTAAATCAAATATCATGTTTAGTATATGGTTTGTTTTGACAATCCCACAGAAAATATTTATCATGGCTATATGAAATTGTGACATCTCCCTTATAACCCTTATAGGTATAGTACATGGAGTGGGGTTGATTATGATGTTAGTGGAAATGATAATGTGGATTCTTTATGACCTTAAGGGTAGGGAAATACACATATGGGGTGGTGTAGGTTGGTAACTAAATATGAATAAAGAGATTTCTTGTTGATATATTGTTACTTATAGGTCTTGGGGTCGTCATGATATATTTTTTAACTATAGGACATGTTAATGATGGATACATTTAGTGAGGCTTATTAGGATATATCATATATGAGATTCTTATGTAATAGCCTCTTTCTCTATGCTAGGTATAAATCATTATCTAGCTAAGATCTAGGATGAGGATTATCTTTCATTCTTGTTCATTATATCTTAATCGTTATTATATATCTATGACGAGGATGAGTCCTAGACACCTTGCGATTGAAATGTAGCGATACTCCACCAGGGTGAACATTCTTTGAATTTTTTTAATGTTTATGTTTGGATATAAATCATGGAGTATATGCAGTTTTCCACAAGACATAATTTATTTTATTGGTTCAGATTGTGTTTATGGTTAGATTGGTTATTCCTCTTTAGGTGATTCTTTATGTATCTGAGTTTATCCATGGGACCCACCTAATGTTAATGGTTTGGATCTTGTGGGACGTTGGATATGTTATGCTCTCCATACTATTTGGGGTGGGGGAAGATGTTATTCCATGAGGCATATAGTCACATCACAATTCATGATCAATATTTAATGGTTTTGCGTAGGGGATGAGTGTTTTAGTGTATACCTTGTGGTAATTCAAAAATGTGACATCATTGGGAGCACTATGAAATAGACTCTTAGGATACACCGTAATGTACCGTATTCTTGAAATGAAAAGAGATTTTTTTAATCTTTTTAATGAGGTTCCTCTATTCCTTATTTTCCACTCAACCCCATCACCCAAACCCCTCTTCCCCATAATTTTCATCTCTCACAATTCACTCTTTATGATCCCTAATGGTCATTTTATAGTGGACAACCCACCCCCAGGACAGCCCACACCCCCTCCCCCACATCCCTGTATCCCCACCCCACCCCACCTGGGCAACCCAACCCCCCTTCCCGGGACAACCCACACCCACACCCCCTCCCCCACACCCCTTTAGACCCTACCCTCAGAAAGGCCACCCCTTCCCCTTTGAAACTTTTATGTTTTATTAGATTTTCCAATTTTCTCATTGAGAACCACTCCACGCTATGCCACCCGCCCCTTCCTCTCCTCTTTGGTGGTTCTCCCTCACCCGGTGTATGTTTCATCTTTCATCACTAGTATTGGAGAGCCTAGGATAATTTTTACCTCTATTAATCCTTTTATATATTAGTGTCTCCCCCCCTAAATCCTATATATATATGGACATGGGTCAATTACAATTGGAAATGTAATGATGATATGGCCCATGATGGTATCATAACCAACAACTGCCCTGAATTTCCACTAACCAAAGAGGCGTTCATGATCTGTACGTGATAACAATGATCCCCTGGAAAAAAGATAAAATTAATGTGGAATATTTTACCCCTAAATTAGAGTAAATTTAAAATGATCTTTCTCTTGAAAAGAATACATGTACCATTCATAAGTTGAACATCTAGGAAAATAGTAGATACACAAAAAATAAATAAATAGGAAGAATATATCATAGATGAAAAATAAAATCCCACTATTGAACAAATTTTTTAACCATACATGTACCATTCCTAAATATCATTGGACCTATTTTGGATAGGAATAACATATGATTTCTCATTTTATGTTTTCTTTTCAGTTATAAATCTCCTCTACCGCGCACCTCTCCTCTGCTATGAACACACCTCTGTTGCGCATTGAACGACACCTTCATGGTGAGATTTTTCCTCTTACTTATTAATTTGCTCTTGTTATCATGTTATTATTATTTTATATTTATGGTTATAATGTAAAATTTATGGGATAAATTTTCCACTGAAAATCATGGCCGTTTGTGGTCCTTATTTTCACCCAAAATGAATTGCATGTTGGTTAGTTCCTGTTGAACATTTGAATAAAAAAATGGTAATTTATGTAAAATTTTATAATGGATGAACACCCCAGGATGATAAAACATCTACGATAACCCCTAAATTTAAAAATAGAATTGAATAAGGTATGCTTTGTAAAATCTAAAATTGTGATTGTTTGGTTTTTATCGTGTTGTGATTGTGAGAACGATTATGTGTTTGTATGGTATTGTTGTTGTTGGAATGATTGGTATGCCATTTGTTTTCCATGTTTTAGTTCTTCCACTATGGAATATAAATCCAAACTTTACCCATTTCAATTGCACCACCACTTTTTTACTAGTTCAATTCCACTAAATCCCATAAAACCACTTCACTAGAGGACTCCATGAGACACTCTATGGACACCCTAGTCAAATAACCATAACAACACATGAAATAAATCCTTTCAACCAAAATAAATCTATTTAAAATCATACCATATGTTAGTTTAGTACCATAGTTATTGACTAGAGACATTATGTTTCTAGATAAACACTAAAAAACCAGTTTAATACAATACATATATGTCACATGTGGGATACTAAAACATTCTAGTGCAAGGGAATCTCATAGATTGTTGAACATCATTTGTGTAATTATTTGTTTAAATATTAATATTACTATATCAAAGAGGATGAATATGAATAAATAATGTATGAATGCCAATCAGTTGACAAAAGATTATGAAGATGGCGTGAAAGAGTTTATCAAGTTTGAAAAAGATCATGCATACGACCCTTATCAAATCCTTTGTCCGTGTTTACACTATTGTTATTCAAGAAAAATTAGTACAGAAGAGTTGGAAGAACACCTGATCTGCCACAGAATAAATCAAAGTTATACATGTTAGAATAAACATGGGGAAAACGAATGTAGGTAGTGGCTCAAATAACATGGTATTTTATGGATCATCTGATATGATTAAAAGCGTGAACAATGAAGACGATCATATGGAGGATGTAATTACAGATATGAATGATGATGAAGATCATATTGAGGAAATGACAATGATAGTTGAAGATGGACTTCTTGATTTCCCAAAATTGTTTGAGAAGTTAAAGAGTTGTGAAATAATGCCATTGTATGCTGGATGAACTAAATATATAGCATTTTTAGTCGTACTAAAGCTATATAATTTGAAAGAAGAAAAGAGGTGGAGTGACACCAATTTTATGGAACTACTTGCTCTCCTGAATGACATGCTTCCAGAAGATAATGAGCTCTTGAGCCGAACATACGATGCCAAAATAAATCTATGCTCGATGGGTATGATCTCTTAAATAATACACGCCTTCCCGAATGATTTTATATTGCTTTAAAAGGACCACAAATTACTTAAAGAATGCCCAAAGTGTTGTTCTTCTCAATACAAGAAAGTTGAATCAAGTCTTACAAAAGTTGTATGGTACATTAAAATCATTCCAATGTTTAGGCTCCTATATGGAAGTGAGGAGACTGCAGGGCAATTGACATGGAATATAGATACAAGAATTAATGATGGGAAACTACATCACCCAGCAGACTCTCCTCAGTGGAAGAGAATTGATCATGTGTATCCTGAATTTGGAAACAAGCTGAGAAACCTTCGACTTACGTTATCTACAGATGGGGTGAATCCTTTTCTTTTACAAAGCAGGAGTCACAGTACATGGATGGTTATCTTGGTAAATTATAACTTACCATTGTGGTTATGCATGAAAAAAATACATCATGTTATCTATGCTTATATCAGGACCAAAACAACTGGGTAAATACATCATTTTATCTATTCTTATCTCATCACATAAACAAATCACATAATCAATTAAGGCAATTCACATGAACCATGATTTGTGTATTCTTGTCTTATTTACATGATCACATAAAGCTTCAAGGGTTGTTTAATCATATAAATTTCTCATGTTCATTTGATCACATGATCTTATTATGGTCATGGGATCACATGAATTTAAAAAAGTCATGCACTTAATATGATATTTCTAATTAGTATGTGACCCTTTCTTACTCAAGTCCATTTTAACCCAAAATCCTCCATTTTCATAATTAATTGAAATTTTCTCTTTCTTATGATACAAATGAATTCAAGAATTTAAGCTGAGGAGGATATAGTTCATTGGAATAAAATGGTCAATAGTGTGGAAGTCGACCAATGCTTAGTTATTTATTCCAATCACGATCCTATTAAAAGCTTGATGATAACCAATGTCTTAGATTTTCAATTTTCTAATTAGTTTCCCTTATATTTTGGTGGGGGTGTCTAGGAGGGAGGGGGTGTCCAAGAGTGGGTGGTGGTGTACAGGAGGGGCGGGAGGTTTCCAAGAGGGAGGGGGTATCCAGGAGGGAGGGGGTCTCCAGGTGGGAGGTGTCCAAGAAGGAGGGGGTATCCAGGAAGGACATGGGGTAGGGGGTGTCCAGGGGGTGTCTGGGAGTGGGAGGGTGTCTAAAAGGGAGGGGGTTTCCAGGGAGGTGTCCATGTGTGGGGTGTCCAGGAGGGGAGGGAGGGGGTGTGTCCAGAAGGGATGGGTGTCTAGGAGGGAGGGGTTTTCCAGGTGTGAGGGTAGGTGGGGGGTGTCCAAAAGTGGGGGTGGGTGGGGGGGGGGGTCTAGAAGGGGAGGGAGGTATCCAAGAGGGAGGGGGTGTCCAAAAGGAAGGGGGTCTCTAGGTGGGAGGGGGTATCGAGGTGGGTGGTTGGGAGGGGGTGTCTAGAAAGGAGGGGGTGTCTAGGAGGGAGGGGGGTTTCCAGGGGGTGTCCAGGAGTGGGAGGTTGTCTAAAAGGGAGGGGGTGTCCAGGGGGTGTCCATGAGTAGGGTGTCTAGGAGGGGGGGGGTGTTTCTAGAAGGGAGGGTGTGTCTAGGTATATATCCATTCAATTCCATTCAGTACTGATAATATACAATGGGTAGATCACTTCTAGAGTATCTTGAAGTAGGTCCGTAGTGAGGCATCAAACGTTCTAACCAACCAAACCAATTCTAATCCCATGTAAAGGCCCAATAATTATATTCCAATTCAATTTGAGGCCCAATATATCTTATTTAATTTCATAAAGACCCAACATATGAATCATTTACCTTTTTCACATTATATTTCTTAGAAACACACTTTATCTCTACACCAACATTGTAGTAGAATGCATCTTCTTGAAAAATTACCGATGATATATGAGTTTGATGGAAGGAATAATTTATGATCTTTTAGAGTTGTGAGGACACTCTAAACTAAATAAATTTTGACCCTCAATCCTGGTATGTGGATAAAATCTATAGAATGAGATGTTTTTTTACCAGAAACAGAATTCTAGAAGTTGTATCCCCGCGAATTATATATGTATATCCCTTCTCCCACCTTCCATAGGATTGGAGTCTTCTGGTTGTGTCATAGGATATCTATGTTTATGATTTATGTATTTTTAAATTATATTTTTGTTAATGTTATGTGAAATTTCATTCCTATTCCTCTAATATATTATTTTTTTGGTGTTTTTCCTTGATTTGTTGAACTGTATCTCTCCAAAAATCATGAAATTTGAGTACTAATCCAAGTTCATGAATTCCCAGGGGAGGAAAATAATTACTCCAATTAATTTTTATAATTTTTAATATCTTATTCAGTTGAGAAGAGGTTGCAAACTTTATTCCTATTTGTTTTGGAGACCAATAAATTTCTCTAATGATCTTCATGTCTATTTATGACCTTAGAAAATCTATTATCTACCCCTTGTTATAGCTCTTCTTACACCCGATGCGATGGAAGAAGTTAGACACATGAAAAAAAGAAAATAGACTTGGGTGGAGTTTGATTATTTGTCTATGATTATGGACTGATCAATATTCAAAACCATATAGGATTTAAAATTTAGTACACTTAGGATATTTCAAAAATTATAAATGATTTTCTAATTTATATTACTAAATGATGGTGTATGAATAATATTTATTCCATTATCAAATAGATGATGAAAATATAGTTGGACAAAAAAGGTTATTAATGGGTATACACTGGATTTATCCCATTGATACTAACATCATTTTAGGATTATCTAATAATTTATTTTAAATGTATGATACTTTATTTCCAGGGGTGGGAGGGGGAGGATGTTGTCCAGGGAAATAGAGGGGGGCTGTAGAGGAGTGGTGGCAGGGGGGGGGGGAGGTTTGTTTAGGTAAAGGGAGGGGGCTGTAGGGGGGAGGGGTTGTCCAGGGAGAGGGAGGGGGCTGCAGGTAGAGTGGTGGTGGTTGGCGTGCTGCCCAGGGGTAGGGAGGGGGCTGTCTCAGGGAGGGGGGGGGTGGCTAATCACACTAAAGAACTATAAGGGAGGGGGTGTTCATGTGGGGGGTGGGGGGTGGGGGGGGGTTTTCGGGAAGGAGGGGGTGTCCAGGAGGGAGGGGGTATCCAAGAGTGGGGGGTGTCCAGAAGTGGGGGGGTCTCGAAGGGGAGGGGAGGGGTGGGAAGGGGGATATCCAGGGGGAGGGAAGGGGCTGTCTATGTAAAGGTAGGGGGGATGCAGGGGGGCATGGGGTTGCCCAGGAGGAGGGAGGGGGGTTGTAGGTGGAATGGTGGTGGGGGTGTCTAAGGGTAGGTAGGGGGCTATCCAAGGGTAGGGAGGGGGCTGTCCAGGGGGGCTGTCTCAAGGAGGGGAGGGAGGGGGGTCTAGATAATCACACTAAAGAACTAGGAGATTATGGGAAAAGTGAACCAGTATGATCATGGCCTATCTAATTGTGTAGGTTATCATCAGGTCCCCTCTAAAACTAAGAAATACATTCCTTCCATACCTTTAACAGGACCTTAGATATTGTATGGGGTCCTTGGAGAGGCATAAGTGGTCAGGGTCCAAGCAGGGTTGGACCCGATGTCTGATACGGACGCACTAACACTCATTCCCTTTGACCTGACATGGGAGAGTACACTCTCAGAGGCTCCTAATATATGTAACTGTTTGGTTTATAACCCATCTAGGATACTTTTATCACAAGGAAAATGTTATAATTTATTCTAAAATTGTATACTCTTATCAAATTGAATAAAACATCATGTATGTGTCATATTGTATAACCTATGGAGATTCCTCCCTCTTTTTTATTGTCAATAAATGAAACATTTTGGATTCCATGTTGTTGTTGACAATTATTCCTCTTCTCATCTCATGCATGTAATCTTAACAAATCAATATTTCAAAGCCAATGAACCATGTTGAGCCTCTTCTAAAATATTAATTCAATCCAAGGAAATATGGACATGTAAAGGTTGCAAGAGGTAATAATTGACATTTTATTAATTTATTCATTCTTATTGATGTTTAATTTATTTCATTATTGTATTACTAATATAATATCTATTTTCTTATATAGGTGATTTTTTCCATATGTTCAAATGATTTTTTCGGCAAATAATACCATGGACGACAATTTTTGAGAGGGGATCACAGAGGCAAAAAGGATGAAACATTAATGTTTTTAACTTTTTATTGGATAATTGTAATTGTAACCATATTAAACATTGTTTGAATTGTATAAAACATTGTTTTTTTATTCATGATATCAATTAAATTTATCTATCATTGTTTGGGAAACTCTTGTGCGTGTTGTTTTGTTCTTCTATGCTCTGTTTGTGTGTAGGTGTTGTTTGCACTGTGTGTATAGGTGATGTCTCAGGTGTGCAACTACTGGGTTTTCTCAGGCAACTTTCCCTTTATCAGTGCTAATTAAGCACTTATAAATGTGTATTATAGCAGCACACAAAATAGAGATGATAAAGGGGGTCTTTATCAGTTCTATTTTGAGCGTTGATATATTAGACATTTATCAGTGAAAACAATAGCGCTGATAAAGGGGGAATTTATTAGTGCTCAAAATAGCTCTGTTAAAGATGGACCTTTATTGGTTCTAAACAAGTGCTGATAAAGGTGGAACTTTATCATCACTTTTTTTAGTGCGGATAAAGGTGAACCTTTATCAGATCTATTTTGAGCACTAATAAAGGGGACCTCCTTTATCTTCACCATGATTAACAATGCTTTTCTAGCACTGTTAAAGGTGGTTTTTAGCGCTCTTAAAATCCCTATTTTTTGTAGTGGATACATAAATTATTCAAAAATCATTACCCCCTTTAAGATTCCTGATAAACCAGAAATTTAGGATGCTGCAATCGAAGATGAATATGAAATGAACTCTAAATCTATGAATGCAATTATCCATGTTCTTGGACCAGATTAATTCAATCATGTCTCGAAATTTCACACTACTTATGAAATGTTGAAAACTATTGTAGTTGCCTATAAAGGATAAGATAATGTAAGACATATGCATTACGGAACAACAAAGATAAAGTTTGACACCATCAGAATGTTTGATGGAGATATCATTACTAAAATGAATGGAAGAATTATAGAAATAGTTAACAATATTACATCATTCAGTGAGAATATCAGTCAATTAGATCTAGCATTGAAAGCACAGAGAGTACTACCTTTTAAATGGAATGGGATTTCTGCTGCTATTGGACAATCATCACCTATCAAAGATCTTTCAATGAAATAAATAATTGGGAATTTGAAGATGTATGAATTATAAATGAAATTCAAAGCTGAAGATCATAAAATTTTTGTTAAAAAAGATAATACTACTCTAAAATTAACATCTCAGAAGTGAATACAAATAATGAAGCAAGATGGAAGAATATAGAAGAATTCCAATTCATCTAATTCAAAAATGGAATTGGCTTAGTTGGACAAAAGCTTACCAAATTTTAAAAGAAAAATAGGGGATTTAGAAATCCCTTTAAAAAGGATGAGAAAGACTCAAGAGATTTCAGATGCTATGAATACAAAAAATTGGCTCATATAAGACCTGATTGTCCTCAGCTAAAAGGTGAAAAGAGAAGGATAGAAAAAAAAATCAGAAAAATAATGATTAGGAAAATAAATGTAGAATATCAATGAAAGCTACTTGGATTGTTTTTAAAGACTCAGACATCTCATCAAAATCTAATTCATAAAATGAAGAATCAACTCTGAAAGGAAATATGTGCTTCATGGATGAAAAATATATGATACAAACCTATTATTCCACTAATTCTGATCATGATTCTTGTTTTTCAAATGATAAATTGGATTTATATTTCAGATTCTAGAAGGGAAATATGACTCCTTATTAAAAAATCACAAATCTTTAAATAATATACATAATATTGTTTTAGGAGAAAGAGATACCTTACTTAAACAATATCAAGAGTTAATAGAAAAATGTAACTCATCAACCACAAATTGTGCTGATCATGAAAAAAAAGATTAAAGCATTACAAGATGAATTAGAATCTTATAAAAGTTGTACTATTTTCTTTACAAAAAGATAAAATATTCCGAATTAAAGTCTGGGTCAGAATGTAATTAAAAAGGAAATATTTGGTATAGGAAGTAAGGGTGAAAAATCTAAACTATATAAGAATTATTTTGTTCCTAATTCAAAAAATGTTACTTGTAATTTTTTAGGAATAAAATTTCATGTAACAAATAATTGTTACTTGAAAAATAATCAAATAATTGGAATTAAAAGTGCCTTTATTTTTATGATATTAGTTTAAGATAATGATACTACTTATGAAAAAAGTAAGTATTGATTCCCAGATCACTACTAGCTAACACTGCTAGACCTAATAATGTGTTGGTACCAAAAAAAATATTTGTATAAATGATTTTTCAAGAAAAAGGCCAGAAAAAAATAAATACCATTTGGTATATGGACAGTGGATGCTCAAGGAATTTGAGTGGTGATCCATCAAATTTTTATGCATTTACTCAAATGGATGGAGGTCAAGTTACTTTTGGTGATAATTCTAGAGGGAAAATAATTAGAATTGGAACTATTGGAGATCCTAATATCATATCTATCAATAAATTACTTTAAATACATGTATTTAAGCACAACCTGATAAGTATTTTTAGCTTTTTGATGATAGTTTTTATGTCGATTTCTCTAACAATTCCTATTCATTTTATAAAAGTTCATTTATTAAGTTTAGAGAACCTAGAAATGATAATGTTAACACATTGGACTTACATTCCCCGTGAAAACAAAAAGTGAACCATTTATCTGCTAATACAAATGAATCTTGGATTTGACATAGAAGGCTTCGACACTATACTACTTATGCCATACATAAATTGTCTAAGAAATAGCTAGTTTTGGATTTACCCAGTATTAAATTTGATATTGATAGATTTTTTGATGCATGCCAAATTTGAAATCAACAAAAATATTCTTTCAAATCAATTAACCAAATTGAAATATCCAAACCTTTAGAAATTATCCACATGGATTTTTTAAACCATCCAAAGTATAAAGTTTGTCTGGTAAATCATATGTTTATGTCTTAGTTTATGATTATTCTATATTTACTTGGGTTTATTTTTTTAAAATCTAGAGTGAAGTTTGTGCTATGTTTGAGAGTTTTTTTCTTGTTAAAAATGAAAAACGCTCTAAAATAATTTCATTGAGAAGTGATCATGGTGGTGAATTTGAGAATCAAGAATTTAATTATTTTTTTCTCAAATATGGGTATTAAATATGGATTTTATACACCAAGAACACCTAAAAAATGAATTATTCAAAGAAGAAATCGAACTATTCAAGAAATGGATATTTCTACACAAAATGAATATAGTCTACCTACCTATTTTTTGGAAGAGGATGTAAGAAAAACCTTCTATATCATGAATAGAGTTTTAATTTGGCCTATTTTCAAGAAGACATCTTAATAACTTTGAAACAACTAAAAGCCTAAAGTAAAGTACTTTGACATTTTGGGATGCAAGGTGTATATCATGAACACTAAGGTTAATCTTTGAATGTTCGATCCAAAATCCGAGGAAGTAATATTTTTGGGATATTATTCTACTTCTAAAGATTATAGAGTGTTTAATAAAAGTTCATGGATTTCTGAAGAATAAGTCATGCGAAGTTTGATGAAATTGACCCTTTCATTAAAGGTAAAGATAAAATAGATGAATTCACTGATTTTTTGATAACATGAGACTTGAAACCCTTAAAAATGTTTTTTATGATTTTAATAATTTTCAGTCTAGTTTAGAAAAACTTGAAACTGAAGAACCTAAAAGTGTTCTTCCTAGATAGTCTAGAACCCTAATGAACCATCCTTTTGAAACTATTATTGGATACCCAGATACAAAAATAATAAAAATAAGAAATTTAGTAAATCAAGTTGAATTATCTACATTTTTATACCAATTAAATCCTAAGACTATAGAATAATCCTTGGAAGATGAGAGCTAGATGTTTTCCATACAGGAAGAGTTAAACCAGTTTAAGAGGAATGAAGTTTGGGAACTTGTTGAGAGACCAACTAACTATCCAGTAATAGGAACCAAATGGGTTTTTAGAAACAAGAAGGATGATCAAGGAATCATCACTGGGAATAAATCTATATTATTATCCAAAGGTTATAATCAAGATGAAGGAATAGATTCTAATGAGATATTTTTTCATTATAGCTAGACTAAAATCCATTAGAATTATTTTAGACTATGAATATCATATGAATTTAAATTATATCAGATGGATGTTAAATATACCTTTTTAAATAGTTATTTAGTGGAGGAAGTTTATGTTGAATAACCTCATAGTTTTTAAAATCTTCAAAAACAAAATTCTTTTTTTAAACTTACTAAAGCTCTGTACAGTCTTAAAAAAGCACCTAGAGCTTGTTATGAAAGATTAATTTATTTTCTTTTGAAAAATATTTGTCATGTTTTTTCAAAACTTAGGAAAAAATAATTTGAAATGAGTATGATGGGAAAAATAAAATTCCTTTTAGGATCTGAGATCTATCAAAAAAATGGAAATGTTTAAATCAAATAAAATACATTATTAATTTACTGAAAAAGTTTGGACTTGAAAACAGTAAGACATATGCAAATCATATGTGTACCAGTATAAAACTTGATTTGGATGAAGCTAGAAAAGAAATAGACAACTAGTTATATAGAGGTATAATTGGTAGTTTGTTACATCTTACTGATAGTAGGCCAAACATTATGTATTTAGTCTATCTTTATGTTAGATTTTAATCAAATCCAAAAGAATCACATCGTACTGTTGTTAAAATAATTTTATGATATTTGAAAGGAACAATTATTAAATATATTATTTGTCCCAAAACTTTTGATTTTAATTTAGTTTCATATTTAGATGTTGAATTTGGAGGTTATAGATTTGATAGAAAAAGTACCTCAAGGACCTGTTACTTTTTAGGAAAATCTTTATTTTCTTGGTCGAGTAAGAAGAAACACTTTGTTTCTCTATCAATCATTGAGGCAAAATATGTGTATGCTGGCAGTTGCAATGCACAAGTGTTGTAGATGAAAAATACACTATTATAATTTGGACTAAATTTTAATAGTATTCCTATTTTATGTGATAATACTAGTTCTATTAATATCTCTAAAAATTCCATAAGTCATTCTAGGACTAATCACATTGATATACGACATCATTTTCTAAGAGGTCATGTTATTAAAAAGGATATATCTTTAGAATTTGTTAAAAATTAATATCAATTAGATAATATTTTTACTAAACCACTTCCTAGTGCTAGTTTTGATTTTATTAAGGGGGAGTTAAGTATGTTTAATTTTAAGAAAAATTTATTTTAAGTCCCTTAATTTTTATCTTAGTAAATTCTAAATAATTTAAATTGTTTAAATCTATTCCCATTTTAGACTATTTTGAAAAGGTATTTCATTTTTTTTATTTTATTTGTCTTTTTATTTTTTAAAAATTTAATGATCACAATCCTCAATCAGCGCGAGAAACCATTTTCCTTCTCCCACTTATCTTCCTCAATCCTACACATCCCTTCAAACTTACAAAGCCCCCCCTCTCTCTCTCTCTCTCTCTTTTGACTCCAAATTTTTGAAAACCATAAACCTTCAAACCCTTCCATTTCTCAAACATTATAGATGGAATCCTCATAGAGATCCATTAATGTTGAGCTAAACAATAGTATATATTGTTCTATAAAATTTTGAAGAGTCTTGCAAGGTAATTTCATTTATTTTTGGATTTTTAGATTCCAAAATTTTATTTCTTTAGGAAGTAATTATTTTTCGAGGTTTGGTTTATGCCTTTGGAGAAGACAGTATTCCAATGGTATATGAGATAGAAGTAAAGGAGTTTTATAGAAATGATAAGTTTATTTTTGGTTTTGAGGGGGACTCTATTATTTAAAAAATTAATAATAAAGAGTTTTTAATATCTTCTAGTGATATAGATGAGTTACTTCTTTTTCACCATGAAGGGGATTTTCGCTTCATCATGAGAAACATTGGAGATAAACGTTATACTTCTGATGATATCATGTTTTCTTTGTTTGGCACAAGAGTTGTCAAGAAAGTGTTTATGAAGGATCTAACACTAGATCGCTGGGTTTTGATAAAGATTATTCAGTCAGGGATTTTACCTAGGATGGATAAGTTAGAGAAGTTTCTCTATCCATACATGTTCACCATGTTTTTTGTTTTTAATCAACATTAAATTTAAATTTAGATAGTTTATGATTTGGTATCATAATCATTTTTTTCATGATAACACCAAGATGAGTTATTATCCTTATAGAAGGGTTATTTATTTTCTGTTGAGGAGGAATGGTAAAACTGTAAATATGTTTTATGGAAAGAACTACCACCACAACAATACGTTTAATGATGGAACTGTGAAAAATATTGGATTTTTATGGAACGACTCATGGAATAGTTTTCTACCAGCTAGTGCTAAGAAATAATAAAAGTTATTGGCTAGTGCTAAGGGGGATAAGAGTGTGATCCCCTCAATTGGTTCTATTCGTGAATGGCCTAAAGATGAAGGAACATCTGGGCTAGGGGATACTCTTATCTAGAAGATAATAAGAGTTTCTATTAATGGTCCAGAGATTGTAGTTGAAGCAGCTGTTGGTGATGTGGATGTCACTTCACATGGTGAACTATAAGGAACTGGGTGTGAGACCCCTATAATCAATAAAGTTTAGTATGAGGTTCAAATTCAAGAACTTTATGGGGAAGACATCCCAGATTCTATAACTTAGAATGTTCATGATGCTGATATTGTTGGAGGATCTCCTTTGAGGAAAATATCAGAAGGGGATGGTGAGCTGAGTTTGTCTATTATAGGGATCAATCAAGGATGTGATGGATCTCCCGAGCCTTCTAAATTTGATTTTTATGCTCAGAAAATAAATATTAAATTGTTGTAAGCTCAACATTAATTCTTAAGAGAGCAACTGGATGTTGAAAATATGATGTTTATAGAGTTTAAGGTTTTTTATTTTTCAAGGTCAGAGTATAAATCTCAAAAGCTTCATTTGAAAGATTTTACAGAAAATATCATATCTATTAGATATTTGGAGGATTTGATGGCCAAAATGTCCAGGGAATTTTAACTTTAAAGGATAATTCCTCCAATAAGACATATTTTGATGATTTCAAGGTTTTGATTTGGAGATAATTTCAGTATCATAGGGAAAGTTCTAGTTCTTCTTCTCAACAAACCCCACCAGAATTTCTAAGGAAATTTGAAGCAATTACTATTGTTTTGAATGATTTTAATGATAGTATACACACTCTTCAGTGTGATAGAATTTCCTTGGGTGTCCTGTTGGAAAACCAAAAACATCAGTTTAGCTAGTTGACTTCTAATGAATCCTGGTTGAGACCAGTGATTAATCAGATTAGATACAAGTTAACTTATTTCATTCTGTCTGAGGAAGAAGTGAATTATTTTATCAAGACAAATTTAGTGGAGTTGTTTAAAGTGGGAATGAATCTAAAAAGATACTTTAGGTTTGGACAGAGGTTTTAAATAATAATTTCCAAAGTTTGTTGCTGAAGTTGCTAGATCTTAGCTCTGTAGTGCAAGACATTCATCATCCAGAAGAACCCTTTGTTCCTGTTGAAATCGAGCTTTAAGCCCACTCATTTTGAAGACTCAAAATGATTCCGGGTTATACTTTGATAATTTTAAAACATTTTAATGTTTGTTTTAATTTACTTCAGTTTATTCATTCTTTTATTTATCTTTACTTTAGTTCAATCCTTTACTACCAAACTTAGAGTTATTTGTATTTTTCCGGTAATTATAACTTTTTCACTTAGTTAAATAAAATATTAACTTTGGTTTATATCATTTATTCTTTTCCTTCAACATTTTGATGTAAAAAAATGGGGGATAATGGGGAGAAAGAAATTATCTATCCTTGGGGAATACTTTTCAACAATGAAATTTTATTTGAATTTTTTTTATCAAAATTATTCTGTGAAATCAAAATATTTTTCTATATTTGTATTTAATTTTATTTTTTGAAAGTCCTATAATTTATTTAACTTTTTTGTGAATTATAATGGGTTTTGTGATCATAAAAAGGGGGATATTTTTGGGAATATTTTTTATTAACTATAATCCATAATTTATGATGATTTTGATGCTCACAAATACACTTTGTTGTTTTCTAATAAAGTTTCATTGAGTAAGTGTATAATATTTTATATTATATTTGTAAAGATTTTAGTGTTTTAGGAATTATTCTAGAAACACCGTTTTCATCCCTATATTACTCTGAAAGGACAACATTTACCTATGGTATCAACCCTATGTTACGTTAAAATATTGGCATTTGAATCGATACATGTATGGATCGGCAAACCTATGTTGTAGTCTGTATTTACTATTCTTATCCCTATGTTCAGGATATTTGAACATATGTTGATTAAATGCTACATTTGGGATATTATGATGACAAGGATATCCATATGGATAATCAACCGTATGATACGTGTTCAACCCTATGCTACGTGTTCAACTATACGCTACGCGCTCAACTCTTTTTTGTGTTCTTAAGAGTGAGATTTCTTGAAGCTGTGACTTCGATTCGTTATTTCTGCAACAATCAAGTTATATTTAAAGACTAACTAAAGGATTGTTTCAATATTTTCAAAGAATAAAGTTTATTGGAGATTATTTCTCCTATTATTATGGGAAGTTATGACTCTCTTAGAAAATTCAATTTTGAATTTTCATGATAATTCATGCTATTTATTTGGATCTAAAATATAAATGCAAGTGATTGGATACATTTATCTTCAGATAATTTATTCACAAAAATAAATAAATAATATATATGTGTTCAGATGTTTTATCATAGAGAATTTTTTTCATGTTCTACAAAGAATGATCAATCTTGATAAAGAGTACTACACTTTGGTGACATACTTATTCATTTTTCTACTACAAGATCAATGTTGATGTTTTATTTCTAATTATAATCGATGATCATTCTATAATGTGAATCACTTCAGATTGTTCTATCTCTTTAAGTTTATATTTTCTAAAAAATAAGATCCAGCAATAGTCAATTTCATGCTGCTACAATTGTGAGGTACAAACTATTTCATCAAATCAATCTCTATTTTATTTTCTTGAGTCTCAACTTATCATACTGAGTTATGGTAGATTATCTGATTATTTTTCTAAGTTGTGGATAATAAGATTTTTTTATAGAACCAGAAGGATTTTTTAATTAGTCTTGTAAAGGTTTCAACTGCCTGCACTCACTTGTGAACACATGGTCTTGTAATAAGATGACTAATATAGTGAAATTTACCAAACTCACTGAGAGAGTATTTGGTAGAGTGGACTAGGATGTCTTTGTTCCCTAAACCACTATAAAAAGCTATAATGTTTCTTTTTGTTAATCCACTACTCATACTTTCATACGAAATACAGACACTAAAAAACTTCATTATTTTCTACGGGTTCCCAAAATCAAAATTGTGAAAGATTTTGGAAAAGACACAATTCTCTCCCTTCTTGTGTGTTCCTTTGTATATTCCGACCTCGAAGTATCTTGATCTCAATTCCTCAAAATCAAATACCCTTTTATATATAGATCTATGAATCTATTATTTGGATTCAAGTGTGAAATTTTTCTAACTTAAGAATATTAAAAAAACAATGAATCTTTAGCTTTGTTTTTGTTAAAAGTTCCAAGATTATTCAAAAGCTTATCAGAAGGAAAATAATCTTCTTCTTCTGATAGAACACTAACAGGATCCAAAACTCTTTTATAAGATAGAATGTACCTATTTAAAAACATTATGAAAGAAACATTTCTTTCATCCTCTTTTATAAACTGAACTGAGGCATAGAATTCTGAGACTACATATGGATAATAAAGATCAAAATATTTTTCAGGATTTTCAATACATACAGATTCCAAACCATGGAATGTGATGATATTATTAAGTGTAGAATCATATTTTTTATACCATGATATCTCTACTAACCTTTTATAGAATATGAACCACTAATAAAAATATTCCTTGGTTTCCATCAGATCTTGAACTGAAACCAGTGAATGGAAGAAAATATAACTTTTAGACTAAGACCTTTGAAGGGTGAAACTGCTCAGGGTGAAAAACACTGAAGGAACAATATGGGTATAGCGACCATTGCTTAAAAAACTTAGACATTACATATCTTTTTGTAGAATAATTAAAAAATATACAAATATACTCCCAAAGACCATAGTTGGTATAATGCCTTTGGAAACATGGAAACATAAACATGGGTACATAAGTGAGCTACATTATCTCCCATTGGGTTCTTCGTGACAAACACCCTTCTTAAACACATCAAACATAATAAATATCTTCATAACCTAGGGAAGGAAACATAGAAAGGTGTGATATCAAATGATTAGTAAGGGTAAACAAGGGAGACATGTAGGCATAAACATGTGCATATGGGTATGTCAACATGATCATGAAAATAGAAGATCATACCCTTCATATAAAAGATCATATACATGAATCATGGAATAAATCTTGGTTGTTCATAAGACATGAATCAAAAGGAAGTATAGAACATAATCCATGTGAGCATAACATAAGATTAAGACAAGGAATTGTGGAAATAAATAAGTATATACTTATTTCTATAGTATCCAAGGAATCAATGCCAAGACCATCTTAGTGGAAAAAGTACTTTACTGAACCATGTGAACCCCCATTCGAGCCCTATATTACTGAACCGATTAAACCCTCATTACATCCCTATATTACTGAACTATGTGAACCCTCATTCTGGCCCTGTATTACTGAACCAATTAAACCCTCATTCCATACCTATATCACTAAACCATGTAAATCCTCATTCTAACCCTATATTACTGAACTAAGTAAACAATGAATCTCTCTTATGCATCCCTCTTGATCTGATGTTATCCCCTTAATTGTGGATGAAAAAGACAATGAATCTCTCTTATGCATCCCTCTTGATCATGAAATTAGAGATACTGTTTTTTGCCTCAACCCAGATAGTGCTCCTGGTCCTGATGGGTTCAATAACGGTTTTTACCAAAAACATTGGGACACTATCCACAATGATGTTTGTTCCCTTGTTAAGTCTTTTTTTATTCATGGAACCCTGCCTCATGGAATCAATTCTCAATTTCTTACCTTAATTCCTAAAGTTGAAAATGCTGCGGAGATACAACAATTTAGGCCAATTGCTCTCATTAACACTCTTTATAAGATCATTACCAAAATTATTGCGAATAGACTGGCTCCTATTTGCAATAGAATAGTCTCCTAGAATCAATTTGGCTTTATTAAAGGTCGGTCCATCCAGGACTTTATCTGTCTTGCTTCAGAATGTACGAATAGTCTCAATAAAAACGCTAGAGGTGGATGTGTGGCCATTAAGCTTGATATCAGAAAGGCTTTTGACACCATGGACTGGAATTTTATATTCAAAGTCCTAAAAAACTTTGGTTTTCATGAGTCTTTCATTGAAAGAATTAAAACCTTATTTCGCTCTGCCTTCATCTCTATATTGATTAATGGTGTCCCTAGAGGTTACTTTAAGTGTTCTAAAGGAGTCAGGCAGGGAGACCCTCTCTCAGCCATCCTTTTTGTCATTGCTGAAGATTACTTAAGTCGCCTTTTCAATAATCTGGTCGCTCAAGGCAAACTTAGGCCTATCCAAGCTTCCAGAAACTTAAATACCCCCACCCATCTCTTTTATGCTGATGACATAATTCTGTTTTTAAAAGGGGATCAAAAGAACATGCATGTCCTTAAACAAACTCTTCAACACTATGAAGAAGTCTCCGGACAAGCGATATCCTGGAATAAATCGTTTGTTTTCTTTGGTAAAATGTTTCCTGCTAGGAGAAAATCTAGCATTACTAACTACCTTGATATTAAAGAAGGCTCTTTCCCCTTTACTTATTTGGGCGCTCCTATATTCTGGGGTCGCCCCAAGGCCAGCTATTTTGCTAATATCATTGATCAAATAACAACTCAGCTTGCTTCTTGGAAAGGAAAATCCCTATCCATGGCTGGTAGGATATGTTTGGTTAAATCGACCATTGTCTCCAAAATGGTCTACACCCTCATGATTTATAAATGGCCTATAGGCATTTTCAAGAAAATTAATACCTATATAGAAAATTTCATTTGGACGGGAAGTATCATGGAGAGGAAACTTGTTACTATCCCTTGGAATTCCTGTTGTCAACCTCTAGACAAAAGTGGCATTGGCATTAAAAATCTTAATTTGTTCAACGATGCTCTCCAAGCTCGTCTCACTTGGCGTATTATTAATTTCTCTTCAAAAGCTTCTGAATTCTTGAATTCTAGATTCCGCGCTAAACTCTTAAATGGTAATTTCAACTACATCAACTCTTCGATCTGGCCTTCGATTAGAGACTCGTACCACAAAATCATTGAAAACTCTAGATGGATGGTTAGTGTTGACTCTTCCATCAATTTTTGGTGTGCAAATTGGTGTGGCAATCCCTTGATTACTTTGTTACTGACTAACACTTTTCCTGAAGATGCTAGCCTCTCCATTAAGGATGTCCTCCATTCACATAGACAAGCCCTCCCTGCCAACATCGCTCAGATCATTGATAATCACCCCTTTTCCTCTAATGGGGATTTCCTGCTTTGGGAGCCGGCTCCAAATGGCATTCTTGACTCCAAAAACTTTTACAGGCATAATTCTTCTGGAAATGACTCGAACCTACAATGGGTCTGTCAATTTAATAAGTCGTGGATTAAACCTTCTCGTCTCACTCTCATTTGGCGTATTGCTCACAATAGATTACCCACGGAAGCCTGTCTCCAAGATTTTAATATTCAACTCTGTTCGAAATGTTGCTTGTGTAACCAGCATAGGGAGGATGCTGACCACCTTTTCTTGTCGTGTGCGACGGCTGCTGCTTTATGGAATTATGTTCTTGATATTTTTAGCTGCAGATGGATTTTAACTGATTCTATTTATTTGTTTCTCAAAAATTTCATTAGATATGACGCTTCTTTGCAGATCAAAAATCTCTTCCTTGCGGCCGTGGCGGAACTCCTGCATGAAATCTGGTACGCAAGAAATGATTTTATTCATAATAATCGCTCTTTTGGTCTCAATGCAGGAAAATCTCGGATTCTGAATGCGATTCAAGAAGCTGCCTCAATTCAAAAAGAATGTTGCAACAACTCGATTGGCGACTTTGAGATTCTTCGTCGCATCCGTGTGCCTGGCATTTTTCCAAAGACTAAACGTCCCTTTGAAGTATTCTGGAAATCACCCATGCCAGGATGGATCAAAGTGAATGTTGACGGTGCTTCTAAAGGCAATACTGGCCCCGCCGGTTGTGGTGCTATCTTCAGAGACTCAGATGGCCAGTGCCAGGGTTGCTTCTATGCTGGTTGTGGGCACTCTTCGTCTCTTGAGGCTGAAATGTTGGGAGTCATCCATGCGGTTAACTTTGCCCTTCAAAGGGGCTGGAGGAAGCTCTGGATTGAAAGTGACTCCACTACTATTGTTCATGCCATCTGGAATGGTATCATCCATCTTGCTTGGCCTCTTAATGCTCTTTGGTCGAGATGTCTGAGCTCTCTTCAAGAGATGGACTACATTGCTACTCATGCCTACCGTGAAGCGAACGCTGTGGCTGATGCTCTTGCCAACAAAGGTGTTCATCAAAGCATGAATTGGATGGACACTTTTCCCCCTGACTTATTGTATTTGTTTGATAGAGACTGTAAAAAAATCCCTTCTTTTCGCATGTTGTAATCTTTTGATCTTCAATAAATTGTGCTTTGGTCTTTGACCAAAGCATTACCTTTAAAAAAAAAACATAAATAGTTGTTATCTTAGATAGAATATAATCTTGAAATATAATATAAAAATATTTCTTGAGGAAAATATCCTTTCTTGTTTGAAAAAGGAATTTTTAATACATAAAACCATTTGAAAATCATTTTCTTATAAAATACCTTGAAAACTTATAAATAAGCCATTAAATCATTTTAAAATAATTTTTACTTGAAACATTTAAATTAAATTTAAAAATATTTTAAAACCTTTTGGTTTTAAAACACATGAAAAGTTGAAATAAAGATTTAAATTTTTTTGAAAACCATTTCTTTGAAAATAATTTAAAAACTAATATAGAAATCATGAAAACGTTTTGAAAATATTTTTTTTGAAAACTTATAAAGTGGATTGAAAATATTTTGAAAACCATTTCTTTAAAAATAATTTGAAAACTTATAAATAAATCTTGAATTTTCTTTGAAAATCAATTTTATTGAAAACTTATAAATAATCTTGAATACAATTTGAAAACCATTTTTTTAAAATCACTTTGAAAACTTGTAAATAAGTCTTGAAAACATTTTGAAAGTAGTTTTTTATGAAAAAATATAAAAGATGTTTGAAACCCATTTGAAAAAAAAAATCCTTGAAAATTAATTTTTAAAAACATTTTCTTAAATATTAACCTTTTTAACAATTCAAAGGGAGTTTTGAAGAAATGATGACGAGTAAATCTATACATGTCATACAAGGTCAAAAGAGCATTCCTTTTTCACAACAAAAAGGATAGAAAAGTTACTTATTTGGAAATTGATAATAAGATTCCCTTGAAGAGATTGGTAAAAGAAAAAAAGGCTAAAAATATCTTTTATATTTTATAGGGTAATGGCATAATATTCTTGGAACCCCTTTTTGAAAACATAGATTTCTGACTGAAGAGAGGGTAAAGTCGTGTTTAAAAAAACACTTTCTTAATTAACTTATGTACCAAAGATTAGAAAATGGTACCAATACATGAGTATATCATTAAATAACATAGGATAAGTAAACTCATTAATATTATTGAGATATGTATCATAATATTTCATCAAAGTAAGCATAAACAAAAACAATCTAAAAAATAAATGAGATTGTCTCAATGAACTCTTATGACTTGGTATCTTGGGATCATTCTATCCATGTAAGGACAAAAAATTACATTAAGTACATAATATCATGAAAATATTGATATTAATGATATGGAATGTAATATTGAATTATATTCACCCCAAAAAAGATTTTAGGTGCATAACAATATAGAAGTCTCAAAGAAGGAAAATTGTGACACTAATTTTTTACTGGTTTGGTAATTTTTGAAAGTTAAACCCCATGAAATAAGGGTAATATAATGGATATAAAAATAACCATAAATTTAATAAAATTATACATGGAATAAAATCATGGGTACTATATACACCACAAAAAATGAAAAAGTGGAAAACATAGCTTGTATCTCACAGAAATTAATAGTGAGATGAAAATCCCCTTACCTTGTGTCTTGTCTCTCTCCATTCTCGTACAAGATTTAGGTATAATAAATATAAGTTTGTTATAAATATTTTACAGAATAATATTATTATATCTATTACCATATATTTTCTGATTATAACCTTATATTACCTACTTATTAATGATCCTATGTTAAGGTTTCACTTCAAGTAATATTCACTTTTCTTTTTCATATGTGTATTAATTTGTTATATTGTTGGCCTTTATAATTATAACATGATTAAATAATGTAGATAATGATATAAATATAAGGTATATATATAGTATATTAATATTATAATAATTTATATCATATATAAGAATGAAATGTAAGACACCATTTATAGAGACGGTAAGTCGTATATACGTATGAACGTTGTTTCTGTTTTTATTATCGTATTGAAAGAAAGTATGTAAATGACATATGTATATATATGTATGTATGTGTATATATATAATTACTAAAATATCATTAATATATCTTATATATCATATAAGTTCATTAAACAAATCCTTAATATATTCCATGTGGTGTGTGAATGAATCACATAGCTTTGAGGGGGCGGTAGTCCACACTTCCTCAAATGAGATTATCGTATTAAAACCAAATGGAAGGTAAAAATATGTGTATTGTAAAAGGAATAAAAAATATTATATAGATAATAAATAAAATATATTTCATATATAAATAGAGTGTCCATCATAATGTCCACCATGATTGGAGGTAATAAAGAAATGAACAATCATCGTTTTGTGAGGTAGTAATTTGCCGTACACGGAAACAGTATGTTCAATGTTCATTAGATTGAGGTGTGTGTAAGTGTAGGTCAGAACCATTAAATAAAAAAATCCTAGTATATGTATTATATAGGTTTTTTCATACAATAATGTAATAAAGATAGTGTAGGGGGTTTATAATGAAAATAAATGAAAAGGATCTTGAGAGAAGACGTTACCTCTTAATTGGGTAACTCTTATTGGTTTGTACCAAAATAATTCCTCGAGAGGGTTTATGAAAAAAGGAAGGATTCAATGTCTAAGGGAGGATTTTTGGGTGGAAGTTTGGGTAGGTATTTTCCAAACTTAATAGGATTGAGAGGTGTGATTAATGGGTAGGGGTGGTAGCCTTTTATAGGGAAAGAAAAGGACTCACATGAAATGTTTAGAAACCAATTAGGTGCCCACATGTTGTTACCCAAAAAAGCCATAAATAACAAAAAAAAATATTTTAAGTTTTATGGGCGAACTATGGAAAAAAATGGGTGTTAGACAAGTGTCTATTCCATTTTAGCCCTTAATTTTAAGGTTCACCCCCTAATTAAGTTTAATCTGGCCTTAACTGCCGTGATTAATTTTAATCACTTCTACTAATTATTTTGGTCAAAAACTAACATGGTATTATTAGATTATAAATATTATAATTAATAAAATTCTGTATGTATGATTTTTTAAATTCCAATCATAGTGATGAAAAAATTATGATTAGTGCTAATCTCATAGATGGGACAAAATAACAGGGTTTTAAAGTAGAAAAAAGTTCAAAAGTTTGTTAAGATTTTTTATTCATATTCATTGCGAAGTTGATAATAATGAATTTAATAGTATTATTATATGTAATATTTATATAATTTGAATTTAAAACATATTTATAATATAATTTATCATTAATAGTTCATTATACAAGAGGCAGTTTTTAACTAAAAAGCAGGATTTTTCACTATTCATAAAAAAAATACTTTCTCAAAAAAATCACAAAAACTCACCCTAGGATAATGTAGACATTATGAATTAAATAATTAAGTTTATTTTATCAAATTAAATTTCTAAATGTGTTTAAAATTAATTTTATTATTAAAAGAGATACATTCAAGAAAACAAATTAACATAAAAGGAATTTATCAAAAATATTATCTTTCATTATCAATATGTTTTATTTATATAAACAAAATATTTAAAAATTGGTTATTAATAAATTTTATGTATAGGTTATAATTAAATTATTTAAATAATAAAAATAATAAAAATAGATGTTTCATAGAAACTCAGTGTTGCTTTCATCATATGCCAAGTCAGTGTTGCTCGTAGCACAAGCCAAGTTGGTATTGCGTGTAGCGCAAACCATGTTGGTATCACATGTGAAAGGAATGCTGGACTTAGTGTTTTAATATATATATATATATATACATATATAAATAATTATTTCTAGTGTCCTGTGAAATGAAAAATATTTAAAAGTTAAATTAATTTGAAAAAAATAAGTCTCAAAATCACGGGGTGTTATAGTGGGAAACAGGGTGACCCAACCTTATATATAAATTAGAGGTGATTATTTATCTTCCATAAAAAATAGGTGGTTGAGATGAAAACCCATTATTATATGATTTTCAATGTTGATATGAAAATAGTTTTAAAAGTATTTTTTAAATATCAATGTTTTTAATACATTAATCAGATTGTGTATCATTCTAATTATAAAAAATTTTAAAATTTTGAAAAATGTTTTTTTATAAAAATAAAAGGAAAAAAATAATAAATTTAAACTTATTTTATAAGCCAGTTCAAAAAATAAAAGAACATAATATTAACTTTCAGTGTGGAACATTTCATCTGTATGAATAAACTGTTATTCCTAGTTTTTTGTAAACTAGAAAATTATGATAGTTTTGAAATAAATTCTTATGAACAGACATTAAAAAAATATTAATATGATAATTTTGAAATAAAAAACCTGTTAAGAAAGTTTTTTAGTATTTAAAATATTTTATGAAATTTTCAGTCCAAAAATTTTATAACATTTTCTATGTCCATAATTGTTTTTTTTGAGAATTATGACACTAAAATTTTTAAAAGAAATTTTGTGTATGGAAAAATAATTAAGATAAATACTTTAGAAAAAACTATCAATTTATAAAACTAAAATATTTAAGAAATACTAATTTTTTTTAAAAAAAAACAAAAAACATATATACTTCCCCTAGAAAAGAGAGTGTATTAATGTAAGGAGATGGGTCAAAAATAAGTATATATGAATAATCATTTAATATTTATTATTCCTATATTATGATTAAAATATTTATATCTATAATAACAAAGATGTTTAGTAAAAATTTCATTGAGTTTTTCGTGGATTTTGGTGAATTGTAAAATTATATCTCTTTTAACTGCGTGATCTTGAAGCATATGGATTCTTTTATATTTGTACTTAGTAAATGAGTAATTTACTACATTTTTTACTTAATAAAGTGAAAATTTTATTATCAAAAAGTATTTTATTTTTAGTAAAACTCATGCCATAGTTAGTGAGTGTATGCTGCATCCATAACACTTGAGCACAACCTTTATCTACCACATATTCAGCTTCAATAGTGAAAAGTTATACAAAGTTTTATTTCTTATATGATCAAGAAAATAAAGAATCTATTAATAAATGACATGTTTTAGATGTAATTTTTCTATCTATTCTAAATCCACTAAATTCATCATATCAGAAAAATTCAAGTTCAAAAACTTTTCTAGAAGAATAGAATAAGCATAAATCCATATTTCCCTTAATACAATGAAAAATTCATTTTATAGCTTTTAAATGGGATTATTTGGGATTAGATTAATATCTAGAACATAAGCATAATATAAACATTAAATCTGGATACCTAGTAGTTAAGTAAAGGAAACACCCTATCATACCTCTAAAAGTTTTTTGATCAATTGGTTTCTTAGCCTCCTCAATATCTAGATTATTGGAGGTACCGATGAGAGTACTAATACTCCTATTATTTTCGTAATTAAATTTGTTTAAAATATCTTTCATATATTTATGTTGAGATATAAAAGTTCCTTCTAGTTTTTTTGAAATTTAAAAACCAATTAAATATGTAAACTTACCAATGATATTCATTTCAAACATATATTTCATTAGATCCACAAAGGAATCTATTAAAGATTTTTATGTTGAACCAAATATAATATCATCAACATATATTTGTTTAATCATAATTTTTTTTATTAATTTTTTTTTAAAACTATTTGGATATGAAGATCCCTTAGCCTTTTTTTTTGTAAAAAAATCAAATTAATCTATCATACCATGATCTAAGGGATTTTTTAAGTCCATAAAGTGATTTGGTATGTTTTAAAACATGTTCTAGATGTTATTTATTTTCAAAACCAAGTAGTTTTTCAATATAAACTTCATACTAAACACATTTATTAATAAAATCACACTTCACTTTGATTTGAAATAGTTTGAAATTAAATAATGTTGTAAATGCTATAAAATTAAAATAGATTTAAGTATTGGTATCATTTCATAGGTTTCTTCACAATCCATTCCTTCTTGATGATTATATTCCTTAGTAACAGGTATAGATTTATTTCTAACTATTATTCCATTATCATCACATTTATTTTGAAAACCCATTTTACTCCAATTATAGACGTTTCTATAGGTCATTCAACAAAATTACATAATTTTTTCCTTTCAAACACACTAAGATCATATTTCATAACCTTAACATAATATTCATAACCTAAATCCTCATCTGGATTCTTAGGTTTAAATTATGATAAGAAAGATAGATGTGGGATTTCATTTTTTTAAGGAAATTCTATTTTTATCTGGTTGATCTACATCCTTAGTGATTCTTTCACAAGGATTATTCCAATCAAACATCTAACTTCTTAGGTTTTCAAAAGTCTATTGTTCAAAAATAGGTAGAAAATATTCTTGAGGAATAATATCATAAACTAATTATTTATTTATTTTATTATTAGAACTACTTTCTAACAAAGGTTGAAAATTAGTTTTAGAAATAATATTCGAGGATGTAGGTTGGGGTTGTTTGAAAATAAAAGGAACAGTTTCATAAAACTTAACATGCACTGTTTCCTCAACTGTATAATATTTTTTTATTAAAAACTCTATAAGCCTTAGATGTAGCGGAATAACCTAAAAATATTACTTCATCATATTTGGGTGATAATTTATGTAAATTATATTTATTATTCAGAATGAATACTCTACAATCAAAAACATTTAAGTAAGATATTTTTGGATTTCTTCCTGTTTAAATCTCATAATATGTTTTTTAAGAAAAGGCCTAGTTAAAACTCGATTTATAGTATAGTAGGAAGTACTAAAAACTTCAGCCCAAATTTTTTTAGCAACTGAGTAATCACTCAGTATAGTTCTAGTAATATTCAATTGAATTCTATTTATTCATTGAACTGTACCATTTTATGTGGGTTTTAGTTGATGAAAAGTATGTTATATACCTTTATTACAACAAAATGTTTAAAAATTATAATTTTCAAATTCTCCACCATGATCGCTTAAATTAGTTATCAAGGAGTGGGTTTTCTCAATTTTATCTCTAGGTAAAAAAGTTTTAAAATAACTAAAGGATTCAGATTTATTTGTAATAAAATAAACCAATGTATATCCAATGTAATCGTCAACTAAGACATTTACATAATATTTTTCACCAATACTCATAGTTTGTGTTTGATCAAATAAGTCCATGTGCACAAACTGTAAAGCATCAAAAGTTGAGACTTAACTAATAGATTTAAAACTTGACTTACATTTATTACTGTATTGACAAGGACTATATAATTTAGTAGTCCCAAACCTATGTTCTGGTAGATACTTAACATGTCATTTTTAGTCAACTTAGACAGGTTTCTAAGGTTGTCGTGTCCTAACCTTATATTCCATAAACAAGATTGATATTTAATTTCTATAAGGTAATGTATGTCTAGGATCCTAAGGTCTTTTATGTTAAGTGTGTAAACATTCTCATACCGATCATAATAAGGAATAAATTAATCCATGTAACTATGTAATAAACATTTATCATTTCTAAAGTTAATAAGATAAACTTTTTCACATAATTTAAATATCCTTATAAGGTTTTTCTTACGACCTAAAAAAAATAAAACATTTGAAATAAGGGATTTTCCAAGAAGAACAATGTTACCTATTCTGATAATCTCTCATTGAGCATTATCTGTGAAAGTTACTTTCCCACCTTTCATCTGGATTATCTTCTTGAACAAATCTTTAATTCCAGTAATGTTCCTAGAATATTTACTATCAATGGACCAAATATTTTTGTTTTTGGTACTCTCTTAATTTTCTTAAAAACAAAAATTATTTTTTCAGAAAACAAACCTTCTTGGTTCAAATATTATCCAAAAATTAGATTTTTGGTAACTAAAGTTTTCCAACTTTGTTTTGGGAAAATGTCATTTCCTTTGAAAAATAAGACTTATGAAAACCTAAAGATTATACCATATTCAAGGAATTTTTTTCTTCCAATTCCCACCACATTGACACTTTGTACAAAAGGTTCACTTTTAGGAACAAAATAATTGTTACTAAAACGTGTTTTTATTTATAAAACCCATTTTATAACTATTACCTTGGGGTATAATTTTTTTTATACATTTTGTCAAAGTTTTACTTACTAGTGGTAAACTTTGATAAAAGTTTCCTCTATCTAGAAATTTTGGATTTTAGTTTTACCAATAAATTTTTATTCTCATTAGTATTATTTTTAGAACTATGTTTTTTTTAAAAACTTCTTAGAAATTAATTTTTCAAAATCTTCTGAAATAGTAACTTTTTCAAAAATATCTTTACAAAGATATTTATAAAGATCTAATATTTCATTTTTCAAAATAGTAATTATTAAATCTACCTTAGTATGTTTAGCTTTAACACTATCAATTTTTATAAAAATATCACAATTATCATTTTCTAAATGTTTTTAAAATATGGAAACTTTATAATAACTTGGTAAAGTACTATATTATTCAAGGGAAGATTATTCATTAGAAGATATGTAATTTTTCTTCTAAGAATAATTTTCATTTAAATAATTTTTAGTAAGAGATTTTGCTATATGTACCTTTTCTATGAAATATTGATTTACCATGGGTAATTTAGAAAAAAGACCTATGTTCCTCTATCTAGAACTTTAATTATCAGAAGAATTATCAAAATAATCAACACCACCATAACTCCATGTGTCATAAGCTTTTAAAACATTATTTCCTTTATAATTTTACTAATTCTTATCATTTCTTTTAAAATTATTTTATTTCCCATATTTCCTTTTCTTCTTTGGATAATCAGGATGGATATGTCCATATTTCTTACATTCATAACAAGTGACTTTATAATATTTCTTATCACCTTTATCCTTATGAACTTTCTTATATCAATATTGAAAATAATTTTTCCCACTATCTTTTTCATCCTTCTAGCTAGATTATCTAACTCATTCTCATAATATTCTGATGTACTATATTCTGAATGAACAACAACTTTATTATTCCTCAAATATTTTAGAACTTTATCAGGTAATCAAACGTTAGATGGTATAATATAATTTTTAGCAAAAGAAACACCACTAATTTTCATTTCCTATTTCTCAGCATCTCTTTTAAATCTTCCCTTGTACTATATAAGGGTACCAATCAAATCATCATGATTAATATTAGTTAACTTCCTTTTATCATCAATGTATGTTATTTTTGATTCCCACTCATTTGGAATAATATAAATGAACTTATCATCTATGATTTCATCATAATTCCCTTTTATCCAAGAGATTTTAAACTATTAATAATTTTCATTAACTTTTGGTGAATCTTAGAAACATAATCTCTAGGTAGAAAATGAAATTCCTGATAATAAGCTATAAGCATAGCTCTTATGGTTTATATAACAATGTATGTACTAAAATGAGTAACTTACAATTTACTCCAAATACTATTAGCAACTTCACAAGAATATATCTGAATATATATATTCATTATCATAGAATACAGTAAAGTATTTCTGACTTTTTAGTTCAACTAGTATTCTAACTTATTTTAATTTGTAAAAGTAAAAACTTCATTATCAAGAATATTATATTTTCTACTAAGAATCATAAATTTTTCAGCCCAAGTGTTGATCACAATGGTATTCATTCAATCTCTCCAATATTCATAGTCATTACCATCATAAATTGGTTGTCGACTAGGATTAAATTTGGAAAGATATCCCAAATTCATACCCACCATCTTAAAACAACAAAAAATAATTTCTACAAATACACATTACTGTAACAAATTTTATTAGAAAAACTTTACATAATAAAATTTTAGAAACTTAAAACAATTAAATAAGGTTAAAAATCAATAAGTGAATAAGAAGTAGAAACCTACTCTGATAATAATTGTTGGATCATAGAAATTAGCTTACATGGATATAATTACAAGGGGGTGGGGTGAATTATAGTTTAAAAAAACTTTTAAAAAATTAATACACAATCATCTTAAAGTAAATTTATCAGCCTCAGACTTAGTCCAGTTATCATGGTAACAATATCAAAACTAGACAACATCCAATTATATTAGAGTGAAGATAAAAATCATAATTCCAGGATGAGATTGTTTAGACTTGGGACATAATGGAATTCCACTTTGAGGATCTTATTAAGGAAAATCCATATATAGAGGTCACCTCCATCAAATAGAGACTATTCAAGGTAAAGGATTCTAATGAATTTGATTTGTTCTATAATTCCTTATTAATTTATTATGAGGTTTGACATTGTCTGTATTTTTAAAATTGTTGTTTTCCCACTTTTCCCTAAAATTTATTTCTGAAATAAAAATATTTATTTTTATTGAATATCAAAATCACAATGGATCCAATTTATATCATAATTTTTTTTATAATCAGTGTTATACTGATAAAAAAAATAATATTGAAAGTTGAATATGAGGACTCACTTTCTATTACATGCATAATGGAATAAAAACTATTAAAAACAAGTAATACGATAGATAGTAATAGTAAGAATGACTTACAATATATTATTAAAATATTTAACACTTTTAATATTAAGATAAAAGTAGTTAATAACCTCTACTAATGGTATCCATAGTCTTATAATTTCAGTAAATTCAGTCGTTCCTTATCAGAAAATCCCCCGATATGATGATTAGAATAGATCTATCTTCTTATCCTCATAATTACTTGATATGATTATCAATATCTATCTTACTATCCTTGAAATCCCTCGATCTGATGGATCAGATTCACTATATTCCTATCCATATAATCCCTTGATCTTAACAATGAATAGACACAAAACACAAATTCAAAAGTTCTTACAGGAAAAACCCTGACAAGGATTCCATATAATGCTAACTCTCTAAATACTTACAAAGACTAAAAATGAGAAGTTCACGCTAAGTAATCTTCATATGACTTGAGAGAAAAAATATATCATCTCCAAAATCTTCAAATGAATCACTATTTATAGATGATTCTCCAAAGGTTACATTTCTGAGTTTTTTGCAACAACCTTGGATAGCTGGATCTTGATATCTCCCAATGCTTTATCAAAACTGAATGTATGATATCATTTTTTAGTACCATTATAGTGTTAAAGGTATTACTTACATTAGAAACAAGTCTATGTATTCTGATTATAATCATAGGTCAGTCCAATAAAATTTCTTATCAATTTTCAATATAATAATCCTTGTGAGAGTTACTCTAGTATTTTTGATACCAGAATCAGTCAGATAGTCATAATTTTTTTTTCAGTATGATAGATAAGACAAAAGTATAACTCCTGGTCTAATTAAAGGTATGTCTAAATAATCAGACACATACTCATTCCAATGATCATAATGAATAATGATAATATTAAATTCATAATACATTATAATATTATCTATGTATGGTAAACGATAATGTTTTCTAAAAAAAATATACTAAAATGCTTGGGACATAAAAAGTTGGTGAACATGTTTTTAAGAAAGCGTGTGAGTTTAAAAACTAAAGAAATGGATAATTAAGATGTAATACTTCTAACCCAACATTTGAAAATTTTCTTAGATATAATAATTAAAATTTTCACCAAATAAGCTTAAAAAAATCAGTATATTGTTCATGAAAATAATGCTATTTTTTTGAAAAAGGGAAAATGGTTTGAATATACAAAAGATGCTTAAATTGAATCATTAATAAGTGTATATACATTAAAGGATTGTTTGAGATTCTATATCTATGAAAATGATTCATATATGAGGTAAATGGTGATATCATTAAAATATCCTAAAAAAATACCTAGGTATTATATTCCATATAATCATTTCACTCATTAAGACCTTGACCAACCAAATGCATGAATTTTACCTAAGGTAGACATATATAATTTATATTGTTTAAGGAATTTATGATAAGTGATATTTGATTAGATGATAAGGGTCACTAACGAATTTTATATCATTAAAAGAGATAATAATGAAGGATTTAATATTGGATAAAAGTATCAGGATTTAAAAGTCATAAATACATTAAACCATTTATATAGAATTTTTGGACCAATGATAATATTAAGAATGAGGATAATAAAATAAAAATTGTAAGATATAATTATGGATTTTTAATAAGAGTCTCAATATTCTTGTATGGGAGTAGTAAATAATCCTACAATCACTCTTAGTAAATAAAACAATTATCTTAAATTTACCACTCACATGCCCATATAAATTCAATTTCCACATCCATAAAAGAACCCTAAATTAAAATTTAGTGGACTAGTTTTCTCAAAATTCATATTTGGTGGGATAATTACCTCTAAAGTATTAGGTAGGTGAAAAAAACTTAAAATGGTGAAAATTTGTCTTCTAGATCTATTATATATTTGAATAAAGTAAAAAATATTCAGTTAGACTTTGTACTTGAGTGAGTTATGTGTTTGAAAAATGCATAAAAGCTTTGACTATAAATTACCCCCTTCTATGTACTCTAAACATTTATAAATGATTTTAGAGTTATTCTATAATTATTACACCATTGATTATTTTTATCTTAGAAAAATTTAGGTTATAGTTATTATAGGAGGGTTAACCTTTATGGTGTCCTTATAATTATGTTTTTAATTATAATGTTTCATTTTCATTCAAATTTTTTATCTTCTCTTAATATTCACAATTTTTTCATTTCTATTATTTTTTGCATTCTAATTCATTATTTTCTTACCATTTCATCTCTTTATTATACCAATAAACACCACATCTATTATGATATTTCATTTGTTGATGTAAGTGTTCAGTTTTGAGAAATTAGGTTAATCTCTTTTCTATTTCACCAATAATCTTCCATTTATTTTATTTGGTCCATCAAGAATTTTGTACATGTTTTTTCTTCATCCTTTTAGAATCTCTTTCTTAATATTTATATATACATGATATATCATTTTTATATTTTATAAAATCATATTTTTTTCTTAATTTATAATAATTATAATCCAATTTATAAACTTGTAAATATATACGATTCAAATAATGTTATTGATTATATGACGTGAAATATATATATCTCAATGCCATATTTCAATTAAATTAAATGTTTTTGGTAAAAAATATCTTTATTTTTAAATTCTATAAATTTTTATTTCCTCATCTATTTTGAGTCATTGAAATCCGATTTTTTCAATGTGATATTTTTTTTATAATATATGTATTATTGATGTAAAATATCTATGTTCTTTTTCTTGATAAAAGTTTAAAAAAATAAAAAAATAACTGTAAAAAAATTTATATAGTTATTAAATATTTCATCACTTGTGCACAAATTCTCATGTCTCTTATTTTCCATTATTATAATTTTTTCCTTCCATCTCATTTACCACCATATTTATCAAAATCTATCAATAAAATCCCTTTTTAGATTTCTGTTTTATAAAAATTTCCAAAATTTTATAACTTTAATGAGTTATATCCACAGATTCTATATGATAAAACTTGTAAAAACTAATTCTCAATTTTGAAAAAGCGTGAGGAATTTTTTATGAGATTAAATTTATGGTCTTTTTAAAAATAATATTATGGTATAAGAGAGTTAGAGTTAAATATTTCATATGTGACCATATTTGAGAGGTTAAAAATAAATAAAGAGTACAAGAGAATGAAATGAGTTTGGCATAAAATTATTCATGAATGTTGTTTTTAACAACTTTAGAAAGTTCAATGCAAGGTTTGATGATTTTTAATCTTATTTAAATTCGATATTCCGACCAAGACATGAATTTGATGAAAGTGATGATAAATTTTTTGATAAAAAATTCTCATCTCATATGAGAGGTCAATTTGTTTATAGAACAAAAAATGATCCCAAGAATATGAAAATAACACCTCCATATATTCAATGTAAGAATAATTGAGAAATATACTTGGAGTGGGAGAGGAAAGTTGAATAAGCATTTGGAATTCCAAACTATTTGGATGATAAAAATATAAAATTGGAATTAATTGAACTCAAATAATATTAAATTATTTAGTAGAACCAATTAAAAATAAATTAACAAATAAATGAGGGTAAGATAATATGAACATGAGAATAAATGAGAAAAGTAATGCAAAAATTTATATTTTTATTCATTAACATAGATATTTTCAGTTAAGGTTATAATTAATCATGTATGGTTCCATGTGTGTGGAGTAATTTATAAAATGTAAATATTGATGAGTAATTAAAAACTAGTTTTGGTATTATAGGTTCCACATGAGAATGACATAGCGTGTGCTAAAAATTTGGCTCCATTTTATTTGTGCCATTATTTATTAAATAATTATTTTTTGTGTTTGAAAAAAGTAATGAAAAATATTTGAAAACAAATATGTAACTATGGATACCAGGGGTGATTTTTTTTCTAAATTTTATTTACAAATAACCTATGTTTTTCTCATTATTTCATACATGGGTTTTTATTGGGTTCTTCAAAACTCATATTTATTAAATAATGCCTCCTTGTAGTTTTTTGGGAACCATAAGAAGTTTTGAAAGTAATTATTTACCGTAGGATTCTAAATCACTAATAATAATAAATATTTAATTTTTCTTCAATGAAGTGCCTAATTGTTAAATAGAATTCTTCATTGAGTCTGTTATGTGGAATTTAATTTTGGATATGATTATCAGATTGATCTAACGTAGTTTTGATTAAGCATGGTAATGATTTTTAAGTAAATATTTTATTTAATTAAAAATAATTTTTAACATAGAATCTCCTCTTAATATCCTTACTTTTAAAATATTTTTAAAAACCATAACTTAGAGAATTTTCACCACAAGGAGGAAACCATTGAGAGAATGAGTCCCACTAGATAACATAAATTCATTAGAAAAATAATATAGTTATTTTATTTTATGTCCTATATGTGTTTGTTCCCACCCTTTTTATCCAAGTCTCTTTCTCCTTCTCTATAATTCAATTTATGAGATAAAATAAATGTATAATGAATTTTAACTATTAATGAACATTTTGTATTTGGAATTACATCAATCCATTCTATATATTGAAGTTATTATTATAGATAAGTTTAATGATATATAATTTCAATATGAGATATGAACCCTTTAATATAAAAGTCACATGGAATGATATATAATTCTGGAATTTTTTTCTACATAATATTCTTTTGATATAGAAATATTGAAATTCTGAATTAATATTATATGTTATTATTAGATAGAATATTTCCATTGATTTTTCTCTTAGGTTAGTGTAACATCCTGGTTAATGTACACTATATTTTTTATGTTTAAGAGTTAGTTTCTTGGGTTTTGAGGGAATTAAAGATAATATGGGAGTTTTGAAAAGGAAACTAGGATAGTATCTTGATGTAAAACTAGTTCACACAATGAAATTGATTCATAACATAAACCCTTTTGTCCAAATTCCATGAAATTTGGATTCATGTATTAAAAATAATAGGTTATGTGAATTCCACTCATGTCATGAATGGGTTAATTGGTATCTTTTTAATTTATGGTGATGCCTTTTTCAGTGTATTTACAAGCCTAGGGATCCACGTTGTGAATCATTGGGACACACCATGTAATTTTTTTTCTTAGGGAGTTTTTATGTGATGCACACCTGAAATTTTTTTCATTCAACATGTACCACCTCCCACAAAACCCAAGGTATTTTTTATGTATGTTTGGTTTGGTTCAATTCTTCTATGTCCCTCTGTTCGACGCTTGATATCCAGCTTGGTTGGTCACACCTAACGTGGTAAGTGTTTCATTAGCTCTTATATTCCTTCTCAATATATTGGTTTTCAAGTGGAATTGAGGTTCTTTTTTGGAATATAATAATCAGAATGTGATATCTCTATCAATACCTTAGTTTCATTGCTATGTTTTCCATTTAGGTGTCAATTCTAGTGTTGGTTGTGGTGTGGTGTACGTGATTTCTGAGGTATGTGTTGATATAACCTCTCAACCAACCCTTTTCCTTGTATAATTTTATTCTAAGAAGTTATAATTGATTTTAGGTCCTCAATTTATTGTTATTGGGTTTCCTTTTCTCTCTTGGTGTATGGATCCTATTGCGGGTGGTGTGTGACCTGAGTTTGAGATTGGTGGTTCTACATCTATCCTATGTTGGATAAATATTTAATTCTCTTAATTTGTTAAATGGTTTTATAAATTATTTTACATGATTTATTAATTTGTGTGTGTAAATGGTTTTTTTTAAAATATTTATTTTTACTTTTTTTTTGTAAAAGAATGGTATTTTCAAAGCATTATGGAATGTATTGTGAAAAATCAGTTTCAAAACATGTTTGTGATGAAATGATTTGTATGGAACTATATTGTAAAATCTGATAAGACCTTTTGAAGTGATTTGATTAATGAAACACATGGGAAGACTTGGGTACTTAGGTGGATGGTGTAGCATTGGTCCACATCCATTTGTACTATCAAGGGGTTCACTTTTCCGTGTTTTCCTTTACTCCATGGACTTAGTTCATGAGTTCTAAAAACTTGATCTTAACATTATAGGAGGTTTACTCATGGGGTGTACCTCTGTTCCCTAGTCCTTATCTCCCAGGGTCTCGAGTGTGCACTAGTCTTGTTCATTATATGAGTAGTCTAGAAATTCTGACTTATTTTGATCTTAAGAATGTTTCCCATTATTATTTGGAAAGTAATGTTTTGGTTTTTAAATGCATGATTTTATATATAGAACTAGTTATTTGAAATATGCTTTGAAACTATTTTTCCTAGATTATTTTTGAAATTGGGTAAAGGGGATCTGTTTACTATGATTTTTGATATAAAACTATTTAACTATTGATCATGAAATGTTTTCTTGAAATTGAGTACATTTGTATTTCTGTATAGATACTTGATATGGAACACCTGGGTGGGTTCCTACTTGGAATTTTTGGCTCACACATGCACCTTCCATTTGGAATTTTTAGAAAATGTATTGTATTTTGATATATTAAAATACGATGATCCACATTGAGGTTGTGGGGTTTATATTAGTTAGTTATGGGAAAAAAGTGGTGAGATAGTGGGATGTTTCCCATATATCACATGGAGTAGATATTTATGGTTTTTGGTTGTTGGACTTATACATTGGGTTTTATCTAGCTATATTTGGTTGTATCTCTAACTTTTCTTTCATTGTTTATGGAATATATATTTTCTGATTATTCTTCCAAATATATATATGCCATGTATCTTGTTTCAGGTTGGGTTAAATCATTTCCACTAGTTATTCTCTGAAGTTCAGGTGATACTCATCACCCTATGGGGATCAGGAATGGCCATCGAGTATAGTCATGGTCCATTTAAAAACAATGTTGATGGGTTATCCAGGATAGGTCATAATAATTTATAATTAGAGGTATTTTATTCTCGAGTTTTTTTATTGAGACATCTGGTAGATATGATATAGTTTTTTTTGGGACTTTAGAGGTAGGATTCTATGAGTTCTTATCCATCTCTTGCTGCGATGAGCCTCAAGTTACCATGGGATGTTGGGATTTGTGTGTCTTGTATTGCGTTTTGACCATAATCTCTGATTATGATTGTGGTTTTCTATTTTAAACTGATATTAACTCAGTGTCTAATAATTTTCTTATGTTCTAGTGTGTAGTAATATTCCTCAGAGATATATTATATCGGTTCCACAAGAGGGTACAATGAGTGATGCTCCTCAAGGGAATCCACATTGGGATTATAATCTCATAGAGGCTATCATTTTGGTAGTTCCTGCTATGGACTTGAATGTAATATAAGTATAGAACCAAGATTTTGATGAGAAACCAAGAGTGTAAGGAGAAAAATATCAATATAAATAGTTACTATATAAGAAAACCCTATCCTTTATGGGAATGAATGATCTCCAAGAGGTGGAGGACTGGATAGAAAATATTGATTGGATATTTGAATTCCTAGATACAACTATTTCTATCAAGGTGAAGTGTGAAACATTTAGACTTGAGTGTCCTAGAAAATGGTGGTGGGATTCCATGGTATAGGAAAATTGGTATGTGGTCTTTTATTGGAAGGTTTTCAAGAACCACTTCTTTCTACAATTCTTCCTAGAGTCTTTGATAATGGAAAAGTCTCTAGAGCTCCTCTCTTTGCATTAGGGAGAGTATTCGATGTTTGTATACACCGATAATTTTGTGTATTTGGTTTTTTATCTATAGGTAGTGATTAATGATCATCTAAAATCTTATAAATACCGTCAAGGCTTACGAATTGATATCTGATCACATGTATATATGCTAAATTTGACCACATATGATGACTCCAAAGATAGGGAGATTATGACAAATGAAAATATAGTAGGACGTATTGGATTCCCTATCCCTCATCTCCCACTCAGGGTTATTTCAATAGTTAATTAAGGAAAACAGAATGTTTCATGATAATCAAAAGTGTTGTAGAGGTGGTTCTTAAAAGTAGTACTCCTCTTCACCAACAACAATAGTCATTAGTTTTCCCTGACTTACAACCAGTGTAGCTAGGTGGGGGAAAAATGAAATACTTGTCCCACAACCATGAAGATATGAAATTATTGTGGCTACTGAGTCCATTTAAAAATGTTCTACCAGGGTTTGTCTATTCCCCATTATGGTGAGGGGTCTTTAGTTCCAAAGGCCACTATGATGTTGTGAGTGGGTTCCCTAGACCCAAATACTTTATTTACTTTGATTAAAACTATATTTAAACAGTTATATATATATATTTATATATGTTTGTGTGTTAATTATTAATATAATAGTGTTGAAAATTCTTTATCCATTTTTTACATGGTAATGTCCTTATATTACACATTATATCAAAAATTTTTAATAGTTTACATCTTTAATGAGAACCTCAAGGTACTATGAACATAATATTAAATATATGTCCTATGGTCTAGATAAATCATACTGAAGGGATAAATATGATGTCATACTATCAACTATTGGGGACACAAGATAATTGAGACTTATTTTCATGTTGTTTTCAATTTGCAATCTTGAGTAGATGAGATAACAAGGACTAACCCACCAAAAATAACACCACATGTTTTAGGTGTTATTGGTTGTTCCTATCCATGAACATGTGTACTGGTCTCATGAATTAAGATCGTTATCAATTTTTACCATTCAATAACATACTTTTATGCAAGGAAAATGCCATGAAATTAAATTTTTGGCAAGGTAACTTATGTTGGGTGTGTATTTGGTGGTATACTACTGATTGAATGATAAAGATGAAATTTTTCACTTCTGGGTTAAGGAAGAGATATCATGTGGGCCTAGGTTGACCAAGATGGTAGTATATTCCTAAAATACATGTCCATGGTATAATAATTTAATTTCATCTAGTAAAGGTCATGGAATATATAAATCATCAAAATAATTATGACACATGTGTGCATCTTGCTTTATGAGATATCACGAGACAAAGAGATTATATTATGCAGAACATATTCAATGAAGATAGTCATAACTATAACATTATTTATCTCCTTAGGGGACCTAATGAGTTTATAGACTATAATATTGTTTTATGTGTTGGACTCACTCCTATTGAAATAATGACCTAGAGATTTACACAATAACTACACGCACAAGTTCCACCTATTCAGATGAAATGGAGTTTAAGAAAAAAGTGGGACCCATGTATGGGGGTTAGTGAACCTATGGGTTTTTTTATCATAAATAAAATAGTTCAATTATATTATTCAAGTTTATAATAATGATGACTGAATTTATTTCTCATGGTATTCACAAGTTGTTTAATCATAAAATTGAATATGAGAAAATATAATATTTTGAATAAATATAACACATTCATGGTTCGTTAAATTATTTGGGGAGATTATAGGCTAATTTAATGGTTCTTATTTTATCAAGTAACATGTTAAAGTGTTAAATGTGAGTGATAAAATATTTTTGACATTTATGACAACTTTATTAAGTCACAAGTGTGCACATAAGTCTAAAATTAAGGTTATTACTTTCTATGGACCAAAGTGCAATTTTGGGTAGAATAACCTCGGTATAAAAGTTCATTTTAGCCTCTTAAATAGTGATATCCATAATTTGGAAGAATTTATTAGGAGAATATTTAATCTCATTTCCTCTTAAGATCTTATATAGATATCCAAAGAAAGAACAAGTTCAGATCAATCCCACATTCTCGATCGAGTCCTTGTTCTTCACATGATTGAAGGGATGTTGTAAAGATCCTCAATTTCATATTATAGAACTTAAAAATCATATAATTATGATATTGGAGATGAGGTTCATGTGTGGATGATATATGGGATTATTATTTTGGTGACTTTGAGCCACGACACACTGATAGTCAGTGAATCAAATCGGCGATTAAAAATGAACAAGTTACCACTTAGGATTTCATTTGATTTTATTTTTCCTTTTTAATTGAATTCCATGTTATCCTTTTTTAAAGTCAAGAAAGGGGTTTTGTGGACTCGGTATTTTTAACATGAATCCGAACCCAATATTTTAAATTATGTGTTTTCACACTTCTGTTGTGCCCTGGGTTCCTTGAATTGGTGTTAGAGTGAACATGTAATTATTTAAGTTGAAAACTTCAAAATTTCAATTAAATTTTCAATGATTTAGATTTAGGATTTTGAAATGATCCCAATTAAAATGACAGTGTATCGATACAAGTTTGTATGAACAATTCATAATTGATCAAATATTTATGTTTTTTTGTATACATTGTGATTAAAATTCACACACACACACACACACACATATTATTGAATTGATGGGTGGGTGGAGCATGGTGTGTGTTTTACACCAAAGGTTGAGTAAATCCTAAACATAAAAGTAAAAATTATTAAAAATATATATTATAATATGTAATATATATATATATATATATATATATATATATATGTCGTGAAAGGATGGGATATATTTTCCCCATCTTAAGTGGGAAAGATGCGGGAAACTATTTCCACCCCATTTATTGGGCTGGTCTCTATATATATATGTGCATTATATATATTATAACATATTATTTATTTATTATATGTATATTATATATATATATATATTATATTTCATGTATATATATATATATTATTATTGGGGTGGCCCCTATATATTCATTATATATATAGTAATATAATATTTATTTATTATATACATTATATATATTATAATATATTATTATTATATTATATTATCTATTTATTATTTATTTATTATATATTATATATTATATATATCTTTTTTCTAATTAATTGGGATACCTGATATCGTCCCATCTCTGGTTGGACAAATTATGTCTGGGTTCGACTAGCCCAACCCATCAGCCCCGTTATAAGGATTAAATTAATTTATGGAGATCTAATATAAGTCCAAATAGACCCAAAAAATTAGGAAAAAATTCATAAATTAAATTTAATTATCTAGTATTAAATTAAATTTTTTCGAGTGTTGTGGGAAGAATCAATAATTAATTAAAATTATTTAAATTCAAGTAAAAATAGAAAAAATACTCTCAAGTTAAAATTTTGATAATTTAATTTTTCTTAAGAAATCGACTTGCATGTTGAAAGATCATGAGCCGAGACTGACCCATGCATGTTTTATTTATTATTTATTTAATTTAATTATTTTAGTTTATTATTAAAATGTAATAATTATTTAATTTTGATGATCTTCACATTATCCCTTTGTCTTTAATTTTTATAAGAGATTGCGTGCACACATTTAAGTGATAAAATGTATTTTTTCACCTGAGTCACCCTGACATGTGTGTGGATATACATTATATATATTGGAGGAGTTCATGGTGACATGGTTCGAGTTAATATTTTTCATAAACCAAATAAGTGAAGTACATTGGTGTTGCGGGAACTAAAATTCATGTTTTTTATTTAATTAAGATTTTCCCATAGTGTCTTGGTTAATCCATTGTTCAATAAATTGATTTACTAATATTTAATGGCTCATTATCTCATCATTATTTATTTATTATATCATTTTCATGGTTTATTAGTTTTTTAATGTGTATTTATTACACAAAATCACATATTATAATAATATACATGCATGTATAGATAAAATGGACATGTGTAGTGAATGTTTTCTATTTAAAATAATGATTAAGTTATGAATGAGATAAAAAATAACAATCATGTTAAATAGAAAAGGATTTCATTCTCCAAGAAAAATTAAATATCCATAAAATAAAATATTAAGTCATTAAATTACTTCCATCACTTGAATATGGACACAACTTATTGTTTGATATGCTCACCATCCTACCAGGGAATTATCAAGATATTGGTGGGTCGATTTAACTAAATTTTGTATGAAAGGAGTATCCATAACTATCTTGTCTCAAATTTAGAGGCAAATCATTGGTAAATGAAATGTAATTCTTTACAAGAGATAAGACTCTACTCAATAGAGCAAGGAGTCATGAGTTAATCTAGTTGGCCATTCAAAATCCATCCTTAGACTCTTAGAGTAGTGGTGATGGCATATCTGGGGCTATGAAGAGAGTTTTAAGGATCATTTTCAGTAGAATACTCCAACGATGGAGTATTCTGAATCAAGTAGTTGAGGGATACTATGATTTGATAAAAATATAGTGATACATTTAAAATTCATAATTTAAAAATGTCTTTTTGTAATCAATATAAATTACTAATATGATATATTTAATTAATTTTTATCAAATGGAAACCAAAACTAATTAAATTTAATTTCAAAAAATATTGGATAAAGAGAATGTCCTAACCGACCATAATTTTCAAAAGTGGTACAAGAGCTTGTGCATTGTACTGCACCAAGTGAAGAAACTTTATGTATTGGAATCTCCATTTCCTACTGAGCCCCCTCAGGGAGTGAGTAAGGTAGATAAAAGATAAATAAAATAAGTATATGGATGATGTTCTAGATGTTCAGTGCTTCATGTTGTCATCTATGTCTAGTGATTTTCCGAAAATGCATGAGGACAAAGATGCTTTCCAAATGATGTCTCATCTCCAAGAGTTATATCATAAGAGTGGTTGAAAAGAAATATATGAGATATCAAGTTCTTTTTATAGATTTTGGATAATATAATGGAATCAAGTAGGACCTCATTTACTCAATATGATCAAGTACATTAAGATACTGGAGACCTTTGGGTTCAAACTGAACCATGAACTAAAAAATAATATTATTATTACATCTTTACTAAATAATTTCCAGAAATTTATTATTAATTATAATATGTATAACATGAAGAACTCATTACAAGATTTATTAGATTTAGTTATACTAGTATATAAGGATATGAAGAATTCGAACTCTTCAGTCTTTTTGGTGAACAAGAGGAAGAAAGGAAAGGGTAAAATCTCAAGGGATAAGCACAAGTCAAAGACACTAATGAAACACCCTTTCAAGAAACCAAAAATACATAAGGAGAACAATAAGTTCAAAGAAATAAACTTTACATGTGGAAAGAAAGGCTACTGGAAGAAGAATTGTAAAATAGGGAAGAATAAACAAGTTGACACTTCCACTTCAGGTTTATTTGTCAATGAATAAAATCCATCTATTTGTAAAATCTGGGTATTGAATACTGCATGCGGTTCACACATTTTCATTAAACAATATAAACCAAGTAGGTTCAAGAAAATTGAATTTTATAAGTATATATCAAATAATAAAATGGTGTAGAACTAAAAACATTAGCAGTGAGATATTATCGTTCACTTTACCTAGTGGAATTATTCTTGTTCTAAATAATTGTTTTTATGTTCCATCTGTTACAAAAAACATAATCTCAGTGTTGAGTTTAGACTCCACAGGATTTTATTTAATGTTTAGAAATAAATGTTGTATTATTTATAAGGATAACATATGTTATCGTATTTCAAATATTAAGAATGGGTTATATATAATTTAACTAGAAACTATAGCTTTTGTGGTCAATGAAAAATACAATGAGAATGAATCATATCTTACCCACTTATGAAACTTTATGATTGGTTATGTAAATGAGACGTGTTTAAGAAAATTACATCAAGAATGGTATATCGAATATATTGAGTTAAAAACCTTGGATGTATGTCTCACTTGTTTATAAGGTAAAATGGCCAAAGAAACTTTTAATGGGAAAGGATAAGTAGGTGAAATCCATTGGAATTGGTTCACATAGATGTATGTGGTTCATCTCTATTAGAGGAAAGGGGTGGTTTTTCTTAGTTCATGACTTTTACATATGACTATAGAAGATATGGATATATCTACTTAATGAGGAATAATTAATATTCTTTTAGCATGTTTACAAAATAGAAAAATAAAGTGGAGAATCAAATTGGTAAGAGTACTAAGAAAATATACTCAGACTGTGGTGAAGAATTTCTTAATCAAGATTTTATTGATCATTTACGGACTGTCGGATAGTTTCCCAACTCACTCCTCCATATACACCTAGTTTTAATAGTGTTAGTGAAAGGAGGAATCAAACCTTGATTGACATTGTCAGATCAATGATGAGTCATGTAACTCTACCAATATCCTTGTATGGATATGCACTACAGAATGAGACATATACACTAAACCAAGTACTAAATAAAGTATTAAATGGGATTTTATCCAAGTTATAGTATGGAAAGAAACCCAATATGACACACATATGTGTATGTGGATACACTTCTTTTTTTAAGACTATACATAGTGATAAATTTTAATCTTGAAACACTAAGTGAATCATTATAGGATATTCTAAAGAGACTAAAGGATATTACCTATATAACCCTTTATATAGAAATGGGATTACAAAGAGTCATGATACATTTAGATAAAGGGAATATATTTCCAATGGAAATAGTATGATAATGATTGAATTTGATGAAATGGATATTTTATATGCATAAGAGTTGGTACAAGAACAATATCCACAAGTGATATTGGAAGACCAAGACATTATCAAGACACAAGTACTATGTAGGTGTACCAAAGAGGTTAGAAAACTAGATAGATATAGTTTTCTTGTCACTGAGTAAAGTGAAACGTCACTCCTATAGAATTATGATCCTCTAACCTAAAAATAAGCAATAGATGGAAAACATAATGTCAAATGAAAACAGTCCATACATTCTAAAATGGAGTCTATGTACCAAAACAATGTTTAGATTTTGGTAGACCCGCTAGTTAATGTAAAACCTATTAGGTGTAAATTTTCATTCAAGAAAAATCTAGAAATGGATGGTCAAGTAATAAACTATAATACACGATTAAGAGAGATGGGTTTTAGGAAACATCAAGACATCGAATATGAAGAAACATTCTCACTAGTTGTAATGCTATAATCCATCAGAATATTATTTAAAATAATAACCTTCCATGATTATGAAATTTGGAAAATGGATGTCAAAATTACATTTCTAAATTGTAAGTTAGTTGAAGAAATACATATAACAGAACACAAAGGGTTCATTATGTCAAAGAGTTCCAATAAAGTATAAAATCCACAAAGATCCATTTATGTATTGAATTAATAATAATGATCACAGAATGTTTTTTTTGATGAGGTTATTAGAGAATTTTTGTTTCATTAAGAATGAAAGTGATCCATGTGTATAAAATATTGTTAGTGGGAGTTCCATTATTTTCATAGTATTATATGTTAATGAAATATTGTTACTGGAAAACAATGTTAAAGTCTTATAGTTATTGTAGACTTGGTTAAATGAATACTTCTACATGAAAGACTTAGGTGAAGTAGCCTATATTCTAGGGATCATGATCTATCAATATAGGTATCAAAGTATTATTGTTCTAAGTCAAATTACTTACATTAACATGGTACTAAAAATGTAAAATATAGAACAATCTAAGAGAGTATTGTTTCTAGTGTCACGTGGAATTAATCTCTCTAAGAAGATGTGTCCATAGACATAGGATGAGATTGAAAGAATAAGTAGAATACATTATTATTTGATAGTGTAATCTATCATGTATTCCATTCCATGTACTAGGTTTGATGTTTCCTTTTCTTTATGAAAGGTGGGAAGATATCAAGCCAATATGGGAGAGCTATATTGGGAATCCATAAAAACTATCATAAGGTACTTGAGATGTACAAAGGATATGTTCATGGTTTATGGAAAAGATAATGACCCATTAATGGGGGTATATGTCACATAAATGACTTATTTTAATGTTAAATTCCATTTAATTTCCATTCATTCTTTGTTTTCAGGGTTTCCCAAGCATTTATGGAGGAATGGGGGAGTTTTTATGAATTGGGCCAAACCGTGAGCCCAATTCCAGATTTAAAAATAAATTTTGATTCCTCTATAACATCTTCATTTTTTAACATTTTTCATCCATTCCAATTCCTAGATGTCATATCCTGACATATTAACACCACCATATTTATTTGGACCATTTATAAATCCATAATCATGGTGGATATGGGTTTTTATTTAAGGAATTGGGCCAGCCCGAAAGCCCATTTTCGGCATTAAAAATAAATTTTAATTATTTAATATCTCCTTCAATATTTTCGTTTTTTCGGTGATTCCAACTCACACCTGAGCCCACTTACCTAAGGCGCGCCCCCATTCCCTCCTCCAACAATTTGGAGCTCTATAGAATCACGAAAATGGTCGAATCTTCTCTGGATTTCAGAAATCGTCCATATTTGGAGAGGTAAATTGATCCTTTAATAACTTCTTCTATTTTTACTCTTTTTGCCCCATTACAGTCCCTAAAAGATCTCCTAACCTTTTATCTAACATCCCATGAATGGTTGGATGTTTTCAAATTCAGATGTTGGTGGATTTTGAGTCGTTTTCGTTAAGATTATTTTGGGTATGTGTTTCTCTCTTCAATTCCTTCCTTCTCTTTAGGGTTTCCTCCCACTTTCATAAATTTATAGAGTGTCCAGATGTTATGATTTATACCTAGGGTTTGATTTGGGGTATTTTTGGTGAAATATTATGGTTTAGGGTTTGTTTTCACATCCTTGTGGTGCGACGGAGGTGTGGTTGAGGTTCCGCACCAAGATTCAAGGGTTTTGACTTAAAAGGCAGGTGGTTCCATGTGTAAACAATTAGTGATGAGTTAGCCTGCTATGATTAACCATTTTTAATATTACTCATATGTTGGGTGTGGTGCGAAAACTGTTTATGATTGATTTGGTTATGTGTTAAATTTTATAGTCGCTTTTTAACATGAAATTGGGTGTTTTCATGTGTAACTCATGGGGTTTTATTTGGGTGTGGTTTATAACTTATGAAATTGGTTCATTAAATCTTGTTGGGAATTAAAATTCTGGTTTGGTAATTTACTAGTGTCATGTATTTCTAAAAATAAGGGTTTTGAATAGGTTTGATGTGTAAAACATTGTTATACTTCTTGAGGTCATTTTAGGAAAATGTGTGCTTTCATTTGTATCTTTTGTGGTATTATTCAAGGTTATTTTATAACACTTGAATGTGTTTTTATAAATGTATCTAGGACTTACAATTCTATTTTTGATAGGAATTGGTATGGTTTTGGTCTTAAATGGGGGTTTTGAAATGAGTTTTGTGTGCAAGACATAGTTACACCCCTTGAGTTGTTTTTTTGAAAGTTGTAAATATTTTGTTTGGTTAAAAAAAGTAGATAAAAGAGTGTATATGTACTGTTTAGGGGGTGTGATCACATAATATGAGTTTTTGAAATGTATGGTGGTTATTTAAGATTTCAAATATTTTTTTAGAATGTTTTATAAAGTGCTGAAATGTTTTAGAAAATGGGAAGAGAGCTGCAAAACATGGTTGTGGGCTGTTTTGTGTGAGTGTGTTGTGAAAATTGAATTTTGTTGATGAAATTGGTATTATATTTTATTTGAGTGGGCTGTTATCTAAGTTATAATGTCTTGGAATGGTTTATAAAAATGTTTTAAAGGATTTGTGGAAGTGTCCATGTAATGCGAAGAGTGTTGTAGGCTATTTTTGTATGAGTTGGATTTCCAAATCAATTTGAATGAAAAGTGTACTTTTTTGACTTGTGTGGTATAAATGTGGGCTTTTTGGTGAATTTATGACATGGAAATGATATTTTCATATGCAAAGTATATATCTTGACTTGTTGAACTTGTTTGAGCACAAAGGGAAAACCCGGGTATCTAGGTGGGTGGACGTGTACTAGTATGCTAGTGAATCTATGAGGTTTGGCCTCAGTTTCACTTAGAAAGATTGATGCTTACAACTCTAACTAAACTATGATGATGATTATTGGGGACCACTAGGTTTTGGGTATGTTCCCTACTAGTGGCTCATGCACGAGAATGGATATTTGTGATGGTTACTCTCACCGAGATACGAGGTACCTGGGACCCACAACAAGCTAGTGCCTAGGCGTTATTTCCCATTGCTTATGCTCACTGGGTACTTTGTTCTTACCGTTGGTATACGGTATGAGATTCTGGACAATTCAGTATCTATCGTATTTATTTTAAATGTTTTTATTCTTTAAATTAGCCCACCTAAAAACTGTTTTTATTTAATGTTGCATCTTTTAGAAAATTTAACTAGCAACTCATGTCTTTGAAAACTTGCATGCTTTTCGCCATTAAATTTTTATCACATGGAATCTATTAGTGGTGGTATCCTATTGGGCTTTGGCTCACACCCTACTTACACCCTTGGGTGTAAGTATACTTGGTTATTTTTTTTGTCGCAGGTTGGGTATAGTTTTTTTGTTCCAGTGGTTCGAGTTTCTAGCAGGTCCTTGGTAGTGAAGTCTTGTGGAGATAGCATAAGGGTGGTGCCCCTTGACATAAGGGTTCTTGGGCTGTCCTTATTTGTTTTTTACCTTTGTAATGGTCTTTAAATGTAGTTTTAACTTATGTAATTCAGTTCTGAAATTTTGTAATAGATGGTTTTAGTTGAAAAATCCAGATTTGTTTTATTGAGTTTTTTTGTTGTTTAATGTTTATAAAATCAGGTAAATCATTCCCAATTATCATTATATGATACCCGGGAACTTGTGCCAGCCCGTGGGGATCAGGAACGCCCTTCGGGCCTTGTCACGGGCTGGATTTGGTGTCGATTTTTGCAGCGACCAGATTTGGTTCGTGACAAAATGATATCAGAGGGGGTTCAGGTTAACTCTTTGAGTCATGTTATTTGGGGAAGAGTCAGGATATTCTAGAGTTAGGTTTGTTGGGACATGGAACTCCTCTTATGGGTAGTGTGCCTGATCATCACACCTCATAATGGGATTCATGTTTTTAGGAGAAGTCGGGATTTAATTAAGTCGTTTGGTTTTCTTGGTTCGATGATGATTATGGGAAATGAAAAGAGAGTTGGGTTAATAGTCCTAGTGAGCTCGCAGGGCCTGGCAAGCCATGTGGAGCCAAGGATATTCCCTAGAACACTATCTATGATAGTGAAGTGATTGGAGTATGGATGCCAACCATATTCTCAAATCACCCACTGAAACTAGTTTCCTCTCACATTGTTTTCTTCTTAGGTTTTGAAATATTGGCACTTTAGTTTTAAGAAGTGTAATGTTTTTGTGAAATGTTTTTCAAATAAAGAGGGAATGGTTTGATTTATGAAATGGTGGAACTGAATTTTTATAATTGTTTTGAAATGGAAAATGGTGTGCTAACACCTCTTTTGAAAGCAGGAACTATATTGAAGTTGGTTTTGAAAAGTGTTTGCAATAGAGTTTTCTAAACAATCAAAGGGTGTTTTAATGGGATGAGATGTTTTGAAATTGATGTGAATATCTTGAAAGTGAGTTATTTTCTAAATGGTTGTTTCTTTATGAAAAGTTTTGTAAGATGTGAGTTGGGATTTTGATCTCGTGGTTAGAGGTTTTAAGAAAAAGGATGTTTTGGTTGATCATTTTGGTTTTGAAAAGTGGAAAGAATTTTTGTTTTAACCTTTGGTATTTTCATGAGAAAAAAATGAATGGGGTTATATGGGAAGATGGATGGTGGATGAAATGACTAGATGAGTGACGGGATGGATATGAGGAGGGTGCCCAGTGTGGCACAGAAACATGCATGTGTAAGGCCCATGGGTTACCATTGGTGGATGCGCTAACCGCTAAACCCTTTTTTTCAAAGAAAGGTTTTTAAAGAGAAACATAATGTCTTGATGAATTTTATGAGATGGTTTATATTATGTGTTTTTGTAAAATGATGACGTTGTGGTATGTTTTGAGTCTAAGAACCCCTCCTGTTCGAACTGTGTTTTGAGTTTGTGTTTGGTCGATAAGCTGGGTAGAAGGACCGGTTAGTAGTCTCCTCTAAGATATGTTTCGGGACACCTTTATGGTGGATCCCTTCATGTGTTTGGATCCAGTTTTTGGCACTTTTTGACCAATGGACCAGCTTGGTTGGGTCTTTATGTTCTCTTGTTGGATAAGGTATTCCCCCATTAAGGGTTAATGCATAACTGAAGTGCAACCCAGATTATTTTTCCATTCGAAAATCCTCCAGTTGATCAATATAAGGAATATTTTTTTTCTCGAGATATGTAGATTGAGTCTACACCCATTCCTTTCTTTGATTTTTAGATCCTCTTTTAATGAGAGAGTTCTCATGGAAGGTTGAAAGATACCTTAGTTTCTTAAGTTTCCTGATTCGTTGATGGTGGATGTGGTCTACGGTTGTTAGTGTGGATGAGTGTCTCGATGGTGTCTAAGAGGGCCTTTGGGTTCTTCAAAGTTTCTATGAAGCATGAGTTCATGTTAAACCACCGGTGTGGGAAATATTGTCATGATAGGATATTGTAGCCACTTTCTAGAATTGTGTGTTGTTTGGGGATTTTGTATAAGGTCCCTCTCTATTCATTGTTTATATCAGTCGCAATGGTCATGTTCGGTGATGCCTTATGATGTCATGTGCTCGATTGACCATATAGGTGAAAGTCGTGAAATCCTTTGAGAGTACCTGTTATGTTGGGTGAATGTATCCCTTGGAAAAACTTCCAAATATTCCATTTTAGAGGAAGGTGAGTTTAGGTGTTCTTTACTTCTATTGTTTCTCACCCGAACAAACAAGGATTGTTGTGTGTGCATTTTCTAAGCCCTTGTTTCAGTGAAACATCGGGTTAGGGTAATGTGATTTTGGAATGTGTTATGTCATGGAAAACATATCAGGGATTGCAGTGTAGTTATTGGTTGCATCGAAAGAATAATTATCATCCAAGGGGTTTCCAAAGCCCAACTACGAGGCCAAAGATGCTTCAATCATTTGAGCTCCAGCCATAGGTCTCGGAGAGAAGCTGGCTCATAGTCAGGGGAAATCTTAGGGTCGTTTAAACCCTTGTACAATGTCCTATATTCATCATTAAAGATAAGAAGATTTTAAACCGTTTGTGTCATTATCTTTTCTCTTTTGTTCCCGTTCGGTGGAAATAGGTGGAGGGCCTTGTACCCATGACTTCACGTAATGTCATTCCCTCCCACTTTGGTTTCCATGGAGTCATTAGAGAATGGTTGGAAATTTGGATAGAAATACCGAGGACGTGGTTTGTGCACGATTAGTAGTGACCGTGTTCCAGGAAGCAATGTAGAAAGAATGATCTGCACAGCTAGTGCACGGTTTCCCAAACGTGCATACTAACCCTATGCCCTTCACAAATCGTAAAAAAAAATTGGGCATGTCTGTGTCGGCCCATGCTGGTCAGTTAAGATGGTTAGTTATTATGGTGGGGAGACCCACTATGATTGTCATGTACATTCCTTCAAAAACCATTGAATGGAATTCTACCCTTTGTACTAAGGAGTCCATTTAGGCCTCCCCTGTTAGTGTTCTGATTCTGTCTCAACAAAATATAGGTTTTCTCTTTTGGCAGGGAGCCTATTTGTGTCCACCCCGTACCAATAACTCAGATTTATCCATGGTCTTGGCTTGGTAGTAGGTAGTTTTATTCGGAACTATCTAGCTAACAACATATTCATTGAGTAAACATTGGTATCGGAGATTGTCCAATGGTTTAGTTAAAGGTAAGTGTATCCTTGTTCGATGTTGTTGTTCGTTTGAGTGAATTGCTTGAGTCTTGTTCGGATAGTGTTTGAGGAGATATCTTTTGGGATAAAGTATGAATTTGATTGAGAATTTCAGGAAATTGGTGTATTTTTTGGTTGCGAGAGTAATCCTTAATTGATCACTGGAGGTGTTTTGACCTTTGGGGGTGAAACGTTGTAAGGGAGTACCTCTTGGTTACTCAGTTGGGTTTGGTTGTTGTTTGGGCCTTGATGTGACTTTCTGGGGCGGAAAGTTTTCATGGTCGGGAGAATTGTCACATACATGACTTATTTTAATGTTAAATTCCATTTAATTTCCATTCATGCTTTGTTTTGAGGGTTTCCCAAGCATTTATGGAGGAATGGGGGAGTTTTTATGAATTGGGCCAAACCGTGAGCCCAATTCCAGATTTAAAAATAAATTTTGATTCCTCTATAACTTCTTATTTTTTCAACATTTTTCATCCCTTCCAATTCCTAGTTGTCATATCCTGACATATTAACACCACCATATTTATTTGGACCATTTATAAATCCATAATCATGGTGGATATGGGTTTTTATTTAAGGAATTGGGCCTGCCCGAAAGCCCATTTTCTGCATTAAAAATAAATTTTAATTATTTAATATCTCCTTAAATATTGGTGTTTTTTCGGTGATTCCAACTCACACCCGAGCCCACTTACCTAAGGCGCGCCCCCATGCCCTCATCAAACAATTTGGAGCTCGATATAATCACGAAAATGGTCGAACCTTCTCTGGATTTCAGAAATCGTCCAGATTTGGAGAGGTAAATTGATCCTTTAATAACTTCTTCTATTTTTACTCTTTTTGCCCCATTCCAGTACCTAAAAGGTCTCCTAACCTCTGTTAGAACATCACATGAATGGTTGGATGTTTTCAAATTCATATGTTGGTGGATTTTGAGTCGTTTTCGTCAAGATTATTTTGGGTATGTGTTTCTCTCTTCAATTCCTTCCTTCTCTTTAGGGTTTCCTCCCACTTTGATATATTTATAGAGTGTCTAGATGTTAGGGTTTATAAATAGGGTTTGATTTGGGGTATGTTTGGTGAAATATTATGGTTTATGGTTTGTTTTCACATCCTTGTGGTGCGGCGGAGGTGCGGTTGGGGTTTTACACCAAGATTCAAGGGTTTTGACTCAAAAGGTAGGTGGTTCCATGTGTAAACAATTAGTTATGAGTTATCTTGCTATGTTTAACCATTTTTCATATTACTCATATGTTGGGTGTGGTGCGAAAACGATTTATGATTGATTTGGTTATGTGTTAAATTTTATAGTCGCTTTTTAACATGAAATTGGGTGTTTTCATGTGTAACTAATGGGGTTTTATTTGGGTGTGGTTTATAACTTATGAAATTGGTTCATTAAATCTTGTTGGGCCTTCCAATTCTGGTTTGGTAATTTACTAGTGTCATGTGGTTATAAAAAGAAGTTTTTTGAATAGGTTTGATGTGTAAAACATTGTTATACTTCTTGAGGTCATTTTAGGAAAATGTGTGCTTTCATTTGTATCTTTTGTGGTATTATTCAAGGTTATTTTATAACACTTGAATGTGTTTTTATAAATGTATCTAGGACTTAAAATTCTATTTTTGATAGGAATTGGTATGGTATTGGTCTTAAATGGGGGTTTTGAAATGGGTTTTGTGTGCAAGACATAGTTACACCCCTTGAGTTGCTTTTTTGAAAATTGTGAATATTTTGTTTGGTTAATCAAAGTGGATAACAGAGTGTATATGTACTGTTTGGGGGGTGTGATCACCTAATATGATTTTTTAAAAGGTATGGTGGCTATTTAAGATTTCAAATATTTTTTAGAATGTTTTATAAAGTGATGAAATGTTTTAGAAAAATGGGAAGAGAGCTGGAAAACATGGTTGTGGGCTGTTTTGTGTGAGTGTGTTGTGAAAATTGAATTTTGTTGATGAAAGTGGTATTATATGTTATTTGAGTGGGCTCTTATCTGAGTTAGAATGTCTTAAAATGGTTTATAAAAATGGTTTAAAGGATTTGTGGAAGTGTCCATGTAATGTGAAGAGTGTTGTGGGCTATTTTTGTATGAGTTGGATTTCAAAATCAATTTGAATGAAAAGTGTACTTTTGTGACTTGTGTGGTATACATGTGGGATTTTTGGTGATTTTTGATATGGAAATGATATTTTCATGTGAAAATTATATATCTTGACTTGTTGAACTTGTTTGAGCACAAAGGGAAAACCCGGGTATCTAGGTGGGTGGACGTGTACTAGTGTGCTAGTGAATCTGTGAGGTTTGGCCTCAGTTTCACTTAGCAAGATTGACGCTTACAACTCTAAATAAACTATGATGATGATTATTGGGGACCACTAGGTTATGGGTATGTTCCCTACTAGTGGCTCGTGCACGAGAATGGATATTTGTGATGGTTACTCTCACCGAGATACGAGGTACCTGGGACCCACAGCTAGCTAGTGCCTAGGGGTTATTTCCCATTGCTTGTGCTCACTGGATACGTTGTTCTTACCGTCGGTATACGGTATGAGATTATGAAAAATTCAGTATCTATGGTATTTATTTTAAATGTTTTTATTCTTTAAATTAGCCCACCTAAAAACTGTTTTTATTTAATGTTGCATCTTTTAGAAATTTTAACTAGCATCTCATGTCTTTGAAAACTTGCATGCTTTTCGCCATTAAATTTTTATCACATGGAATCTATTAGTGGTGGTATCCTATTTTGATTTGGCTCACACCCTACTTACACCCTTGGGTGTAAGTAGACTTGGTTATTTTTGTTGTCGCAGGTTGGGTATAGTTTCTTTGTTCCAGTGGTTCGGGTTTCTAGCAGGTCCTTGGTAGTGAAGTATTGTAGAGATAGCATAAGGGTGGTGCCCCTTGACATAAGGGTTCTTGGGATGTCCTTATTTGTTTTTTACCTTTGTAATGGTCTTTAAATGTAGTTTTAACTTATGTAATTCAGTTCTGAAATTTTGTAAAAGATGGTTTTAGTTGAAAAATCCAGATTTGTTTTATTGAGTTGTTTTGTTGTTTAATGTTTATAAAATCGGGTAAATCGTTCCCAATTATCATTATATGATACCCGTGCACTTGTTCCAGCCCGTGGGGATTGGGAACGCCCTTTGGGCCTTGTCACAGGCTGGATTTAGTGTTGATTTTGGCGGCGACCAGATTTGGTTCGTGACAGTATACTTTGATTCTAGCTTCCGGATAGATCATGATGATATAAAATTACAATCAACCGATGTATTTCTTATGAATGATGGTGAGGTAAGTTGGAGGATCTCGAAATAGTAAGTGGTTTATAATTATATAGTAAATTAAGAGTATATAGAGGATTCTGATACATCTAAGGAAGCAATTTTGATATGTATATTTGTTTTTGAGTTTGGTGTTTTACCCAGTAGTCCAGAACCTATTTCAATATATTGTTATAATAATGTGTCAGTGGTGCTTATTAATGACCCAGGTCACACTAGAGGATAAATAATATAATTTGGAAGTTTCATCTATTGAGGGATCTTACTTAGAGAGGTGAAGTTTTAGTTAGTAGAGTATCCATAGAGGATAATGTGTAAGACCCCATGACTAAATCTATATCTCAAAAAAATCATGATACTCATGTGAGAGAAAGTAGGTCGAGAATTTTAACAGTTGGATCTAGTGAAATTTTGAGTGTTTTGAGTGGGTGTCACAGAACTAACTCCTTTAGGTATTTTGATTACCATTACATATATACAATTTTATATATACATGTGTTTATTCTTAAAATAATTGTTTTGTTCCTTATCCATCCACTATTTACGTTGTAATTCACTTAGATTATATGTCGTATCAAATGGTTATAGTAGTTCCTAGCTTCAAAGAGAACCTTGAGATAATATGGCAATAAAAAAAATATTCCCTATAGTTTTGATTCATCATATTGATGGGACACAGATTATGACTAACTATCAAGTGTTGGGGGCTTATAAGCATTGAACCATCTTCACCTAAATCTCTCACTTGGTGATCTAGAATAGATGAGATCCTGAGGACTGAAACTCCAATTGGAATACCACATGATTTAGGTTCCATTGGTTGTTCATATCTATGAACATTTTTATTGGTTTCCTAAATTAAGATCATTATTATTGTGTAGAATTTCATCACGTACTTTGATGTAATGAAAAACCATGACATTGAAGTCATGGTGAGTTATCTTGTGTTGGGTATGTCTATGGTGGAATAATATTTGTTGAGTGATCAATAAATAATTTGTTGATTGCAAGTTGAGGAAGAGATATTTCTTGGTCCTAGGTTAACCAGGATGGTGGTACTTGAATTAAATCCATGACCATGGTACAAGAATGCAAGTCTATAGAGTAATTTCATGAAATATATGTAGCATAAAAAGGATGATGAAAGAATTTTTCTTCCCACTTTATAAGATATCATAGGACAATGAGATTATATTTCATTGAATGTGTTATTAGGAGGTAGTTGTTTCCATGGAATTCCTTATCACCTTAGGGACCCTGATGGGTTACTAGAATGCACTCTTATTCTATGGGTTGGAATCACCACTATCGAGATAAAGGCTTAGAGGGTTACACACCAAGTGTATCCATAAGTTCCACCTATTTGGATGAATAGGAGTTTAGGACGAAGTGGTACTCACACATTGGGGTCAATGAACATATGAATGTAATCGATCAAAAGTAAAATAATTCAATTATATTATTAAATTTTAGAATAATTATGATTGAATTTATTTCTCAATGTATTCACAAGTTGTTTGATCATAAAAGTGAATATGAGGAAATATATTTTTTCAAATGAACATAAAATGTTCAGGGTTTGATAAAATTTTTAGGAAGATTACGGGATGTGTTAAGGGTTTTTATATTATCACATAACATATTAAAGTGTTGCAAGTGAGTGGTAAAATATTTGTGACATTTATGATATGTTTATTAAGTCATAAATGTGCACAAAGGTCTAAAATGAAGGTTATTACATTCTAGGGACTAAAGTGAAATTTTGTAATGTATAACCTAGGTATGGAATCTTATTTTATCCTCTTGAATAGTGAGATACCCCATTTGGAAGAATTTATAGAGATAATTTCTTCTCTCCTCTCCTGTCAAGATCTTATTGATATATTGTGAAAAATAAAAATGTTGGATCATTCCCATCTTCTCTATTGAGTCCACGTTATTCATGAGATCAAATAGACAACATAATGATCTTCAATTTCCCATGATAACATCTGGGAATCATAGATAGATGATCTAAGAGCTATGGTGAATGTGTGGATGATTTAGAGTATGACAATATTTTCACCTTTGATCTACAGAACACCGATAATTATTGAATCATATTGGTTATTAAAATAATAAAGGTATCACTTATTCTTTTATTCAATTTTATTTTTAGGATTAAATTTATTTTCATGTGATCCTTTCAAAAATTTGGGAAAGGTGTTTTGTGGATTTAGTGTTTTTAACATGAATATGAACCCAAAATTTTATATTATTTGTTTTTTACACTTCTGCTACACCCTGCGTTCCTTCATTTCATATAGTCAAGCGCTTAAAAGTATACAGGCTCCAACCACTAGCCTCAAGAGTGAATAACCTTCTTGCAGTGGATGTTTTTTCAGTAGAGGATAATATGAGAGTAACTATAGTAAGAGGTACCATTTTTTTTTATTTTCTATATAAAATTATCTTTTTGATACATGATACTCCCATTTTTTTATATTTTTCCATTTTATCGATATACTAAAACATCCAAAAGAGATCATGTACTTTTTTATGGATCTTGTGATTCCTCTTAGAAAGAGTAAAGAGTAGGGTTTTTTTCCATCTTGTTCTATATTGATAGAAGATATGGTGTTGTTATAATATTTTCTTGTTCTTGATATAGACCCATTTAATGTCATCACTAGTATGGATTGGATAGTTTCTCATCAATATGAGATTAATTTTTATCATCAACACGATTAATTCATTTATACCTATGAGATATCTCATATGTTTTAGGGATAGTGATATTTGAAGTCCGATCATACAGGACCTTCCCACCTAGAGGTTAGGAGTCTGTTTTCAATCATTGAAGTTAATCTCAATGATGTTCCTTTGGTTGTTGATATTCCATTAGTTGTTTAGTATTTAACCATTTCTTTCCTAGATAACATCTTCAGTATTCCATTAGAAAGGGAGGTGGAGTTTATTATTGATATGGTTTTGGGTAATCAACTAATCATGATACCCTCTTATCACATGGAACCAACTGAGATAAAAGAGATCAAGATCTAGTTTGATGATATGATTGGGAAAGGTTTTGTTCATACTAGTGTTTCACTATGGGAGTACATGATAGTATTTTCCAAAAAGGTTTATGGTTTAATTAGTTAGTGCGTGGACTACCAACATTTGAACTAGTTGAATATTAATAATATGTACCCTTTACCCCATGTGGATGACTTGTTTGATCCGTTAAAGTGGGAGACGTTGTTTTCGAAAATTGATCTTCAGTCTCATCATCATCTCACGGATTGGGAGACTATTATCCTAAAGGCTTCTTTCAAAAGACGATATGACCATTATTAATATATTTGTATTCCTTTTAGTCTATCTAATTATTATAAAACTTTTATGGAATTGATGAACCAGATATTTCATCAGTATATTGACACCTTTTTCAGGTTGATTTTGGATGATATCCTAGTTTCTTCAAGATCTGAATGTGAGTATAATCACTATTTGAATATGGTTTTGGAGATCTTGGGGAGTAAATTCCTTTATGGGAAACTTTTAAAATGAAAATTTTGGATCCAGGAAATGAATTTTTTAGGGAATTTGATTTTAGAACAAGGAATTACAAATGATCTTGAGATGTTTAAGTTTGTATTGCCCATGGAATAACCATGTAACATCTTTGAGATACATATATTTAGAGGTATTTCTATATACTATTGGATGTTCATTAATTATTTCTCAATGTTTTCATCAGCTTTAACTTCTCTTATAAATAAATGGGTGAAGTTATTATAAAATTATAAATGTCATACTTCTTTTTAATAATTGAAATAGATTACTACATCAACTCCTATTACGATATTACCTAGGCTAGGTAAGGGGTATATGGTATAGTGTGATACATTTGATATCTGTCTAGGTTGTGTGATTATAAAAGATGATCATTTCATGGACTATGGATCTCTTCATTTTATCTACTTGATAAAAACTATCCCTCTCATGATTCAGAGCTTTCCGTAATTATACATGTACTTAAATGTTGGAAGCACTGTCTTTTTTGGGAGTGTTTCATGGTGTTTTATGATAATAATAGTTTAACCTATATATTTTCCTATAAAGAATATAATATAAGATATGGATGATGGATGGAATACCTTTAGATGTTTGACTTCAACATAAAATACACCCCGGGGAAGGGGAATGTCATTGAAAACACTCTCTGTAGGAAAGTTACACCACATGTTGTCGTAGAATTGAAGTAAGAGTAGAAACTTATGGGGATATTACCTATATTTCTTCTGGAAACCTCAGATGATTATTTAGGTATGCTTATTAACAGTTTTCAATTATCATCATATCTTTTTGAGTCTATTATGTAGGGTCAACAACATGCTGATGAGTTCAAAAGAATTAGAGAAACCTTATATGGTGGAGAAACCATTTCTGGTTGGTATCTCCCTTATAATGATATTTTATGATTTGAGAAATGGTTTTTCACCCCACAATCATTTAAAAATTCAGTGTTTTATGATTTTCACAATTTTTCATGGTCCCATCACCCCAGTAGTTTTAAAATGTATTATAACATGAGATGACATTTTTGGTGGCCTAATAAGAAGTATGAAAATACTTATTATGTGTTCCATTATCACACCCACAAGCATATAACAATAGAATACCTGAAAAATTTTGGTCTACTTCAGTATCTTCTTATTCTATTTTGGAAATGAGACAAGTTGTCTATGGAATTCATTGTTATATTACTATAGAATCCCCTTGGAAATATTTCTATCTTTGGGTGATTGATTAGTTAAAGAAATCGGATCATTTTATTATGATCAGGGACACTACTGAAGTTAAATATATTAGTAATATGTATGTACAGGATATCATGAGGTTTTATTGGATAACCTATTCCATTATCTTGGACAAGTATCCTAGGTTTTATTCCAGATTATAGAAGAGCCACCAAGAGGCGATGGGAGCTTAGGTTAGGTTGATTAAAACATACCATCCATATATGGGTAGTCATATGAAGCTTTATAATAAGATCTCATATAATGTGATATATTCTTGAATCTTTTATTTTTGTGGATGATGGGACAACCATCTGGGAATGGTCGAGTTCTCTGATAAAAATAATTTCTAGTCATTTATCATAATGGCTACCTTCAAAGATTTTTTTGGTTTCTTGTTCATGCCACCTATTTATTGGAAAATGGTGGTAGAGGCCTATATTTTGGGACCAAGTCTTATTTAGTATTCATCAGCATGGATTCAAGATACATGTCAACACTTTTTTACAGCTTAGAGTCAGCATAAATTATATACAGATTAGAAACTTCTTCCTTTGAATTTTTCCATTGGTGATTGGTTTTTTTTAAAGTTTTTACTTAATTAGGTCATTGTTAGCTTGTGAAATAGGGGAATTAGGCTCTAAGATAGGTTTATAAATTTTATATCACTGAATGAATTAGTTAGGTTGCTTATTGATTGGTGTTACCAGCTTAGTTGATAGGCATTCATAATGTTTTCCACATATCTCACCTTAAGAGATACCACCCTGATCCTTCCTATGTTATGATTTTAGAGGAGATTGAGTAGTAGCCATATGTTTCTATTGTGTAGAAACTAGTTGAGACCATTGATTCTTAGATGAAAGTCTTGCATGGGAATTTTATTACATTGGTCAATATTTTGTGAAAGCATAGAATAAATTTTCAAGAGAATTCGGAGCATGAATTTTTGGTGAGGGAGTAGTAGCCTCACCTATTTCCATATCACCCTTATTTGATGTTACTTTACAGGGATAAAAATTACTATATTGGGAATAATTTTGAGATCATGGTTAAGGTACACTTTATCTTTTATTTTAAGATCATGTTTCTTAGGTTTGAATGGATTCATAGATAATCTATGAGTTTTTCAAAGGAAACTGGACTGGGAGATAGCTATAGAACCAGTTCACAACATGAAATTTATTCATAGTGTAAATTTTTTTTTGTAGAATCCATGAGTTTTGGTTTCATGGAATGAAAATTATTCAGTAAGTGAATTACATTCACATCTTTTGATATTTATTTTTTAATCTGGGGAGACACATTTTTTTGTGTACATGCAAGCCTAGGAAATCACATTGTGAATCTTTAATTCACTATGTATAATATTTTTACTCAGTGAGTTTTTATGAACCAAACAAATTACTCTTATATAATTTTAATATTTGTACCCTACCTCAAAACCTAGGTCTCTTCTAGGAACATTTTGGTGGGTTCAGTTCTTTTGGGTTCCTTTGTTTGATGTTTGATCTCCATCTTGGTTGGCCACTCCTCATTTGGTAATAGTTTCATTATCTCTTCCATTCATTCTTTATATCTTGGTTTGGAAGAGGTGTTGTAATATGTTTTTGGAAGATAATTATTAAGATGTGAAATCTATATCAATCCATTGTGGTTTCCTCACTACATTTTTCTTCCAGGTTCTAATTTTGTTGTTGGTTGTGTTATGGAGTGTGATATTTTTGAGTTATGTGTTGTTCTAAAATCTTTTACAAATATTTTCCTTATGTAATTTGATTAGAAAATGCGATAATAAATATTAGGTACTCATTTAATTTCTATTGTGTTTCCTTTCTGCTCTTTGTGTGTTGTTCCCATTACGGTTGGTGTGCAACCTGAGTTTGAGGTAGGTGGGCCCAACTATACCCTATGTTGGATGAACCTTGAAATATCATGATTTGATAAATGGATTTAAAAATTATTTTTCATGATTTATTGATTTGTGTGATATTTTTTTAAAGAAAAGATTTTTTTACACCACGTTTTGTTAAATGAATCATGTTTTTAAAATCATTGTTAAATGGATTGTGAAAAGTTGTTTTCACAGATTATTTTTGATGAGAAGTGTTGTGTATATCTATATTTTTAAATGTGATAATTTTTTTGAGGTTAAATGATAAATGAAGTAGATGGGATGCCTTGGGTACTTAGGTGGGAGGTCTAGTATTGGGCTTCATTTTTTGTTACTGTTAGGGGGTTCACTTTTTGGGGTGTTCATTTTCTCTCTAGATCTGATGAATGAGTTATAGGGACTTGATATTGACATTATTGGTGGTTGAATCATAGGTTTTTACTCTATTCCCCGGTCCCTATGTACTTGGTACTTGAGTGCGCAGTAGTTTTATTGACGGTACGATTAATCTATCTAGCCTTACTTATTGTGATCCTTGGAATGTTTACTATTATTATTTGGATTGTACTATATAATATTTGATATGAACTTTTTGATAAATTAAATTGTTTATTTGAAATATACTTTGATTTTTTTTACCTAGTTTCATTTTAAAATTGGGAAAAGGGGGTACTGTTTACCATGATTTTGATATAAAATTTTGTAACTGATGATTATGCCATGTTTTATCAAAATTGAGCACATTTGGATTGGTTTATAGAGACATGATATGGAAGAAATTGGTGGGATACTACTATTCTTGTTTATATCACACCCTAGAAATTCCCTCAGGAATTTTTATACCTTGTATTTCCTTTTAATATAGGAAAATGAAATGTGCCATAGTGAGGCGGTAGGGTTTATGTGAGATATGTAAGTCACACACCAACCTTTAAAATTATTATTTTTATTATTTCTTGGCTTATTTTAGCCTTGTCAAGGTGAGGGTTGAGCACTGGTCTCATTTTTTTGATGTTTAATAATTTTGATGGATTACAGACCGGTGCATAGGGACGACACAGTTGGCAGTAACCATACGGTCATCCTAGATGCCCATGCAGTTCCCTAATGTTTAAAATAAATAAATTTTTATTAAGATAAAAATTAGTAAATGTTTAAAATGTAATGGTAATAATATTATTTAAATGATAATAATAATAATATTATTAAAAATTTTATTAAAAATTTTATTATTAAATTATTATAAAAAGCATTATTAATATTTTTATGATTAAATTAAAATTAATTTTGTAATTATTATTATTATTATGAGTATTATGATTATGATTATGATTATTAGTATTATTATTATAAACAAAAATAATAATTGAAAACCCTAGGGGGAATCACCCCTCCTCTTCTCAGCTATGCACGCACCGACCCCTTGGTCCTCCCTTGTGTGCGCATGGACAAGCAACCCAGATCCCCCCTTTCCTCTCCGACTAGATCCCCTCCCGATGCATACTATCCTCGGTGAACCCCTCTGTTTCAGCACCACACATCCCCAATAACTCAACATCCCTAGCATAAACCGCTCCTCACAACCCTCTCATGTCTAGCGACCTTCCAGCGTGGCCCAAAACTCCCCTGCGCAGCGCCCCCCCCTGCTCCGACACACCTATAATTCCCCTCATTAGCGTCCCTCTCCTCTTTTGGTCTGATTGTATTTCATTCTTCTTCGGTGCTTTTTTTCAATTTAGCCTAACCCTAACGCCTCAGGTTCCGATTTCTGCATTATTCTCATTGATTAGGTTGTTCAGTTTTCCTGTTAGGTGTTGTTCTTCCTTCCATTGAGGTTCCGTCATGTTCGTATGTGTTGAGATAGGTGTTTCCATTCCCTTTCATTAAATTTCAACCCATTTTATTCTTGGGTTTCTTAATTAATTCTTAAAACATGTTTCCCACCTTTATTATATTCATAGTTAATCCTTGGTTGTGTTTTCTTATTGACAAATTAGACTAAAAGAGACTTTAAGGTGTTTCTCTATTTACACCCATGAATATGCCTTGCCAATTTTGTTTGAATAAATTTCTTTATATTCAAATGGTATTTTTGGATGTTTTGAGTAGTGTTTTCTTGTAAAAAAAATTATGAAACTTTTTTTCCTTACATTGGTTAGTTTTATAGAACTTGGTGTTTTTAATTAAATTTTCCATTGTATTAGTTGAAGGTGTCTGTGTGGTTTTGTAAAAAATGGTTGGGAAATGACATCTTTTTCTATGCCACTAGATGTGGGAGCATCCATTGATGCATGGAGTACACCCATGGATGGGCCTTCAAATGGTGATGACATTTTGAGTGGTCCTTTTCTTGAACCTTTGTTTTCTAAAGTGAACTCATATATCATCTTTCCCTCTATTTTGGTAAATGCTTCCATGGCTTCCAAAATTATTTAATGTGATTTGAATGTTTTGTGAAAGGTTATGACTTGTTTGGTTTGGATAAAAAGGAAATTGTTTCTTGAAATTGTGGAAAACCTATTTGGCATTTTGAGTGTGTTGTGCGTTTTTGTCTTAGTTTTGAAATAAATATGGACGTGGTTTCTTGAATGGTCTGTTGGTTTATAAATAATATTGGTTCCTTTTTTTGGATTAATTTTATTTTTGGGTATTATGATGTTTATGGATTCCTATTTTTTTATTAAGGTGCATTGGTTACTGTATTGTGGTTTCGAGTCGTCGGGCCTAAGGTGACTCACCTGTGTATGCATAGGTAAGTATATATATATATATATATATATGCATGTTACCACATTATGTGTATATTAATACATGGTAGTGAATATACATGTACGGGTCTTGGTGTTCCTATGTGTATATATGGAAATGCATACGTAGGTGAGTGGAGATAGGTATATTCATATAAGAATATATGTAAGGAACCCCATGCACACGTTTATGGCCATGCGGGTGTGTGCATAGAGACTAGGTGTCCTTATATGTATGTGAATATGAATATGCTCAGTGGGAGAGAAGAAGTTCTTAGTTAGAAAGTGAAAAGGGATGAATGTTCGATTTGGTTCCTCCCTAAGGTAGGATCTCTGCACATTAAACTTCAAATTTAAGAATAATTTATTTCCTGCATTTTGTACCTAGTTTTTAATATTAATTATTTATATTGAACTGTTAGTAAAATTGTTTATCTTGAATTGGAGTGGTCTATTTCTTGTAATGTGTTTAAATAAATGGTTTGATTAAATTTTTCACATCAATTGATTGAAGAAATTCCCCTTTGGCCTTTGTAAATGTATTTTAGATTTAAAATTCTGGTTTGATTTTCTTAAATGGGTTCTGAAGTGTGTTTCTTATTTTCAAAGTGTCATGTGTGTAGTTCTTTAAGAAATTGATTAGCATGTGATGGTTATGAGGGGCTTGGTTGACAATTTAAATAAAATGGTTTCATTGGAAACCCTCCTTGGAATGGGTCCTCTCCCTATTGGTTGACGAAAGATGGGAGTTTCCTTGGTTTGGTGATTCCCTTGTGTAATTATGGTTTAAAGGAGAGGGACCTGTTCCTTGGGGTGATTCATGGGTGAACTTGTTTTTTGTGTTTATTGTGTGTGATAAATGTTCCTGTCATGGATTTATTATTTGAAATTATTATCTCACTCCCTTATTATTTGTGACAAGGGAACCTAGCATAGCGAGAAAAGTTTCGATGAACAATTTCTACACTTGTTTATATTTTTCATTGGATAGTGGACCGTAGTAGGGGATATATTTTTATTATTTTTATGGAATTAGGCCCCTCAATCAGGCCAAGTAGGACGACGATCATGCATTTGGGCGTTATGAGGTCATCAGGTAAGAATTTCCTTTAGGATGAATCACATTTATAGTATGTTCTAGATTATTCACGAGCTATTAGGTTTTATAATGTATTTTGGAAATTAGTTGTTTATGGTAGATGATTATGGTTCCTTGTTTGGATAGTTATTCATGTGCCCTATTTTTCTATTTCACTTTTTGTGTGGTTACTGTCCCTACTTCTTTATGTGGTGCAACCTCTTTGAGAAAGTGATGGTTTGGTTTAAAAATGTTTTTGGAAAATAACTTTAAAATGTTTTTCACTTTCATTATTCCTTTTTAAGTGAAAACAAACATTCTTTCTCTCTAAAAAGTTAATATATATTTCAAGAAGAAGAACCCAGTTTTAAATGGAAAAAGGGAAATGGAACATTAATAATTTTAAAGATTAAAATATGGGAAAACCTAGTTTTATACATTGTATTTCAAACTTGAAATTGATGGATCTTCTATTTAAAGGAAATGATTATGAGAAAAGATTTTTTGGGCATGCCTACCGAGTTTTTAATACCCACGCCTATATTTTATCCTTGTTTTTATCTTTGAGTGCTACTTCTTGCTCGAATTCGGTCACCATAGTGTGACATTGGTTTGATGTTGGTGGTGACCCATGGGGTCACATGGAGGTATGTACACTTTTATTTTCTCACATCTTTAAGTTTTTATGTTCATTGTTTAGTATTTATTTATTTATTTGTCCTTAATTTATGGAAAAAATCATTCCCAATAGATTTATTTTGATTCCCGTCACTAGTTGGTTGCCCATGGGGATCGAGAACCACCTTCAGGCCTTGTCACTGACTAGCTCAGGTGACTGATTCAGGGTTGACCCAGTTTGGTTCATGAAAAAATGGTATTAGAGGAGGACCTTTTTATCTAGGGTGCCCAGTATATAGAGATTAAGTCTTTTGGCACTTGGGAGGTTGGTGCGGGAAGCACATCATGAACCCTTACTTGTTCTGAACCTCAATTTTCTAGGGGTAGTCTGGGTTTTGAGCCTTTTTCTTTTGTTTTGGGATTGAAGAATAATAATGTAGGTGAGCCAGAGTCATGTCGTGATCTCACATAAAGTAGTGACCCATTTTGAGTCCAAGTACATGGTTTACATTTCTCATAGTTGTTGATTCTTAATTAGGTAAAGGCTCACTACCATGTCACTGGGTTAAGCATAACTACTAGTTACCCATTCTGACAGTTCTTTGTGGGTTGTGTGCCATTTTTTTCTGGTTGGTGGAAGCAAGATTTTGAAAATGGAAGTGGAATTTGAAATGAATTTTTTTTTCTCTAAAATTGATTTAAATTGGTAAATTGAGTTCTAAAATTGGAAGCATTTTAGGGTTGTAATGTTGGTAAATGCTTGGGTTTTGATGAGGAAAGTAAAGATGTGACCCTTTTTATTCTTTATGGAGGATCGCATGGTTGTGGGTATGTATGAAAACTGTGTGGGGGAACTTGTTCATGCACTTGTTTATGGGAGATGTTTATCGAAATGGATAGACACACATGTGATGATTCATAGAATTCTATGGGTGAGTTTTGAAACATAAAGGGTTCAAAAATTGGTTTTTTCTTATGGAGTGTATTTTTGGCTTGTGAAAAGTGACTTTTTTATTTGGAAGATAGCCTTGGGATAAGACAGTTGTGAAAATTTATATGAAAATGGGGATTAAAAAAAGTGATTTTGGTTGTGTTTATATTTATTTGGCTTCTAGGATGGATTTCTTAGCTCGGGGTTCTCTTTTCTATTGTGTTTTGGCTTGATGTTGGTTTTGGTTTTGTGTTCCTCATGTTGTTCAGAGTATGCCACGTATAAAGGTCCCTATGTTTGTTGATGATTCATACCCAGTTTCCACCTCTTTTAAAGTGTTATATTCCCTTCATGGTGTTAGAGGTCCATTATTGGTGGTGGTGTGGTTTGAAAGAAGTATACCATATATTCAGGTTGTTAGGATATCCTCGGGTAGTAAAAGTTTGTGTCATCATGGGTATGTTGGAATGTCCAACTTTGAAAAAATGGGAGTTTTTTGCCCCACCATCATTGTAATTCAGGAAGATGGGGGATTTATTTAAATCCATATTCATCCAGTGGTCCATACCTAAAGAGTTGAAGAAGAAGAAAACTGAAAAATCATGCATTTTCAAAAATTCCAATGAATACTGAAGGAATATGTTTACTATTTGAAGGAAATGGCATCCTTTTCTATAGATTTAGTGTCATAGGATTTGATCAAGACTTATCTCTTCATCAGCAGTCTTCTTCTAGTGATCAAGGAGAGAGTCCTCCCTTCTAAGGGCCATCGTTTCGATAATCTGGAAGATGAGGTGTTTCTAGTTGAGCTGGTCTCCAGAGTGCAGACGGTTGACAATTTGGCATATCCGGTTTCTCAAGAAGGTTCCCCATCTGGTGAGCAGGGTGTGCCAGAGGGACCTGTTTTTGAAAAATCCCCTTCATCTATTATAGATTCCAGTTCGTTAGATCATCCTTGTGGGTTCCACCAGTATGGCCGGTTTGGGCACTCGAAGCCATCATTTCACACCCCTCTGAAGATGTGTCATCATGGAGGTTTTTTGGGACCTTTGGAGAAGTTTTGCAGGAAGAATCACTTAAATAATATTCCATGATCAGAGGATTCTAAGGCCTAACTTTGAGGAAATATATGCTTCATCGAATAGAGCACTAGCCACAGGTCTCAGGGTGATGCTCACATGCAGTCAAGAGTCATCGAGAGTGTGAAGCCTCAGTCTGGGTTTTGTGTTCCATGTTGGGATTATAATATTTAAGGTCTTTCATTATTTTTTTTATACTTATTAAGTTATACGGTCATTGTAAGATCATAATTTCATTGTAAAAGTGTGATGGACTTGTTCAATTGTAATCCAACAAGTTGTATCTATTTAAGAGTGGCCCTTTTAAATTGTTCATTTTTTTTGAGTATTTAAGTTGTGATCATATGGAGATATTTAATTTTTATGGAGTTTATGGATAATATACCGGTTAATCATTTGGTCTGAGTTTCTTTTCAGGAGTTAACCCTTGCGTTGTGGTTTTTTATGGCGTGTAAAGTTTCTAGTTCTGATAATGGTGTTTTTTTGTTCATGTGAATGAAATTTATCTAATTCGGATTGAAATTTCCCTAGATCCTGATTGCGTGAAGGTGTTATTTGGATAGTGTGGATAGATTTATTTAGTTCTCGAGGTCCCAGTTTTCTGAGTTTCTTTCATAATGGGTTTCCCATTTAATTCTAGGTGTTGCTGGTAGGGTTTTCATGTTTTTTATTAGCTGTGTATTTTTGGGTGGGGAGAAACCCCCTTGTGTTATCCCCTTATATTGGGTTGTGGTTTTGTCTAGATCGGTTGGGTGTGACTTGGGGAATAAATAGTCACCCTTGAATTCCATGTTTCTTATGGTTATGTTCAAGGATGGACTCAATTATTGACTAACTTTTGGCTTGGTGACTTTCTAGGGGAATAAAGTTTTGTGGTGGGGAGAATTGTCACACCCCAACCTTTAAAATTATTTTATTTTATTATATCCTGGCTTCAGTTAGCCTCATCAAGGTGAGGGTTGAGCACTGGTCAAAATTTTTTGATGTTTAATAATTTTTATGGATTTCATACCAGTGCATTGGCATCGCAAAGTTAGTGGTAACCGTGTGGTCGGACTAGGTTCCCATGTGGTTCCCTAATGTTTAAAATAAATAAAATTTTATGAAGATAAAAAATTTTAGATGTTTAAAACATAATAGTAATAATATTATTTAAATGGTATTATTATTATTATTAAAAAATATATTAATAATTTTATTATTAAATTGTTATTAAAAGTATTCTTAGTATTTTTATGATTAAATTATTATTCATGTTGTTATGATTATTATTATGATTATGATTATTAGTATTATTATTATAATATAATATTAATTGAAACCCCTAGGGGGAATTTCCCCCTCTTCTTCTTCTCTATGTACACAACGAGCCCCCCCCCCCTCGTACACCCTTGTGCACGTACGAACCAACAGCCCAGATCCCCCCTTTCCTTGCCAAACAGCTCCCCTCCTGATGCACCCTAGCCCCAATGACCCCACTAATCTGGCACCACACATCCCCAGAGACCCGACCTCCCTAGCTTGAACCCCTTCTCGAGACCCTCTCCTTCCCGGCGACCTTCCGATGTGGCCTGAAACCCCCTAAATAACACCTCTGACTTTCTCCATCATGACCATGATTCCCCTCGCTGACAACCCTCTCCTCTTTCGATCTGATGGTATTTCATTTCTTCTTGGATGTTTTTTAAATTTATCCAAACCCTAACACCTCAGGTGGTGATTTTTTTGTTCTTCTCATTGATTAGGGTGTGTGGTTGGTCTATGAGGTGTTGTCATTCCTTCCATTGAGGTTCCTTCGCAATCGCACATGTTGAGGTAGGTGTTTCCATGCCCTTTCTTCCAATTTCAGTACATGTGATTCTTTGGGTTTGTTAATTAATTCTTTAAACAATTTTAACACCTTTATTATATTCATAGTTAATCATTGGTGGTGTTTTTTTCGTCATAGATTCAACTAAAAATAGGTTTTAATATGTTTCTCTATTTATTCCCATGAATATTTCTTGCCAATTTGGTTTGAATAAATATCTTTATCTTCAAATCATATTTTTTTTTATTTTTTGATTGGTGTTTTCTTATAGAAACATTTTATGGAACTTGTTTTGCTTTTGTCGGTTGGTTTTACAGAACTTGTTGTTTTTCATGAAATGGTTCATTATATTAGTGGATGGTGTGTGTGTGTGGTTTCTTCAAAATTTTTTGGGAAAATGCCACTTGTTCCATGACATTAAATGTGGGTACATCTATTGATGCACATAGTTTAACCATATATGGGCCTTCAAATGGTGATGACATTTGGAGTGGTTCTTTTCTTAAACCTTGTTTTTATAAAATTAACTCATATCTCATATTTCCCTATCTCTTGGTAAATGCTTCCATGGATTCCAAAATTATTTAAGGTGGTTTCAAAGTTTTGTGGAAGGTTATGACTTTTTTGGTGTTGATAAAAAGGAAATTATTTCTTGAAATGGGGGAAATCCCATTTGGAATTTTGAGCGCGTTGTGCATTTTTGTCTTAGTTTTAAAATAAATACGGACTTGGATTCTTGAATGGTCCATTGGTTTCTAAATAATTTTGGTTCCTTTGTTTTGATTAATTTTATTTTCAGGTATTATGATGTTTATGAATTCCTCTTTTTTTAAGGTGTTTTGGTTACTACATTGTGGTTTCGAGTCGTCGAGCCGAAGGTGACTCGCCTGCGTATTCATAGGTAAGTAAACACACACACACATATATATGTAGGTTCCCCCTTTACGTGTATATTCATCCATGTAAGTGAATATACATGTATGGGGCTAGGTGTGCATTTGTATATATATGTAAATTCATAGTTATATGAGTAGAGACTGTAGGTTACAGGCGCAGCAGAAGCGCGTTGGTGGGTTTGCCCAACTTTAATTTTAACGTCAAACAATGTTCAATCCGAGATCCATCACGATTTAAAATGTCGAATCTTCAGAATAGAACGAGGAATGAAAAAATTAAGAGGGGATCCTGGAACCATAGAGATTGGATCATCATATGTTAGTTATAATTAATTCAATTAATTTACAAGAATTACCTTGGTGGAATTGTTTCTTCGTTGATGTTTCCGGTCATGATCCTGTGATCCGTCGTTTCGTCGTAGAATCCAAGTGTAGGATTCTCTACCGGTGATCCACACGTTTGCCACGTATCTCCGGATGTCGCCGAAGGGATCTCTGGGTGCTAGCACAGAAGAACCTTCGCTTGCGATGTCTTCCTTCGATCACCTTGGTCTCTCAGTCTTGAGAGCGTTCTTGGAGGAAGGAGTTCTTTTGGCCTTGAAAGAATTCTCCAGAGTTGTTGTGCACAACGATTCTCTTGTGAAATTTTTTTGGGGTTGTGAGGATATTTATAATCGGGTTTGAGGTTATAGAGTTATGACAACAAATAAACGTGTTACACATTTTATTTATTTCATTAACTCTTATTGAAAACCCCCATGTCGAATTATTAATTCCTTGACATTCACCCACGATGATTATAATAAATATCATTTAATAAAACAATATTATATCCTCAAAATCATGACTGTAAAAACTAAACGGCGTGTATTTGCTTTCCATAAAACTACACGGTGTGTATATTTAATATACACGACGTGTACTTTTATTTTCCACTTTCCTTTATTTCCTCCACCACATTTATTAGACCTTGAGTAATGGCTATTTCTTTCTTAAATAAATATAACCACATCACTCGCTAATAAATATTATTTCTTTCACAATATATTATCTCGAATAACTAGTGTCGAAATAAATGCGATCAGTCATCCTTAAATAATTATTAAACCATAGTCGGGAATAATCTTTATTTAACTTGTTAAATTAATATTTAACTGAGATACATGGACACACTTAGTGTGTGACCCTCTAGGCCTCTTTCTCAGTGGAATTAGGTGGAGCCTGCCTAATGTCCAAGGTTAGCGTCTAGCAACACTCCAAGTCACCCATAGATAAAGAAGTTAACGCTGCAATGATGTGTCACCTCATACGAACGCTTACTGTGTAATATAATCCATTTGTCATGATATCTCGAATCAAGCGGGTTGCATGCTAGTGTCATCAACCCACGTGCTCGATTATTCTTTCTTTGACTTTTCAGAATCGAACTCGCCCATACCTTACCATGGCCATGTATTATTTTAGGCTATATCAATTCCATCAAAGGGCCTGATATATCTACTTCCATTATGGAGAATAAGGGACAAATCCTTTCTCACATTATCTATTAATGCAGTATTACTCGTGACGCACCCAACGTATCCTACCTCACTGTGAACAGTGTGTCGGCACCATTTTCATCAATATATCCAAGTTCGTGAGTTGTAATAAAAATTAATAATAATATTAAAGTCCAAGGATCAATACACACGTCCGCAGATAGGAACATCCAATGACACTATGAAATGTATATTTCTTAATGGCAGTTCTCATTCTCATAATATCCTCCTGGCTATTACCAAGGGTGTACACCATGATATGATGCCTCAAAGTTTTATGAGTCCTCACCCCTAATGTCCTGTATTATTTGTGTCCCTCAAATAATATCATCCGGCCATAGAAAATATATTCAAGAACAGTGTTATGGCACTTCCGGGTTCTCATCATAGCAGGGATCCTCTATGACCCTTTAATGCAACAACTATCCTTAGGAAATTATCACATGAATTGTCACGCAGAAGAACAATCAAGATGTGATAAGGCTTTTATTAATGAATAAAGTACAAAGTAGTTGATTCTAGCCCACCAACTCCAACAGAATCCCACTTGGACTAGAGCCAACTGCTATCAACTTTTAACACGCTATCTCTCACATGATATTCATGCTTTTGCTGAGATAGGACTTTAGTCATGAGGTCTACCACGTTCTCTTCCGTGGACACTCTGCTCACTACAAATTCATCCCTTTGATAGAAATCCCTCAAGAGGTGATACTTTCAGAGTATATTCTTTGTCTATTGATGTGACCTTGGTTCTTTCGCAAGAGCCACCGCTGCAGTATTATCACAATACAATGTAATGGGATATTTACTGCTAGGAACCACATCAAGATCCTGGACAAAGTTCCGAATGCAGACGGATTCCTTGGCTGCATCAAAAGCTGCTATATATTCGGACTCCGTTGTAGAATCCGTGACAACTGGATGCTTTAAACTCTTCCAGCTCACAGCTCCTCCATTTAGATAGAAAACATATCCATATTGTGACTTCAGATCACTCAGATCTATCTGAAAACCAGCATCAGCATACCTTCTGATGACAATCTCCTTGTCTCCTCCATACACCAGGAACATGTCCTTAGTTCTTCTCAGATACTTAAGGATAATATTAACAGCAGTCCAATGATGTTCTCCTAGATCTTCTTGATATCTACCTACCATGATCAGTGCATATGAAGCATCAAGCCTAGTACATAACATGGCATACATGATGGATCCTATATCCAAAGCGTTTGTGATCTTACTCATTCTAACTTTCTCTTGTTGTGTATGATGACACATTCTCTTAAAAGGATGTAGGCCATGTGACACTGGAACTAATCCCCTCTTGGATTGTTCCATACTAAATCTCTTTAGTATCTGGTCAATGTATGTACCCTGAATTAGTCTAATCAGCCTCACGGATCTATCACGAATGATCTCGATCCCTAGAATGTAGGTTGCTTCACCCAAGTCCTTCATGGAGAAACACTTGTTCAACCGGTCCTTAACTGACTATAAGACTGGTACATCATTTCCAATAAGCAATATGTCGTCAACATATACTACTAGGATAATGATCGCATTCCCATTAAACCTCTTATAAACACATGGCTTACATTCATTCTTAATGAACCCAAATTCCTTTATGGCTTCATCAAATCGAATATTCCATGACCTGGATGCTTGATTTAATCCATAAATGGATTTCTGAAACTTTCAAACCCTTTTGGATTCACCTGGTGTCACAAAACCTTCTGGTTGTGTCATATATCCATCTTCCTGAAGGTTCCCGTTAAGGAATGTTGTTTTTACATCCATCTTCCAAACCTTGTAGTCATGGTAAGCTGCTATGGAAAGTATGATTCTTATGGATTTAAACATGTAAACTACCGAGAAGGTTTCATCATAGTCAATTCCTTGACACTGTCTGAACCCTTTAGCCACTAGCCTTGCTTTATAGGTGGTAACTTGACCTTCCATGTACAGCTTTCTCTTGAATACCCATTTGCATCCAACATGCTTTACATCAACTGGCTCATCGAACAGAACCCAGATTTGGTTCTGATACATGGAATCCGTCTTAGAATTCATATCTTCTAGCCATATTGCAGCTTCTTAGTTTTCTACTGCTTCCTTGTAGGATAGAGGTTCATCATTGTCCAACAATAATTATTCACCATCCTCGGTGATGAGAAAAACAAATCTCTCTGGTTCCCTTACCTCTCTTCAGCTCCTACAATGTACTTGTGTTTCTGGAACCTCTTACACGGGGACATGTGGAACTTGTTCCTATACCAACTCCTGTGTATATTGAGCATAAACTTCGTCAAATTCAATCTTGCTCCCACTATCGTTCTTTAGGATGTGCTCCCTCTCAAGAAAGACGGCTTGTCTGGTGATAGTCACTTTCTTATCTAAAGGGTTATATAGGTAATATCCTTTCGTTTCCTTGGGATATCCTATAAAGATACACCTCATTCCTCGAGGTGCTAGTTTGTTGCCTGAGGAGGCCTTAACAAATGCCTCTCATCCCCATACACATGTGTGCGACAAAATGGGTTTCTTTCCATTCCATAGCTTAGAGGGAATTCCATTTTCCGCCTTAGTTGGTACTCGGTTTAATGTGTATGCTGCAGTTTGTAATGAATATCCCCAAAAGGATAATGGAAGATCCGCATGACTCATCATTGACCACACCATTCCCAACAAGGTGTGGTTCCTCCTTTCACTAACACCATTCCACTGTGGTGTATAAGGAGGAGTGAGCTGAGATAGAATCCCAGACTCCCGTATAATATCTATGAACTCTTGGTTCAAATATTCTCCACCTCGATCCAATCGAAGCTTCTTTATCTTCTTACCAAGTTGATTATCTACCTCATTCTTGAATTCCTTAAATTTCTATAAGGCCTCTGACTTATACCTCATTAAGTAGACATAGACATATCTACTCAAATCATCAGTAAAAGTAATGAAGTTAGAATATCCACCTCTAGCTTCTACTGGAAATGGTCCACACACATTTGTGTGTACCAATCCTAGAAGTTCTGTGACCCTTTCACCCTGTCCACCAAAAGGTGGATTGGTCATTTTTCCTTGTAAACAAGTGTGAAATATATCAAGTGGTTTTAGCTCAGTAGAGTCTAAATAGCCATCTTATAAAATCTTTGTCCAGCGCTTCTCGTTCACATGACTGAGATGGTGATGCCACAACTGGGTGATGTATGAGTCATGTGAGTTTGTTTCATTATCGATTTCCAACACTTGTTTTTAATAATTTAATACATACAAACCATTATTTAAATGTTCCATACCATAACATACGTTGTTCTTATAAAAAAGACAACCCTTATTTCCAAACATGAAAATAAATCCACCATATCCAAAAAAGATACAAAAATTATGTTCTTAGTAACACTAGGCACATAACAACAGTTATGTAAAACCAAAATCATTCTAGTTGGCAATGAGGGGTGGTAATCTCCAATATCCAACACAGTCACTCTTGCGCCATTGGTAGATCGAAGTTACACCTCTCCTCTAGAAATATTTCTAAATCTACTTGGTTCCTGCATTTTAATATAGATGTGAGCCCCATAAGCAGTATCTAATACCCAATGTGTAGAAATGGAAATATTACACTCTTCAACGAATTCACTTTTAGCATCCCCATGCTTCTGGGTGAAGTTCCTCTTTCAGTGGCCCTACTTGCCACATGAAAAACACATCGCCTCCCATTCCTTTCCCTACTTCTGGATCTTCCCCTTCTTGGAGGGGCGATGCTCGGGGGCTTCAGACTGTTTATAAGTCTTTGGCCCCTTTTCCTTGTCCTTCCTTTTCTTGTTCACCATAAAGACTGCAGGTTTGTCATGCCCCATGTCCTTGTCTACCTGGCGAATCAAGGTCAGAATCTCTAATATACTCTTCTCATTGCCGCTCATGTTATAATTGAAAGTGAAGCTAGATAAGGTCTTGGGCAGTGATGATAGGATGAGATCTGTACGCAACTCATCCAGGAATTTAATCCCTAAGATGTCCAGGCATTCAATGTAGCCAATAAGCATGACTACATGAGGACCAGCTGGCGCAGACTCTTCAAGCATAGTTGTAAACAAAGCATTAGAGATCTCATACCTCTCATGTCTCACCTTCTCTTAGTAGATATCCTTATGGGGAGACATCATGCTATACACGTCCATGTTTTCATGTTACTTCAAGAGCTCATTGGACATGGCCGATAGCATGAAACACTAGACATATGTGGCATCATCCATGTGTTTCATATAGAGAGATAATTCCACATCACTAGCCTCTTTCCAAGGCACAACTGGAATAGGCTCTTCCAGCACATACAATTTCCTTTCGTGGCGAAGGATGACGCGTAAATGCCTCTACCACTCTTGGAAATTTGTGCCGGTGAGAAGGTTTTCCTTCTCGAGTATGGTTCGCGATGATATGTTTGAAGTCATTTTCTTGTCGTTTCTACAAATTAAGATGAGAAAAGGTTTAGTACTTTATTACAAAACTGAGACAAATAAATAAATTAATACTTATTAGTCTCCCACTATTTTATCGAAATCCAATAGCCCTCACCATTGAATTCAGAATATTTTGTTCCCTAAATATTCTAGTGGAAATGATCCATATTTCCCTTTGCATTACCCAAACTAGGGTTGGTCAATAAACTTCAAGGGTTTTAGGTAGGCATTCCAAATGCCAACTGCATTAACTCGCAGCTCCTTGATCCGCTGAGTGGACTCCCCAATCCTGAAATCCTTTTATTTTTCTTTTACACAACCTTTGCCTCTTGGTCACACCAAGTCCAGGTGTGGCAGTAAACCCTTGATGAGAACCAAGTCAAGTCAACCCAAAACCTTGAATTAGAATTCCCCAATAATTGAAAGCACCCCAAATAGGGTTGGTCAATCACTTTGAACTATGGTTTGATTCTAACAAAGATTATGGAAGGCTATACCGACTTAATATTTCTTTTGAGGGATTTTACCCTTATACATAAATTTCCATTTTATTATCTTTGATTACATGCTTGTTAATATTAAGTGGGATATACTTAAGTGATTAACCATGTCTAAGAAAATATTTATGTATAAGCTGGTTTTATTTTAGTTCCATCTTGCATGCTCGTTTAATTCATTAATTGTGTGATCGTGACAACACACCCATAATAAATAAACCATGCAACTGACAGAAATAAAATATATGGTATGATCATGAGATTTTCTATTGGTTAGTTTATCTAGCAGTTGATAAAATAACCCAATACCTAGGGGAGAAACACCTTTAACCTTTCGGGTTCGTGTTTGCAGCTTTCCACCTGTCCACCTTTGTATCTCCTTGGATTGGTTTAACCTTGGCTCCTGACTTGATCCGTATCCACTAGATTGGGAGCTCCATCCATTACATGTTCATTTATCTCACATGCAGGTGAGGGGTAAAAATGGGTTTTTACATAATAGAATTATTGGGTGCGCATTCCCTACATATTAATGAGGAGATGGCTTAGAGGCCAACAAATTTAATTTAAATAAATAAATTAAAAGAAACCATTCACATACAAAGGTCTCGGTCTATCTCATGATAATTCATACATGCAATGATATTTAAGCATAAATAATACTAGAATTCAATTCTTTAATCGTTCTTGTTTAAGATAAATCATGCTCGAATCAATTAATTATCTTTTATTAATCAATCCTTTTATTTTAAACCCTTTTTTGAACTTCCTTGAGATTCTCATCCATCACAATTTTATTAAAATAAATTCATTTCGAATTATACTTTTATGTAACTTGTACCTTGGAGGAAACCTGGTGAATTCCCGTTCATTACGCAGATGATAAATTAAACACATATATATAAAACACCTATCATGTGTTGTGCCTAAGCTTTATGCCTGCACTGTGGTACACGTCTCAAGGGTTTGTATAATATAATAATAAATTTTAATAAATCTGCGTAATTTGGGTCAGTAAACGGCATGTAGTTCTGACTAAACAGTGTGTACTTTTCTTCACCATCCATCCGAAGTACACGCCCAGGGACAGGGCATGTTAATTTACTTTGGAAATTTTTGGAGTACACGGCGTGTTCTGTGGGACACACGCCGTGTAGTTTCTGCGCTACATGGTTTCCAGCCAGGCAAGCCGTGTACGGGGTACACGGTCTAACCCAAACCCAAAGGGACTACACGCCGTGTTCAGTTAGACCACACGATGAGTAATCCAGAAACTGTGGGCCACTTGTTCCTAGTCAACACACGGTGTCATAAATGACATAGGTATACTCAAATAAAAGGCCTGATTTGGTGGATCAGTTAATGCATTGAACCTAGACTACACGACGTGTACTTCCGAATACACGCCGTGTATTATGGTGTTGTATGGCCAGAAACATTTGGCTCCTCCGGATGAGTTCCTCTATTTTATTTTAATCAAAATTAAAAGAGAATTTTTTTTCTGTGAGGTGAACGAGAAATGAGGGAGGAGGAACAGATATCGAGATTCATATTTCCAGAATGATTAAACTTGAATTGAAACAACTAAATTATTAAATGCGTAAAAAATCAATGAAAAACTAAATAATTATAATCAACGATATGACCCCTTTGATACCACTTTTAGGTTCTGGGCATAGCAGAAGCGCGTTGGTGGGTTTGACCAACTTTAATTTTAACGTTAAACAACATTCAATCTAAGATCCTTCACAATGTAAAACGTCGAATCTTCGGAATATAACGAGGAACGAAAAAATTAAGAGGGAATCCTGGAACCATAGAGATAGGATCATCATATGTTGGTTATAATTAATTTAATTAATTAATAAGAATTACCTTGGTGGAATTCTTTCTTTTTTGATGTCTCTGGTCATACTCATGTGATCCGTCGTTGCGTCGTAGAATCCAAGTGTATTATTCCTCTAGAGGTGATCCACACGTGTGCCACGTATCTCCGGATGTCTCCGAAGTGATCTTCGGGTGCTAGCATGGAAGAACCTTTGCTTGCGATGTCCACCTTCGATCGCCTTGGTCTCTCAGTCTTCAGAGTGTTCTTAGAGGAAGGATTTCTTTCGGCCTTGAAATAATTCTCCAGAGTTTTTGTGCACAACGATTATCTTGTGAAAAAGTGTTGGGGTTTTGAGGATATTTATAATCGGGTTTGAGGTTATAGAGTTATGACAATAAATAAACACGTTACGCATTTTATTTATTTCATTAACTCTTATTGAAAGCTGCCATGTCAAATTATTAATTCCTTGACATTCACCCACAATGATTATAATAAATATCATTTAATAAAACAATATTATATCCTCAAAATCATGTCTGGAAAAACTACACGACATGTAATAATTAATACACGGCGTGTACTAGTTTTCCATAAAACTACATGGCGGGTATATTTAATATACATGGCTTGTACTTTTATTTTCCACTTTCCTTTATTTCCTCCACCACATTTATTAGACCTTGAGTAATGGCTATTTATTTATTAAATAAATATAACTGCATCACTCACTAATAAATATTATTTCATCCACAACATATTCTCTCGAATAACTATTGTCGAAATAAATGCGATCAGGAATCCTTAAATAATTATTAAACCACAGTCAGGAATAATCTTTATTTAACTTGTTAAATTAATATTTTACTAAGATACATGGACACACTTAGTGTGTGACCCTCTAGGCCTCTTTCTCAGTGGCATTAGGCAGAGCCTACCTAAAGTCCAATGTTAGCGTCTATCAACACGCCAAGGCACCCATAGAGAAAGAATTTAATGTCGTAATGACGTGTCACCTCATACGAATGCTTACCGTGTAAAACAATCCCTTTGTCATGATATCTCGAATCAAGCGGGTTGAATGTTAGTTTCATCAACCCACGTGCTCGATTATTCTTTCTTTGACTTTCCAGAATCGAACTCGCTCATACCTTACTATGGATATGGATTTATTTAGGCTATATCAATTCAATCAAGGGGCCTAAGATATCTACTTCTGTTATAGAACATAAGGGAAAAATCCTTTCTCGCATTATCTATTAATGCAGTATTACTCATGACACACCCAACGTATCCTACCCCGCTACGAACAGTGTGTCATCACCATTTTTGTCAATACATCTATGTGCGCGAGTTGTAATACCCCTTAATAATAATCTTAAATTCTAAGGATCAATACACACGTCCATATATAGGAACATCCAATGACACTATGAAATGTGTATTTCCTACTGGTGGGTCTCGTTCTCATAATATCCTCCTGGATATTACCAAGGGAGCACACCATGAGACGATGCCTCAATGTTTTATGAGTCCTCGCCCCTAATGGACTGTATTATTTGTGTCCCTCAAATAATATCATCTGGCCATAGAACATATATTCAAGAACAGTGTTATGGAACTTCCGGTTTCTCATCATAGTAGAGATCTGCTATGACCCATTAATGCAACAACTATCCTTAGGACATTATCACATGCATTTTCACGTAGAAGAACAGTCAAGATGTGATAAGGCTTTTATTAATGAATAAAGTACAAAGTAGTTGGTTCTAGGCCATTAACTTCAACAGAGATAGGTATATGAATATAAGTATATATGTAAGGATCCCCTTGAACACGTTCATGGCCACGTAGGCATGTTCATAGGGTCTAGGTGTAATTACATGTATGTGAAGATTCATATTCTTAGTGGGGGAGCAAAAAATCGTAGTTAGAAAGTGCAAAGGGATGAATGTTTGGTTTGGTTCCACCCTGATGCAGGATCTCTATGAATTAACCTTTAAATTTAAGAATCATTTATTTCTTGAATTTCACACCTATATTTTTATATTAATTATTGATATTGAACTATTAGTAAAATTTTCCGTCTTGAATTGGAGTGGTTTATTTCTTGTAATGTGTTGCAATAAATGGTTTGATTTCATTTCACATCAATTGATTGATGAAATTTTCATTTGGCCTTTGTAATTTTATTTTAGATTTAAAATGCTGGTTTGAGTTTCTTAAATGTGTTTCGAAGTGTGTTTCTAGTTTTAAAAGTGGCGTGCTTGTAGTTATTTAAGAATTGGTTTAACATGTGATGGTTATGCGAGGCCCTATTGGCACATTAAATAAATAGATTCATCAAAAAACCCTCCCTAGAATGGGTCCTCTCTTTGTTGGTTGACGAAAGATGGGGGTTTCTTTGGTTTGGTGCTTTCCTTGTGTAATGATGGTTTAATGGTGAGGAACCTATTCCTTGAAATGATTTGGGGGTGACCATGTTGTTTCGGTTGATTATGTGTAATGAATGTTCTTGTGATGGATTTCTTGTTTGAAATTGTTGGATCACCCACTTATTATATGTGACATGGTAACTTAGCATAAAAAGTAAATTTTGGATGAACGATTACTTCACTAGTTTAGATTATGAATTGGATAGTAGCCCATAGAAGGGGATATTTTGTTATTATTGCTTTGGTATTGGTCCCCTCGATTAGGCCAGGTAGGACGATGATCAGGTGTTTGGGTGTTATGACATCATTGGGTAGGGCATGCCTTTAGGATGAATCACATGTATAATATGTTCTAGATAATTCATGATCTTCTGCATTCTCCCATGTAATTCTGAACTTAGTTGTTTGTGGTGGATGATTTTGGTTCTTTGTTTGGATAGTTATTCAAGTGCTCTGTTTTTCCAATACACTTATTGTGTTGTTTCTGTCCAAACATCCTTGTGTGTTGTAACCTCTTTGAGAAAGTGATGGGTTGGTTTGAAAATGTTTATGTAAAATAACATAAAAATGTTTTTCAATTTATTTCTTACTTTTTAAGTAAAAAAAAATTTCTTTCCTTCTAAAATGTTAATGTGTCTTTCATGAAGAAGAACCCAATTTTAAAAAGAAAAAAATGGAAATGAACCGTGATTTATTTTATAGAAGAAAATGTGTGAAAACTTAGTTTTACACATTGAAGTTCAAACTTGAAATTGATGGATATTATATTTAAAAGAAATTCATATGATAATAGATTATTTGGGAATATATTCTGAGTTTTTATTACTCATGGCAATAGATTATATTTGTTATTAGCTTTGGGTGTTTCTTTTTTCTTGGATTCAGTCACCATAGTGCGATGTTGGTTTGAGGTGGGTGGTGACCCACGAGGTCACATGAAGGTATGTACAATATTATTTTCTCTATTTTGTTAGTCTTTATTTTCACATTTCATTTTATTTATTTATTTTTTCTTTCACTTATGGGAAAAATAATTCATAATAGCTTTATTTTGATGCCCGAAACTAGTTTCCAGCCCGTGGGGATCAGGAACACCCTTTGGACCATGTCGCAGACTAGTTCAGGTGACTGGTTCAGGGTTGAACTGGGTTGGTTCGTGACAAAGTATGAGTAGTAGGGGGTGATCTAGTGGGATGTTTCCCACATATCACATAGAGTATCTATTTATGGTTTTTTGGTTGTTGAAATTTTACATTGGTTTTTATTTGGCTACTTTGGGTTATATTGCTACCTTGTATTTCTTTTTTGTGACATATATCTTTTCTGGTCATTCTTATGCATGTATATATATGACATGTATGTAGTTTTTGGTTGGGAAAATTGTTTTCTCTAGTTATTTTCAAATCCCATGTTCTAGTCACTAGCCCATGGGAATCAGAAATTCCCTTTGGGTTATTCTGTAATCTGGTTTAGAAGCTAGTTGATAGGTTATCTGGTTAGTTTGTGACAATGAGATAATTTCATGATCCCCCCCAATGGTATCCCTCTTTGTATAAAAATTTTAAAAGGGATATAATAATGTCCAAATCTTTCCTTCAATAGGCTACAGGTTGTTGACAAGAACAGAGGTAGATGGGAGGCGTTACCCTCTAAGAATTGATAATAGAGAGATAAGATAGGAACACCCAACAACACCTACTAAATATAAAATAATTTTACCATGTACATGAATATAATTTCATAAAAAACCGATACAACTAAAAACAAAATTAAAATGCCAAAAAAAATCTTCTGTAATTACTACGTAGCTCCAACAACTACTAAACCACCCATGTGCTAATAAAGTCCTGCTTGATCACCAACCTGCTCCTGCTAACTTAAAAAATATTATATATATATATATTTGTGGTGAGTTCATTCCATCTTCATTATTTTTAATTCTATATTATCATATAAACTTTAATCATGTGATTATTTTATATATTATTTATCTAATTATAGTCTATTACATCCATTTAAACATAGAATCTAAAGCATGTTAATTCCAAAATTGAACAATATAAAAAAGATAAGTTTATGATTCTCTAATGAGTATTTTTTTTGTTGAAAAACACTGCACCTAGAAGGAAAAAAGAGAGATATATATCTTTATCTTGGAATATACTATTCTAAAGTGTGAGAAAAAATATAAGATCAACTATAGATAGATTGAAAAGAATTTATAGGATGCATTGATATCATTCAGACTCTATTGAAAAAGGAGGATCACAAATGAGGGTAAGAAACTACATTTTATGATTTAGGGATATCCTTCCATGGATACTTTGTAAAATCCATCAAATTATAAATATTATATTCCCCATTTAATTTTCCCCAACTAATTGTTTGCCAATATTAAATTGAGGATCTATCAAAATATTTGAAAAGGATTTATAAATTGTTTAAAATAGACAATGTAATCAATAACCATTATTAATTCATGTTTAATTAATTTTTGATTGAATACGTTAATGGAATTGGATATGTAACATGAAGTAAAAAAGTGATTTTTTTTAAAATGACTAAAGTCATATTAAATGAAATTATCTTCCTTAAAGTATAATGAAATTAGAAGTTACACTTTAAATAATGGGTAATAATTTAATTATTTTATTAGAAGATTACTTAGGTTAAACATATCTATAACCTATGATAAATTATTTGGTTAGTCCAAGATGTAAATAAAACCTATAGTTTGGGAGAGGTAAATGTTTAAGTCTGAGTGATCCCGTTTTCATGTGAAGTGTAGATTCCTTGTTTATAAGTCCTAGATTACCTATTGAATATATTTCATTACCTTCCATGTGTGTTTTCTTGGGATATAAACATTTCTATTAAAAGTGATGTGATCATAGGTTGGTTTATGGTTTATGTTCTAAAGGTGTGGATGCCCGAGGTTGTGAGGGTGGAACAAGGTTCTAGTTAGGGTGATGATATAGATGGGGATGCCCAAGGTAGTTATGGTGGAATGGGGTTCCAATTATTATGATGATATTGGAATGGTATTTCAGATGTGATAATATATATAGTGATGTCTGAGATGGAATAATGACTTATAGAATTGGTTGAAGTTGGGCTGCCCAATGTAGTGCTAAAAGCCAAAATGTTTGTTTGATGCTCCATGGATAGTTTTTATTTATATAATAAGTTTACAACCACAGAAAGTAGTTGATACTATGCATTGAAAATTCATATTTTAGGTGTTATCTTTGGAAAAGTCTTAGAGTACCCAGATGGTTTTTAATGAAAATTAATTAATGAATGAATGAGGTTGGTTCTTGATGCTTTCTTTATGATGTTAACATACTTGAGAATATAGAAAGATAATTATAGTTCTTTTGGTACTTAGAATAGAATATTAAAATGTTAATATTTTAAGTGATAATGGTAATAATTAATTAATGTTTAATTAATTAATTAATTAAAATAAGCTTGATGCATGTAATATTATGATGCCTAAGCCTTAACAGTGGTTGATGGGAGTCCTGTGTGATGTCAGTGGTAGATGATTCTAAGGATAGGTAGATTCCAATAGAGTGGTTATCATATTTATATATATCATATACATATTGTGATTTTATATACTACCCCACCCATGTTGGTAGAGAGACTAAATCCCAATGAACCATGGGAGGGTGTTTCCCCAATATAGAGGTTGGTGAGGAATGATTGGCTGACTAATCACTCTAGCGCAACTCTCTTCTCTAGGTAGCATTATGTGCTGGTATTCACAATGTTTATCTTTCTCCCATATATGTGTGTAGATGGATATAAGGGATTTTTGTTATTTCACACACATATATAACAATATATAGCATCTTAATGGTTATTAAAGGTATGTCTTGTATAGGATATGATGGATTGAGGTGAAATACTAGAAGTATGTGATGTGATAACTTGAGGTATAATACTCGATGTATATTACATGATTTACGGGATGTGGTGGATCTCGTAAACTACTTGGTTACTATATAGAGATGTGGTTGGGATGGTGTGATGAAGTGATGCATGGGGTTCTTGATTTATACCTGGCATCTTATACTCAATTTTGGAGAGAGATGGATTAGGATATGTACTGTTGGGGATGAGTGGATAACCATTGGGAAATAGCAGTGAGATACCCTCATTTTTTACTATATTTTATGATCTCTTATATGAGATACCTGGTGAAAGATAACCATATTGAGGATGGGAAAATAATTTTAAACCTATTTATGTGATCATTTGGTTTCATTTGTTTACTCACTATGCTTTAGTATGCTTCTTTCACAATTTTTATGAGAGGTTTTAAGGAGGATCCTACTGAGTATACATGTTATACTCATACTAGGTATATATAAACTATTTTTTAGGTCATAAAGATATAGTTGGTGATTGATCAAGAATTTCCAAGTTCGTGGAGTTTTTTAGAAGATTTTGGAGATTCATGGTCACTAGAATGGATTAGTTTTAGTGTTTTCAGTTTTGTCAGTTGTATGTCATTAAATTCATATCATGTATTGGGATTGATTCTTCTTCTTTTTATGAGCATGATTTGTTTGGAGGTTTCTATCTTATCTGTCTTATTTCTTATATCTTAGAGGTAAATTCCTCCCATTTTTTTCTATGTTATAACCTCAATAATTTTTACCAACCCATGGAATTTTGGAGGTGGGATTTAGGCATCATTATATACCTTCTCTCATTATTGGCCCAAGAGGGGTACCTTTGGGTGGAGGGGTTCATGCTAGAGAAACTTATTCGTTTTATTCATGATCTCTACCATTTATCAAAATTATTGTCTTAATGATAAGAATTAATTTATATAATAATTTAAACAATCTAGTTAATGTTTTGAGGAAATTCTTAGATAGATGTTAAAAAAAATTAAGCTTCTTTCCAGAATTTGAATACCTTAAACTCAAATTCACTAGAAATATTTATATATTTTGATTCCTTGTTATAAAATAACCTATTTCGAATAATTATTTTTAAATAATTGATATATGAATATATATATATTTTTTATATATGTTTTATATTAAATTTTCATTAAAATTTGATGAACATATTATATGATCTATTATGAAATATATATTATAGTAAATTAAAGTTATTGATGAATTAAATCAAATGATATATTATTTTCATCGATTATATCAGTGAATATATATGAAACTATGGTTAATGTTTATAGGAAAGATACTTTAAGAAATATTTTCTTTTAAATCCTTGAGAATTTTTATTTTTCATAGAAAATAATTTTGTATATCTGGTTAATAAAATTATACACAAAAAATTTAGCAATTATCCTCATTAATTGAAATATCAATATATATTAAATAAATAAATTGTTAAAATAGTAATGTGGGGTAGTTACCTACATTATTTAAATTTATATAGGAGAAACATATGATGGAAAACCAAGAAAAAATAAAACAATTAATTTAAAACATTATGTAAATAATTATAGGGGTGAGTAACAAACAAGAAGTGTAGAAGCCCCAAAATTCATGCTCCTCCACCTTGTGAATTTTGTGTTATTAGAAAGGAATTGGGTGAGTTTGGATATAAATTGTGGGATTTAAACATAAATTTTGGTTTTACATAAAATATATCATGGTTAATCCTTCATTTAACCAAGTTTTTTCAATCTTCATCGTTGTTTGGTTCCCTCATTGTGGAAAAATGTTTTGTTTTGAAGAGGAGAAAATTAAAGGATCTAATAGACACTATATTATGAAATATATCAAGATTTTTTCAAAACAATATATTTTATTGAACAATGATCATATATTTTGTTTTTTTAGAGTTTTTATTATTGTCTCTATAGTTATACATAAATAAGGACTACATCATGGTTTAATGTTATGGATTAGAAATAACATGGTTTGGGGATATGGAACTATAGTTTTCTTATGATGGTTTTAAGTGATTTATTAAAACCATGCTATGGTGGATTGGAACACATCATTATATTGGTAAATTATCTAATATTAAGAAAGAAAAACCATCAAATTTATAGGAGGACGATATTCAAGTCACTATGGTTTTCAGATCTTCCATGGCTAGCCTAAACTATGCTATGGTTTGGGATGTTTTCATTAAATTATAAATTTAGTGTTTTACTTTTTTATCTTTCAGTTTTATATCTTCTTTCACAACCATATACTATTTAGGAAGCTTTCTTGGTGATTATCGAATGCTCTTGGGTAGATATTTGAGTTTGTTTTCTCATGGGATTGAATTAATGAAAAATATATTATTCTTTTGTTGAAAATTTTCCTTTTCATCAACCACTTTTATCTTTTCAATATTTTTTTAGAAATAATTAGTGTATTGATAGAGGATTAATATGGTGTTGATGTAATATATGTTCATTGGGAGTTTATCATGATGATGTGACAATTTATTATTCATGTTTCATTATTTAATAGATAATTTAGGTAAGGATTATCACTTTTATTTTTATTATTGATAAGTGAATTTTTATAGTTTGGTGGATGTGACAATAGGTAATCATTTTAAAATTTATGATATTAATCATAGGTAAAATTAAAGGATTAAACATGGGTGGAAGTTAGAATTGACTTGAAAATAAATAAATAATTAATGAAAATATAGTAAATTTTCTAATCATAGAGGGGGAAATGTATTACACTAATTATATGAATGTGGAAGAGTGGGAAATGATAATATATAAAAAAATGGTCAGTTGCTATGGAATGCTTGGATGATGCTATTCATAATATTATTACTAATATTTAGTAACTATTATTTTAAACCTTTTAAGAGAGTTTTTGTATATATTTAAGAATTAGAAATATTGTAGGTGAAATATGGTTATTTGGTAATGGTAAACTATTTAAGTTACATGGTTTGATGGTGATTAGTTATGATAATTATCCCTAGGTCATGTGGATATTAGGGTAGAGGCTAGGAAGTATAAACTGAGGTTAGTGGAATTTTTGTTGTTGTGATTATTATTATACTGTGATCTGAAGATATATTTTATATTAATAAAGTGATTTTATATACATGTTTCCTATTTTAATTTTAATTCTTTTAAGTGGAATTTTTCAAACCCTCTTTGAAAGGTTCATGATGTAGTTTTAGAAGGATTTGGTGTTCCCGGATGTTGATATGATGTGAGAAATGTGGTATTACCACCATAGATATAGTTATTACTATTTTAGTTTTATCACTATATAATTTTTTTGTAGTAGTTTAGTCCTCATTATAATGGTAGACATATTGGATTGATGCATTGATTGTTTCATTGTGAATGTGGTAATGCGAATGTAATGGTAGTTGAAATGTGGTTGATATTTTATTATGTTTTTATTACTTTTTTTATGCATAAAAAGTTAATATTTTTATATAAGTCATTCAAAAAGGATGAACTATGTCATTTCACTTGACATAAGAAAGGATGAAGGATTAACCTACTAGGTATACTCATGTACTAACCCTATTATTTTATATTTTTTATATATTTATAGAAATGTGTTGAGGGTGATTCTAGATGAAATTAATTCCAGTATGAGTTCATCTAGATGGTTCTGAGTGGATTATTATATTGATTTTTTACATTGAGGTTGATATATAGAATTAATATATGGGAGTTGGTTGAAAATTTTTTTGTATTGGTTATTATTTTTATTTTTTGTTTATATTGAAAAAATTTAATTCTTTTTGTTATCTATTTTTTATACCCTTTGTGCTAGTCTCCACCCCGTATCCTATTGATGGAGAGCTTAGGGGATCACTCTAAAAATAATTTCTATCTCATGAGGAATCTTAATAGGTTTGGTTTTGATATAATGATATTAGAGTGAAATTTCTAGGATGGAGTTTTAAGTATACAATTGTGAGGCTTGTATGGGTTGGTAAGGAACTCATATTACATGAATCAAGTATATGAAACAGAATATGGAATCTAGTTATGGACACAAAGGATCCTATTATTCCATTCGATAACTCTTAATATCTATGGATCATCATAAGAGTAATTGTGTATTTTTAATGGGGTAGAATATATATTTTAACTCAAACATCATATAGAAATAAAATAATAATCAATATATGCATTGTGATCGATTTATTTTCATTGAATGAAATTTTTTCAAATTTTAAAAAAGGATAAGAAATAAAATTCTTATGATTCAACAATGATGAAACCAAAATCATGCATATTAAAATGAATAAAAATTTGTGTATACCTTACACCAATGAAAATTACGAAAACTATTGTCCTCGATCACATGAATTACAGAGAACACCAAGAGGTAGATGAAGGACTCCCTCCTACATGTTGCATACACGAGCTAATATAAATCACCCATATCATGCACGATACACTCTGTCACTCTATAATATGCTAGTTCCCGTCATGTTGAAGACAAAAGAAGAAAATAATTTCAAGGAGTGGGAGAATAGATGGTGGATTAGGTAGGAATGAACATACACTATCTTGATGACATTTACCTCGTTATATCTCTCTCAAAAAGCATGAATTCATTTAATCATACTTTTATTGTAATAACCCGGTTTTTTCTTCAAAAGACTTTGAAATATTCTTGATAATATTCCAGGGCAGCGCCTTCAGACGGCGTGCGATTTCGAGCCCCGGAGTGGCCGGAATTAAATTTCTAGTGCGTTCACACTAGAAACGCTAAATAAATGCGATAACTCTTAAACGGAGTTCCGGATCAGAGATATGGATGTACGGATGGGTCCGTAATGGGGTTTTTACCCTAGGAACGACATAAAACTTGTCGGCGCGGGACGTTTGGACCCATCACCCGCTTCTGGAATGTTAAACGGCTTAATTAATTATTTAATTTGTTCGTTTAATGTTGAAACGTAGGCATCTCTTAAACGGTGGCTCGGATTGGAAAACTGAGGGCACCGTTGAGTTCGAAGCGTGCCATTTATCCTAGAGGGGGTATAAGTTTCGCGGGTGCGGTCCGTTTGTGAAAAATGGCTCCAGGGGCATTTTCGTAATTTCGCGCCCTCGGGCGTTGAGTTTTATAACTTTTGAAAGGGGCCTGGGATTAAAATTTCGAGACCACTGTTGTGCTCGGGAGGTGGTGTTTACCCCAATGGAGACCTAACCTCGACCACGTCGGGAGTTTCAGATGCGGGTCTTTTCCGGTATTTTAAATTAATTAAATCTTTAATTAATTTATTTAAACCCCACCCCTCTCCTTCCCCTTACCCCTGGAAGCCCCTCCTCTACCTCTCCTACTCCACCTCCGGCGAGGCGGCTCCGGCTAGGCAGTTCCGGCAAGGTGGCGGTTCCACGGCGAAGCTCCGGGCAACGCCCACGAGGTAGGGTCTTGTTGCGTTTTGTCTTCCCGCACCTATTTTGAACCTAAATCATATGCTCGAATTGTTGTTGGATTTTTGAACGAAACCCATGAACACGTAGTATAAAATTTTCTCTTTCCGAGGCTTATTTTAGATTTGAAATCGGAGTTCGTAGGCATTCGCAATCGTTCACCGAATTTTGCGGTAATTTTGGGTTGTCCCGGCCGGTTAGGGTGCTCCGGCGGTCCGAGGCGCGGCGGCGCGGGCGAAGGGAGGCGACGGTTCCCCTTGGCGCCGGTGGGTTCTCGTCCAGGCGGTGGAGGCGGCTCCGGATCCAGGCGGCGGTGCGACTTGCGGGCGGCGGCACGACACTTCGAGCAGGGGGCGAGCGCCGGTGGGGAGCAGGCGCGAGGTCGCGGAAGACTGGGGTCGCTGACCCCGGCCGGCAGACAGCGGACCTGCTTTTGTGGGTCTGCGCGTGGAAGAGAGACCGGACTTCGGGTCGGTCCAGTTTGATGGACCATAGTCCGCGCGGGTGATCTGCGGACCACAGCGGCTTAGCCGGCTGGGCCGCAGGCCGGCCGGCCTGAGCCGGTCCAGGGGGTGGGGACCGGCCGAACCGGTCCGGACCACCCCCTCTTACGTTCGGTGACGTTTAAAAATTCCAGAACTTAAAAACGACACGTTCGTTTGACGTGCCACGCCTTCTACGACAGTAGATCCGTATCGAAGAGACGGACTTTTTGAGATAGTTTTTGGAATTTTTAATTCCCGAAATGAGGGGCCTCGGAGGCGCGACGCGTCTTTAAGTAAATTTGACGTTTTCCGGGAGTTCTTGTTTTGGACGGCGCGGACGCGTCCAATGTCTGTTTTGAGCGCCGTCAGTAGCGTTGGGACCCTGGCATCGAGGCGGAGCATTCCAGGCTGGTTTCAGGCATTGAGGCCGAAGTTGAGGCGCGGGTCCACCGACCCGTCTTTTGAGTTGCCTGCAGCATTTAGCGACTTTTTCCTCGGACGTCCGTTCGGGGCGTGCGAGCAGTCGATGTTGGGTGTTTTTTCAAGGGCATCGCGTTGGCGCAGTCTGCCCGCTGTAATTCCACACGATGGTGCGGGCCCCGCGAGGTCCGTTTCGGGAGTTGACGGTGATTTCCAGCATTATCATCGGGCGACAGTTTTGGACAAGTGAATAGTCCATTTTGTGTACTTTTTTGAGAGGATCGCAACGGTGCGATCCGATCATTGAGTTTCGGGACCGGGATGTGGGTCCCACGTGGCACCGCTCGTGTGCGGTGTGCCATGATGCACCTTTTTCTCCGGGTATCCGTTGCACTCAAGTGAGTAGTGCTTTTGACATGTTTTCCCGAGGGGATCACAGTGGTGTGATGGACCTGACTGTTTTCGGGGCCGAGGATCAGGATCACGGGACGCCGTTCGGGCGTGAGGCGGTGTTGGTGACTTTTTCGTCGGATATCCGTTTGAGGTGAATAAGTAGTTGATCTCGTGTGTTTTTTCGTGAGGATTACAACGGTGTGATCCGTTTGGTTGTGCGGAGCCTCTTGTGTGATCTTATTAACAGCAGAAGCATGGAAGGTGCTCTAATGGTGGTTCGAACTACCTTGTTTTTAGCGGACCCTTGGTGTGTGATCGCGCACTCTTGGGAGAGTGATGTAAATGGTTCATGAGATGTGGCTGGCCGTGCCTGGGCCTTTGAGGTGGAGTTATTACGTCACGCCTTCGCGTTGACGCTGGGTGTCGTGTGCACGATAGCCCTTGGGCTGGAGACGTGGTATACTCTGGGAGTATACGAGAGCGCTTGGAGGTATGTGTGGTTCGTACCTGATACGTTCGTGCGCTTGGTTGGGGTTGAATTGGGGCCACACGTAGTGTGGGACCCATTTGCATGCTATGTTCTGCTTTGTGTACTTTGACCTCTCGCGACGCAGAGGGTCCCTCAATGTGTTTGTTTGACCAGCAGGGTGGAGTTTCCCTGGATCTGTGCTCGTTTGTTGACCAGCAGGGTTGAGTGGTCTCCCCTGGTTTTGTTCTCGATGGATCGGCCAGTAGCAGTGCTAGTGGCACCCTGTGATGGAACAGGCGCTGAACCTCTTTTGGGAGAGTTGTTCTGGAGTTGGGTGGTTGCACGATTCCCACTTCGTGTTTGGTTGGCCAGTGTTGTAACCTCCAGTAGAGATGGCTAGAGCAGTTCTGAGTTCTACCCTCCAGTGGGGCTGGGTAGTGGGTTACTCATCGACTTCTTCGGGTTTACCCTCCAGCCGGGCTGGGAAGTGGGTTTCTCACTGACTTCTAGGGTTTACCCTCCAGCAGAGACTGGGCAGTGGGTCACTCGACGCTATTAGGGTCTACCCTCCAGCAGAGACTGGGCAGTGGGTCACCCGACACTATTAGGGTGTACCCTCTAGCAGAGACTGGGTAGTGGGTCACCCGACACTATTAGGGTCTACCCTCCAACAGAGGCTGGGAAGTGGGTCACTCGACGACCTCTTAGGGTCTACCCTCCAGCAGGGCTAGGCAGTGGGTCACCCGTCATCTAGTTCTAGGTCTACCCTCCAGCACGGCTGGGTAGTGGGTCGCCTGTCGACTTATTCCAGGTCTACCCTCCAGCGGGGCTGGGAAGTGGGTCGCCTGAAGATGTATTAGGGTTTACCCTCCAGCAGGGCTGGGCAGTGGGTCACCCGATATCTGGTTATGAATTACCCTCCAGTAGGGCTGGGCAGTGGGGCACCGGTTGGCATTCCAGACTCAGTCTTCTCGACTAGGCTAGTCTGTGGCTTTCCTCCATGATTACCGGAGTGGGACGCTTGGTTATACGGGTCAGTGTTGTGACGGATTGACTTTGAGGATACCCTTTGACTGCAGGGCAGTGACGAGGTGTGGTTTGACTTTCCCTAGAACTCTCAAGTTCGAGGGGAACTTTCCCCACTGAGACGCGTTCTTGTGACACGATCTAAAACCGTGCGGGCGAGTCAGTGCCGCCCAAAGTGGATAGTGTCAAGGTGCGGTGATTGAGCCCCTTGGCTTGCGGTTCAGGGAAAACGTGCGGGATGCTGGACATTGATGATGGGGTTATGTCTGGGACTGTTGGCTACTCTTTTCTTGGGCTAAGCTATGGGATAGAGATCCCCTTACGACGTTGTTCGGGCTTCTTTCTGAGCATAAGGATATATATATACCATGTTCAAGTACCCACTTCATGGGCCTGGTTACTCTCCCTCCATGAGAGGTGAAGATGCGCGGGGTATGCCCCGTGCTTTCCGTGTCTAGATACTCGTGGTTGGATGAGTCTATGCTCTTAGTATAGGAAGAGAAGACTCGACGGGAAGTTCATCTTCTCACCGTTTCCAGCTCCTTGTGCCTGGACGAGTCTACTTCCTTTCTCTTGTTGGGTTGAGCTGGACTCTCTGCTGTGCTGTTACTCTTTACTGCACCCTTGGTTGGACTCCTTTACTTTCCATGTTTGCTCTACTTCTCACCCTTCGGTACCTCCTTTGTTGCTCCCTCGAGCCTTCGTGGTATCCTACAGAGTATATTTATACTCACCCCTTATTGGGGTTTTCCCGCACTTGGTGTGACCTTGCAGAAGACAGATAGGTTGGTCGTGACTTCAGTGGAGCATAGGAGTTCGGGAGCGTGGAATGCGCGCGGTGGTCGTAGCCAGGTTCCAGGTGGGAGAACCATCAGCTGTCTTTTTGTTTACCTGTTGTCGGGTTGTGGCACCTTTTCTGGTTGGGTGCATGTTTTTCCCTTTTTCCTTTTCAGCACTGTACTTTGTACTGTTAGAGGTCGATGAACACTGTGGTATATATATATATATATAACGGTTTCCCTTTTCTTTGCTTGTATTTACTTTTACTCTGCACAGTTTCATTGAGTTTGTTGCGTGTGTCTGTATAGGTACTTAGGCAAAGGCCTCCCCGAGTTATTGTTCCTTCAGCGCTGGTCGCCAGCCCCTGGCCTATGGAGGCGGGCTTGGGGTATTTGCGGCTCGAGCCCGGGTAGGGTCGGGTCGTGACAAAGTGGTATCAAAGGTGTTTCATTCCTTGGGATGTTGTGCGAACGTCCCTAAAATAAAAGTAATTGGTTGGGATATAGGGAAACAGTGTTAATGTGTCTCGAGAGCGTCTCTCAGGCCAGGGAGTCCAGTGATGGTGCGACAGCTGACGTATCCATTCACCAGGACATTGATAACCCTATTGTCATCTCGGCATGCTGAGACACTTGTTGCAGGGAAAATTGGTTTGTGAATCACATAGGACTGGGTCATAACTGTCCTTCTTGAGTCAGCTCCCCATCATCATTGTTATCGGTATATACATATATGCTCATCTGACCATGACACTCCTTGATAATATTTAGGAAGTCTATGCGAAGACAGCCAGCCAGGATACTAGCTTTGGTTCGTGACGACGACCCTATGAGCTACGAGGCCACAGTCCAGGATCCATAATGCAATCCCCTTTCTCTGGGTGGGCCGGTAGCATCTCCCCCACCTTTTGAGTAGCAGGGAGTTTCAGCAGAGAAGGCTGAGCTTGAGCGCAGGTTGAGCGTGCTCCGTGAGTTCCAGCGGTAGAGACCGCTGAGGTTCAGTGGTGAGCCAGACCCTCCGGCAGAAGAGGTTTGGCTCGAGGCAGTGGTTTGCCTTTTCAGGCTTGTGCAGATGCCGAAATATCAGAGAGTGGCTTTGGCAGCCACCCTTTTTCGTGGAGCAGCTCGGCGTTGGGGGAGTCTGGTGACTGAATTTCTTGACGAATCATCTCTTTCGTTGGATGACTTTCAGTTGTTGTTTCGTGAGGAGGTTTTCCCTCCTGCTTGGGCTCCTTTCAGATTCAGTATCTCCTGCAATCTCAGCAGGGAGGGATGACGGTGGATGATTACGCGGCTAGTTTTTCAAATCGTGCACGCTTTTACCCGAACATGGTCCATGAAGACAACCTAAGAGAGCAGAAGTTTGAGAAGGGTCTCCGCCGAGAGATTCATGTTGTCATAGTACCCTTGGGAAATTCCACATATTCCGGGGTGCTAGAGAAGGCGCTCGTGATAGAGGGCTTCCTGTCATGTTTTTCGGTTGGTAGTAGGAGTGGGCGCGACAGAGCCGGGACGTTTGCCGTAGCTAGCAGGCGCCAGAGGACAGGACCTCGATGAAGGTGGCCTTCCCAGTGCCGATTTCGAAGACGTGGTCGTATACCACTGTGGAAAAAAGGCGCAGGGCCTCAGCCAAGGATTCCCTACCGTGAGTGGATCCCGGGTCGTGGTCGTACACCACAATGGCGCCGGAGGGCACCAGGGCAACCTAGAGAGTGCATGTGCTATGCTTGTGACGGGCGAGGTCACTTGGCACGAGACTACCCGACCCGAGTTTCTGAGAGCTTCGGGCAGGAAGCAGCTGCACCACCACGGCAGAGGCAGCGCCGTGATCAGAGTAGTGGCCAGAGAGATGGTGCTAGAAGAGGAGCAGGAGGAGTTGGAGGTGGGGGACGACGTTAAGAGATCTCCCCATCACCACTAGGCGGTCCATGTCCTACTCCAGGAGCTGACGGTTGGGACCACGGAAAACCGTGAGCTTTGGATGTCTACGATCCTGTAGAGCATGGGATGGTGAGAGGTACCCCTTACGACTCTTCTACTTCTTGCAGTAGAATTGTTAGGCTCTACGTGTGAAAGGCGTTTCTCCCTCCTCCTTGTTTGAGGTGTTACCAGGGTGACGCAGGGCGTCGGGTGTAACCCTGTGTTGGTAAGGAAAAAGGCGTGAGAACTTTTCCTTTAGTCGATGGCGTTGACTCATTCGACTTTTGAGCGTGTAAGAGAGCATCGACTGTGGAATCTTGTATGACTAGATATCCTTGGGTGTTTCACCATATGGATATTCTGAAGGAGGGAATCACCGGGCCTTGTTTCAGGTGCGGGCGGTGATTCCAGTCGCGGCGTGCGACGTAGAGGTTTGACCGGGGAGGTGAGCTACCCCCGAGGGCCTTCAGGCCATTTGAGACCGTGCAAAAGAATGGAGAGGTACCCTACCGCCTTGACCTAACCCCAATGTATAGAGTGGGTGCACGACATTGGCATGGGCTGACCTCTCATGAACGGATCAATCCTTTGGTCTGTGTGCGGTGACGCAGAGCTGTGCGTGGGTTCTTCTGGGTATGGGAAGCCAGGTGTGGGCTTAGTACCCTGTGTTTCTCCCTAGTTTTGCTTTTCGAGGTAGAAAATCTTTAAGGAGGGAATGAAGTAAGAACCCAGTTTTTACTGTGAAAGACTTTTGGAATATTATTGATAATATTCCATGGTAACACCTTCAGACGGCGTGCGATTCCGAGCCCCGGAGTGGCCGGAATTAAATTTCCAGTGCGTTAACACTGGAAACGCTAAATAAATATGATAACTCCTAAACGGAGTTCCGGATCAGAGATCGGGATGTACGGATGGGTCCAGAATGGTGTGTTTACCCTAGTAACGACATAAAACTTGTCGGCGTGGGACGTTTGGACCCCTCGCCCGCTTCTGGAACGTTAAATGGATTAATTAATTAATTAATTTGTTCGTTTAATGTTTAAATGTAGGCATCTCTTAAAAAGTGGCTCGGATTAGAAAACTGAGGGCACCATTGATTTCGGAGCATGCCGTTTACCCTAGGAGGTATAAGTTTCGCGGGCGCGGGCCGTTTGTGAAAAATGGCTCCAGGGGCGTTTTCGTAATTTGGCACCCTCGGGCGTTGAGTTTTATAACTTTTGAACGGGGCCTCGGATTAAAATTTTGAGACCGCCATTGTGCTCAGGAGGTGGTGTTTACCCCAGGGGAGGCTTAACCTCGACCCCGTTGGGAGTTTCGGATGCGGGTCTTTTCGGGGGTTTTAAATTAATTAAATCTTTAATTAATTTATTTAAACCCCACCCCTCTCCTTCCCCTTCCCCTCGTCAGCCACTCCTCTCCCTCTCCTCCTCCACTTCCAGCAAGGCGGCTCCGGAGAGGTAGCTCCGACAAGGCGGCGGTTCCGCGGCGAAGCTCCGGGCAATGCCCACGAGGTAGGGTCTTGTTGCATTTTGTCTTCCCACACCTATTTTGAACCCAAATCATATGCTCGAATTGTTGTTGGATTTTTGAACGAAGCCCATGAACATGTAGTAAACAATTTTATCTTTCCAACACTTGTTTCAAATTTGAAATCGGAGTTCGGAGGCGTTCGCAATCGTTCGCCGAAGTTTGCGGGAATTTTGGGTTGTCCCGGCCGGTTAGGGTGCTCCGGCGGTCCAAGGCGCGGCGGCGCGGGAGAAGGGTGGCGGCGGTTCCCCTTGGCGGTGTCGGATCCTCATCCAGGCGGTGGAGGCGGCTCCAGCTCCAGGTGGCGGCACGGCTTGCGGGCGGCGGCGTGACGCTTCGGGCAGGGGGCGAGCGCCGGTGGGGAGCGGGCGCGAGGTCACAGAAGACTAGGGTCGCTGACCCCGGCCGGCAGACAGTGGACCCACTTTTGCGGGTCTGTGCGTGGAAGAGAGACCGGCCTTCGGGCCGGTCCGGTTTGATGGACTGCGGTCCGTGCGGGTGATCCGTGGACCGCAGCGGCTCAACTGGCTAGGCCGCGGGCCGGCCGGCTTGAGCCGGTCCAGGGGGTGGGGACCGGCCGGACCGGTCCAGACCACCCCCTCTTACGTTCAGTGACGTTTAAAAATGCCGCAACATCCAAACGGCACGTCCGTTTGATGCACCGCTTGCGGTAGTAGATCCATATCGACGATACGAACATTTTGAGACAGTTTCGGGAATTTTTAATTCCCAAAACGAGGGGCCTTGGAGGAGCGACACGTCTTTAAGTAAATTTGACATTTTCCGGGAGTTCTTGTTTTGGACGGCGCAAACGTGTCCGACGTCCGTTTTGAGCGCTGTTAGTGGCGTTGGGACCCTGGCATCGAGGCGGAGCTTTCCAGGGTGGTTTTAGGCATTGAGGCCGAAGTTGAGGTGCGGGCCCAACATCCCATCTTTTGAGCTGCGTGCAGCTTTTAGCGACTTTTTCCTTGGATGTCCGTTCGGGGCGTGCGAGCAGTCGATGTTGGGTGTTTTTCCAAGGGAATCGAGTTGGCGTAGTCTACCCGCTGTAATTCCGCATGATGGTGCGGGCCCCGCAAGGGCCGTTTCGGGAGTTGACGGTGATTTCCAGCTTTATCACTGGGCGACCGTTTTGGACAAGTGAATAGTCCATTTCGTGTACTTTTTCGAGAGGATCGCAACAATGCGATCCGTTCGTTGAGTTTCGGGACCGAGATGCGGGTCCCACGTGGCACCGCTCATGTGCGGTGCGCCGGGCTGCACCTTTTTCTCCGGATATCTGTTGCACTCAAGTGAGTAGTGCTTTTAACGTGTTTTCCAGAGGGGATCACAATGGTGCGATGCGCCTGACTATTTTCGGGGACGAGGTTCGGGATCACGGGACGCCGTTCGGGCGTGAGGCGGTGTTGGTGACTTTTTCTTCGGATATCCGTTTGAGGCGAATAAGTAGTCGATCTCATGTGTTTTTCCGCGAGGATTACAACGGTGTGATCCATTTGGCTATGCGGAGCCTCTTGCACGATCTTATTAACAGAAGAATCATGGAAGGTGCTCAAGTGGTGGTTCACCCTACCTTGTTTGTAGCGAACCCTTGGCATGTGATCGCGTACTCTTGGGAGAGTGATGTAAATCGTTCACGAGATGTGGCTGGCCGTGCCTGGGCCTTTGAGGTGGAGTTGTTACGTCACGCCTTCACGTTGACGTTGGGTGCTGTGTGCACGATAGCCCTTGGGCTGGAGACATGGTATACTCTGGGAGTATACGAGAGCACTTGGAGGTACGTGTGGTTCGTACCTGAGACGTTCGTGCGCTCGGTTGGGGTTGACTTGGGGCCACACATAGTGTGGGCCCCATGTGCGTGCCGTGTTCTGCTTTGCGTACTTTGACCTCTCGCAACGCAGAGGGTCCCTCGATGTGTTTGTTTGACCAGCAGGGTGGAGTTTCCCTGGATCTGTGCTCGTTTGTTGACCAGCAGGGTTGAGTGGTCTCCCCCTGGTTTCATTCTCGATGGATCGGCCAGTAGGGGTGCTAGTGGCACCCCGTGATGGAACATGCACTGAACCTCTTTTGGGAGAGTTGTTCTGGAGTTGGGTGGTTTCACGATGCCCACTCCGTGTTTGGTTGGCCAGTGTTGTACCATCTATTAGAGATGGCCAGAGCAGTTCTGAGTTCTACCCTCCAGCGGGGCTGGGCAGTGGGTTACTCATCGACTTCTTCGGGTTTACCCTCCAGCCGGGCTGGGCAGTGGGTTTCTCACTGACTTCTAGGGTTTCCCCTCTAGCAGAGACTGGGCAGTGGGTCACCCGACGCTATTAGGGTCTACCCTCCAGCAGAGACTGGGCAGTGGGTCACCCGACGCTATTAGGGTGTACCCTCCAGCAGAGACTGGGCAGTGGGTCACCCGACGACCTCTTAGGGTCTACCCTCTAGTGGGGCTGGGCAGTGGGTCGCCCGTCGTCTAGTTCCATGTCTACCCTCCAGCACGGCTGGGCAGTGGGTCGCCTGTCGACTTACTCCAGGTCTACCCTCCAGCGGGGCTGGGCAGTGGGTCGCCTAAGGATGTATTAGGGTTTACCCTCCAGCAGGGCTGGGCAGTGGGTCACCTGATATCTGGTTATGAATTACCCTCTAGTAGGGCTGGGCAGTGGGACATCGGTTGGTATTCCAGACTCAGTCCTCTCGACTAGGCTAGTCTGTGGCTTTCCTCCATGATTACCGGAGTGGGACCCTTGGTTATACGGGTCAGTGTTGTGATGGCTTGACTTTGAGGAGACCTCTCGACTGCAGGGTAGTGACGAGGTGTGGTTTGAATTTCCCTAGAGCTCTCAAGTTCGAGGGGCACTTTCCCCACCGAGACGCGTTCTTGTGACGAGATCTAAAACCGTGCGGGCGAGTCAGTGCCGCCCAAAGAGGATAGTGTCAAGTTGCGGTGATTGAGCCCCTTGGCTTGTGGTTCAGGGCAGACGTACGAGATACTGGGCATCGATGATGGGGTTATGTCTGGGACAGTTGGATACTCTTTTCTTGGGCTGAGCTACGGGACAAAGATCCCCTAATGAAGTTGTTCGAGCTTCTTTCTGAGCATAAGGATATGTATATACCTTGTTCGATTACTCACTTCTTGGGCCTGGTTACTCTCCCTCCAGGAGAGGCGAAGATGCGCGGGGTATGCCACATGATTTCTGTGTCTAGCTTCTCGTAGTTGGATGAGTCTACTCTCCTGCTATAGGTAGCAAAGACTCGACGGTAAGTTCATCTTCTCACTGCTTCCAGCTCCTTGTGCCTGGATGAGTCTACTTCCTTTCTCTTTTTGGGTTGAGATGGACTCTCTGCTGTGGTGCTACTCTTTACTGCACCCTCAGTTGGACTCCTTTACTTTCCCTGTTCGCTCTACTGCTCACCCTTCGGTACCTCCTTTTTTCCTCCCTCGAGCCTTCGTGGTATCCTACTGAGTATTTTTATACTCACCCCTGATTGGGCTTTTCACGCACTTGGTGTGCCTTTGCAGACGACAGATAGGTTGGTCGTGACTTCAGTGGAGCATAGGAGTTCGAGAGCTTGGACCGCGTGCGGTGGTCGTAGCCGGGTTCCAGGTGGGAGACCCGTCCGCTGTCTTTTTGTTTACCTGTTGCCGGGTTGTGGAACCTTTTCTGGTTGGGCGCGTGTTTTTCCCTATTTTCCTTTTCAGCACTGTACTTTGTACTGTTAGAGGTCGATGCACACTGTGGTATATATATATAAAGTAGTTTCCCTTTGATTTTCTTGTCTTTACTTTTACTCTGCACTATTGCATTGAGTTTGTTACGTGTGTGTGTACATGTACTTAGGGAAAGGCCTCCTCGAGTTATTGTGCCTTCGGCGCTGGTCGCCAGCCCCTGACCTATGGAGGCGGGCATGGGGTAGTTGCGGCTTGATCCCGGGTAGGGTCGGGTTGTGACATTTATAATGTATATGTTAATTACTTATTGTTATAATGTTTATAACCATTCAGCTAAGATATTTATCCCACATATTTCAACTTATGAAATGATTTATAAATGATATATAGAAATGAGGAGACTAAAATTTTATCTTATCAACATTTGACTACTATATAAAGATAGTGGTCGTGATATTATTATATCCCAACCAGTGATATGACAAGAAAATGCACTATGATATCTCTATATTGTAACAAATGATATGCCCATGCACTACATAATCCTTTTGATATTGTGATAAAAAACATACCTAGATCATACCTTATTATATAGGATAATCATGCATCATATAGATATTTGTATTTAGGAACTATCATCATCAGATTGTGATTTGAATTGTTGGATGTGATTGGTTTGAGTGAGTGTAAGTATGAACATCCACATTGTATTTTAGATGAGATGTTTATTCCCTTATATTTATGCATCAAGGGTATCTGAATCATGCAGTAGAGGGAGAAAGGGTTTAAGGGTAACTCATGGTTAATCATCATAGGGTGGAACCAATAGTGTATAAAGAATGGAGGGTTACCTTATAAGAGTTCATTTGGATGAACTTACCAAAGTACAAGGTGTTTATTTTGGTTAAGGAAATAGTGTGGTGGTTGTAGGAAATGGATATAGATTTTATATTATCTAGTCATTTAAGTAACATTAGGTTTCATTAATATTGATTTAATTATATAGAGTTGCATGACATTGGTAAACCCTAGATATTAGTGATCATGATGAATCTACAGTAAAGTGGATTTAATTTTGGGATTAGTTCTAAGAAGAATTATTGACTACTACCCTTCTATTAGAATTAAAACTAGAGATATAAATTTTTTCTAGATGTTGAGATTTTGTGTTTGAGAGTATGGAGTGAAGTCTAGGAGTTTATTTTAACATTCCCATGACTTTTTGAACAATGAAGAGTAGATATATTACCATCTTGAGAAGGGATTATGACCTAATATTCAAAAACACGCTATTCTGTTTACTTTAATGATATTTATTGAGGTGATTAGGAAGACAAAATTCATTTAAAATACATTATGATAGAGTAGGAGAGTAGTACATGATGGTAGGTGATAAGGTGTGGTGTATAGTGATGATGGATTAAGGGGATTATTGATCTCATGGAAATTATACCATCAGTATAGATCCTTTTATTTTCAATTATCAGGAGTTGCAGTTCATATCCATTTGTTATTGGTTGTGACCTAATATTTTATTTTATTTTAGGTAGAGGACATTTATAATTTATGGTTCCATCATATAAGGACTCATCCCTATTACATTACATAATCCTGAATTTAGTCAAGAAATAAATTCCTTTTACATTGATGATCTTTTCAATTTTAGAGCTTTAGAGAATTGGCACATAATACATACATTATATTCCACACTCATATAGATCAAATACCACAAAATAGTATTCATTTCTTTCAAAATATAAATCTTTTCAAATAAGACATGTTTTCCTTGAAAAATCCTGAGGACATTTAACTTGGATTCCTTCTATTTCATACAAATCCTTATAACCTAGTAAAATCATTTAAAAAATTTGTATGAGCATAGAAATCTCATTAAGGGATATAAAAAGAAGGAAAGAACACATTAGTCCATGAATACTTGTAACATATGAAATAATTTTCAAAGATACATACTTGAAACCCATATAAACATACCTTGTGAAACTTAGGATTTCCATGATATTTCCACAAAACATATAGAAAATAAATAGAACCATAAAGGTATCTTGGTTCATTATATACATAATCTTGTAACCCTCTTAGCTACCTTATAATTAGTAACCCTCACGACTACCTTTCAATTTATGTGACCATCACAGTTACACTTGGAGTTACCATATGGCCAGGCTCAAACATACACATACCCAATTCATTGTATAGAGATATATGTCCCACCATTCATCATAAAAAATTCCCAATAACCAGAACATAATCATACAACATGAAAAACTGCATAAAAAACATTGCTTTTGAATTTTGTAAAACATAATTTTAAAAGAGGATTTTAAAAGAAAAGCCCCTTAAAAAATCATATAAATGAAGTGATACTTAATAGAGTTGAAGGAACATGTATAAAAATGGTAAATACACATAATTAAACATAATATAAAAAAAATTAATCACACAAACAATTTTAATACCACATAAATAATTAAGTAGAGTGCTAACCCAAAGAACGGAAAATGGGTTATGAATTCCCTTACCTCAGGTTTGTCATACTTAAAACTCATTTAAACCTCCTTTATAATGGTTAAAATAGTGTTATTAATATATTAAAGAAACATATTAATCTTTATAATACCTTATTTAATCATTTAATTACAACATTTCACCCCTTAATTATTAGTATTTTGTTTCTTGCACTGTTTTGGGTGAGTTCTTTACATGATTTCCATGATTGGTTCAGGATGGATATTCTTATTGATTGGAAGTGAAACTACAGAATTGGAGTGGAATTTTATTTACATATTTCCAAAACCATAAATTATACCATTTATCATTTTAAATTATTTCATTAGGATGATTCATATGTTACAAAATTATAGATATTGGTTTAGGTCCTTTTGGCGATTCTTCGATCGCAATGAACTAATTTTGTTTCATAAATTTATAACATGTGTAAAAAAAATTTCTAGAACCTTATATAAGATATATTAAATAAATTATAATCTATTTCAACCATCAAAATGGTTTCATGACCGTCTTTAAGGAAGTAAATGAAATTTAAATCACATCGTCTAAGATGTCGGTAAATCGACACATCACGGACGATGTTTTAATTTCTTGAATAAGCGGAAGAGGAGAAGAAGTATAATGGTGAATCTTACATAAACATGATGAAATCTAGAATATTTAAGATAATGGATCATTCATGCCTCTTGGATAAGGGGAGGTGAGGAAATAAGAAGAATAGAAAAGAAAATGAAAAGAAAAGAAAGAAAACAAAAGTGGATGTTTACCTCTTGATCTCTTGTCCTTGAAAACCTCCTTAAGGACTTTGGTTTTGGATTTTGGTGAGACCATTAGCTCTATAACGTGGGGAAGAGACTTTGGAAGAGTATCAGTAAGAAATTAGGTAAGGATCAAGGTTTGAGAGGTGTGGTAGGAAGAGAGGAATAAAGGTGGTATTTATAGTGGAGGAGAGTAGGTATTTTACATTATTATAATAATTATTATAATATTTTTTTCTCAATACTATGAATATTCTTAATTCATGTGATCCAAAATAGTAATAATGGCATGTGAGTTCAAACAAAGTGTGATTACATCACTTATGATGTCATAAATAGTTTATTTAACTAATAATTTGAATATATGATATTTTACTGTATTTCACTATTCATCAAAAATTCAAGAATTCTAGAAAAACCCAAAAAATTCACCCTTTCCATTTTTTGAGGTTTAGAATTAAAATAGAAACTCCATTTTTTGAAAATAATTTTCTAAATATTATTAATTTAATTTTTAAATAAAATATTACTTTATTCCAAAATTAACCATTTTAATTATATAACTACTTTTATATCACATTGAAAAATTAACCAAGATGTCATTATCTTAAATTATTACGAAAATAAAATAATAATACAATTTAATATTCATTAGGGTAATGTTACTATTCGCATTACTATTCATAAGGGTGTGTTACTATTCACCAAAAATCAAGTTGGTTTCATCAGACTCCAAATAACTTACCTAACACAGTTGTAGATGACCATTTTTCAAAATTAAAAACATAGAAGTGAAAAAATTAAGTTTAATGGATAGTTATAAATATCTACGTAAAACAAAGTATCATTCGTTACAATTTATTTTTAAAACCATGGGGTGTTACATTATCCCCACCTTCCAGAAATTGCACCCTCACAATTTTACTTACTCATTAAACAAGTGAGGGTACCTTTCCCTCATAGTATTTTCAGATTCAAAACGTTGCTTTTTCAACCATGTGGTTAATCCAAAAAACCTTTACCTGGTGGACTACCTTATTCCGCAATACCTGTTCCCTCAGATCAGGAATATGAACTAGTTTCTCTTCATAAGAAAGGTTCTCTTTGAGCTGAACTGCTTCTGGGCTCAAGACATGAGATGAATCTGGAACATAATTTCTCAACATCAAAACATGAAAAAAATTGTTTACATAAGATAAATTTGGAGGCAAAGCTACTCGGTAGGAGACTGGTCCAACTTTTTTTAAAATTTCATAAGGTCCAATGAACCAAGGAATTAGATTTCCTTTCTTACCAAAACACATAACACTTTTACATAGTGAGATTATAATAAAAACATGATCACCCAGCTCAAAAGAATAGTCTTTCCTCTTGTTGTCTGTATAACCTTTTGTCTTCTAGAGATGTCCTCATATGTTTTTTGATCATCTTCACTTTCTCAGCCACTTCCTCTATTAATTCTAGTCCCATCAACTTCCTTTCTCCAACTTCATCCCAAAAAACTGGACTTCAACAACGCTTCCCATACACTACCTCAAAAGGTTTCATCAGTATACTAGATTGAAAAATGTTATTATAAAAAAACTAAACTAAAGAAAGATATTGATACCAACTTCCCTGGTTGTCCATTGAATAATCTCGAAGCAAATCCTCCAAAATCAGAGTCATTCATTCTGACTGCCCATCTGATTGAGGATGAAAAGTTGTAATGAAATTTAATTCTATTCCAATCAACTTTTGAAGGCCCTTCCAATATATAGACGTGAACTTGAGATCCTAGTCACATAAAATGGAAAAAGGAACTTCATTTAACCTTACAATCTCTTTGTGGTATAGTTGAGAAAGCTGATCTAAAGACATTGTATCTTGAATAGAAAGAAAATGTGTAGATTTTTTTAGCTGATCAACAATAACCCAAATCGTATTGTTACCTCATTAATTATTTGCTAGTCCCACCACAAAGTACATGGATACATTATTTCATTTCCACTATGGCATTGGAAAATGATGAATCACCCCCTTCGGTAATTGCCACTCTGCTTTAAACTGTTGACATGTCAAACATTTTGTGGTAAAATCTCCAATATCAATTTTTATTCCGTCCCATCAACAATACTCCCAAAGGTCTTTGTACATCTTAGTACTACCAGGATGAACTAAAAATTATGAACTATAAGCTTCACACAACAAATATTTCTTCAACTGGAAATCATAAGGCACAAAAAACCTTTTACCAAATCTTAAAACACAATCTTTATCATGTTTAAATTATGGAAACTTACCCATTTTAACCAATTATACCTTTTTCTATAGCTCAAGGTCTTCCTTATATACTTGCTTAATTTTTTCTAAAAACAATGACTACCCATAAACCTGAAACAAAACTTAGGTATTTCCCACACTGATAACTTCTAATCTAAAATTAATCAATTCATTAATTAAGGGATCTTGTTCCAAATGTAACATGGTTAACGATTCATGATGTTTTTAACTCAAAGAATCAGCCACTTTGTTTTCTTCTCTTAGATGGTAATTGATCATGAAATCATAATCCTTTATCAGTTCAATCCATATTCTCCACCTCATGTTTAATTACTTCTGGTTGAATATATACTTTTGACTTTTATGTTTAGTATATATTTGAAATTTGTCTTTATATAAATGAGGACTCTAAATTTTCAAAGCAAAAAACCACAGTTTCCAATTAAAAATCATGTGTGGGATAATTTATCTCACGAGGTTTTAGTTGTATTGAGGCATATGCAATTACTTGATCATTCTGCATCAAAACACAACCAAGTCCCTCCAATGAAGAATCACTATAGATGACAAACTCACCATTTTGGGAAGGCAAGGCCAAAACTGGAGCATTCAAAAATCTATTCTTTAGTTCCTAAAAACAAAAATCACATTCTTCTGTCCAAATAAATTTGACCCCTTTTCACGTTAACTTTGTTAGCGGGCTCGATAACTGTGAAATTTGTTTTAACAAACTGATGATAATAACCTGGTAATCAAATAAAACTACGAATATCAGTAACATTTTTCGGTCTTGGCCATTCATAAACCACTTTTTTTGGAAGGATAAACTGTTATTCCATCATTTTTTACAATTTTCCCAAGAAAAGAAATCTGTTTTAACCAAATATAACACTTTTCTAAATTTTCCATACAGTTTATTTTCCTTTAATGTTTTAAAAACAACCCTTATATTTTTTTTCATGCTTCTATTTACTCTTATAAAATACCAGAATATCATAAATAATCACAACAAAAAACTTATCCAAGAACTCATGAAATATTCTATTCACTAGATTAATGAATTCAGAAGGGGCATTAGTTAACCCAAATGGCATAACAACAAATTCATAATACCCATATCTAGTACGAAAATATATTTTCTAGATGTCATCCAACTTCAACTTTAGCTTATGGTATCTAGATCTCAAGTAAATCTTGGAAAAGTATTGAGATCCCTGGAGCTAATCAAACAAGTCTGTGATATGAGGAAAATAATACTTGTTTTTAATAGTGATGTTATTCAAAACTCTATAATCAATGAAAATTATGATGGAACCAACTTTATTTTTAGTGAAAAAATAGGAGAACCCCATGGTGAAGGGTTAAGATGAATGAAGCCTTTATCAAGTAAATCATGCAATAGATTTTTCAATTCATGAACTTCCATTTGAGCCATTCAATATGGGGGTTTTGAAATTAGATTATAATTAGGAACTAATTTAATTGTGAATTAAACTTCTTGATTAGGTATAACATTGGGTAACACATCAGGGAAAACATCAAGGTATTCATTTACCAATGGCACATAATTAATCTAAACGATTCCCTAATTTTAAATAATATGAGAAAGATAACTTTAATGTACATCATTCAACACTTTCTCATCTTCTTGATATGTCATAAATTATAAGGGTTCATTTTTGTATGAAAACTGAAACTCTTTATGAAAAACAACTTCTTTAGTTTTATAGTCAGTCTTAGCATGATAAACAGATAGCCAATCCATTCCCAGAATGGCATCAAACTCTACTAAGGGAAAAACAAAAAGGTTTTCAGGTAAATTAATTCCACAGAAAATAATAGAAAGATTCTTATAATTCCTCTTTGCTATAATATTTCCCCATTGTGTTTTAACAATAAGTTTCAATCTCATTTGTTGAGGTGATATTTCTAATTTTTTAGGAAATTCCTCATAAATAAAAGAATGTGTAGACCCCGTATCAAACAAAAATTTAGAAAAATATAAGTAAAAAAACAAGGTAACTGAACCAACTTCATTGGGTGTCCCAACATCTACTAACATAGTCACAAAGGATCTCACTACACCTTTCTGCATATAGCACGACTTCTTTGCATTATTCAGATCTCTCTTTGGGTAGGCATTTTAATAAGGACCAATCTCACCAAATTTAAAACACTTAATAATTTTCTTATCAAGTTTAGTCTTAGGATAATTTTTACTACCATATTAGGCCATATGTCTAAACATACCATATCGGAAACACTTCCTAGTTTTGGTAAGGATTTTCGCAGGGTGCTTCTTGCCACACTTTTCAAAAATTGGAAACTGTATTTTCTTACCATCAAATTTCTTTGGTTGATTCTTACCCATCACTTTTCATATGGACCTCTTCTTTTACTTATTGTTAAAATGCATGTGATCATCAGAAAACTCCATCTCCAGCCTCTCAACACATCAGACAAGTTTCTCGTAACTTTTGAATTCACAGGAGGCCAACGCCCTTCGATAAAATGGATTAAATCATGAGTAAAAGTGGTTTATTTTCTTATCAAGATATAGAATAAGACTTGAAGCATACCTAACCAGTCAGGTGAAGTTCACTTCATAAAAAACCACTAAATCTTCATCCTTTTGCTTCAATTCAAGGAATTGCTTCTCCATCCTAAGTTGCTTCACCTTAGGAAAAAAAATTTGAAGGAAAAGACTTTTAAATTCATCCCACTACAAGGCATAAATATCCTATCTATCCTTGATATTATTTACCCTTGAACACCACTGATCAACTTTAACTTTAAAACGATAAATGGAAAGACTTACCTTTTGATTAGCTGAACATCCCATAACATCAAATATCTTTTCATGTTCTTTAATCCATCCTTCATCTACTACTAGGTCAGAAGATCCATTGAAAGTAGGTGGGTTTTGTATCATAAAATATTACACTATTTCCATATTCCATTATGGTACCTCTGGTAGTTCTCTTATATGGATTCCACCATAATATATTTCTAGTGTTAGCTGATCCATTAGTATCAAAAACAGCTCGGTTCCAATCCCTACCATTCCGGGCTACAGATTCGAAAGGATATCATTCTGTTAGTGCCTATCCTCTTCAGATTCTCTGTTTCTTATACGGAAAACCATTCTAAAAAAAACTTATCATAGTCAAAGAAACATGTTAATATTTAAGTTCTATAACATTTAAAATTAATCATTGAGTAAAAATCATTTATGGTATTCTATTAACATCACCCAAACCCCTAAAGTTATCTAAACCATCCTCTGATACCAACTATAAGGACCCCACCTTATTACATTAAAAAATATTGAATTTAGTCAAGAAATCGCATCCCTTAAAATTGAATATATTTTAAAGTTAATAGCTTTAGAGAATTGGGAAAAAATACATACATTACAATTCACATTCATATAGAGCAGATAAAAAAAAACAGTATCAATTTCTTTAAAAATATAAAACCTTTCAAATAAAAAATATTTTCTTTGATAAATATTCATGAAATTTATGTTGGATTCATTCTATGTATTAAACATCCATATAACCATGGAAAATCATTTAAAAAATTGGTAAGAGCAAAAAAGCTCAGTAAGGGATATAAAAAGTAGGAAAGAACACATTAGTCCATGAATACTTGAAATATATGAAATAACTTTCAAAAAGACATAATTGTCACCCATAAAAATTACCTTGTGAAACATGGGATTTCAATGAGATTTATAAAAAATCTATAGAACATAATTATAACTATAAAGTTTTCTTGGAAAATTACTTAAATTATCTTGTATCCCTCTCGGCTACCTTATAATTTGTAACCCTCCTGGCTACCTTATAATTTGTGTAACCATCATCATTACACATGGAGTAACCATACGACCAACCTCTAAATTACACATACCCAATGCATTTGAGGAAGATATAGGTCGCAACCTTCAATATAAATAATTCCCAAGAACAAGAACATAATCACACAACATGAAAAATTTCATAAAAACGTTGATTTTGAATTTTGTAATACGGAATTTTAAGAGGATTTTAAAAGAAACTCCCCTTACAAATATCATATAAATGAATTGATACTTAATATAGTGAATGGAACATGTATATAAATTTTAAATACACATAATTAAACATAATTTAAACAAAATTCATCATGCAAACAATTTTAATTCCACATAAATAATGAAGTATAATGTTAACCCAAAGAATGGAAAATAGGTTATGAATTACCTTACCTTGGGTTTGCCTTACCTCAAAGTCATTTAAAACTCATGTATAATGATTAAAAGAGTTTTATTAATATCTTACATAAACTGTTGGAATACTCATGTTTTATTCATGTTTTAATGATCACAAATCCTGTTAATACTGTTTAATCTATCTCAAATCATGTGTTGAGACGGTTGGTTTCTTTATGCTCTAAATAAACTTTCACAAGATCTTGATACCTATAAATCAAGTTTGATTATTGTAAACTATATTTAATTATAATATGTTTTCTTATATGAATTATTAAATCTAATTCGTTCTTTTCATATTATTTCTTAAGACTATATACAGATATTTTGGCTAAGTTTTAGAAATCGTGAGTTTGCCACCGGTTCTGGTTTTTTGGCAAAGGACCCATACATCGTAACCCAGACATTGTAACCCAGACACCATAACCCAGACACCGTAACCCATACTATATAACCTATTCACCATGACCCAGACATCGTAACTAGTTTCAAATCTGATGATATCTGTGACACCTGTTCCTTGCTACCATCACTAGACACCAAAGTTTGGAAAATGACCAGATACCGTGATCCTAACACTACATATGTGCTATCAGTTCCTGATCTCAATAAAACTATGGAATCTTGACTATATCACCTCTAAAAAGCAAAAGAGAAGACAGCATATCATGGTGAAACCATTCCCAAGTGATACCATTTCAAGATAGACTATGAAATCATTCTTTAATCTATTTTTTTGTTTTCAATTTAATTTCTAACCGTCATATTTGAGTCATTTAAAGGCACTGGCATAATTAATGTGTAATGCCCCAACCCCAGAAGCCCAGAGTCAGTGCATTGTTATGTATCATTGGCATGATAACAAAATATCAAGTTTCAAAAGGCCGATTAGTTTAGTATCCTTGTAAGTACTAGATACATTCATAAGGTTTACATTACATCATAAAATGGAAAACTACAACAACATTGTTTCCATGGAAAACACTAAGATCCCATAGACTATCCCTGAAGGTCATTCATAATATACTTATTCATATCCTAGGAAAATTAAAACATAGAAAGGGTTGAGCTCAGATGCTCAGTAAGGATAACAATATAGCAAAAACTTTCTTAAATAATCATAAACGTTTAAGACAATGTATAAGACTAAAACAAAATCCTTTTAAACTTGAACTTCAACATAATATGAAAAAGATAAAATAAAATAATTCCTTTTACTTTTTCAGATGGATATTATACTATTAGAATAATAACATTAAATACCAATAGCCACTTTCATAATGATGGAATGTATAATGCCAGACTTTCATAACCACATAGTCAAGGCCTTGTGCCAAGACTACAAATAAGATTTTGTCAAGTCCTTGTGCTAAGACAGTAGTTTGTCTAATGAGACCTACCGATGCATGGAGGAGCTATAGCAGGCTCCACCCATCACTTACTAAGTCCAATACATTTCTCATATGAAAAGTTTGAAACATAACATAAACATTCATATTAAAACTAGAATACGAAATGTCAATACTTTATCCACAAACCATGACTGGTATAAAAACAGCACATCCATAGTCAAAAATTACTCATTCAATAAAATATAAAATATTTTATTGTAAACGATTAAACTTAATTGAGAATAATGAAGGATATTGACATAGATGGAAATAAATATCAAAACCATTTGAGAGAAATATCCCCCTTTTTCTTAAAAACATTTAAAAGTCACAGTATTTGTCAAGAAGCCGTTTAAAATAGATTTTTGAATCAAAGTGTCCCATACCACTTTGAAACTTTTAAAAGGAATTTTAATTTTAAAACTTTAATGTCAATATAAATAAATACTTAAAACCATTTTTAAAACATGGATATTAATGAGAAGGATTTAGAATAATAAATGTTTAAAACATTTAAAATGATATTTTAGTTAGAGTTCCAAACCAAAATAGAGACACTTGAATACAAATAATTGAGGTAATCAAAACATTATAATACCATTAGAATAAAGTTATTATTGATATACTATGTCAAAGTACATTATATACACCATATAAAGTGAATTGGTGTATAACAACAAAGAAGTCTCAATGGAATGTAGATTGAGATAAAATCTCTTATAAAGACCGTATCCATAGGTTAAAGATAAATCAAGGAAATAATTATGTTTCATAAATATAAATACACTAAATATGATTTTATATTCAGTGTAAATCAATCAGGGGACATCCACACATATTCTTGTAAAAACAACACTAATGAATTGGATTTTTGACTCAATAAATGGATATTGAGTTAAAATTACTCTTATCAAGTTCATATCAATGACTTGATAATTTATAAATGGAGTGATTATGTGTATCAAACGTATATCCATAGAAAGGGAAGCGGAAATTACTACACAATTAATAAATAGTGATTCCACACATAATCATGGAGTAAAATAATCAATGAAGTATGCGTAAAGCCGAATGAGTGGAAATTTAAATTTAAAATTCCCTTACCAATTTGTAACTTACAAAACATACATTCCATGAAAGATGGATCATAAAATGAAGATTTAATTACTCATAAATTAATGCATATTACACAAGGAATACAATCATTGGGTAGTACATACACCACACAAAAGGAAATAGTGGCAGTATGGCATGAATCAAACGGAAATAGGAAGTAAGATGAAAACCCTTCGTTGTAATCAATCACGTCGTATAGATAAAAGTTAATAACAACCAAATTAATCACATAATACCATGAATATAAAGATAATCACGATAATATATATTTCAAATGATAGTACAAATACACCACATTTAATAAATAAGTGGAAAACAATGGAAATCTCACGAAATTAAAAGTGAGATAAGACACCCCTTATCTTGTACTTTTCCTTGGTTGAGGGTAGGTTAACCTCATTTATAGTGGTGAAATTATTTATATTAAATTATAAAATAATCATATACATTAATATGATATCATATATAATCTTTTAATATTCTTTGTTAATAATATTTTTGTAATATCGTCGTTTCGGGTGTTAACTGATTCATTTTCCATTATATGATTTGTTTCGTAAGTAGTGTTCGTTATGAATTGGATGTATCTTATTCATATCCAAAATGATATTAAGTCTTTAAACATTATTTTTAATCATCAAATGAAAATTATTCTTGAATGGATATGATGGGGAATGAATCTCATCGCGTTCGTGGAGACGGTAATCTGTACGTATGCACGAGCGACAATATCATTCTTTTGATATTAAAATAACATATAATTGGATGTTATATCATTTATAAAGAATCATTATCATGTTATATTTATTATTTAAATCAATTACATATCATTATTATACCTATCCAAATAATAATGTATTGAATAACAATTACACCACGATGTGGAGATGGTAAGCCGTACGTACACACGGATGGTGAGATGTCATTAAAAGGATGGATAGAATAATGGATATGGCTATACCATATTTATAATAACATCACAGTATATAGAATATAATGGAGTTATTATTTTAGAATGTAAACAACAATGAATGAAGAAGTGGAAGAAGAAAAGAATTTGAAAGAGGTGATGAAATATTTTCCTCTTCTTCGGGTTCTTTCTTTTGATTTGATCAAAAGGGATCCTTAGGTTGGCTTTATGACTAAGGTAAGGCATATATTATTAAGGTAGGACTGTTGATAGGGTATTTGGGTAGATTTTGTCTAAGAAAAAAGGCTTTTAAGGTGTGAATTTTAGAGAAGGGGGAGTTACCTTTTATAAGAGGGGTGAGGGGAACCTTAGGAAAAGCTAGAAATATTATTTTATAATAAAATAGATTTCGGTTTCTAATGGCTAAAAAATCAATTTTCTAAATCCTAAGGTGGGTATGGGTCTAAAAACACTCAACCAATAGGTTTTAGACTAGTTTGGGTCACTATGTTAACCTTATTCTTTAGATTTAACTCTTAGTTAAATAGTTTGACATTTACCATATCTCTTTGTATTTTTATATTATATTGTAAATAAACATAATATATAATTTCAAGAGAACACAAAGTTGTTCATTAACGATACTAATATAATTATATAAGTCTTTTTGCCAAACTATATATTTTTAGGAACAAAATATCATTTAATAATATAATATTTTTTTGAAAAACTCTTTTATGTCAATTTTGACACTATTTGGTTTTTTGTTTTTTCTTAAATTCATAACATCATTATTACTTCGAAAACAATTCATCTAAACAACCCTAACATGTCATATTAACCTAGAAAATTATTGGAATTCATAAAAATTTTCAAATTATATTTATTTGGATATTTATAATATCAAATATTTTAATATTTAATTAATTAGTTAATTACTGCATCATCATTGTGTCATAAATAAATTAAATTATTTAATGTCTAAAAAATATAAATAAAATACCATTATGTAGGAAATATTTTTATTTTTATAATTAATATTTATAATTGAATTTATCTTATGAATAACATTATATTAAAAATGGTTTAGTTATTAAGCATTGAATTTATCACTTTTAACTCTTTTTTGAATTAAATAATAATAAATGTCCTAATCTAATCCAAGTGGACCTAAAGGATATTATTTTATTAATAAGGTTGTTTTTGGTATAATTACACTTATCCAATATAATTATAACATGTTTTTGGGTAATAATAATAACATTTTTACCCTTAATTACCCTATTTACTTTTAACCGTGGTAAATAAAAGTCAAAAGTTACTATTCACCAAAAAATATTTTTATCTTTTTGAACCACATTTTACATACTGATATCAACCATGTCTCTCGGATTTTTTAAATTCAATTCACAGAAGCAGTAAAATTAAGTTTTATTCAAATTTGCAAATGCTCTTAGGAGGTGGGTAAAATACTGTTAAAAAGTTCAATAAATTTTTTATCTATCTAAAATTATTTTAAACTGACTCCAATGAATTACATTGAACTTATATAGGTATTATGTATCTATTTTGACCAAAAATAAATTTAAATAAAATAAATAATAATTTAAATAAAAATTTAGTTTTAAACTATAACTGAGTGTTTTTCACTATTCATCAAAAATTGAAAGTTTTCAGAAAAATACCAAAAATTTACCCTAAGAAAATTTCAATACTCTGAATCCAAAAATGAAGTCCATTTTGAAATATAAAATTTATAAAATTTTAAAAAGTGGGTATTACTATTCATAAAGGCTAGTTTGATTGGTCGTGGTGTGTTAGAATCTCGAAGTTGCGTACAATGCAAGCTATTACATTATTCAAAGGAAAATGTACCGTGGAATATTGGGGTGTAACATAATATTTCTTTGTAGAAATGTCACCTAAAATTATGTGGTACGGTGTGTAGAAGGCATGAATCTTGTCGTCTCCAACACATGACTGAATAATAAAAAGAAAAGGGTGGCACTGGAACAAGAAGCAGTAGCACAAACGTGAGCATTTGAAAAGTAAAGTAATACATGCAACAAAACAACTGAAGAACACACAAGTCCCTCTAAATTAAAAATATTGAACTACCATATATCAGAGTCAACAAATATCTTCATAGTACCGACTCTAAGAAGAACATGAGTGAGACAGATTACACCATCATGCTTGAAACCAGAGCACTAGACTTACGATACTTTGATTTGTACAAGAGGAATCGATACTTGCATCTTCTTCATCCTACAAGTCCAAAGCTTCATAGAGTAACATTCAAATCACTTCTAACCCTTTCTCATCATCTTTTCTCTATTATGTAGTGTTTTTAGATTTTGAGCAGTGTGTGTGTGTCTGTATTAAAACACACACTATCTCCTATAATAAACTGAAGGATACAAGATATCATTTCCCACATATATTTTTACATTTGTTTACTCCCATAGATAAGGGTGGAAGAGGTAATTGTGTCACATGGTCATTTATACCCACAAATAATAGTGGAATAGGTCGTGTGACCTAGACTGTCCTGTGCGCTATTGTTAACCCCGATCCAGGGTGTGGATCATGTTTATTAATATAATCTACTTGGTGGAAGGTGATCAACAACTGGAGTGGATTAGGTCTCAGATTGAGACTGAACCTCTGGTTTTATCCTTTGTGTATTTCAATTTAGTTTTTATTTTCTTTATTTTATATTTCATAAAACAATATCTTTTACTTTGATAGATAGTCTTGGATAGAAGTTATACATATTTTTTCTTATTACAATAGCTTTAAAAGTAGTATCAATAACTAATATTAAAATGAATGAGAATTAATCAATCTTCTGAGAGGTTATTTGATTAGTCAAACTTTTATAACTGTATTACCATGATTAACTGGGCTGTATTCATTTTTAGTGGGGAAGTTATTTAAGAAATCTTTTTAACAAATTTTTTTAATAGATACTCAATTTACCCCCCCTCTTGAGTACTCTACTCTGACCAACATTTGGTATCAAAGTATTTTTTTCTTATTAAGACTCTATTTTGAAAATCTATTCAACTGTGATTTTAGTTGTCCATTAAAGATCTATAAATTTTTTTTAATTATAATTTTCTTTCTCTTTAATAGTATTTCTTTATTATGGATAATAAACATGAAGGTGTTGCAACAAATAGACATCCATTACTTAATGAAACTAATTGTGCCCAATGGAAAATTAAAATGAAAATGCATTTATAAAGTATAGGTTTTGAAATTTGGTCTTCAATTATAGATGAGTATAAGATTCATTCTACTGATAGAATTACTTGGGATAACCCAACTAAGACAGCCCACAATAACAATTGCAAATCCATGAATTCCTTATATTTCTTTTTAAGAGATGAGGAATTTAACAGAATATCTACATGTAAAACTACCCATGAAATTTGGGATACCTTATCTGTTTCACATGAAGGAACTTCTAGTGTGAAAGAAATGAGACTCAATACTTATTCAATTAAATATAATAACTTTAAAATGAATCATAATGATCATATTTCTGACATGTATCTCATGTTTAGAGAAATTTTCAATACAATGATCTCTCTTATAAGAGAAGGCATAGCAAAAGAATAAATTTTGAGGATTCTCATATGCCAACCCGATATATGGAGAGGATCCTCTGTCTCTATTAGATAGTCACACAACATCAGCAAATTACGTGAAAAATAACTCATTAGTAAACTAATGATGTATGACCGGTTCTTATAGACATCATACTCTTTGGAGCGCTTTTGGATCTGATCTCAGCATCTCACTATTTTCCTGGGGTGTTTTCTCATTGTAGGGTCGCGGTCATGCGTTGGCGGTTTGTTGGGTTCTACCTCCTCTCAGGTGAGTTCACTAGGGTTTCATTGTGCCGGATGCGGTTGATTTGTCTGGTGGCAACAAGATCTTCACTTCTTTGGTTCTATTTTTCTTCTTATTTGTCGTGGTGAATCTGTTGACGTGGGTTGAAGGTGGTGCCGTGATGGAGAGATGATAATGAGGTTTATCGGGAGGAAACTCCTTGGATGATTTTTCTGTTGATTTTTAGTTTTTTGTTCGTTGGTATGTTGAATTTTCTATCTCGGTTGAATGTTTTGATGGTATTTCTGGAGTTCTTTGGGCTGGAGACCCTGTTTATCGGCACTGACGGTTGTTCTCGACAGTATGGTGGGGGGATGTTGCGACGATGGATGGCAGAGAATCTCACCGGTGATCCGGTGATGTGGATAGGCTGATGTACATGGCGTGTCAGGTCTGATGGCGGTTCGGCGCTCGAGGTGGTGCAGGCCCATGGCTCGAGGTAGTGTGGCGGTGGTTTGGAATTTTTAATTTCCATTTTGAAATGTGGTATTTGGATTTGGGTTCATGCTGTATGGGTCTCAGAAACCCACAATCTGGCTTTGTAAAATGAAAAAAAGTTATTTTCAGTAATGAACAATCATCACCTGATAGTTATGAAGAGATGGACAAATAGAAAGAAGGTTTAATATTTTTTACCAAAGGAATAAATTCTTTAGAAAGCCTAACTTCAAAGGAAGATATGATCAAAAGGGAATATGGGAGAAATATTGGAAAAGGAATGACAAGCATGATGAGATAGCATGTTTTGAATGTAAGAGAATGGGACATGTACATGTTGACTATCCCAAGCTCAAGTATAAAAAGAAATATGAGGAAAAAGATACAAAGTATTAAAAGGAAATGAAAGAAACTTGGAGTTCTTCCGAGGAAAGTTCAAGCGACTCATAGTCTTCACATGATGAGCCGGCTAACAAAACCAATATGTGTTTCATGACAAACACATATGAGGTAACACTAGAATCTCCTATACAAAATTTCTATTTTTCTGAATATGAATGTGATTATGAAAATATGTCTATGAAAGAAATATTTGAGTATTGAAATACTATTGAAGATAAATTTAATGAAGTAAAATATAAATACAAGACTTTAAATAAATAGTATCTTGTTACCTCAACTATTAAATCTGAACATATTTTAGAAAGAGAGAAAAATGTTCAATTACTCAAAGAAAATAATGACTTAAAGTTGTCTAGTGAGCTAATAAAAATGGATATTGAAAGGTTTACTAAGGGTAAATATATATTGGTATAAATTCTAGCTAAAAAATATTTCCCATCAATACACTACTGGTATTGGCTATCAACCTGGTAAAAGAAATTTTGGAAAAACCAAATTTGTTTCTAAATCAAGAACATACATCTTTACTTTTAGTTCAGGAAATCATTCTGATAGCTCAAATTATGATACACTCTCTTCTGTTTAAATATTTTATGGACCAAATAGAGTTTATTTTTCAAATACTTTACATAATTATTATAGGAAACCTATAAGGAAGATTTGGGTTCCTAAATCACTAGTTACTAATATAACTGGATCCAAACAAATATGGGTACCAGAGTCTATTTTTATTTGACTATTTGTAGGAAAATTGTTTGAAGAGCACCTGAAAAAGATTATGGTAATTGGATAGTGGGTGTTCAATACACATGATAATAGAATATTCATGCTTCAATAACTTAATAAATATTTATGGTGAACATGTCACTTTTAGTGACAATGCCAAAGGAACCTTGTCCAAATTGGTAACTCTAACTCAATTTTAATTTCCAAAGTACTTTTGGATTATGGACTTAAATATAATACGATTAGCATTTCAAAACTATATGATGATGGATTTTATGTTAAATTTGAAAATGATTCTTGGAATGTTTTTAATTCTAAAAATGAATTAGTATTTTCTATATTAAGAAAAAAATATATATATTCTATTAAATTAGATTATTTAGTTTCTAAAAATGATTCATGTTTAAGTGTATTTCACAATGAGTATTGGCTTTGGCACATAAGTTTAGGACACAACAATATTCACTCTCTTAGAAAGTTAACTAGAAAATTTTTAGTCAAAGATCTACCCAAACTAGAGTTTCCAAATGATAAAGTGTGTAATCATTTACAAAAGGGAAAGTAACAAAAAATTTCCTTCAAAACAAAGAAATAAGTGTCAACATCTCAACCTCTCAAGTTGGTTCACTTGGATTTGTTTGGACCATCTAGAGTCTCTTGTTTAAATGGAAAGCACTATGTTTATGTTCATGTAGATAACTTTTCTAGATATACTTGGACCTTCTTTTTGGCTCAAAAAAGTTAAGCCTACTCTCATTTTACCAAATATTCTAAAACTCTAGAAAACCTTAGCGGACTTAGAATTAAATCTCTAAGAAGTGATCATGGTCGTGAGTTTGAAAATAAAGAGTGTGAATCCTTTTTCTCAGAAAATGGCTATGATAATAACATATAAACCCCTAGAACACTTCAAAAAATGGAGTTGTAGAAAGAAGAAATAGAACCTTTCAAGAAATTTCAAGATCCATTATTAGTGAATATGTCCTACCTATTTATTTTTGGGCTAAATCTATAAATACATAATGCTATATTATTAATAGGGTATTGATTATACTCATTCTTAAAAGAACTCCATATGAGTTATGGAACAATAAAAACCCCAAAGTAAGGTACATCAAAGTCTTTGGTTGAAAAGTATATGTCCTAAATACCGAATAAAATCATGAAAAATTTTCATCCAAGAGTGATGAATGAATTTTTCTAGGATACTCAATATCTAGTAAAGCCTATAGAGTTTTTAACAAAAGAAATAAATGTGTGGAAGAATTTGTCAATGTCAAGTTTTATCAGAAAAATCCACATGATCTTAAGACCTCTATAGAGAATCTTGAGGATGATATGTCAAATATGGACATAAATAGTAAACCCTTTAACCATCCTGTAAAGGAATCAGTGAAAACTTCCAGTTCTGGAAATTCTCTAGATTCAAGTCATAATGAACCCGAACCTGTTGAAGAACCTAAAATCACTAGCCCCTCTTTTTCTATATATGTTAGAACCCTTAAGAACCATCTTTTAGATTCTATTGTAGGATATTTTGATAAAGGAACAAAAACTAAATATTATATTAGAAATCAGGTTGAACATCGAGTTTTCTTATCACAACTTGAACCGGAAAACATTAATGACACTATCAATGATGGATTTTGGGTGATGGCCATGCAAGAAGAACTAAATCAGTTTTAAAAAAACAATGTTTGGAAACTTTTTGATAGACCCAAAAAACTATTTACCATAGGCACTATATGGGTGTTTAGAAATAAGGTTGTTGAAGCTGGTAATATAGTTAGAACCAAGTCTAGATTAGTTGCACAAGGATATAGTCAAGAGGAAGGAATTTACTATGAAGAGGCCTTTACACCAGTAGCTAGACTTGAAGCCATCATAATCCTACTTGCTTATGCTGCACATCTGAATTTCAAACTATAACAAATGGATGCCAAGAGTTCATTCCTAAATGGGTTTATAGTTGAGGATGTTTTTATTGAACAACCACTATTTTCCAAAATCCTCACTATCCAAATCATTTTTTCAAACTATTAAAAGCATTTTATGGTTTAAAACAAGCTCCGAGATCTTGGTATGATAGATTAATTAATTTTCTTATTTCCAAAGGTATAAAAAAGTTATAGCTAATCCTACCATTTTTATAAAAAAATTTCCAATGATGTTTTAATTGTTCAAATTTTTGAAGATGATAATACTTTTGGATCTTTAGAAAAAAATTATTTATGTATTGAGTTTTCTAAAATGATGTAAAAAGAATTTGAAATAAGTTTAATGGGTGAACTAAAATTCTTTATTGGATTTAAAATCTTTCAAAATAAAGTTGGTATTATTTTAAATCAATGAAAATACACTAAATATATTCTAAAACATTTTGTCTTGGATAGCACTAAAAGTAGTAATACTCCAATGAGTACTACATGTAAGTTGGATCTTGATGAAGATGGAAAATTTGATGATCAAACCACTTACAGAGGTATGATTGGAAGCTTACTCTACATAACCAATAGCTGACCTAATATTATGTTTAGTATATGTATATGTGATCATTTTCAACCAAACCCTAAAGAATCCAATTTAAATGTTGTTAAAAGGATTTTCAAATACCTCAGTCATACACCCAATCTAAGACTATTCTATCCTAGAGGACAATCATTTGATTTAGTTATCTATTCTGATGCTGATTTTGGTGGTTGTAAGTAAGATAGAAAAATCACCTCTTGAACATGTCACCTTTTAGGAAAGTATCTAGTATCATGGTGTAGTAAGAAACAAAAATATGTTGCATTATCTACTATTGAAGTCGAGTATATAGCTGTTGGTAGTTTTTGTGCACAAATTTTGTGGATGAAAAACACATTATAAGATTATGGATATCAATTCCAACATATACCTATCAATAGTGAAAATACAATTGCTATTAACATTTAAAACATCCCGTTTCACACTCTAAGACAAAACATATTGATGTAAGACATCAATTTTTGAGAGACCATTATTAAAAATGTGAAATCACTTAAAAATTCATTGGAACTGAATATCATATATCTAATATATTAACCAAACCATTAAATTATGAAAGGCTATATTACATCATACATGAATTAGGAATGATAAATCTCAAGTAGAAAATGTACTATTTCAAAATTTATTGTCTTAAAGATTACTGTTTCACAGATTAAAGTTTCAAAATTCACTGTCTTAGAAATATTGTCTCACACTCGTAGTTCTATAGGTTAATGTCTTGAAGTTTCTGTTTCATGTTTATAGTCTCACAATTACTGTTTCCTAGTTAAATTCTTGCACTTATTATTTAACATGATATGGTCAAACCACTTATAGTCACACTGTAAATATGACACAATGAAAATATGTTCTGGTCTCTCTGTGACAACTTGTTTTGGTCTCACCATGACAACTTATTCCAGTCTCACCATAATAACAGTTTTTCGTTTTATTCTTATTTTATTAGCCATATCGCTGTGTTGATTATTTTATTGATTTTATCCCATGCTTTTTAATTTTTGATGCTTGAAATCCCTAAATGATTAGAATGAAATATCTTTCACTCTTTTCTTTACTCAATCACTCTTCTCTAGAAACCAAAACACCTCTCTTATCTCAAACCGTAAGTCCTCTTTCAAATCGTCATCTCACTCTCTCTATCTCTTGAACCCTTGTTGAATTCCAAGAATGAAGCACCCATCTTCATAAACTCCTAAGAAGCACCGATCTAAGAAGAAAGTGAAAATAGCACCGAAGATAGTGCACAAAGGACCGTTGAACCCGAATCTTGTTGATAGAATAGTAGTACCAAAAAATTAAATATTTCCTAAGTTGTTATTGACAATTAAGTATTTAGTTTTTAAAGTACTAGAAGAAAAGAGATGGATGAACTGGTTCACAAAGGAGACAAGGCCGATTTATCCAAAGCTTATTGCTCAGTTTTTTCATTTTGTCCAATTTTCTTTCAATATTGATGATGGTTTTGTTGTAAGAAAATGTATTAATGGTCAAAAATGTACCTTTTCTTCGAGGTTATGGGTTAGCCATCTAGGGATATCCCATGAGGGAATTTTTTAGGACTACCAGAGAGGTCATCCTCCTCTTAGTGATGTTTTTTTCTTAGAAGAGGCCCTTGGAAGATAGACTAGAAATAAAAATAAGAGTATAGTGATTACTACAGAGTTGGATGGTGAATCGAGATTGTTGTTTGAGTTTATCTATAATGTGATTAGTTTAAGGAAAGGTGATTTTTCTACCCTCAATTATAAAGATTTATTCTTGATACATCTTATAAAAAATTGACAGAATATTAAACCGTGTAAGTATATTATACTTCACATGGGTGAGTTGATTAAGACCACTTCAAAGTCTACCTTATTGTTCTATTCAAGGTTAATATTTGTTAAGATATATTCTAAAATAATGTTTGGATTTAATGAAAAAGTCATAAAAGACTATGAATTCTGTGTCTCAAAGGTTACAGTAAAAAAGAATGAAAATAAGCTGGAATCCATGGAAAAAGTATTGGGTGGAGTACAATGAAAGGATATATGAAAAGTTTAATCTATTTGAGAATTTTTCAAGACCTAAGAACATTTCAGATCCTGGTATGGAAGAAGATGAAATTGTTGACTTTCCAGAAGAATAATAGGTAGTTGTTGCACCTATGGAAGAAATTGTCTTGGGAAAAGAAGACAATGGTCCACATGTTCCATAAAATATATTTGAGAAGGAATCACATATTACTAAAAGAAATTATAATTCATAATAATAACCTATTTTTGAAAAAGAATCTATTGTTAGTATAAAATAAAATGCTATTCCTAAGGAGCGTCTAGAATAAGACCTTAATTTTGAGAAAGTGGATGCGGTTGAGGAACATTTAGAGGAACAAACTAATCCCGAAGTTATTCTGTCTACTAAGGAAATAATTGTACAAGCCATCCAGCTGGCTAAAAAAGAAATGGGTGAGGCTATTGGAGTTGAAATTTTAGAAACAGATCAAGGAATTGAATCTCTTAGTTCTGTAAGAGATGCACCTGTTGATAGGGATAAGTACCCTAGTTTAGAAAGTATTTAAGTTCTTAATCTTGTTGATCAAAGCACTGTGGATACCTAGTATTAGTTTCCTAGATAATTTTATGTGAATAATACATAGGAAGCCTTGATTAAAGGAATATACCTTTATAATATGTCTCAATTGAAAATGGTTTCTGCACTGGATGTAATGTCTGCTAAGGAGCCTAAGCCTGTCTCAGCTCCTATTCCTGAATCTTCACAAGAATCTTATGCTTCTGTAAGTCATAGTGGTTTGAAATATTTTGGATTTACTTTATTGGATGGAGTTGAAAAGATCATGAACACACAACATTATCCTGTAACAAATCTTAGTTAAAGAGTTTCTACATTGATTTTATAGAAAATCATATGGCAGATAAAACCCAAAATGATTCGTGAAATACAAGAGGTTAAGATTGAAAACAAGAAGTTTAGTGATGAGGTGAATTCTATCAGAGATATGGCTGAAGACATGCAAAAGGGTTTATATCCGGACAAACTCCTATTGTTCATTCTATTGAGGATGTCAATGGTAATATTCCATTGAATGTTTCTTCTCTAATTCCACCAAACTTGACTTCAATTGTTGAAAAAGTGTCTGAGATAAACATTCAGATAGCCAATGATATGCTTGAGCTTGTTTTTTGTCTCAAAAAATTGACTAATGAGTACGAGGGATGTCTATAGAAAATTCTCAATCATCTCAAGTCCTTCACATCAGCTATTATAGCTTCTAATGCCTCTGGACAGTCATATCAACTTGTTGAAAGTGATCTACACAGAACTGTTGTTAAGGAGTTACTTCAGTCAGTGTTAAGTGGATTTGACAAGGAGATTTTATTTATAGTTTTCAAGAATAGTGACAGAGTCCTTGACTTAGTGAGGATTCATTCAAAGATTTCCAGTTATGCTCAGAAATAAATTACTAAGAAATTGTATTTTTACATCCATAGGATTTTCTCTAAGCATGACATGACTAATCATTTCAAATATCTTGTAGAGAATTTGATCATTCCTCCTATCACTCATGTCTTAAAGACTCATGTTCAAAAGATCAATGTTTTCACTCTTCTATTGTACAAGTTCATGGAGAATAAATATTATTTTTAGAAATCCATGTAGTATGGTGGTGATATCATTAATGAAGTCATTCAGTTGTTGAAGCCTTATCTTTATGTGTAGAGAACTTCCATTGTGTCTCCTACAACTGCACCTTTGTGGCCTAGTTTACCTCCTTCCTCATCCACTACCTTTGCTTCTACCTTGTTGTCTATATATTTGGATCTAATCTAGATCAAACCTGTTATCCGTGAACAAAACATTCCTTGGTATTCCACAAAACCCACTTTGGAACTCTATATTTTTGAAGGGCTACATCTTCTTTCTCTAATAATTGGTTCACTCACTTCTTCGACCAATACTTCTTCTCTTATGGCTCCATCTGATTTTTCTACCAAGGGAAACGAGAGGAAAACTATTTCTGAAGAAAAGTGAAACCTGTATCTTGATAGGGAGGTTTTTATTTTTTCCTACTAATTATAATGACATGTCTCTTTCCATCTAATTTAATGTAAACTGTTGTTATCTATTCTCTTATTTACTTTCTTTCTTTTATCTTTTACCTATAATCTTTTTGATAATCCAAAAAGGGGGAGAAAGAAAACTAAGAATATAAATCTAACTTCTATGAGTTTTTATTATCAAAAAGTGGGATATTGTTGGACTCATCATGTTTTAATAATGTTTTAATGATCACAAATCCTATTAATCCTAATTAATCTATCTCAAATCATTTGTAGAGATGTTTGTTTCCCTATAAATCATTCTTGATTATTGTAAACTTTATATAATTATATTATGTTTTCTTATATGAATTATTAAGTATAATTCATTCTGTGCATATTACTGGTTAAGACTATATACAAATATTTGGCTAAGTATGAAAAACCATGATTCTTCCACCAGTTCTGGTTTTCTGGCAACGGACCCAGAAACCGTGACCCCGACACCATAACACAGACACCGTAACCCAGGCACTGTAACCCAGACACCACAACCTATACACCATAACCTAGACACCATAACCCAAACACCATAACCAGTTTTAGATATCATGATGTATGTGACACTAGTTCCTTTCTACCATCACCAAAACACCGTTTAAATTTTGGAAAAGGACTCGAAACTGTGATCCTAACACCGCATCTATGCCACCGGTTTCTAATATCAATAAAAATGTGGCATCCTGAATATCTCACCAATCAATGGAAATGAAGAAGACACCATTTTGTAGAGACACTATTTCCAAGTGATACTGTTTCAAGACAGACTGTGACATCGTTCCTTAATCTATTTTTTCATTTTCAATTTAATTTCTAACGGTCATATTTTAAGTAATTTAAAGAAACTGACATAATTAATGTTTCTTTGTAGAAATTTCACCTGAAAGTATGAGGTATAAGGTGTAGAATGTATGAATCCTATTGGCGCCAACACATGCAGTCCATAATAAAAAGAAAAGGGTGGCACTGGAACAAAAAGAAGTAGTATAAACATGATCATTTGAAATGAGAACTAATAAATTAAAAAATCAAGTGAAGAACACAAAATGTACACTCGATTCAAATGGATGGACTACCATAGATCAGTTTCAAAAAACATCTTCGCAGTTCCAACTATAATAAGAAAACGATCAGAACAACTTACACCATCAAGCTGGAAACCAAAGCACCAGACTTGCGATACTATGTTTTATACAAGAGGACTTGATATTAGAATCTATATTATCCCAAAAGTCTATAACTCTATATAATAACACTCAAATCACTCCTAACCCTTTCTCATTATCTGTGCACTATTGTGTTCTATTTTTAGCTTTCTAGCAATGTGTGTGTGTCTGTATTAAAACACAAAATGGATCCTATACTAAAATAAAGGATACAAGATATCATTTCTCTCATATCTTTTTACATTTTTTAAATCCCACATATATGTTTGGAAGAGTTCATTGTGTGACCTGGTAGTTTGTACCCACAAAGAATAGTGGAAGAGGTCGTCTGACCTAGATAGTCATGTGAACTATTGTTTACCCCAATCCAGGGTGTGGATAAATTTTATTAATATAAACTTCTTGGTGGAAGGTGATCAAATAGTGGAGTGGATTAGGTCTCGGCTTGAGACTGAAGAAATTGTTTTATCCGCTGTATCTTTTAATTTAATTTTTCTCTGCTTTACTGTATTTTTCATAAACCACTAGCTTTTACTCTGATAGTTAGTATTATATATAAGTTATAACTGTTTTTCCTTATTTGAAAATCTTCAAAAGTGGTATCAATAATTCATATTGATAGTACTGAGAATTAATCAATATTTTGAGAGGTTATTTGAATAGTCAAACATTATTAACCATATTACCTTGATTAACTGGGTTGTATTCATTTTTTGTGGGGAATCCTTTTAAGAAAACTTTTTAAAAGAAAATTTTAATAGATTCTCAATTCACCCACCTCTTGAGTACTCTACCCTGACCAACAGAAACATATTATCCTTTAAAATACTATATAAAATCATCTCATTACATCATTTCCGATCATAATTGTTATTATTTCGTTCCTTTCATTGTTTTGGGTGCATTATTTACATGATTTCAATGACCAGTTCATGATGGATATTATTATAGATTAGAAGTGAAAATTCAGAATTGTAATGGAATGGTATCTACATATTTCTAGAACCATAAATTATACCATTTATCATTATGAATTCTGCAGTGAGGATGATTCATATTTTAAAACATTATTGATATTGTTTTAGGTCATTTTAGCGATTCTTTGATCATAATAAAATCATTTTGTTTCATAAATTTATAACATGTGTACATAATGATTCAAAAACCATATATAAGATGTAATACATAAATTATAATTTTTTTCATGCATAAAAATTGTTTCATGACCAGTCATGAAGGAAGTAAAATAAAATTAAACCACATCGTCCACGATGTCGGTAAATCGACACATCAGAAACGTTGTTTTAATTTCTTCAATAAGTGGGAGAGGAGAAGAATTATAGTGGAGAGTCTTCCATAAACATGTTTAAATCTATAATATGCAAGATAATGGATCATTCATGCCTCTTGGATAAGGGTAGGTGATGAAATAAGAAGAATAGAAAATAAAAGGAACAGAAATGAAAGAAAACAAAAGAGGATGTTTACCTCTTGATATCTTCTCCTTGAGATCCTTCTTAAGGCCTTTGGTTTTGGCATTTTGGCAAGAAAATAATCTCTAGGACGTGGGGAAGATCCTTGGGAGGTGTATTGGGTAGAACATAGGTAAGGATCAAGGATTGAGAGGTGTGGGAGGAAGGGGGGAATGAGGGTGGTATTTATAGTGGAGGAGAGGGGGTATTTTACATTATTTTAATCATTATTATAATATTTTTGCTCAAGATTATGAATAGTCTTAATTCATGTGACCCCAAATAGTAATAAAGCCATGTGAGTTCAAAAAAAGTGGGCTTAAATCACTTATGATGTCATAAATAGTGTATTTAACTGATAATTTGAATATACAATATTTAACCATATTTCACTATTCATTAAAAATTCAAGAATTCCAGAAAAACCCCAAACAATTACCCTATCCATTTTTCGACAGGTAGAATTCAAAAATGAAATATATTTTTTTGAAAATAATTTTCTAAATATTATTAATTTAATTTTTAAATAATATCATACATTACTCAAACATTAACAATTTTAATTATATAACTGCTTTTATATCCCATCGCGAAATTAACCAATATGACATTATCTTGAAGCCTTAAAAAAATAAAAACATAATACAATTTACTTTTCATAAAGATATGTTACTATTAACCTAAATTCAAGTTGGTTCTATGAGACTCCAAATATCTTACTGAACGCAATTGTATATGACCATTTTTCGAAATTAAAAACCTTGAAGCAATAGAATTATGTTTAAAGGCTAGTTATAAATATCTTCTTAATTTTTTTTTCATGAATTTCAATTTATTTTTAAAATATTTTGGTGTTACATATCATGTCAAGGAGGCTAGTGAGTGATAATGTGTAGTGAGATATTGGGTGGGTCCCCCTATCAACCACAACATCTACTTCAACAATTTCAGTGACAACGACATCAGGGACTTGACAAACCCCTAGTCTTGATTTTGTTGTTTTAGTGGACATATTATAAAGATTACTCATCCTCTAGGATATTAGAATGTTCAAAGGCATGGAGGAGTTGGGTAGTTTGGGTAAGAATGAAAAGGGTCCCATCATAGTCAGCTTCATTTAGTAGAGTATGAAGAGATGGGCGGACTTGAGGTAGTGAGAGGTATGATTTGTATCTTCTTAACACATGAATATATTTTATTTTATTTCAAATAATCACATTTTTTATTCCCATCTTCGTAAGATGGATATGTCTATCTATTTAGTAAATTTTTCAACAAATTTAGTTATATTCTTATATACGAGATCAGTTGAATTTATCTAAGGAGATATATAGCTAAAAAATGAGCGATTATAGGATCTCATATGAGATGAGAATTAGTCTTATAAAATATGAAACCATACTATTTCATACTCAACATGTATTCATTATATTTAGTAGAAGCCTATATTAATTATTATTATAGAAGGGTTGTATAAAAATATTAATATGTATTGTGTGATTCTTGTTTAGGAGAGAGATAAAATAAATATGTTTTAGTTTTTTGAAAGTCAAAAAATTATTTCATAACTTATAAGTATAACTATTTATACATTTGAGGTAAAGGAAGAGTAGTTTCCTAAAGAGGAGAGTTATTTTTTTAAGTTTTATCTAAGAATATTACAACTTTTTCATCTTGGTGGAAGATTTATTTTTGAAGAGATTCAAATCTAGGTGTATCTCTAATATCGATGGATGTATATTAGATAGTGGACACTGAGATCCAAGAGTTTCAGATTTAGATCGATGAATTTTTATATAGGATTTTTATCTGCCTAATTGTGCCTCTATGGGGTTACTTAGTGTTATTTACAAATAAAACCGATATAATTTTGATGTTATATATTTATTACAATATGTTGAAACAACCAACAGTAAAAGATTAGTATTTTTACTAAGTATTGATAATTTATTTGATCAAATGGGGAGGATTGTTTTTATTGAATATAAAATTGGGCTAGGTTATCTTATAACGAGTTTGAGAGGGGTGTATATTTAGAAAATCAACCCCCAATGTTGTTACATACATTTTTAGTGTATCATGATTCACTTTGGAGTTATTAATGCACCAAAAGATTCTGTTGGATTAATTAATTGGTTGTTTAGACTCTATCACTATTTCTTTTCCATACTATTTAATGAAGAAATATGGGTGTATTTAAGAACTAATGAGGAGAAGGATAAATAATTATATATTGTTTTAGAGATTCATCACCAACAAAAATTGTACAAAAAGATGTTGAAGTGTATATTTTGGATTCAAGAAATTTATTTCATGGGGAATGTTACTTCTCAACATTGAGTAACCATAAAAACATTTATGATTCAGGTGGTGGTTTCATGAGAGATTCCTGAAGAAATTATTCGAGGTGCATAGATTCTTTATATTATCTCAATATTATAGAAGATTTGTATATTATTTATATTAAATTTATGTTCCATTATTATCTTTGACTGAGAGGGGAAAGGTTTTCCTTTGGATGCATCAATATCAGTTATTACTCTTGTTCCGAAAATATATGTTTTTTTTATTTCACCTATCACTTTTTACTCAAGGAAAGAGTCATATTTGAGGGTTATTTTGATGGTTCACATCATGTACTTGGGTGTGATATGATGTAGTAAAAGGTAGTTTAATGTTGTGGTTAACGGTAGTTTTTACCTCATTAATATAATTATGAAACCCATGATCTTAATTTAGTAGTTATGATGTTTTTAATAAATCCATGGTGACATTACTAGATTGTGGAAAACGTTGTTGGATTCCTTAAACATAATATTTTTCTCTATATATTCTTATAAATGGATTTAATTTTTTTTTGTAATGAATATGATGGGATGACACCTGAAATGGAACCTGACCCGGCTCACCACTGGCCCGAGGGGAGTTATTGATCCCCATAGGCTGGTTCCAAACACCGAGGCATTAGTTACAATTAATGTGAAAGATTTATCCCACAAATTAGAGTTAAAGAAAAATAGAAATTTCACCAAAAAATATGGAATAACCTTTATGTTTGTCGAATTCCCAAAGAAAATCCAATATATAAAAATAAGTAGGAAGGCATGGATAATTTAAAAAATGTAAAGTTAATTCAATCACATTCTTCACCCTAAACTCCCTCTTTATAAATAGCTATCACAAGTATCCCCAGTCTCCATATATATAGAATGATCATTGAACAATACCCATAACTAAAAGTAGTAAATACATACTTTCTTAGTGAATAAAAGAAAACTAAATAAAACAAAATAAATGACTACTCTCAGATCCCTAATGGTCAATAATTAAACTTAACACTAGACATGGCCCATGAGAAAATAATAATTTAACCAAATATGAAAAAAAATCTAATATAGGTGTGAGCCTAAAAATGCTCAGTAATCCAACACCCACCTTGTCATAGGCCAAAATATTAATTATAAAACTATTTTCCTGATATTTTCAAAAAAATAGGTTTTAATATATAAATTTATGAAAAAACAATAATAGTTCCACCCATATTTTGATAAAAATTAATTTTTTTATTTTCATTAAATGAAAAAAATCACTCTTAAATAATTTCCATTGACCTAATATTTTTTGAAAACAAAATACCCATTTAAAAAACCACTTTTAAATCTAAGATAAACACCTTTAACTTACATAAATTTCCAAAATACTCTTTAAAACCAATTTAATGATAATGAACCTACCATAAGAGTAGAGCATTCTAGAAAATGGGCACTTTAAGTCAATAAGATAATAATGAAAGTAAACAAGATGAAGGTTGCAAAAAATAATATAAACAAGAGGGAAACTAGTCAAGAATATAATAAGGGTTCCCCATAAAACTATAAATCAAAAAGTTATTGTCAGGGGATCTAAAAGAGGAACTCAAGTAAAACTATCCTAAAATAGTGACTGATAGCTTAGTTTGACGTATAAGATCTTGTCTATCTTGACAGTATCATCAAAATATCCGGACCCTATACTATCAACATAGGAGTAAAAATATGCCATGGGGAACCATCCCAGAACAATTAGATAAACAATAACTATCTATTTAGATATATGTTAAACCATATTTTTCACTCACCCATGCTTCGATGGACTTCAGGATTGGATGTCTGATGATTTTTCTTCTTAGTTTATTTTATTCCATACAATGATCCACCACATGTGGGATCCTTTTCTTTGTTTAGGGTTGTGTAACTGACATTCCATACTATTATTGAATGGGTTAGAACGTTATATATAACTTTTTACTCTGATGATTTATTTATTCTTTATTTGTTAATTCTATTGGTATCTATTACTTTTTATACAATTATGTTTACTTGATACTAATGGAATAGTCTCCTAGAAACCTTCTTCTTATGCCTCACCACTAGTTGAAAACCTATTACATACCGGGAGGCACACATGAGGTTTTTTGGCACTTTGACCAATACCGAGTGATTTGGGACGAGGTATTACATAAACCCCTATCAAATATTTAAAAACCATTCCTTATGAAAAAAATCCACTTTTACTTAAAAAATTCCCCTTTTCAAAATATCAACACTTATTTTAAAATAGAAACCCAAATTACATTTCCAAAATTTCTTATCAAACCCAAATTTTAAAACTATTTATTTTAAAAGTCATAAAAAGAAAAAAATCATCTTTTTTGAATGACCACAAAAAAAATAAATTAAAAAACAACATTTTATAAACTCCTCTATTTTTATCTAAAAAAATTTCTAAAAACTAACACTAGTGAAGACATTCCATAATTCTAAACCACATCATCAATATGTCACAAGGCCCAGTTGAGTCACTTACCATCACCATGAATCCATCTGAAGCAGCCCAAAAAACTAGCCAATAGGATTCTAAACCAAGTTTGGATCACCCATGTTGTTTAATATAGCACGATCCATCCCCAAAATAATTCTAATATGTTATAAGATTGAAAATTTAGAAATTTTTTGGTTTATCAAGCCATGAAATATAACCTCAAACAAAAAATAAATATTCTCTTTTCATCCCAAAATATATCCCAAACTCCAAGACCACTCATACCATAATAATAAAGATCAACACATCATGAATGGTAAATTGAATAACATTTTAAATCCGATATTCAAATCCAAACTACCCATGGTGACTCAAGCATCGTTAAGAAGGGTGGTGATCAAGCACCCACTCATGGATATCCTTCATAGTCCCAATGACCATTCTATAGCCGTACTACAATGAAACCCCAAATAATAAAAAGGGATTTAAAGATCATAGGCTCTCACTAAACAAATTAGGCTTTGATACCATTTGAAATGAACTGGCCCAGGCTTCCACTTGAAATGCCACCCGACCCATCTCTCTATTGACCCGAGGGGAATTACCGACCACCAAAACTGAATGAAAAGTTCCAGGGAGTTATATGCATGCAATGAAAATTCGTTGAAACTAAAATAAGAGTTCAAACAAATTGATACTTTAACCAAAAAATATAACTTTAATTGTATATACATCAATTATCCCCACCAAAATAGATATAAAAAATTTTATAACTAGACATGATAAATTTAATGAATTTAAAGTAAATGAAATACTTCCACTCAATCATGAATCCATCTATAGAAAACTCCACCACCAATATCCCGAGTATCCATATATATAATGAGTATCCACCAATAAATATAACTGAATGTAGTGAAGGATATCTTGGATGATAAAATGAATAAAACTAAAAAATACAAAATAAATGAATAACTTAAAATACCCACTAGTCACTAACTTGAATCAACACCAGAAATTACACATGAGAAAATAAGAACTGAAATAAGGCCTGAAATAGAAATATAATATAGTTGTGGGAATAATGAATCTCTGTAGTCCACTACACACCTTTCCACATTCCGAAATTTCACTTAAAAACCATTTTCAAGATTGTTTGAAATAATATTGTAAAATAGTCTTTTCAAGCAAAAATTTTTGAAAAACAAAAAAATCTACCCACTGCTATTTTGGTAGAATTTCCATTTTAATTTTAATTAAATTAAAAAAATCTTTAAAATATTTTCTAATGGACTAATACATTTTTAAAACTAAAAACCCATTTATTAATTTACTTGATAATACAAGATAGAATAATTTATCTTTTTTCCCAAAATCCCCTTCAAAAACATTTAGAAGAAAAAAAACTAATCATAGGTGGTAGATCATGATATAAAATGGGTTCCATAAGTCAAGAGGCTAATAAAGAAATTGAAAAAGGTGAAGGTTTCCAAAAATAGTATAAAAAAGTGGGAAACCGATCAGTTAAAAATGTAATGGTTCCCTATATAAACCACTAACCAAGAAGTGGGTTTTATGGTTTTTAACCTTGGCACATGAGTAATACAATCTTGAACATGAAATAAGAATTTTAGGTCGACATATAAGAACCAATCCATCATGATGGTCTCGTTGAACTAGATGGGCCCTATTCCATCACCACAGGAGTGCAAAGCTACCATAGGGACCCATCTAAGAACACTCTATTACCCAATACCCATCAAGGTAGACACAAGATACTCTAGATTTTTTACTCATACATGACTCTACTTAGTGACCTAGAATTCCCATGACCAATATAAAATGGGATGTGAGTTAGTAAACCAAATATGATTTACAAGAAATGGATAACAATAAATATCTTACACCTTTTATGACCTCACATAGAAAAACCCCTATATATTAATCACTAAAAACCATATAAATCAATCACCAATCTTCAAAGAGAATCCAGAATAAGATCTTAGTGAGGGATCTATATACTCACAAATTTTAAAAAAACATTCAAAGTTCCAAATGTTCCTTTTAAAAACTCAGTCGGGATGTTGAGTCCTTTTTAATAATTAAAATCCATTTGAAAAACATTCATTTAAAACATTGAATTTTAAATAACCCTTGAAGTCCCTTAATTAAATCAAACCACTATCATTAAAAGAATCCAAGGGTTTAAATGCCATATTTATTTTATTCCATGACACAAAAGGGCCAAATGACAAGTTATACACCATATTTATTCAAAATAAATCTTTTAAATAATTTAATGATGCTTGGAATTTCAAGTAACACTTAAAATTCCATGTAACACATTTTAAGAATAATTTTAAAAACCCAAAACACCATCAGTAATCTAGATTTAATATTCAATGAGTCGTTCAAGAAATTTTATAAACACATGGTGTGTCCAGTCAATATGAATCAATTTTAAACTAATATTTGAAATATAAAAACCTTCCAAATTTTATGGAAAAAAATATGAAACTAATTTACTTTATATAAATTAAATAAATTTATTTAATACTATCATTTTAAAATTATAACCTCAATTGAAAACACCAAATAATAAATGTTTCTCATATCAAAAGACATGACATTGGAAAACCTAATTAGAATCAATGGAGAATGGTCTGAAACTAAAATATGGTATAGGTAGTGCTCGAAGTAGACATTTCATTCCACAAAAATAAAAGAAACATAAAAATCAAGTCAACTCACTACTAGAATTCTAGGTATTTACGATGGGAAATTTGCGACGGGATCTCATCGCAAATACGTTTTAGCGGCGAGGTCCTGTCGCAAATAGCCCGTCGTGGAAAACGACGTCACAATAAATATTATTTGCGACATGCCCATCAAAAATAATATTTTTTGCGATGGGAAACATCACCATCACAAATAAGTCTCTGATTATATACTTTATATATATATAAACTTTTTTTTGCGACAGGCCCGTAATCCTGTCGCGAATACTTTTTTAAGAAATAAAATTAATTTGACTATTTGCGATGGGCCCATCGCAAAAACTTTTTCACGACGGGTCCCTAATCCCGTCGCAAAAATACTTTAATAAAAAAATATTTAGACTATTTGAGACGGGAACCCGTCACAACAGATCACGTCGCAAATAATAAATAAATTTTTAAAAAAATAAATTTAACAAAATTATGATTATTGAATTATTAATTTTAATATTATTAAAAAAATTAAAATAAAAATAAATTAAAATTCTCAATATTCACAAAAAAATATAAAACAAATCATAAAATAATAATAATATTATTATAATTATTAGTAAAATAAACAAAAATTAAAAAATATAATACTGAAAAAATATATTTAATAAAATTATGATTAATGAAAAAATAATATTAATATTATTAAAATAATAAAAATATAAAAATTATTAAAATTATTAAAATTCTCAATATTCACAAAAAAATCATAAAATATTAAAAATTAAATTATCTAATATTTACACCGATATAAAAGACAGAAACTGTAAATAGTTCATATTATAACAAATGTTAAATTCAAATGTTTTAACATAAAAAAAATCAGTGGGGGTCATCTTCTAGATGAGGTGGAGGAGCTGAAGGAGATGGTGGAGGAAACTCCATCCCCAAACTATGAGTCAGACGACGCATGTACTCCATCTACTTCTAATGTTGCAGTTGCCATCGACGCATCTCCTCCTCGTGATGCTGCTTCTGCTGCTCCTACCGCTGATGCACCTCTTCTTGCTACTTCTGCAAACTCTCTATAAGGTCATTCTGAGCTCGTAACTTCACCAAACTATTTCTATTTATTACTAACTATTCTTATTTATTACTAACTATTCCTATTTATTACTAACTATTCCTATTTATTACTAACTATTCTTATTTATTACAAACTATTCATATTTATCACTAACTCTTACTATTTATTACTAACTATTACTATTTATTAATAACTATTACTATTTATTCCTATTTATTCCAAATTATTACTAATTATTACTAATTATTACTAATTATTCCTAATTATTCCTCATTATTCCTAATTATTACTAATTATTCCTAATTACTACTAATTATTACTATTTTTTACTAATTATTACTATTTATTACTAATTATTACTAATTATTACTAATTATTCCTATTTATTCATATTTATTCCTAATTATTCCTAGTTATTCCTAATTATTACTAATTATTAATATTTATTACTAATTTATTCTTAATTATTACTAATTATTACTAATTATTACTATTTATTCCTAATTATTCCTAATTTTTACTAATTATTCATATTTATTCCTATTTATTGGTAATTATTCCTAATTATTACTAATTATTACTAATTATTGATAATTATTACTATTTATTACTATTTATTTCTAATTATTACTATTCATTACTATTTATTCCTATTTATTACTTTTTATTCCTCTTTATTCTTATTTATAACTAACTTATTCTTAATTATTGCTAATTTATTACTAATTATTGCTAATTATTAGTAATTATTAGTAATTATTAGTATTTATTCCTAATTATTAGTATTTATTCCTAATTATTACTAATATTTACTAATTATTCCTAATTATTACTATTTATTCCTAATTATTGCTAATTATTCCTATTTATTACTAATTATTCCTATTTATTCATAATTATTCCTTTTTATTCCTAATTATTCCGAATTATTCATAATTATTCCTATTTATTGCTAATTATACCTATTGAAAATTATTCCTATTTATTTCTAATTATTCTTATTTATTCCTAATTATTCCTATTTATTCCTAATTATTCCTAATTATTCTTATTTATTCATAATTATTCTTAATTATTCCTAATTAATCCAATTTATTAATCATTATTACAATTTATTACTAATTACTACTAATTATTACTAATTATTACTAATAATTATTAATTATTACTGATTATTACTAATTATTACTAATTATTAGTATTTATTAATAAATATTTCTAATTATTACTAATTATTAGTAATTATTAGTATTTATTAATAAATATTACTAATTATTACTAATTATTACAATTTATAAGTAATTTCTATAATTTATTAGTAATTATTAATGTTTATTACTAATTATTACAGTTTATTACTAATTATTACAGTTTATTACTAATTATTTCAGTTTATTACTAATTATTACATTTTATTACTAATTATTACAATTTATTACTAATTATTACAATTTATTACTAATTATTACAATTTATTACTAACTATTACACTTTATTTTTAATGATTACAATTTATTACTAATTATTACAATTTATTACTAATTATTACAATTTATTACAATTTATTACTAATTAATACAATTTATTACAATTTATTACTTATTATTACAATTTATTACTAATTATTACAATTTATTACTAATTAATATAATTTATTACCAATTCATACAATTTATTACTAATTCATACAATTTATTACTAATTAATACAATTTATTAGTAATTATTACAATTTATTAATAATTATTACAATTTATTACTAATTATTATAATTTATTACTAATTATTACAATTTATTACAATTTTTTATTAATTATTACAATTTATTACTAATTATTACTAATTATTACTTATTATTTCTATTTATTACTAATTATTACAATTTTTTACAAATTATTACAATTTTTTACTAAGAATTACAATTTATTACTAATTATTACAATTTATTACTAATTATTACCATTTATTAGTAATTATTACAATTTATTACAAATTATTACAATTTATTACAATTCATTACCAATTATTACAATTTATTTCTAATTATTACAATTTATTACAATTTATTACTAATTATTACAATTTATTACTAATTATTACAATTTATTACCAATTATTACAATATATTACTAATTATTATAATTTATCACAAATTATTACAATTAATTACTAATTATTACAATTTTTTACTAATTATTACAATTTATTACTAACTATTAAAATTTATTACTAATTATTACAATTCATTACTAATTATTAGAATTTATTACTATTTATTAATAATTATTAATATTTGTTACTAATTATTAGTATTTATTATTATTTATTACCAATCATTATTAATTACTTCATATTAATTATATACATTACTAATTATCGTTAATAATTACTAATTACTATTAATTATTAAAAATTAATACTAAAAATTTCAATTTATTTGTACAAATAAATAGTCCTGACAAAACAATTTAAATTCAATTTAATTACAACTAATCAATAATAATAAAAATTATCATAAAAAACTAAAATAAATAATAAATTAAATAAAAGATAAATACCTTTAAACTTGATTTGTTGTTGATGTAGACGACTTCAAAAACTTCTTCGTGAGAAAAAAAATCAACCTAGAAAAATTTTCCCTATGAAATCAGAGTTTAGAGAGAAACAAGATCTAAAAATTGAGAGGAATGAGAAGAAAAACGGATGGGGGTATATATAGGTTAGATTATTTGTGACGAGACTATTTGTGACAGATTACCCGTCGCAAATAGTATCTTTTGCGATGGGACCCATCACAAAATACCTACGCCCGCATTAATTACTGTCGGCAGTTAAAAAGTTATTTGCAACGGGTCCCGTCACAAATGGTCCCTCCCGACACACCTTTTGCGACGGGAGGACATCCCGTCGCAAAAAGCTATTAACCACTGCCTGGTTTTTGGGACGGTGCCCGTCGCATATACATTAATATTTGCGACGAGGGGATCCCCCGTCACAAATAACATTCGCGCGGTTTGGCGCGCTATCCACGCCAAACCTTTTGCGACGGGACAATAAATCTCGTCGCAAAAATCTATTAACCGCTGCTGGGTATTTCCGACGCACCCCGTCGCAAAAAACCTTCACGTGGTTCGGCGTACTATCCGTGCCAAACATTTTGCGACGGAACAGGAAATTTCGTCGCAAATAATCGGTTATTTGCGACGGGTTGTTACCCCTGTTGCAAATAACCTCTTGGACGGGCTTTTTGCGATGGGATTTATTCCCGTCGCAAAAAGTCATTTTTCCCATAGTGATTCAGTCCCCTTAGAGCTAGACCTAAATGTACACAATGACCAGGGGGGAAAAAAACCCATGGAATAAAAGGAGAGAAGAAAGATGAGTTCTTACATTAGATATTCAACCATTAATCATGAATGAATCATGATGAAGTTCCATATAAGGTGAAGATTCAGAGGGTGGGAGGAATTACATGGTGGGGACTCAATAGGGAGGGGGGATCAAGTGACATAAGGAAGGGGAGGAGAAGGATATTTAAGGGTTTCAAAAAAATGGAAAGCTTGGAAATAAAAAAAATTCTGGGCACAACATATAGTTAACCACGATTTACTAAATTGTGCTATAATCATGTGGCCCACATTAGATATCCCAAAAAACCTTTCACATTGTTTTCCCTAGGACCCTACATAATTTTTCTAGTTACACAAATACATTTAAAAACAACACGTCCCGGATATAAACCCAATCATGTGGTTTTCACATTGTTTATAAAATCATGCCGACTAACCATGCGACCCTTAGAAAACTTTTAAAATTTTAAATCTTTCAAGAAGAAACCCCCAGAAACTCATGATGACTCAAAATAAGCTAAAATAATTTAAAAATAACCCTATATAATACAGTGTTACATTTTTGAAGTATTTTTGGTGGATTTAATCTGTTATTATGATTTTTAGATCTCATATACTTTTGGGAATAGAAATATATTAGATGATGTGTTTACTAGGAAGGATTTTGGTGACATTTTAGAAAAAATTGGATATGAGTGAAGGAAAATGAAATTGTTCATAGATTTATTTTTTTATTGATGATATTGGGGGTGGGAGTTTTTTATACTTGTTAATGGAGTATTATCTCATGTTTTAAAAAGTGTGTGTGTATCTATTTAGAGATCCCAATGTGGTGGTTTAGATTGATGATATGGTTATTTTGATGAATGGGTAGAGGATGATGAGAATCGAGTGTGGTTCAATGAGAAACTGATTGTTCCATAGGCCATCAGAGATTATTTTTTATGTATGTTCCACATATCATCTATGGCAATAAATTCAAGTGTTTATAAGATGAACCATTCTTTGAAGGAAAAAATATGGTGACCTAGAATGAAGGGGTCGGTGGAAAATTTTAGGGTTCTATGACTTATTTGGAAGTGAGTTAAAGTTGGTTATTGAGTTCCATCCATTTTTTACAAGCTATAGATTTTATTAAATGGAAATGGGAAGAAATACTCATGGATATTATGGTAGGATTTTCTAGATATTTTTTACGGTATGATTTCAAATAGGTTTTTATGGATTGTTTAATGAAGTAAACTAATTTACTAGAAATTAAGATAATCAGTACTGCAGATGAGTTTTTAAGGATTTAAATGGATGAATTTATGAAAATTCATAGATTTTTTAGGATGATCATCTTCGACTGAGATTCTTATTTTACATCATGACTATCAAGTGGATTGTAGCATGATTTTGTCTCTTAGCTATGTTTTATCACATAATTTCATCTTAATATTACTAGGAAGATAAATAATATGATAAAAAAGTGGGAGGATATGTTATGTATTTTAGATATGTGTGATATGTCAAGATAGTCATGGGGTGGGGGGAATTTACTAGTTAAAGCTTAACCAAATATTAAAGTTCAATGTTAAAAAATATAATTTATGTTTGAGTGTATTTGTAATGTTCAAGTGTAGAAGAATTGGAAAATAAAATAAATAAGAACACTAGAATTTTAATATTACTTCAGACCAAATTGATCCTATATCTACTCTCTACTTCAATATACTCCACAGGAGAAACAATATCAACTGTAACCTCATTTTTAATGGTGTGAAAACCCAATTATAAATCTTCCTTGTTATGGACCAATAATCCATCATTTTTCTACTTGGAGGGACAAACTAATAGAATTGAATTTTATAGATGGAGTTATAATAAAAAATATATACCTTTTATAGTGGAGGTATAATAGATTCATGTATCTTTTTATAATGGTGGTATAACCATACAATTCTTCTTTTTTGGAATGGAAAATCCTATAATAAATATGATTAATAATGAAATAAAATATAATAAGTACAACTCAGTAACTCATAAAACAATAATTTAAAAGAGTAGAAAGTTAATGTTGTTTGATCACTTCAACAGAGCATTTTCATGATGTGTATCTTCACAATGATCACAACTATATGATAGTAGTATTCAAAATAACACACATTCAATTGAAAATGTCATTATCACTTTATCAGTCTTACTCATGTGTATCATGTTCATCTCTTCACTCATATAGTTCCTTCAATCATTATTTTTTAAAAAAATCTCCAATGGTTAGTTCAACAATGTTTCATAATTCATAATCAATAGTTTGATCACTCATGGTTTATTAATTTTACATGTTTTTTATTAGTTTATAATAATGTCCAAAACACATAGAATGAGTTTTGAACTTTCAATAAAATAAAAAAAAACTTGAATCACACACACAAAAACACACACACACACACACACACATATATATATATATTCAAAATAGAATATGAGGTTCCCTAGACCCTCCCTCATATATATAATGCTAAAAAAATACTTTGATTTCTAGATTTGATATCAAGTGAAGAGACTTAATCCAAATTTACATATATGCCTTAAAACTGAAAAAATATAATAAAATCTGAAAAATTAACGATTTAGTGTCTTTGGGAATTAACAATAAAAAATATTATCTCACATAATATAATTTCCAAACACTAGACCTCCTTCAAGAAAGAACATATTTTTTAATCATATTTATATTAAGATAATGGAAAAAATAACAATTTTATAATCTAAAATTATCAATAATGAAAAAACATATCAAAATTTTATCAATGGTTAGATCATAATCATGAGAAAACCGGATCATGTCAAAAATATCTTATTAAAAGAACATGGACTACTAAGAGTGGTCTATTTAAAATAAATATATGTAATCTTAAATGATTTAACCTATATCATGGAATAATATTTAAGAAACATGAGAAAATAAACATGATACATGGATCATAACATAGGAATATAACATATAAATGTGGCATAAATATAAACATAATCATTAGTAATTAAAACATTTCAAAAATGTACAGATGAAAATTGATCGACGTGTAACATCTATAGGGTTGGGATAACCACCCATGTTCCCTATTAGGATTGTTCTTACCACCAATATAACCCTAGGATTAGTCTTACCACCCAAATATCCTAACAATAGAGTTTATAACCTTTTTACCTTTGAGTTTGGGCTTACCAACAATGTACCATTAGGCTTGGGCTTACCACTCGAGTACCCTTGTGATTGGGATAACCTCCCGTGTACTCTTGGGCTTGGGATAAACTTCTATGTACTCTTTTGAGATCCTGAGATATAAACATTAATTATTCATTTAAGGGTGATATAGGACCACACCCATCAACAAACATACATATGAATTCCATATGAAATCATTCATATATCATATCATGAAAACCCCATCGAAAGAAAATGAGTTTTGTAACATTTCTAAATGGTGTCACAGAAAATGACTTCATGAATTATATCTATTGACACCAAAATTAAATCACTTGAAAAGGAGTATTTCATAAGAAAATTTATATTGGGGATAAGTATATTTGATATAGTGAGGATAATTTAAGTGTAATCATATAAAAATATTTCCTAAAGGATTTTCAACCTCATTGTAATAGTTAACATTATGTGCCATTTTCAAAATTCATTATTGAGAATATAACCTGAAAAACATAAAAAAAAACACTATAAAATATATCTCAATAATAGAGAATTGAAAGTAAATAATGGTTAATTCAATAAATGAGTAGGGGATATAAAACATATGATCATGAAAGAAAAAACCTTTAATATTTTTAAATACCTTTGTTGAAACCCACATTGTAAAAAGGGTAATAAAGATTATTTTTGAAAAGTGGTAAATAAAATTATGAATATCCTGAGATATAATAAATATTTTCTTTTAAAAATATTAAAGGATTTTTTGGGGAATAAATAATATGAATATGGAAGAAAAATCATCTTTAATGTGGGTGAGAATTATCCTTAATAAGGTTATAGTTTTATTAGAAAATAATTCATCAAGGAAGAATATTGGAATTGAAAAAATAATTTTACCCAAAGATAAAAATAAAATAAAATAAAATAAGATAATATGATGTTAAAACTAAACATAGGAAATATAAGTTCAATAAGAAGCACCATAACTCAAAGAAATGACATTTGAGGTAACATAATCCCTTACCCTAGAATCTTTCTTTGCAGAACATACTATAACCTGCTATGTAATAAACATAAATATCTTAATAAATTATTTAAGAACAATATTAACATCTATTTACTTTTAGGAATTTTATTTACAATCAATTCCTATGTATATATTAGTTAGTTATAGTTTATTTTCATCATCATATGTTAATAATTTTGATTGAATTGTCTGTGTTTTTTAATAGTGATGAAAGAACACAATATTTGATACAAAGTTTATCATATACAGATTAGAAAAGGTAATGAAATACTTGTGTTTCAATGATTTATGTCTCCTCATGTTCTGTAGCACCAAATATGTTATTATGTTGTTTATTTTATATTTTTTTATTATTTTTGGTAATTTTATGTTTTGGGTTTTAAATATTAATGTTTAACATTTTTTGGGGTGTTAAAAAGTCTGTAAAAGGTATGAACATGGTTAATAAAAACCATGTGGATAACCATGACATAGGTTTTCTACAGTATATGGTTCATTGTTAAATATTTATTTCAAACTGTACAAGTACCCTTATATAGGTGGGTTTTCTGTTTTATTTTTATCAAGCATGGTTAGTGCATGGTTTGGGTTAAACAATGCGAGGTACATTTATTTGGAATTTTATTTTTCACATGACCTGAAAAAAGTTTGGAAAACTATGTATTAAGTGTGATGGAGAGTTGTTTAATGGAAAAATATGGTTTCACATGGTCAGATTATGTTTTGGAAAAACCATGTTTCAAAACTATGCGACCTACCTAGTTTTATGAAAACATGAATTTTTAGATTTTACTTTTTGAATTTTAAAATACCAAAGATTTATCTTCATACTCCTCTCATTCTATTGATCTAAGAACTCCTAAGAAGGAGCTCATCCACCCTTTCCCAGTGATTTAAATATCCTCTTTCTCCATTCTCATTTTATTTCTCCAAGGTAAATCCATCTTTCTCCTTTTCCCACTCTCCTTCTTCCCCCATATCTTTTTCTCCTAATTACCTTTCCTCTAATTAACCCTAGGGGATAATAATATCCATTTATGGTTTTTGGGTGGTTCTTATGTGGGGTTTTTTGTTGTTAAGGCTTTAATAGAACCTTTATAGTGTTTTTTAAATTCTCCAAAGAAGGAAACACATTTTGACTTGTAGAGTCTTGATTATACCATTAATTAGGTAAGTGTTTTTTTCCTATTCATTAAATGGAAATTCATTTTGTGATTGATGATTTTAAACGATATATTTTCTAGATTAAATTTATATGTGATAATTTTATTGAGTTTATGAAGTGTTTTAAAGGGAGTGTTAACTTGGTATAAGGGTATTAAAATTGAATTTATTGGCATTTATAGTTTTATAGATGTATTTGGGTCCAAGTGATTTTAAAATGTTTAAATGGGTTGTTTTAAATTGGAATTGGTGTTCAAAAAATATTTTTCCCTGTTTGGTTAATAATTTGGGTGAAGTATTGATTTTTATAGGAATGAGGTTTTAAATTATTAGGAAACTGATTTAATTTTTTTAGGTTAATAGAATGTTTTAGAATGAAATTTCAAAGGTGAAAAATGGATTCGAGTCATAATATGAGTTTTTAATGAATTTATGACACTTATATAATATTTCATGGAAAATGTGTGACCCTATTTGGATCCCCATCATTCTTTAGTGTGTGATATGGATTTTATCCTAAGGGGAATACCATATATTTAATTTGATATAATTGATGTAAAAGGGATTTGTTTTAGAGAATGTAGGTGGTGAGATAAGATTTATGGTTTTTGATTTATTCATGATTTATGTTCTCATTGCCTGGCTGGTTGATTTCTCACCTCTATTGAGTTTTATCATGTGACCATAGGTGTCTAAGTAAAAGGTTTGAATGCATGTTATTCTATACTAGTGTGAAATCCCTAGATAATTCCTTATGAGAGATGCACCCTCATAAGGGTCTGTGATGTACTCGATGACCCACGTTCCAAATAGAGATTTTTCTAGTTTATTTAGGGCCCCTAAATAGAGTGACCTGATGAAACAAGTCCAGTGTCATTCATGTTAGAACTTATTGTGTTTCCCATAATAATAATTGATTAAAAATATGGGATAACATCTCTTATAATCTTTAGTTTGATTGTCCCATATTAACAACATGATTTATTTTGGTTGTTGTTTTTATTGTTGTATATCATCATTGGCATGGTTATTTTCTTGTTATTTTATTATTAATCTTCACATCATCCTGATTTAAAAATAAATGTGGTTCAACATGTTTTGGGAAGGATATTTATAAAATATCATTGAAAATATGATTTGAAATTGTTATTTTAAAAAAGAAAAGTAAAGGTTTTAAAGTGGTGTTTTCAATGTGATTAGTTTATTTAAAAAGGTATATGATTTATAAAAATTCTTGTGAATTGATATTTTTTGGACACTCTCACTGTTATAAAATATTTTATAATAGTATTTTAAAAAAATAATAAAGTGGAATGTTTTTTTAAATAAAATGTGCAAACTCCTTGGTTAAATACCACTGATATTGGTTTCTTGACACCCTATATATACAACTCATTTTATGAAAATATTATGGTTTTTAAGGTGACTTGGTTCTTTTAAAAATTGTGTTGGTTATTTGGGTTGTTCAATTTCGGTTGGATTGAGACATAGTGAGTGACCGAGTAGTTACATGGAGAGAACATTGAAAACAATTTGGTATGGGTTTTCTTTTATTTTTAGGTTATTCTTGTGTTATCAGTGGTGACTTGGATATTTTTAAATTTATCTATGAGATGTTGTTTCTTACTAAGTTAGTTTATTATATGCTATTATTTATTTATTCAAGTTGTTTTACTTTTCATGAATGTTAAATCATTTTTAAATGCTTATTTATATACATGAGTGTCAGATCAATGGATATGTCATGTCACATTTCTTTGATTTGTGATTCTAAGGCACTAGTTTTTAGTTCATGGGGATCAATAACACCATCCATGCTAGTGAAAGACTGGGTCGGGTGCTGTTTAAGTGGAAAACCATTCCTCTTCATTACAAATGGTATCAAAGATTAGGTTATTAGAAAGGTACATGGGTTATTGAGAATTTTTCTTGTTATTTCATGGTAGATGAGGGACTAGGAATGTCATTGGGACCTGAGAGGAAAATCATGAGTAGGTGCTTGATCACTAACCTTTTTAATGAAAATAGAGTCACTATGTCATGTTGTGGATTTTAGTCTTGATTTTGATATATCTTTTGTCTATTTTTTTGATGTATTTTGGTTTATTATAATGGTATCTTGATCTCTATTGAGCGTGAGAGTGATTTTAGGGATCGTCCTGAGTTTTGTAAGTGAAAGTGGTGAATGAACCAAAGTCACATGGTTTTCCTACATGGTTTGGTAAGTCATGTTGTGACATGAAAATAGTTTTTCAACCATTAAAGAGATAATTGATTGATTAGTTCATGGTTTACCTGTATTTTCATTAAAATCATGCACAATTATGTTTCTTCTCCCAAATAATTATTTTACCTCCCATACCTTCAGAGTGATCCTAACAGTGACTTCCTTTGGTGTAATAGAAAATTAGGGAATCTTTATTGAGAATTAATGTTTATAATTTTTTTTTCTAATTATGTGGTAGTTTATTATTGATATTTTCCATGAGGTACATTGTTTTATATGCTGACATTTTTTGTAGTGGAAACAAGATTCAAAACGGGTGGTTTTATTTTCAAAACCTATTTTTTAATATTTGTAAAATGAATTTTATGATTTTGAAATATTTTTAAGGTAGTAGTTTAAAAAATACAAATGAGAAAGTGTTTTTTCATATAAACGGTGGCTTAGGGTAAATTTTTGTTTTATAGTGAACTTAAAGAATGTTTTGGTTTTAAATAAAGATACCATAGAATAAATTAAATAATCAATATGAATTTAAGAAATATATTTTAGTGAGGGATTTAAATTATAATCAAGAAAGTGCATTGAAAATGAGGCTTTCTTGAAAAAGTAGAATGAAATGAAGTGTTTTTAAAAAAAATATTGTCTTCATAAGATTGTATAAATTATTGTAAAGGTAATTTTTATGCGTTTTTTATGTTATGTGTGTTTTGGAGTTGTTTTGATTGATGTTGGAATGTGATGTTTGATTTATGAAATATTAAATGGTTGCATTATATTTTTGTGTTATATAAAGTATGCCTCCTATAGATAGTTCTAATGAATTGCGAAAAGTCTCTTTGATGATATAATCTTTAGGATAATTTTCACACTGCTTGAGATTTTCTTGTTTATTAGTAGAATCTACCTAGACTTAATAATGAGTGATGGAGATAATGTAATTTATTTTTTTAAACATAATCTAATTTTTCATGAATGGTTCATTAAAGACTCATTTCTTTAAAAGAGGTATCTTGTGTTCTTCTAGTATGAATATTTCTATGTTGTGGCTTGTTGAAGCTTCATTAGGGGTTCTATAAATTGGGTTATTGGAAGAGGAAATTTTGAGTATATCTTGTGTTTCAGTAGTTTGTTATCTTGAAGGATTTTTTAGTATAGAGGGTTTTTATATTTGTTCCTTGAGGTTGGTAGTGAATTATGGTTTGATGTGTGTTTTGTTTCTTTGGTTGTATTTTTTTTGAATATGTGTTCTATTGTGGATTTTTTAGGATTGGATTCTTTATGAATGAGTATGGGAAACCTTAGGTTGTTTATTGGGGGACTAGGAGGGGTGTGGTCTTTTGGAAGTTGGGAACTTAGTGGCTCTAAAATTTTATTGTCTGGGTTCTCCTTGAAATGGTATTCTAGGATTGAGGTAGTAGTTAACCCATTAATTATTGTGACCTGGGTGGAGCCCATGATAATGTTGGATTGTGTTTTGGGTTCCTAGTAATGTGGTTGGATCATGTTTTTATTCTTAGTGATGAGGTTTGTTTTTTGGATGTTGAGTTCTCCTTAGGTTATGTTTCCTTAGGAGTTAGAATCAATGTGGGTATGATTTATTATGGTTGGAGGAAATGATAGAATTATTAGAGTTATATTTTTATAAACTGTGTTTGATATGGTAGTGTGCCTTCTCTTTGATTCACTATTTTAGATTGCTGGAACCCAAGTTTTAATATTCAAAAAATCATTTTTATAATGTTATTAATGAGTTTAATGTTTTATGGTAACATTTTATAATACAAAGAAGTTTTGAGAAAATTTTCCTAAGTGTTGAGAACACTCACCGCAAGACATGAATCACCATTGATGATGATTCACCACCAAGTCATACTCATCGCTGGAATGGAAATTTAAAAAAGTACGTAAAATATCTACCTTTATAGGTTATCCATGAAAATTTTCCGAAGTGTTGGAAACACTCACTACTAAAGGATGAAACGTCGTTGGACCAAGATTTTTAGCTATGTTTTGAAAACACATACTTCCTAGACGACCTAAGAAAATTTGACTAAGTATAGAAAATCATACCTTTCACAATGAGTCACCGCCAGAATGGATTTTTGGAAAATTATGGGAAAGACACAACCACTAGATGATGACTTACCATCAGAACTTAGTTGCCTCCAAATTTGGAAAAGTGTTGAGATGACTTACCACTGAGAAGACTCACCATTGAGATGAGTCATTGTTACCATGACTCACTACCATACTTACTCACCACTAGCCTAAGTCACTTCTAGTGTTGTGTCAACGTCTAAAGGAGTCACCATCACTATTTTTGTTTATTTTGAATTAAATATATTTAATGATTCTATTATTGAATTTATTTTTGAGAGTAATTTTAATGATTGTACTTAATCTCTTATAGATATGAATTAAAGTATCTTCCAATCATCAAATACATGGATCATATGATCCATATTATTTATTTGCATGATTCTTCTATTAAAAGAACTAGTAGAATCCCTCTAAAAAACATTTTTTATATAGAGATATATACATGCATACATTAAGTGAGATGAAAACATATTACAAGAACATGAAGAGTACCGCATACTGAAATCTTAAAAACTATGACAAAAAGTAGAGCATAATGATCATACATATCCTCTCCCATAGTTAGAATAAAATAGTTCATGACACTCTATTCTATTATGTTTTTTAGAAACATGACTGGAGCTTTAGTTCAAGAAACATTTAAGAAGTCCGGAGATTCAGAGAACATCAATTTGAGAAACTATATCATCTCTACATATTTATTTTCTCTCTCTATTTATTATCATTATATTATGATCAATGGGTGATTACTCTATATTTTAGACACACACATTGTCTCCTATGATTTAACTTGAATATGCTTGATATATTCTCAAACACCATTTTACATTTTTTTCCCATGTGTTGTGGAAGTGTTTGTTGATTCAGTTATGTTGGTTTCATTCCCATGGTTGTTGTGGAAGTGGTCCTGCATGGCATAAGACAACATTTATATTTTATATCTGGTCCAGTTTTTGGATCATAGATTATTTAGTATAATCTTCTTGGCCATGGGTGATTTCCAAGTGGAGAGGATTAGGTCTTGTCTTGAGATTGAACCTCTTGTATTCTTTTTCCTATGTGTTTTTTTTTTCTATTTTACTTTTGTTCTTTAACACTGAATCTATTTTAAAATATAAAAACAAATAATTTGATAGTTAGTCTTATTTAGATTTTATATAAGGTTTTTAATAAGTAAATTTATATCAAAAGTTAGTTTTTCATAATTGTTTTAACTGAGACTTAATCAATCTTTCATAGATATTTTAAAAGATCAAAATTTATAACTATCTACTATATTTAACCAGGACGTTTTTAAATAACTTGTGTGATTCTATTTAGACCATTTTAGACATCAATTTTATTGGGTACTCAATTCACCCCCTCCTGAGATACTCACTTCAACCAACATTTGGTATCAAAGAAATTTCAAAATCATTTCAACTGTGATTTTAGTTGTTTTAAAGGTATTAGATTTCTGTTAATTACCAATTTAGTTCTTTAAATAGATAAATGATAGGAAGTTTATTCTACTAACATACCTCCTTTATTTAGTGACAATAATTATGCTCAATTGAAGATATAGATGAAAATTCATATAAAAAGTATAGGTTTTGAAATTTGGTCTACTATAGAGGAAATATACGTGTTACCTATGATTTTTAGGAATACTTGAGATAATGAACCTACACTTTCTTATAATAATAATTGAAAATTCATGAATTCCCTTTACTATTCTTTAGGGTATGAATAATTCAATAGGATATCTACTATTAAAACTTCCTATGAAATTTGGGATACTTTAGGTATTTCTCATTAAAAACCTTAGAATGTTAAAGAAATGAGATTTAATACTTATAAAATTAAATATGATACTTTTTAAATGAAACCTGATGATAAAATTTCTGATATGTAACTCAGGTTCAAAGAAATAGTCAATACAATGAGCACCCTTAGAAATAAATTGTTAGATAAAGACTAAATCATGAGAATGCTGAGATTTATTTCTGAGAGATGGAGAGGGACATCAGTTTCTATAAGGGAATCCTATGCCATCAGTAAAAAAACTATCAATGAATTTATTCAGAATTTGATGATGTATGAAGAAGAACTTAAGGTCAATCATAAAGAAGACAACGAAACTAAGAAAAAATATGTTGCTTTTAAGACTACTTCATTAAAAAATAAATAAAAGAAAAATTTAAAATATAAAATCTCTAATGATTAAGAATCACTAGCGGCTAGTGATGAATAAAAGGACCATTTGGATAGAAAATATAAGAAGTTATACAGGAAGAAAAAGTCTTCATGAATCTACGTTACAAAGGAAAGTATGACAATAAAAGATTTTATAAAAAAATGGAAAATAGATGAAAACTCAAATAAGATTACTGTTATGAATGTAAGAAAAAAGGACATGTTAAGGATGACTGTCATAAGTTTAACTAAAAGAAGCATTATGAGGATAAAGATAAAAAATATAATAAATCCATGAAACCCACATGGAGTGCCTCTGAGGACTATTCCAATGACTCAAATTCTACACATGAAGAAAATACTAGTAGAGCTTACATTTTCTTCATGACAACCATATTTGAGGTACATGTTGCGTCACCTTTACTTAATTATTATCACTATGAAAATTAAAATTAAAATGATATATTTAGAGAAGAAAATTTTGAATACTGAAACATACTTGAGAATAACTTTAAAGAGATTAAAGGCAAATAAAAAATTATGAAGAAAAAACATGTTTTTCTATTAATGTTTAATCTGACCCCACTATATTGAAATAGAATAATGCTCAATTATTTAATGAAAATATTGAGTTGAAATTGTAAAATGAGAAACTAAAGAAATAATTAGGAATATTTAATAGAACTTTTGTTCTTAAGTCTACCCTTGAAAATTCTACTATTAGTTATTTCTCAAATGAAATGAATAAAGTTTTTATTTAAAATATTTTATAGTCTACTTATCAAAAACCTATTACGAAAATGTGGGTTCCTAAACCCTTAATCACTATCATATGTGGACCCCATAAAATCTGGGTACCAAAATCATTTCTATTATAATTTTTATTTTGTGGGAAACCTATTTGAAGAGATCTTGAAGAAATATTTGGTACATGGACATTGGACCTTCTAAGTATATTTCAAGATATTACTTTAGATTCAATAACCTTATAAATGTTCATTGTGGTCACGTCACATTTAGTGACAATACTAAAGGAAAGATCATTTGACTTGGCCAAATCAGTAACACTAACTCAGTTTTAATTTCAAAAATACCTTTTTATTGATGGTTTAAAATACAATATTCATAGAATTTCACAATTTTGTGATTATGTATTTCATGAAAAATTTGAATACAATTATTGTAATATTTTTAAGACCAAAAATTATTTATTATTTATTGCTTTTAAAAATGAGAATGTGTATTTTGTTAATATTGATTCTTTGATTTCACAAAATTTTCCATACGTTAGTGACTTTCATAGAGAGTTTTGGATTTGTCATAAGATACTAGGCCTCTATAACATTCACTCACATAGAAATATTACTAGGAAAGGGTTAGTTAGGGTTCAACCCAAACATGAATTCCCAAATGAGAAAGACTATAACCTCTTTCAAAAAGGGAAACATCACAGTATTTCTTTTAAATTAAAGAATGAAGTTTCAACTTCTCAACCTCTTTAGTTGGTTCACATGGTCTTATATAGAACATCTAGAGTTTCTCTTCAAAATGGGAAGAACTATGCCTATATACATGTATATGACTTTTCTAGGTATACTTGGGTATTATTTTTAGCTCACAAGAGTGAAGATTGTTCTCATTTTATCAAGTATTCTAAATTTATAGAAGACCTAAGCGTATTTATAATTAAGACCATAATAAGGGATCATGGTTGTGAGTTTGAGAATCAAGACTTTGAATATTTTTGCTAAATAAGTTGCTATAGTCATAACTTCTCTACTCCTAGGAACCCTTAGTAGAATGAATTTATAGAAAGAAGAAATATAAGACTTCAATAGAGAAACTAGACTATTCTTAATGAATTTGACAAACCTATATAATTTTGGGAAGAGGATATGAACACAACCTACTATATAATTAGTAGAGTTTTAATTAAACAACTCTTTAATAAAACACCTAATTAATTTAGAGTTTTTGGTTACAGTGTTTTTATTGTTAATAATATGGATAATCTTGAGAAGTTTTCATCCAAGAGTTATGAAGGAATTTTCTGGGGTAATTCAACCTCTAGTAAATCTAATAGAGTTTTTAATAAAAAAACAAAGACTGCAGAAGACTATATCCATGTCTAGTTTAATGAGGTAGATACACATGAACCTCATAATCCTTTAGAAAACGTTGAGGATGATTTATCCACTTTGAACATAAATTCCAAACCTTCTGATTCTTCTATAAAACAGTCATAAAAATTATCCAATTCTAAAGAACAACAATATCCTAAACCTAAATCTGTAGAGGACCTAAAGTGACCATACCCTATTTCTCTAGATCTTATAGTGCTCTTAAATACCATACTTTAGTTTATATTGTTGAAGACTTAAATATAGGTATAGAAACTAGTGCTTCTATAAGAAACTAGGTTGAAAATCAAGTATTCTTGTCATAACATGAACCTGAGAACATCAATAATGCAATAAATGATGAATTCAAGGTAATTTTTATGAAAGAAGAACTAAATAAATTTTAAATAAATAAATTTCAGGAATTTGTTGATAGACCCAAATAAACCTTGGCTATAGGCACTAGATGGGTGTTTAGAAACAAGGTTGATGAATCTGGAACAATAGTAATAAATAAGGATATTCTCATTTCACAGGGGTATAGTCAAGAAGAAGGTATAGACTATGATGATACCTTTTCACCTGTATCCATACTTTAATCCATTAGAATAATACTTTCCTATACAAAAAATCTAGTTTTCAAACTATAACAAATGGTTGTAAAAGTGCTTTCTTAAATGGGTATCTAATAAAAGATATTTTGTTTTAACAACCCCATGGATTTAAAAATCCCCATTTTCTAAATTATGTATCAAGTTATCAAAAGATTTATATGGGTTAAAACAAGATCTAAGTGCTTGGTATGATAGGATCATATTTTTTCTTATTTCAAATGGATTTACAAAAGGTATAGTTTACCCTACCCTTTTTATAAAATTAATTATAAAAGATGTTTTAGTTGTTCAAATTTATGTAGATGAGATTATTTTTGGATCTTCTAAAAATCATTTTTATTCATATTTTTAAAAAATGATGCAAAATGAATTTTGAATGATTTTAAATTGGTCAACTAAAATTCTTTCTTGGTTTTTAAAATTTTCAAAATAAAGAAGAAATTGTTTTAAATAAAGGTATATATACTAAATTTATTTTAATTTTATTTGGGTTGGATATCACTAAGTGTAGTGATACTCCTATGAGTACCACCTATAAATTTGATCTTGATGAAGCTCGAAAATAAGTGGAGCAAACTAGTTACAGAGGCATGATTGTAAGTCTTCTCTACTTAACTACTAGAAGATCTGAAATTATGTTTAGTGTGTATATGTGTGCTCATTTTACTAAAAATCGAAAATAGTCTCAATTAATTAATATAAAAAGGATTTTTAAATAGCTCAAGTATACTACTAATTTAGGACTTTTTTACCCTAGAGGATAATAATTTCACTTAGTTATGTACTCAAATACTAATTTTAGTGGGTGAAAGTTAGATAGAAAAAGAAACTTTGGAATATTTCACCTTTTAGAAAGTCTCTAGTTTCTTGAGGTATTAAGAAACAAAATTATATTGTATTTCATACTACTAAATATCAATATATAGAACCAGGTAGCTTATCTACAGAACTTTTTTGGATGAAACACAGATTACCAAACTATGGACATCAATTTCTACATATACCTATAAATTGTTACAATACAAGTGTAATAAACATTTCTAAGAACCCTTTATGTCACTCTATATAAAAACCCATTGATGCAAGACATCACATTTTGAGAGACCATTTTTAAAAGGGTGATATAAATCTTGAATACATTGGTAAAAAACATCAGCTTACTGATATTTTCACTAAGCCTTTGAAATTTTATATAATGAACTATAGAAAAAATGAATCAGGCATGATTAATTTTGGTTAAACATAATTTTCTAGGACTCACCATTAAGGTTTACTCTTCATTTATTTTTCCACACCATTGAGGTTTACCCATATATGAGTTCTACTCACCATTGATTTTACCCACTATTGAGTTTATCCACAGTTGATTTTTACCCACTTTTGTAATTACTCACTATTTGAATCTATTAGCCTTTTTAAGTGATTTTTTCTAATTTATCATTATGTGTAATTTTTTAATTCAAATTTGTAATTGAATTGAAATGTTATTTAGATTTTTATTTTATGAATCCCTAAAATTAATACATGATATAAATTAGACGTCTGAATAATTCCAATGCTGACCCTCTCATGCCTTTCTCTCAAGACTTGTCAGGAAATTTTCTCTCCTAAACACTGGCCTTCCTTCCCCTTCACCCGAACCTTCTGACCCAATCACTATGGATTGAGTGAAGAGAGATTCAGTTTCTTCTTCGGATGAGTCATATCCTTGAAATAAGTAGAAAGGTGAGTCAACCTATCTATTTACTATTGAACCAATGAGCCCCGAGATTTGTAAATGTTTATTAGTTCCTAAAAAAATAGTTCTGGCTGAGTGGTTACTTTTGAGAAATTATTTGGTGCTCATATTTGTACAAGAACAGGGATAGGTAGAATGGTTTTCTTCTAATGAGATACCTTTATATCCTAGGTCCATATAATGGCTTTATCAGTTTTTGGAGTTCAATTTCTAGAAGAATGAATACTGTATAAGTAGTAGGATAAATATACATAAATTATTTTCCTCTTTAAGTTAGTGGGCTAGTTGTTTGATATTTCATTATGAAAGAGTTTCAAATAGCTATCAAGGATCTATTCTTGGTGAAAATGATAATTTTTTTATAAAGATTCTTGTGTATAGTTGACATGAGATGGGATATTAAGTAGGCCAGTTTCTACTAAACATTATGGTGAATGACGATTTCTCTTCATGTTTATCCAGCATATACTTTTTCTAAGGAAGTGTGGCTACCACAATTGTAAAGACCAAAAATTTTATTGATGAAAATTCACCTTTGATATAATTAAATGTCTTATTATGTAAAATGGTTATATAACATATAAACCTCCTTGGTTTTATGTTTTGGGATTTTAAAATACCATTAAAAATTTTGACCATTGCTAATATAACTGTTGAACAATGATCTCATGATTATTATAAATATAGGGCTTTAACAAATCCAATTTACTCAGACAAAGGAAGCGATGGCCTCATCCAGTAGAATTTATCTATATGAATCCCATTTTTCAGAGCCTAGAAATGAGGTAACATCATTGGGGTTCACTCTTGAACAATCCCAAGATGAGCTTTAACACGTTAATCTTGAACGGAACCGCCTATGGGAGAAGTGGAATTTGATAGAGATTATCACCCGAGCGATGTTATCTAAGCCTCCCCAAGAGTCTGTCACCATCACATAACTTACCCTTCGGCCTTATGTGGTTGTTATAAGGGGTTATGTAACAATATTCTAGCACTATGATTATGTACATTGTTTTTTTATAAGGAATATACATTTATTTTATTATTGTTACTCTATAAATATTTTTTAAAGAAAAAATAGTATTTTTAGTTAATATTAAATTAAGAAATATATTTTGATGAATTAATTTATTTTTTAATTAAATATCATTTTAATGTAATATTATTACGAAACTAATTTTTATTAAATATAAATGATCCTATAATTTTAATGAATACAATTGTAATTTCTATTAGGGTTTGAAAGCTGTTTTTGTCAAAAACCCTTGAATTTTCAATAAATGTCAATTTTAATTTTAAAGTAAAAATTAAAATATTTAAAAAATTATTTATTTAAAATGAATATTATTTTTTTAATCAATACGTTGAAATTATCTAACGGTGAAATTTTCATAATTTTCTAAGACAATCAAATTTTCATGTAATAAATAAATATTGTTTAAATATATATTGTGTTTTATGACATCATAAGGACCCAATAGTGATTTAATAAAAAACTATAAACATTATTTTTTTCCAATATATGTTTTATCTTTAAAATAATTTTATTTTAGGTTTTTGTTGTTTTATTTTACAAATTTTAGTGGACCCTTCAAGAAATATAAAACATTTTAACTTTTTAAATTTATTTCCTATAGAGTGTGACTCACATCCGCATAAACAAGACTAATATTTTAATAAGTTAGGACATTGGACTAATGAAATAATTTTTTCACTCCCCTATGGAACAAACCACGGGAAAAAACCATGGGTTGGTTTTTGTTTTTGATTATTTTAATTTGTGGTGTCCAAAACCTAAATAATAAATAATTCCCTCTCTTTTCCTATAAAAACCCACCCAATATCCCACATCTCTTCCCTCAAAACCCTTTTATAACATCCTTAATATACCCTCATATCTATATTATCATCCCAAGGTGCCCCAATATCCCAGTAAGCATCTCTCAATCCCCTCTCAAGCCTTTGGGATCACACTTCCAAGTAAGGTATTTCTTCCATTCTCAATTTTTGGAAAATTTCATTATGTTGTTATACCATTTTTTCACTTAGAAATGTTGGGGTATGATTTATCACCTCCCCCATACTTCCCTACTTATATTTGAATGATTATATACCTCTTTCACTCTCACTAATTCCTCCCATGTACTCCTGTTACCATGCAAAAATTCAGTAAGGGGTTTCTCTCTTCTCGTTTCATTCAAGTAATTATTTTATATTATGAATCTAAATTCCATTACATATATTGGGACATTTATATATATTAACAATTAATATTTATTTCATGTACATATTATTATATAACCCTATCTCTCTCACCCACTATTTTTTATGAATTCTTATGTCACACCATTATGCTGCCGAAATTGCACCGTTATTTTCCAAGCCAAAGTCATTGTGTAGTGAATACCATTCCCATTTCTCTATCAAAGTTATTAACCTTTATGAACATTTAATTATTGATTATGTAGTTTCATGTATAAATTAAAAGTTCCTTTATTGTGGAATAAACGTTAATTATGTTTAAGGAATCCATGTTATATGATCCATATGTCACACTTATGCATGAAATGAAATGATTAAGAAGGATTATCCCTGATAGTTCTCCAATGCCTTGGGTAAAGAGTATTATCATGATATATCAAGTGAAATGAGGGTTTACTCATGCTCCCTGTGCAATGATCCTTGGATAATGCTAATACCATGTTAAATGTTGTTTCCACATTTCCATGTTATGATAATCATACTATATCATGCCTTTATGTTCACGTTTCTCTTAAGCTTGATTGATATACCTATTGTACAACATGTCCTATATTAATTATGTTATTCCTTGTTTACTCCCTTACTAGGATTTATATCTCACCCTTTTCACATGTATGTCCTCAGGTTATCCCAGGAAATGCTATGTATGAGGGAATGTTGTGGTCATGTATAGGAAGTTTTCAATAAAGATGTTGTGTTTTATGTTCTAATTTATTATGTAATGTTCCTAATTTCCCAAGAAACTAGGCATCTCAATCCTAAGAGTTGTCTTAAGTGCTTGTTTATGTAATAAATCGAGTTTAAGTTTGTAATAAATATCAGGGTTTTAATAGTTGGTATTAGAGTGTAGGTTTAGTTATTTTTGAGATTAGGATTAGAAAACCTTAGTGAAAGACTTAGGGATAATACTAAGTATAATAAAAACATACATAAATTTTATTGAGTATTGAGTAAGTGGTTTATCAAGTAAATACATCCATGTCTGGATATGAGTAGGTAGAGGCGACTCTGGCATAGATGTATCTAGGGGTAAAACTCAAAAACACCACTTTGTGCTAGACTCAAATGGGATCTGGAGCCCAATAATGGGCCTTTCTTCACTCTTGGTTACAACACTCATGGAGGATATGATTTGGTAAATTCATAAGCTTAGTAAAAACCAATTTTAAGGGGATTAAAAAAATTCCCCTAAGAATATATTTTGGGAAGTAGATCATGGATAACATAGACTAAAGCCTATAGATTCATAAGTTAAGGAAATAAAAGTAATTTATAAGTTATAACTTTTTTCCTTTGGATTAAACTTTATGTGTTACCCCTCAATTTCCTCTTATTCCATATAATGGATTGTAATAGTAGGACTCAGGCTAAAACCCAATGTGATGATCGACGTGATGATTGTCCTAATGAGATGGTCAATCCGATGAGAGCAGGAATCAAAAGCTTTGTCACAATACTCTCTCAGTTAACTCAAATTTTGAATAGAAAAATGGGTCGAGAGGAACATTCCACCCCCCAAAAATGAACAGGTCACAATCAATAGCTTTATGAGACAAATGTATCCTACTTTTAATGGATCATATGATCCCTCAATTGCCTATAAATGGATCAAATCCATTGAAAATATATTATCCGTCCTTCACTCTTACGAACATGAGAAGGTTCTTCTGGATGCATATCATATGGAGGGTGAAGCTGATCAATAGTGGAAATTGATCAAAAACACAAAGCCTGAGGTGGAGATCAAGCAGTTGGAATGGAAGTATTTCCAAAAAAATTTGATAAATATTCTCCTCACAGCCTCCAACTTAAGAAGGAAAGGGAATTCCTTGTCCTAGAGAAAAAAGATGATGAATCCATTAGATCATATGAGGAAATATTCACATGGCTTGCACGATATTCTTCCATCTTTGTCGTTACACCCGAATTCAAGGTTGACAGCTTCTTTGGTGGGCTAAAACGTAGCCTACAAAAAGCCCTAGAGATCCGTGACTTTGAGAGCTATGAAGAAATTACTTGATATGTCTCCAAAGTTGAAATGGAGATCATAGAATCTTAGGGGTATCATGGGGATAAGAAGCATAAGTTGGACTTTAATTTTGGCAGTCTGATGGATAAATCCAATGGTACTAAGAAAATCCATCACCCGCTTACCAAAAGTGTGGAAAGAAGCTCCCCATAAATTGCTTAAAGGGAACGAGGAAATGATTTAGGTGTGGGAGAGAAGGTCACCTGGTTATTAACTGCTGACAAGAAAAACCAGCAGCTGTGATAAAGGAGAGGAACACTCCATTTGAACCGCAACATGTTGTTTATTTCTTCAACTGTAAAGAACCAGGGCACTTTGCAAACTAGTACCCTAAGCCAAGGGTTTTAAGAGGCAACCAAAAACCTCCAAGGCATAAATAGAGATATTTTTCCATCACTACCACCAAAGTTAACACCGACAATGATGTGGTGATATTTATGTGAGTTATTCATTCAATAATTGTGAACACACTTTTTGATTCTCATTCTATGCATTCTTTTATTTTCTGAAAGTTTAGTAGAACAATCCCAACACCACCACAAATCATAGAATTAGATATGTAGGTGAGTATGAAAAATGGTCAAATCATTGCATCCCATGAATATAACTCCTCCCTTATCATAATTTGTGGATTGAAATTCCAGAAAAACCTCATTATACTCCCCTTGGTGGAATTTGATGCAATTCATGGCATGGATTGGCTTTCCTTATATAGAGTCAACATAAATTTCCATGAGAGAGAAATCACACTCTATATGGAAAATCGACCCCTGATTCTGTACAAGTGAAAAGTGGAGTATGATTCCTCTTTAGAACCATCATCTCAAGCGTGGATATTACTGACCTATGATCACGCATATATGTATCAGAAGATTCAGTCTAAGGAATCAACCATCCTTGAAGACATGCCTATTGCGAGGGAATTCGATGAAGTGTTTCCTGAGGAATTACCTGGCCTTTATCCTAGAAGAGATGTTGAATTCTCAATTGACCTTATATCTGGTTCATTACCAATATCCAAGACTCTATATAGATTTAATGTTGTGAATATTGAGGAGATGATGAAACAACTATAGGATAATATAGATAAAGGGTTTGTACACCCAAGTGCTTCACCATTAAGAAGAAGGATGGGTCAATGCACCTTTTCATTGATTATCGTGATCTCAACAAAATCACGGTAAAGAACAAGTATCCTCTTCCCCAAATTGATGAATCTTTTGACCAGTTATGTGGATCCCAATACTTATCCTATTTGTATTTTTGATCGGTAAATTACCAAGTAAGGGTTGGAGAAGGACGATATCCCCAAGATTGATTTTTGTACAAGGTATGGGCTCTATGAATTCATAGTAATGCATTTCAAACTCACTAATTCTCTAGAAATCATCCTGTAGTTGACGAATAGAGTCTTTAACGATTACCTTGAAATTATTTGGTAGTCTTTATATATGATATTCTAATATACCCCAAAACCAAGGTAGAGCATGAAGAGCATCTAACAACTATACTAGTGACCTTGTGAAAGGAGAACATCTATGAAAAGTACATCAATTGTGAGTTCTCGTTGAAGGATGTCTCATTCTAGGGTCATATCATCACAAGATATGGGATATATATGGACCCCTTATAGAAAGCTACAATTTAAGGATGGATGAGTCCAACATCAGTAAAGGATATTCATAGCTTTCTGGGGTTAGCTGGATATTATCGCCGATTTGTGGGAAATTTATCACAATTTTCCAACCCTCTTACAAATATAACTGAAGAGGGAGTATATTTTTCTAGGAGTGATGAATGTAAAGAGATCTTCAAGGAGTTGAAAAGGAGGTTTATCACTACGCCCATGATCACACTACACACAAGTGGAGAAATTTTTGTGGTATTCAGTGATGCTTTGAAGAAGGGCCTAGGCTATGTGTTGATGCAAAATGAAAAAGTAATGTCCTAGGCTTCAAGGCAATTGAAATTTCATGAGAAAAACTATCTTATAAAAGATATGGAGTTAGCTGTAGTGATATTCGCTCTGAAAATTTGGTGACATTACCTCTTTGGGGAGAAGTGTGAAATATATATAGACCACAAAATCCTCGCACATGCGCCAACGAAGGTGGTTAGATCTCATCAAACACTACGACTGCTCAATCCATTACCACCCTAGGAAATCAAACAAGGTGGAAGATGCTCTAAGTAAAAGAACCCAAAAATTATATCATTGATGAGAATTGAAAATAATCCAATCATCTAGGATTTATGATGAAGGACATGGAAATCATATATAAGGGAACATCATCAATCCTTTCACAAATGATTGCTCAATCGTATCTTTTGGAAAGGTTAAAGGATGCTCAAAAGGATGATGTGGGAATTCAGAAGAAAGTGGAAACTATCAGAAAAAGGGAAATCCTCAGAGTTCAATGTTAATGGAGAAGGAATTGTGAGATTTGGAAAAATACTATGTGTTCCCTCAAATCTAGAGTTAAAGAATAAACTTTTTGATGATGCACATTGTTTATATTTCTCCATTAACCCAAGAAACAAAAAGATGTATCGAGATCTATGAGAGCATTATTGGTGGGATAACATGAAGAAGCAGATATCTGAGTATACATCAATGTGACTCATATGATAGAAAGTGAAGGCTCGGAGGAAGAAGTATAAGGGGATGATGCAAACATTACCCATACCAACATGGAAATGGGAGAACATTACCATGGACTTTGTCACCGGACTTCCTAAGACATCCAAAGGAAACAATGCTATCTGGGTTGATGTGGACCATCTTACAAAATCTTCACAGTTAATTTCAATTAAAGAGGATTTCTAATTGGATCAACTGGATTGGATATATATAAGAGAAGTGGTAAGTATGCATGGAGTATCACTTTCTATTGTATCTGATTGATATCCAAGATTCACCACCATGTTCTGGAAGAGTATTCAATATGCTCTGAATACTGAGATGAACTTCATGACAACTTATCATCCTCAAAATGATGGCCAATCTGATTGAACTATCCAAACACTTGAGGACATTTTGAGAGCATGGTCGATGGACTTCAAAGAGGGATGGGATCAACATCTTCCTATAGTTTGGTTCTCTTATAACAACAGTTTCTACTCAATCATCCAAATGGATCCTTATGAAGCCCTGTATGGGAAGAGTGCAGAACACCATAATGATATGATGAAGTTGTGAAGTGAAAACTTCTAGGTCTAGAAATGGTCAAAGAAATTATGGAAAAGTTTAAGACCATCCAGTCGCACATAAAATATCCTCAGAGTAGAAAAAAGAGTTATGCTGATAATCATTGACGATACCTAGATTTTTATGTTGGAGACATGGTATTTCTCCACATATCACCGTGGAATAGGGTTATGAGATTTGGGAATAAGGGAAATATTAGTCCATGGTATATCAGCTATTTTGAGATCCTTGATCGCATTGGAGTAGTGACCTATCTACTAGCACTCCAACCGAACCTATCTCAAGTACATAATGTATTCCATGTATCATTCTTGAGGAAGTACATACCTGACCCATTGCATGTACTCAATCCAGAGGTGGTACCATTAGAGAATGACCTATCCTATGAAGAAAAGTCATTAAAGATATTAGATAGTAGGGAAAAAATTCTATGAAATAAGACAATGCCCCTCGTTAAGGTGTTTTGGAAAAACCACAAGTTTGAAGAAGGAATGTGGGAATCAGATTAAGTGATGAAGCATAGTTACCGGCATCTATTTTAGTGTGGGAAAATGAAATTTTGAGCACAAAATTTCTTAAGGGGGGAATATTGTAACGAACCAAAAATTTATTAATGAAAATTAATATTTATATAATTAAATGAATTATTATGTAAAATTGTTATATAACATATGAAATTCCTTGGTTTTATGTTTTTGGATTTTTAAATACCGTTAAGAATTGTTACTGTTGCTAATATTTCCATTGAACAATAATCACTTGATTAGTATAAATATAGAGCTTTAAAACATCCAATTTATTTAGAAAATTTAAGCGATGACCTCATCCTATATAATTTCCCCATACGAAACCCATTTTACAAAACTTGGAAAGGATGTAGCATCATTGGGCTTCTCTCTTACTAAGACCAAGACGAGCTTCAACATGTTATGCTTGAACAAAACCGCTTACGGGAGAAGTTGAATTTGACGGAGATTACCACCCAAGAGATGTTAGTTGAGCCTCCCCAGAAGTCTGTCACCATCTCACACCTTAAACTTCGGTCACATGAAAGTGTTATAAGGGATTATGTAACAATCCTGTAGCACTATGATTATGTAATTTTTGTTGCATAGATAATATACATTCATTTTATTAGGGTTACTTTGTAAATAGATTTTAAAGAAAAAATAGTATTTTTAGATAATATTGAATTAAGAAATATATTTTGATTAATTAATGGATCTTTTAATTAAATAATATTTCAATGAAATATTATTACTAAATTACTTTTTATTAAATATAAATGATCGTATAATTTTTATGAATAGAATTGTAATTTCTATTAGGATTTGAAAGTTGTTTTTGACAAAACCCATGAAATTTCAATAAATGACAGTTTTAATTTTAAAAATAAATATTAAAATATGTAAAAATTTATTAATATAAAATGAATATTTTTTTGGAATCAGGACTTCAAAATTATCTAACAGTGAACTTTTTATAATTTTCGGAGACAGTCGAATTTTTTAGTAAAAATAAAATACCATTTAAATATATAATGTATTTTATGACATCATAATGATGCAATAGTGATTAATAAAATACTATAAACATTTTTTTCGGAAAATATATGTTTTACCTTTAAAATTATGTAAATTTAGGTTTTTTTGGTTTTTTTATAAAGCTTTTGTGGACCTTTCAAGACTTATAAAACATTTTGGATTTTTAAATTTATTTTCTTTAGAGTGTGACTCACCTCCACATAATCAAGCCTAATATTTTAAGAGGTTCTAAAATTGGACTTATAAAATAATTTTCTTCACTCACCTTTTCCAAAAACCATGGTCAAAAACCATGGGTTGTTTTGTGGTTTTGATTATTTTAATGTGTGGTTTCAAAAACCTAAATAATAAATAATTTAATCTCTTTTCCTATATAAACCCACCAAATATCCCACTTATCTTCACTCAAAACCCTTAGAGCACGTTCATACTCTTTCTTCCTCTCTATACTATCCTCACAAGGCTCCCCAAGCTCCCAATAAGCCTCTCTTTATCCCTCCCAAGCCTTTGAGATCACACTTCCAAGTAAGGGATTTCTTCCTTTCTCATTTTTGTCCAAATTTCATTATATTGTTACACCATTTTCTCACTTAAAAATGTTATGGTATGATTTCAAACCTCCCACATACTTTTATACTTATGTTTTAATGATTAGATACCTCTTTATCTCACACTAATTCCTCCCATGTACACCCATTACCTTGTCGAAATTCCGTAAGGGATTTCTCTCTTCTCGTTTACTTTCAAGAAATTATTTTTTATTATGAATATAAATTCCATTACATATGTTGGGACATGTATTTATATGACCCCCTTTTGTTCCATTTAATGTACATATGATGAGACACCCCTCTCACTCATCAACCATTTTTTTATGAATTGTTATTTCACGTCGTTATGCAGCTGAAATTGCACCTCGATTTTCCCAGCCAAAGTCACTATACAATGCCAACGAGACCATACCTGAGTGTTAAGGGATCATGCTTTCCATCCAAGAGACCTAGGTTCAAAACCGGGAGGAGGCGAATTTCTGGGGTACTGTAGCAGTCACTGTAGCACTAACTGTTTGATACTATAGCAGCCCGAACTATTCACCCGATTTGGGCCTTCGGGCCACTGGTTTGTGCCTACGGGTCTTAAGGGCCTTTGGGTCAACAAAGTCCTTCGGGCCATAGAGACTATGGAGTAGAACAGTTCACACAGAACATGACCCATAAGAGGATCATAGGAACATGAATAGCAGCCAGCAGAAGCAGAGCTAACCGGATTGGAAGAATGAGATGGTATGGAAGCCGCCAATGGGACCAGACACCGTGAGCCTTTGTACGGGGCAATTATATCCAATAAAAAATTCCATGTGGGGAGCTAGGTGATCAATGAAGCAAAAGTTGGGGAGGGACAGTTCAAGTGGGCTGGGCCTACGGATCATGTATTAGGCATGGTATACCTTTGGGCCTTCAGGTCATGTATTGTGGGTTAGTCAGTCCTTGTGCCTTGGGCCCATGTGTCATGTACGGGTTCCCCTTCAACCCTTAAAAGGGGGATTATCCATAATAAAATAAAAAATAATGCCTTCAGCCCATTCGGATAAAGTCACTGTGTATTGAATACCATGCCCATTTCTGTATCATGGGTATTCACTTTTATGCACATATACTTATTGATTAGGGAGATCCATGTATTAATTCCACATTACATTATTGTAGAATAAATTTTGATGATGTTTAAGGAATCCATGATATATGATTCAAGTGGAACACTTATGCATGAAAGTAAATGATTAAGAAGGGTGTCCCATAATAGTGCTCCATTGAATTGGGTAAAGAGTAGTATCATGATACGTAAAGTGAAATGAGGGTTTAATCATTATAATTCAAGTGAAATGAGTGTTTACTCATTATCCATGTGCAATGAGCCTTTTCTCATGCTAATCCATGTTAAGTGTTGTTTCCACATTTCCATGATATGATAATCATTCTACATCAAGCCTTTATGTTCATGTTTCTCTTACAGTGTATTGATATACCTATTGACTAACATATCATCTATTCATTATGTTATTACTTTTTTAATCCCTTACTAGTCTTTATATCTCACCCTTTTCACATGTATGTCCTCAGGTTATCCCATGCAATGTTAAGTACGAGGGAATGTTGTGGTCATGTAAAGAAAGTATTCAATAAAGATGTTGTGTTTTATGTTCTAAGATGTTATGTAATGTTCCTATTTTTCCAAGACACTAGACCAATTGATCCTCAGAGTTTTCTTATGTGAAAGTTTATGTAATAGATCTTTTTTAAGATTGTAATAAAGAACAGGGTTGTTATAGTTGGTATCATAGGATATGTTTCATTATTTTTGGGATTAGGATTAGAAAAACATAGTGAAATCCATAGGGATAAGACTCAGTATAATAAAAACATCCCTAAATTTTGGGGTATATTGAGTAAGTGGTTTATCAAGAAAATATGTGGTTGTTTGGATACGAGCAAGTAAATGTGGCTCTGGTATAGATGTATCTAGTGGTAAAACCCTAAAACTCCACTTTGAGCTATACTCAAATGGGAAGTGGTACGTGAAAACTGGCCTTTCTTCAATCTTGGTTATGAAACTCCAAGGGGATATGATTTAGTAAATTCATAAGCATAGTATGAACCATTATTATGGGAATAAAAAAATTCCCCTATGAATATATGCTGGTAAGTGGATCATGGATAACATAGATTGAAGACTTTAAATTCATAAGTAAATGAAATAAAAGTAATTTATAAGTTATCCATTTTTTTCTTTGGATTACCCTTTATTTTTTACCCCTAACATTCCTTTTATTCCAGATATTGTTTAGTAGTAGGAGGACTCAGACTAAAAACTGATGCGAAGATCAATGTGACGACAATCCTAATTAGATTCCCAATCTGATGGGAGCGGGAATCTCAAAATTTGTCACGATACTCTCCCAGTTAATTCATGTTTTGAATAGAAACTTGGTTCAAGAGGAAATTTAAACACCCCCCAGAAATAACAAGTCACAATCAAGATCTTCATGAGACAAATGCCTCCTTTTAATGGATCATCTGATCCCTCAGTTGTTGAGAAATGGATCAACTCCATTGAATGATCTTCTCCATCCTTCAATGTTCCTAACAAGAGAATGTTCTTATGGGTGCTTATTATATGGAGGGTGAAGATAATAAATGTTGAACATTGATAAAAAATACAATTCCTGAGGAGGAGATTGAGGTGTTGTAATGGAAGGATTTCTAGAAAATGTTTTTTGATAAATATTTTCCTCACACCGTCTGACTTAAGATGGAAAGGAACTTACTTTTCCTCAAGAAAAAAGTTGATGAATCCCTTGGAGTGTATGAGGAAAACATCAAAAGGCTCACACAATATGTATCCGGATTTTTCTTCACCCATGAATGCGAGGTTGGATGCTTCTTTGGTGGGATAAAACCTAGCCTACAAAAAGCCATAGAGATCCATGACTTCGAGAGCTATGAAAAAAATTGTCTGATGTGCCCTCAAAGTCGAAATGGAGATCAAATAATCTCAGGGGTATCATGGGGATATTAAGAGTGAGGTGGAGTTTAATTCTAGAAATCCTATGGATAAATCCAATGGAGCTATGAAAATCTGTCACCCCACTTGCCAAAGGTGCAGAAAGAAGCAGCTTGGAAATTGCCTGAAGGGAGCGAGGAAATTCTTTAGGTATAGAAGAGAAGGGAACCTAGATATTAACTACCAACAAGAAAAACCTGTGACTGTGACATAGGAGAGGAACAATCTGTTTAACTCTCATAACATTGTTCATTGCTTCATCTGCAAACAACCAGGACACTTTTCAAACCAGTGCCCTATGAAAAGGGTTTTTGGAGGCAACCAACATCCTCCAAGGCAGAAAGGGAGGTCTTTTTCCTCACTACCTTCGAAGTGAACCCCCAATAAGAAGTGGTGATATGTACACGAGTTATTCAATCAAGAATAGAGAATATTTTTTTTTATGGTTCTATGCATCTTTTAAATCCTGAATGTTTAGTAGAACAATCACAACACCACCACAAATCAGGGAAGTAAAGATGTTATTGTGTAAGAAAAATTGGGAAATAATTGCATCCCATGAATAAAACTCCTCCCCTCTCATAATTTTTGGATTGAACATTACAAAAAACCTCATCATACCCCCTTTGGTGGAATTTTATGCAATTATTGGCATGTATTGACTTTACTTATATAGATCCAACATAAATTTCTGTGAGAGGGAAATCACTCTCCATATAGAGAATCGACCTTTGATTTTGTACAAGTTCAAGGAAGAGGATGAATATTCATTAGCACCATCATATAAAGCATGGATATTATTTCCCTATGAGAATGCGTATCTAGATCAGAGGATTGAGTCTAAAGAAGCAACCATCATTTAAGACATAACTATTGTGAGGGAATTCGCTGAATTGTTTCCTAAGGAATTTCTTGGTCTTCCTCTAAGAAGATATGTTGAATTATCAATTGACCATATACCTGATGCATTTCCAATATCCAATACCGTGTATAGAATGGCTGTTGTGGAGCATGAGGAGCTTAAGAAACAACTACAAGAGAATATGGATAAGGGGTTTATAAACCAAAGTGATTCACCTTAGGGTGCACCGGTCCTCTTCGTCAAGAAGAAGGACTAGTCAATGTGCCTTGGAATTGATTATCGTGAGCACAACAAAATCAAAATAACAAAAAAGTATCCTCTTCCCCAAATTTATGACTTTTTTGAACAGTTATGTGGAGCACAATACTTATATAAGGTGGATTTGCGGTCGAGATATTACCATGTAAGGGTGAAGAAGGAGGTTATCCCCAATAATGCTTTTCATACAAGGCAGGGGAACTATGAATTCATAATAATTCCTTTCAGACTCACTAAATCTCCAAAAATATTCATGGTCTTGAGGAATATATTCTATATAGATTACCTCAACAAATTTGTGGTAGTATTTATAGACTATATTTAAATATACTCCAAAACCAAGGAGGAGCATGAGGAGCATCTAAGAACTATACTAGAGACCTTGCGAAAGGAGAAGATCTATGAAAAGTACATCAAGTGTGAGTTATAGTTGAAGGAGACATCATTATTGGGTCTTATCATCACGATCAATGGGATATATATGGATACCTCTAAGATAGTTGCAATTGAGAGATGGTCGCGGCAAACATCAGTAATAGATATCTGTAGATTTCTGGGGTTAGATAGATATTATCGCCAATTTTGGAGAAATTTCTCATGATTCTCCAACCCTATTACCATTCTTACTCAGAAGGTAGTAAAGTTTTATTAGAGTGATTAATGAAAAGATAACTTCAAGGAGTTGAAAAGAAGTCTTATCACTGCTCTCGTGCTCACACTTCCCACAAGTGGGAAATTTTTTGGGGTATTCAGTTATGCTTTGAAGAAGGGAGTGGGATGTGTGTTGATGCGAAATGAAAAATTCATTGCCTATGCTTCAAGGCAATTGAATGTTCATGTGAAAAACTATCCTACACATGATACGGAGTTGGCTGCAGTGATCTTCAATTTGAAAATTTGGTGACATTACCTATTTGGGTAGAAGTGTGAAATATAGATAGACCACAAAATCCTTAAGTATATATTCACATAGAAATATTTGAACTTGAACCAACGAAGGTGGTTAGAGCCGATCAAAGACTACGACTGATCAATCCATTTCCACTATGGGAAAGAGAACGAGGTAGTAGATGCCTAAGTAGAGATGACCCAACAATTATATCATTTATGGGAATTTAAAAGGATCGTATCTTCTTAGATTTGATGAAAATGGACATGGGTTCATAAATAAGGGAACATCATCAATACTTTCACAAATTATTACTCAACTGTCTCTTTTGGAAAATTTAAAGGATGCTCAAAAGGATTTTGTGGAAATTCAGAAGAAATTGGAAACTATCAGAAAAGGGAAATCCTTGGAGTTCAATGTTAATGAAGAAGTAATTGTGAGATTTGGGACAACACTATGTGTTTCATCAAATCAAGAGTTAAAGAATGAACTTCTGGATGATTCGCATAGTTAAGATTTCTCTATTCACCTAGGAAACACATAGATGTATTGAGATCTCCAAGAGAATTATTGGTGGGATAACATGAAGAAGGATATCACTAAGTATAAATCAAAGTTCGTGGTATTTCAGAAAGTGAAGGATGAGATGAATAAGTCTATGAGGACAATGCAACCATTACCCATACAAGTATGGAAATTGGAGAACATCACCATGGACATTGTCACTTGACTTCCAAAGATATCCAAAGGAAACAATGCTATCTGGATTTTTGTGAATCGTCTTACAATGACTGCACACTTCATTGAAATTCGAGATGGTTTATCATTAGATCAACTGTCATATATATATATATTGGAGAAGTGGAACAGCTGTATGGAGTACCACTATCAATTATATTTGATCGATATCTAAGATTCACCTCCATGTTCTGGAAGAGTCTTCAACATTCTATGAATACTGAGATGAACTTCAGTACAGCTTATCATCCTCAAACTGATGGCCAATCTGAGAAGACTATCCAAACACTTGAGGACATGTTGAGAGCATGCTCGATGGACTTTAAAGGAGGATGGGACCAACATCTTCTTATAGTTGAGTTTTTTACAATAACATTTTACACTCAAGCATCCAAATGGATCCTTATGAATCCCTTTATGGGAAGAGGTGAAGAACTCTATCATGTTGGGATGAAGTTGGGGAGAGAAAACTCCTAGGTTCAGAAATAGTCAATGAAATTGTGGAGAAGATTAAGACCATATATCAACATGTTAAAGATGCTCAGAGTCAACAAAAGATCTATGATGATAATCATCGAAGAGACCTAGAGTTTGATGTTAGAGATATGGTATTCCTCCCTATATCGTTGTGGAATAGGGTTATGAGATTTGGGAATAATGGAATCTTAGTATAAGGTACATCGGCCCTTTTGAGATACTTGATCACATTGAAGCAATGAACTATCAACTAGCACTTCCAACGAACCTGTCTTAAGTAAATGATCTATTCCATGTATCACCCTTGAGGAAGTACATACTTGACCCATCGCATGTACTAAATACAGAGGTGGTACCATTGGAGAATGACCTCTACTATGAAGATAAGATGGTGAAGATATTAGATTGTAGAGAAACTGTTAGGTCCACTAGGCTAGATAACCTGAGAAGGGGGGTGAATCAAGGTATGTCAGATTTAAACAACTGCCCCTTCTGATCTTGTTTTGCTGTTAGAAAAAACCCTCTTCTCTCTCCTTCCCATTGAGGATTATGAATAAGCCTTAAATCATGAACAAGACACAACTAATTTTTACTTAGTTCACCCTCACTGGGCTACGTCCAAAGAGAATACACCGGTGGTGTGCTGATGTACCAATTCAACTATAAGTGAACTGCTGTTTACAAGTTCGAAGTGGACTCACTGTCCCTCCTGGTTTACAACAACTCACAATTTGAGAACTCACAGCTCTCTCAACTAAAGTGATCTCATCAATTCTTCAGAAGATCCAATCACATTTTATAGACCTATAGGTCTCTTCATTATCACTAATGAAATCTTCATATTTAACTATTGATAGTTGCTCTGTTGACGTCCAACTTTCACTCACAGATGAATCTCAGTTTTCACCTCGGGTATAATGAATCTACAATTTTTACGCATAACCTTCTATGGGTCCTTCGCTTAATTCCCTTATTTTGCTCGAAATCCACTTTTCGTGCACTACCTCTTTTACATGCAACCACTTATTTTAAGTGAAACCTCTACACTACCTTGCGCGTAATTTTCTTCTTTTGTGCGCAATCCACTTTTCGCGCAACAGTCTTCTTTTTTGCGCAACCTATTCTTTGTGCCCAAACAGTTATTTTACGTGAAAACTTGCTGTTTTTGCGCAACTCTCTTGTGTAATCCAATTTAACGCACTAGATCTTGGATACTCTCTAAGTCTTGGGCTACTTAGAATGAGATGGGTCACTACATATTTATTAGAAAAATCGACCCCTGCTCAAAAAACCCTTCTTTTGTGTGTAATCCTCTTCGAGAATGGAAAAAAATATTCCTTGCAACATCATATTTCACGCAATGCTCCAATTTTGCGTGCACCTAATGCCTTTTCCAATTTTCATGCTTCTGATCTTGAAACACCTCTTGCATGGAAAACACCAATCCTCTATTTCACGCACCTTGCAAATATTTCATGCCCCACTTTCCTTTTTCGCGCACCACAAAAATATTTCGCACACCATGTTCCTTTTTCATGCACCTCCCTTTTCCAAAAACACATCTCTCTATTTTCTGATTTTCAGGCACAAAAATTTGGCAAACATAGGAAAACGGTGCCACCTTGTATCTTCTCTTTTTGAACCGGCTTTTGATCATCCATTCCTTTGTCGAGGTTCTTCTATCAAACATGGATTTTCAACAACATCTCTTGATCCCATAAAATTACTATGTAATCCCACCCTTTTCAAAAAATTGAACATCATGGTCTTTTTTGTGAAAAAACACCACACATAGGCCCACTTTATCAACAAACACAATAACCTCAAAAATGCTTTGATGATACCTTGAGGGATTTTTTATGAACAGAAACAATTCTATGAAATAAAAAAATTCCCCTCATAAAGGTGCTGTGGTGAAACCAAAAGTTTGAAGAAGTAATGTGGGAATCAGAGTATGTGATGAAGCAGTGTTACCCACATATATATTATTGTGGGAAAATGAAATTTCAAGGGAGAAATTTCTTAAGGGGGGAAGATTGTAACAACCTAAATATTCATTAACAAAAATTCCTCTTGATATAATTAAATATATTATTATGTAAAATGTCTATATAACATATAAACTTCCATGGTTTTATCATTTTGGATTCTAAAATACCGTTAATAATTGTGACCATTGCAAATATAGTCATTGAACAGTGATCACAAGATTAGTATAAATATAGGGCTTTAAAAAATCATATTTACTCAGACAAAGGAAGTGATGGCCTCATCCATTAGAATTGCTCCATATGAAGCCCATTTTTCAGAGCTCATAAAGGAGGTAGTTTCATTGGGATTCACTCTTCACCAATCCCAATTCGAGCTTCAACACATTAAGTTTGAACGGAACCACCTACGGGAGATGTGGAAGTTGATAGAGATTACCACTCGAGCGATGTTATCAAACCTATCAAAGAGTCTGTCACCAATACACAACTTACCCTTCTGTATTATGTGGGTGTTATAAGCGGTTATGTAAAAATCCCCTAACAATATGATAATTTACATTATTTTTTGTATAGAGAATATACATTCATTTTTTTATTGTCACTTTCTAAATAGTTTTTAAAGAAAAAATAGAAGTTTTAGTTAATATTCAATTAAGAAATCTATTTTGATGAATTAATGGATTTTTAATTAAATAATATATCAATGAAATATTACTACTAAATTAATTTTTATTAAATGTAAATGATCGTATAATTTTTATGAATAAAATTATAATTTCTATTAGAGTTTGAAAGTCGTTTTCGTCAAAATCGATGAATTTTTGATAAATGTCATTTTTCATTTTAAAAGTAAAAATTAAAATATTTATAAAATATTTAGATAAAATGAATATTATTTTTTGAATCCGGATTCCAAAATTATCAAATGGTTATTTTTTCATAATTTTTCGAGACGGTCGAATATTTGGGTCAAAATTAAATACCGTTTGAATATATAATGTTTTTATGACATCATAATGACCCAATAATGATGTAATAAAATAATATATAAATTATTTTCGTCCAATATATGTTTTAAATTTAAAATAATGTGATTTTAGGTTTATTTGGTTTATTTTATAAAGCTTCAGTGGACCCTTCAAGACTTATAAAACATTTTAACTTTTTAAATTGATTTCCTTGAGAGTGTGACTCACCTTCACATAAGAAAGCCTAATATCATAAAACGTTATACCATTGGACTTATAAAATAATGTTTTCCAATACCCTTTATAATAACCCATGGGCAAAAAAATGGGTTGGTTTGTGGTTTTGATAAGTTTAATGTGTGGTGTCCAAAACCTTAATAATAAATAATTTCCTCTCTTTGCCTATATAATCCCACCCAAGATCACACTTATATTCACTCAAAACCCTTATAGATCGTCCCTACTCTACCCTCATCTCTCTAGTATCCTCCCAAGGTGCCCCAATCTCCCAATAAGCCTCTCTCAAGCCCCTCTCAACCCTTTGGGATCACACTTCTAAGTAAGGGATTTATTCCTTTCTCATTTTTGTCCAAATTTCTTTATCTTGTTATACCATTTTTTTCACTTCACAATGTTGGAGTATGATTTTTTCTTCACCCATACTTATCTCCTTATGTTTTAATGATGATATACCTATTTATATTTCACTAATTCCTCCCATGTACACCCATTACCTTTCCGAAATTCCGTAAGGGATTTCTCCCTTCTCGTTTACATTTAAGCAATTATTTTGTATTATGAATATAAATTCCATTAAATGTGATAGTAAATATATATATATTAACCACATACTGTCCATTTCATGTACATATAATAAGACACCCCTCGCTCTCACATCAATCATTTTTTAGGAATTCTTATGTCACACTGTTATGCTGCCGAAATTGCACTACGATTTTCTAATCCAAAGTCATTGTTTATTGAATACCATGACCAGTTCTATATAAATGGTATTCAAATTTATGAACATTTACTTATTGATTATGGTGTTTCGTGTATAAATTCATCATTCCTTTATCTTATAATAAAATTTTATGATGTTTAAGGAATCTATGTTATATGATCCATGTGGCAGACTTATGCATGAAATGAAATTATTAAGAAGGGTGCACCCTGATAGCGTTCCAATGCATTGGGTAAAGAGTAGTATCATGATAAGTCAGGTGAAATTTGGGTTTAATCATTCAAATTCATTTGAAATTAGGGTTTACTCATTCTCCATGTTCAATGATCCTTGGCTCATTCTAATACCTTGTTAAGTGTTGTTTCCACATTTCCATGTTATGATAATCATGCTATACCATGACTTTATGTTCATGTTTCTTGTATGCTCTATTAATATGACTATTTATTAAAAATTCATGTATTATTTATGTTATTCCTTTTTTACTTACTTACCGGGCTTTATATCTCACCCTTTTCACATGTATGTCCTCAGGTTATCCCATGCAATGCTAAGTATGAGGGAATGTTGTGGTCAGGCAAAGGATGTTTTTAATAAAGATGGTGTGTTTTATGTTCTAAGTTGTTATGTAATGTTCCTAATTTCCTAATACACTAGACATATCGATCCTTAGAGTTTTCTAAAGTGAATGTTTATGTAATAAATCTTGTTTAAGTGTGTAATAAAGAGAAGGGTTGTCATAGTTGGCATTAGAGGATATGTTTAGTTATTTTTGGGATTAGGAATAGAAAACCATAGTGAAAGACTTAGGGATTAGAATAAATAAAATAAAAACATCCCTAAATCTTGGTTGAGTATTTAGTAAGTGGTTTATCAAGAAAATATATCCCTATCTAGATATGATCAAGTAGAGGTGGATCTGGAATAGATGTATCTAAGGGTAAAACCTAAAAATACCACTTTGAGCTAGAATCGAATGGGAACAAGTGCACGAAAAATATCCTTGCGTCACTCTTGGTTATGACACTCCTCGGGGATATGCTTTTGTAAATTCATAATCTTAGTACAAGCCATTATTAAGTGAATAAAAAAATTTCCCCTAAGAATATATGTTTGGAAGTAGATCATGGAAAACATAGATTGAAGCCAATAAATTCATAAGCTAACGAAATAAAATTAATTTATAAGATATAAATTTTTGTATTTGATTAACCTTTATGTGTTACCCCTTAACTTTTCTTTTATTCTAGCCAATGACCTGTAATATGAGGACTCAGGCTAATAACAGATGCAAAGATCAGTGTGACGACGGTCCTAATGAGATGCCCAATCTGATGGGAGTGAGAATCACGAACTTTGTCATGATACTCTCTTAGTTAACTCATGTTTTGAATAGAAACATTGGTCAATAGGAATGTTTAGCACCCCTAAGAAATAACAAGTCGCAATTGAGAGCTTCATGAGACAAAGGCCTCCTACTTTTAATGGATCATCTGATCCATCATTTGCTGAGCAATGAATCAACTCCACTGAAAAGATATTCACCATCCTTCAATGTTATGAAAAATAGAATGTTCTTCTGGATGCTTATCATATGGAGGGTGAAGCTGATCAATGTTGGAAATTGATCAAAAATAAAAATCCTGAGGAGAAGATAGATGTGTTGGAATGTAAGGATTTCTGGAAATAAAATTTGAAAAATATTTTCATCAAACCCTCCAAATTAATATGGAAAGGGACTTATTTTCCCTCAAGAAAAAATACGAAAAATCCATCAGAGCGTAAGAGGAAAACATAACAAGGCTTGCACTCTATGCCTCTGGATTTGTTGTTACCCCTGAATGCATGGTTGACTGCTTCTTTGGTGGGTTAAAACCTAGCCTAAGTAAATCCATAGAGATCCATGACATCGAGAACAATGAGGAAATTATCTAATGTGACCTCAAAGTTGAAATGGATATCGGAGAATCTCAGGGGTATCACATGGATAAGAAGTGTAAGTTGGACTTTAATTCTGGTGGTCCGATGGATAAATTCATCGGTGCTAAAAAAAATCCATCACCCCACTTGCCAAAGGTGCAGAAAGAAGAACCCTAGAAATTGACTAAAGGAGATGAGGAAATGATTTAGGTGTGGAAGAGAAGGGCACCCGGCTATTAGCTACAGATAAGAAAAACCCGTGGCTATTATAGAGGCTAGGAATGCTCCATTCGACACTCAACACGTTGTTCATTACTTCAACTAAAAATAACTTGAGCACTTTGTAAAATAGTACCCTATGCCAAGGGTTTTCAGAGGAAACCAAAATCCTCCAAGGTAGCAAGGGATATATTTTACCATCACTACCGCCGAATTGAACCCCAAAAATGAAGTGGTGAAAGGTACGCTAGTTATTAATTCAAGAATAGAAAACATATTTTTTGATTCTAGTTATAAAAATTCTTTTATATCCTGAAAGTTTAGTAGAACAATCCCAACACCACCAAAAATCATGGAAGTACTGATTTCAGTGAGTATAAAAAATAGGGAAAACATTTCATCCCATGAATATCACTCCTCCCCTATCATAATTTATGGATTGAACTTCATGATGAACATCATTATACCCCCTTTGGTGGAATTTGATGAAATTATTGGCATGGATTAGCTTTACTTATATTGATCTAACATACATATCCATGAGAGTAAAATCACTATCCATATGGAGAATCGACCCCCAATTCTATTCAAGTCCAAGGAGGATGATGAATATTATTTTGCACCATCATCTCAAGCATGGATATTAATACCCTATGAGAACATGTATCTAGCTTAGATGATTGGGTATAAGGATGCAACCATCCTTGAAGACACGCCTATTGTGAGGGAATTCACTAAAGTGTTTCCGGAAGAATTGGAAGGTGTTCCTCCTAAAAGAGATGTTTAATTCTTAGTTGACCTTATACCTGGTGCATTTCCAATATACAAGACTCCATATAGAATGACTGTTGTGGATCTTGAGGAGCTGAAGAAACAACTATAGGTGAATCTTGATAAAGGTTTTAAACACCCAAGTGATTCATCATGGGGTTCACCAGTCATCTTCCTCAGGAAGAAGGATGAGTCAATGTGCATTTGCATTGATTATCATGAGCTCAAAAAAATCATGATAAATAACAAGTATCCTCTTCCTAGAATTGATGAATTGTTATTTTAGTTACGTGGACCAAAATACTTCTCAAAGGTGGATTTGTAGTTGGGATATTACCAAGTAAGGGTAAAGAAGGAGGATATCCCCAAGACTATATTTCATACAAGGTACGAGCACTATGAATTCGTAGTAATGAATTTAGAACTCAATAATTCTCCAAATATCGTCATGGACATGATGAATAATGTCTTTATAGATTACCTCAAAACATTTTTGGTATTATTTATAGATGATATTCTAATATACTCCAAAACCAAGGAGGAGAAAGAGCATCATCAAATAACTATACTAGATACATTGTGAAAGGAGAAGTTATATGCAAAGTAAAACAGGTGTGAGTTCTGGTTAAAGGAGGTATCATTATTGGGTCATATGTTCACATGTAATGGGATATCTATGGATCCCTCCAAGACAGCTAAAATTGGGGGATTACTGAGGCCAACATCAATAATGGATATTCGTACCTTCCAGCGGTTAGCTGGATATTATCGTCTATTTGTGATAAATATCTCATTATTGTTCAACCCTCTTTCCAAGCTAACTCAAAATGGAGTAAAGTTTTCGTAGAGTGGTGAATGTGAAGAGAGCTTGAAGGAGTTGAAAAGGATGCTTATCACTACGCCCATGCTCATACTACCCAAAAGTGGAGAACTTCTTGTGGTATTCAGTAATGCTTCGAAAAAGGGCATGGGATGTGTGTTGATCCAAAATGACAAAGTCATTTTCTATGCTTTAAGGAAATTGAAAGTTCATGAGATAAAATATCCGACACATGATATGTAGCTGATTGCAGTTTCCATTGCTTTGAAAATTTGGCGACATTACCTCTTTGGGGAGAAATGTGAAATATATATAGACCACAAAAGCCTCATGTATATATTCACATCGAAAGATTTAAACATGTGCCAACGAAGGTGGTTAGAGATAATCAAAGACTACGAATGCTCAATCCATTACCACCCTGGGAAAGTGAACTAGGTGGTAGATTCTCTAAGCAGAAAGGACATAGAAATTCAATCATTAATGAGAATTGAAAAGGATACAATCTTCTCATATTTGAGGAAGATGGACATGGGAATCATAAAGAAGGGAACATCAGCAATCCTTCACAAATGATTGTTGAACCGTCTCTTTTGGAAAGCTTAAAGGATGATCAAACAGATGATTTGGGAATTTAGAAGAAAGTGGAAACTATTAGAAAATATAAATCCTATGAGTTCAATGTTAATGAAGAAAAAATTGTGATATTTGGGACAAGACAATGTGGTCTATAAAATCCAGAGTTAATGAATGAACTTTTGGATGATGCACATATTTTAAATTTCTCCATTCACCCTAGAAACAAAAAGGTGTATCGAGATGTACGAGATCATTATTGGTGGGATTACATGAAGAAGGAGGTCACTGAGTATATATAAAAGTTCCTAGTATGTCAGATAGTGAAGGATGAGATGAAAATGTCTAAGGGGATGATGCAACCATTACCCATAAAAGCATGGAAATGGGAGAACATCACCATGGAATTTCTCACCGGACTTCCTAAGATGTCTAAAGGAAACAATGATATGTGGGTTGTTTTTGGATTGTCTTAAAAAGACTACAATCTTCATTGCAATTTGAGAGGATTTCTCAATGGATCAACTAACACAAATATATATCAGAGAAGTGGTAAGGCTACATGGAGTACCACTATCGATTGTATCCGATCGAGATCCAAGATTCGCCTCCAAGTTTATAAGGATTCTTAAACGTTATCTGAATATAGAGCTGAACTTTAGTACGGCTTTTCATCCTCAAACTGATGGCCAATCTAAGAAGACTATCCAAACACTTTAGGAAATATTGATAGCATGCTCGATGGACTTCAAAGGAGGATGGGATCAACATATTCCTATAGGTGATTTCTCTTACAAGAACATTTTCCACTCAATAATACAAATGGATCCTTATGAATATTTATCTGGGAATAGGTGCAGAACACCAAAATGTTAGGATGAAGTTGGGGAGTGAAATCTCCAAGGTCCAGAAATGGTCAAAAAAATGGTGGAGAAGGTTAAGACCATCCAGAAGCACATTAAAGCTGCTCAGAGTTGACAAATGAGCTATGATTATAATCATCGATGAGACCTATAGTTTGATGTTAGAGACATTGTATTCTTCCATATATTGCTGTGGAAGAGGGTTATTAGATTTTTGAATAAGGGAAAGATTAGTCCAAGGTACATTGTCCCTTTTTAGATCCTTGATCACATTGGAGTAGTGGCCTATCAAATTTCATTCCCAATGAACCTATCTCAAGTATATGATGTATTCCATGTATCAGTCTTGAATAAGTACATACCTGACCCATCGCATGTACTCAATCCATATGTGGTACCATTGGAGAATGAACTCTCCTATGAAGAGAATCCGGTGAAGATATTATATCTTTGGGAAAAAAATTATACGAAATAAGAAAATTCCTCTCATCAAGGTGTTGTGGAGAAACAAAATGTTTGAAGAAGCAACGTGGGAATTAGAGGAAGTGATTAAGTAAAGTTACTCGAATCTATTTTAGTGTGGGAAAAAGGAAATTTCGAGGAAAAAATTTCTTAAGGGATGAAGATTGTAACGACCCAAACATCCATTAATGAAAATTACTCTTGATATAATTAAATGTCTTATTATAAAAAATGGTTATATAACATATTAACTTCCTTGGTTTTATGTTTTTGGATTTTGAAATACCATGAAGAATTATAATTGTTGCTAATATAGCCATTGAATAGTGATCACATGATTAGTATAAATATAGGGCTTTAACAAATCCAATTTACTCAGACAAAGGAAGCGATAGATTCATCTAGTATAATTGCTCTATATAAAGACCATTTGTTGGATCTTGGGAAGGAGGTTGCATAATTGGGATTCTCTCTTTACCAAGACCAAGTCATGCTTCAACATTTTAAGCTTTAACAGAATAACCTACATGAGAAGTGAAAGTTGATAGAGATTACCACCCGAGCGATGTTATCTGAGCCTCTCTAAGAGTCTGTCACCATCACACACCTTACTATTTGGTCGAATGTGGGTGTTATAAGGGGTTATGTAAAAATCCCCTAGAAAAATGATTATGTGCATTATTTTTTGTATAGAGAATATACATTAATCTTATTATTGTTACATTGTAAATAGTTTTTGAAGAAAAAATAGCATTTTTAGTTAATATTCAATTAAGAAATCTATTTTGATGAATTAATGGATTTTTTAATTACATAATAATTTAATAAAATATTATTACAAAATTAATTTTTATTAAATATAAATGATCATATAATTTTTATGAATACAATTGTAATTTCTATTAGGGTTTGAAAGCTGTTTTTTTAAACCATGAATTTTTGATAAATGCCAGTTTTCATTTTCAAATCAAAAAATCAAATATTTATAACATTTTTTATATTTAATGAATATTATTTTTGGAATCAGGATGACCAATTTATCTAATAGTGAGTTTTCCATAATGTTCTTAGACTGTTGAATTTTTGGGTAAAAATTAAATACTGTTTAAATATATAATGTGTCTTATGACATCATAATGAACCAATAGTGACGTAATAAAATACTATAAAAATTATTTTCAGCCAATATATGTTTTACCATTAAAATAATTTGATTTTATGTTTGTTTGTTTTATTTTACATAGCTTTAGTGGACCCTTCAAGACTTATAAAACATTTTATATTTTTAAATTGATTTCCTTCAGAGTGTGAATCACCTCCACCAAAGCAAGAAAAATATTTTAAGAAGTTCATGAATTGTACATAAAAAAATAATTTTTTCCACTTCCCTTTGTAAAAAATCATGGGAAAAAACAATGGTTTGGTTTGTGGTTTTGATTAGTTTAATGTGTGGTATCCAAAAACTAAATAATACAGAATTCCTTCTCTTTTCCTATATAAAACCATCCAGGCTCCCACTTATCTTCACTCAAAGCACTTAGATAACGTTCCCACTATTCCATCCTATCTCATTTATCTTCCCAAGTAATCTCAAGCTCCCAAGAATCCACTTCCAAGACCCTCCCAAGCCTTTGCGATCACACTTCTAAGTAAGAGATTTCTTCCTTTCTCAGTTTTTTCCAAATTTCATATTGTTGTTATACCATTTTTTCACTTAAAAATGTTGGGGTATGATTTATCACCTCCCCAATACTGCCTTCCTTTTTTTGAACAATGATATACCTCTTTATATCTCACTAATTCCTACCATGTACACCTATTACTATGCCGAAATTCCGTAAGAGATTTCTCTCTTCTTGTTTATATTCAAGCAATTATTTTGTATTACAAATCTAAATTCCATTACATATGTTGGAACATGTATCTATATGAACCCCCTTATGGTCCATTTAATATACATATTATGAGACACCCCTCTTTCTCATCAACCATTTTTTATGAATTCTTTTGTCACGTCGTTATGCTGCCTAAATTGCACCACGATTTTCCAAACCAAAGTCCTTGTGTAGTGAATACCATGCCCATTTCTCTATCAATGGTATTCACCTTTATGCACATTTACATATATATTATGTAGCTTCATCTATTAATTACACATTCCATTAACATGGAATAAATGTTGATGATGTTTGAATATCCATGTTATATGATCTATGTGGCTCACTTATGCATGAAATTAAATGATTAAGAAGGGTGCATCCTGATAGCACTCCAATTCATTGGGTAAAGAGTTGTATCATGATATGTCAAGTGAAATAAGGGTTTACTCATGATAATTCGATTGAAATGAGGGTTTACTCATGATCCATGTTCAATGGGACTTGGCTCATGCTAATACCATGTTAAGTGTTGTTGCCACATTTGCATGTTATGATAATCATGCTATATCATGCCTTTATATTAATGTTTCTATTTCCCTCCATTGATATGCCTATTTCAAAAAATACACTATATTATTTATTTTATGCCTTGTTTACTCCCTTATTAGAATTTATATCTCACCCATTTCACATGTATGTCCTCAGGTTATCCCATGCAATGCTAAGTACGAGGGAATGTTGTGGTCATGTAGAGGAAGTTTTCAATAAAGATGTTGTGTTTTATGTTCTAAGTTGTTATGTACTGTTTAGAATTTCCCCAGTTACTTGACCTCTCGATCTATAGAGTTTTCTTAAGTGCAAGTGTATGTAATAAATTGTGTTTAAGTGTGTAATAAAGTGAAGGGTTGTTATAATAGTGAGGTATTAGGATGTTTTTATTTTTTGTATTTTTAAGATAGGATAAAATATTAAACTATGAAAACACTTGATGCTTCACATGATAAATATGTGCAAGACATGTTCAAGATCAAATTCCTTAATCTATCCTTCTTTGTTTTAGTCATGCTGGAGGCCAAAGGGCTAGTTGATGAAGGTGAAGAATCTGTAGTGAACTGTGGAGTCTTTTTCATTACAAAGGAAATTTGAGAAAGGATAAAAATTAGTTGGAATAATTGGCAGAAACAATGGGTTGATGATAGTGAATGAATTTTTGATGTTTTTAACACATTTGATCACCCTTTTATACCAAAAAATCTTGTGGATCCTAGATTAGATCCAGATGAGTTGGTTGAGTATTATGATGAAGAGGAAGAGGAGGATACTAACTCTAGTGATATGGAAAAGGAATTATCAGTGGATAAAGGAAGTGACCCAGATTTAACCCATAAATCCATAGATATATCTTTTGGAACTCCTTGTACACCAAGGAATCTCCCTACTAGAGAGACTCTTATTAAATAATGATCTGATTAGGTAGAAAAAAAATTTATGGTGAGGAATAGTTGAAGAGTTTTTCTAAATCCTCTAAATAAACTGGAAATAGTGAGAATGAAAATGAAGATGAATAAGAAGAAGTAGAAGAAGATGAGGAAGATGAAGAAGATGGAGATAAAAATAATGGAGGTTTTGAAGATGATGGTCCTAGTGGGCGCATTAGGGATGGGTATGTTGAGATTCCTCAAGTACTTATCTATTCTACAGTTGTCTCTAGATATGAATATAGATCGAGTCTTTTTGATGATGTGGATTGAAAAACCTAGAGAAGGGAAGGAAGAATGAGTTGAGGGGGAGAAATATCCAAATATGGATAGTCAACCATTTGATCCTACTATTGGTGGAGATATTAGTGTGCCTTAAACTAATGTGGGGAAAGTTTTGGAATATTTTATTGCTGAGCAGATGGAAGTTGATCCTACTATTGTGGAGAATATTGTTGATGTGAAAAGATCTATTATACAGATGAGTGTTGTACCCACTATGTATGTATCTACAATTACTAGTTATAAAGGTTTAAAATCTCCCAATAAGTCTTCTGTCAGTTGTATGGATCGTATGTTTGGGGAATTGAATATTTTTTTTGGTAGTCCACCAAAACATGGTGGAACAAGATTTCAAGAAACAAGGGATCCTAAGGGATCATTATCAAATTAAATTGATGCTATAGGTTATTTAGAGAGATTTTATTCGGACGTTCCTACCAGGTCTAAGCCTATTGTACCCTTACCTTCCCCTACTATTCCTTTAGATCCAGTCGATGTTGTCACTTGAGGTGACTTGGATTACTTTATAGAAAATTTTCTATCAAATGTTGGTTTGTTGTTTATGGATAAAAATCCCTTGGTTACCAAGAATAGTAGGAATTATTAAAAGAATTTACTAGGGATTTTGATTCAACACATTCATCCTAAGATGATGATTCACATTCATGAAGTAATGGTTGAAAAAATAAGGTTGTAAAATGAGATGCAAGATTTAAGAGACTCATTGAATGAGATGAGGTTTTATTTTTTGGATTTTGTAGATGATTTTATAGATATTATAGAGAACCTAAATTCCATTGCTTCTGTATCAAGTTCTCCACCACCTCCCCCCTTTGGTTTTGATTTGATTAGATTTTTTGTGAGAGAAGAACTTCATGCTGCTACTGCTTCTGGTCATGTACCAAACTCGCCTTAAGAAAAGTTTTAGAGAAACTAGGCATAATAGTGACCATGTCTACATGATGGTCAAAGAGTATATGAAAGATATTAAAGTTGATTGATAAACTATCAAAAAATCTATAATGTATTATCTATCTCATATTTACACTAAGAGTGACTTGAATACTTATTTAAAGTTTCTTGGTGAAAATATGTGGATGCCCCTAGTAACTCAAGCATTAAAAGAGAAAGTGAATCAGTTAAAGATGATAACCCCATTGCTAAAATTATTCCTAGAAGAGAAAAGTGATTTATTTATTACTATATAAAGGGGTGAAAACATCATTATGGACTTCATAAATTTGATGAAACCATTTCTCTATGTTTATAGAACTATAGTGATGGCTCAGGATTCCGTACCTGTTACGACTCATATCACCCCTCCAGTTTCAAATCCATAGTTCTTTTGGCCTGGGGTAATCAAAGATCCTAATGATCTTTTTTCAGCTCACTTCCATATTTTTAGTTTGACTTATAGGGAATCATTTTATCATCTTAGACTAATTATCATCAGAGATACTCCTTCTATAACCGATGTTCCTATAGCCATCCATGCATTTAGTTAAGGCTCTAATGCTAATCCTTCAGCTATAGACAAATATAAGGGAAAAGAACCATTAGTTTTTTCTACCATGCCTGAAAGGTGTTGATTATTAGACTGTTTATCTTTGATAGTGATGTTTTTATATATTTTTTTAAAAAAATTTGGCTGTAATTCCATTTATTTTTTTACTGAGAATTATCTTATTTATATTTTGTTCCCTTGAATTTCATATTGTATTTTTCCTTTTTGATAATCCCAAAAGGGGGATAAGGGTCTATGTCATTTATTTATATATTTTTATTCCTTTGACATCATAATGATATTCATTTCCATATGTGTTTAAGTTTATTACTTAATAAGATATTTTATTTGATACTGTGCTTAATCTATTTTCCTTTGATACCCTATGTATCTTCATTACCTTTGATTCCATGGTTTATAAAATTCAATGATTTTCAATTATTAAAAAAGAAGAGATTTTTTGAACCCTTTTTTTAATGATCACAAATCATTTATAGTATGTTATTAATTATTTTTATGTTTTATGGTAGCATTTTATAATATAAGGCAATTTAGAATTTTTTCTTATTATTGAGAACACTCACCAGCAGACATGATTCACCGTTGAATATGACTCACCACTAGGGTAGACTCACCATTGGAATGAAAATTTGATAAGGTAATGAAAACAACTACCATCAGAGGTGATCCATGTAAATTTGAAAAATTGTTGGAGACACTCATTTCCAGAGGATGACACACTGTCGAACCAATATTTGTGGCTAAGTGTTGAAAACAACCACCGTCAGGGATGACCTATGAAAATTTGTATAAGTATGGAAAATACCCCCATTAGTAATGAGTCACCATTAGAATGTATTTTTGGTAAATAATGGGAAATAAACACCATTATAGGATGAATTATAGTCAAAACTTAGTCACCTCAAAATTTGGAAAAGTGTTGAGATAAACTACCACTAAGAAGGCTCGCCTCTGTAATGAGTCACCATTAGCATGACTCACCACTAGTCTTACTCATCATTAGCCTAATTCACCACTAGTGTTGTGTTACCATTCAAAGGATTCACTACCAGTGTTTATGTATACTTTGAATTAAATATTTATAATGGATATATTATTTAATTTTATACCAATAGTTATTTTTATTATTTTTCTTAATCTATTGTAGAGATATATTAAAGCTTGTGTCAGTCATCTAGTATGAGGAGTATAGGATCCATATAATTCTTCCTGCATACTATTACTGTTAAAAGGAGTAGAACACCAAATCATGAAAAATCATGTTTGATATAGATATATATACATGCACGTGTGATGTGAGATGAAAACACAATGCAAGAACATAAAGAGTTCCTCTTGATTAAATCTTATACTTTGTGAGAAAGTGAAGAATAATGATCATACAGATCCTCTTCCATAGTCAAAACAAATAATTTCATGACACTCTATTCTACTGAAATTTTCAGAAACACAAGTCGAGCTTCAGTTCAAGCTACATAAAAGGATTAATGATCTTCAGAGCACATCAAAAATAGTAACTATATCATCTCTACATCTTTAATTTCTCTCTCTGTTTATTATCTTTACATTACGAGCAGTTTTTTCTTAATCTATATTTCAAACACAAAAACTAACTCTTTCTATTTAACTATAATATACATGATATATTCTCAAACTCCCTTTTATACTTGTTTTCCCACGTGGTGTGGAAGAGTCCTTGAGTGGTCTATCTTTGTTTTTTATTCCCACAGGTGTTGTGGAAGAGGTCTTGCATGGACTGGATAACAATGATGTTGTATACCCGATCCAGGCTACATATCATAGATTATTTTATATATTCTTCTTTATGGTGTGTGATTTCAAAGATGAGAGGATTAGGTCTCATCTTGAGACCGAACCACTTGTATTCTTTCCGTTATGTGTTTTATTTTGTCTACTTTACTTCTATGCTTTAAAAATGAATCTAATTTAAACTATAAAAATAAACCAATACTTTGATAGTTAGTCTTAATTATTTCTTATATAAGGTTTTGATTAATTAAATTTATTTCAAAAGTTAAAATAGTTTTTCATATTTTTTTTAACAAAGACTCATTAAATCTTTCAGAAATATTTTAAAAGATCAAAACTTATATCAATATGCTATTCTGATTAACTGGGATATTTTTAATTAACCTGGGGAATTTTATTTAGACTTGTTTTAGATATAAATTTTATTAGGTACTCAATTCTCCCTCTTCTTGAGATACTCACTTCAACCAATATTAATGAACATTAAATTATGGGGAGACCACCGTTAGGACTCCACCCCCTTTTTTAATATTCTTCTTAGTTGTGATTATTTTTCTGGTTGATTTTTTCTTAGAGAAATGTTGTAATTTTTTTGGATTTATTCTATAGTATTAGATTTTTTTGAGTTTTTTTGTTTCTTTAGTTATTATTTTATCTAGTTTAATCCCCCCTCTCCTAAACTCGAGATAAGAGGTGCTATGGTAGTTACTTTTCCATTACTTTTTCCTTTACCCAAGAAATTTTGGTGAATTAAAGTAGAATGGTGGGTAGAATTGTAACACCCACTATGTTAGAATATGTTTTTTATATTATTTTGTTTAATTTAATATTTTTGTAGTTTTAGACTTTATTTTTTAAATTTTAAGAGTTTTTGGTCTATTGCATAGACTAAAAAGGGATAATAAAATAGTGCAACTAAACTTTACCCAAATCATATTTGTTGTATGTTTTAGTGTGTAAAATTTTGTTCAAACCATTCTAGTAACCTTATATTGGTGTGTTTTCAGTTTAATTTTATATATGCATGGTTATATGCTATGGTTTAGGGTGAACCATTCATTGTAGCGTTGCATGGAAATAATTTGGAGCATGGTTTTTGTATCATTTGTTAAACTATGAGATAAACATTAAAAGATTTATATAATGGGACAACTATATTCTACACATTTGTAACATGGTTTGGGAAACCATGAGGATAAACCATGTTACCTACCTAGTTTTAGATAAACCTGAATTTGTAGTTTTACCTTTTAAATTATAAAATCCTAAGGATTTATTTTATACATGATCTCCTTCAACTGAGAAAGGTCCACCTAATAGGGAGATCCTCCCACATACCTAGATTTTTCAAGATCCTCCATATCTATTCTAAAGTTACTCATCAAAAGTAACTCCCTCATACCTTCAATTTTCCCATATCACTATTCCCATATCTCTTTTTCTGTTGATTAATTTTTCTACCAAGAACCCTAGGGGATGCTAGGGTCAATTGAGGGTATATGGGTGATTCTTATATAAGGGTTTTTTAGTTATTATATAGCCCATTTATTTACATGTTTGATAATTCACCATTGAAGGTGACACGTTCTAGCTTGGTGTGTCTTGATTCCACTATGCTTGAGGTAGGTGTATTTGAGTTTTTTATTTAATGGGAATTTAATTGAGTTGTTTTCTAGATTATATGTATATTTTATAATTATATTAACTTTAAAATGTGTTTTAAAATGAATTTTAACTTAAAATAATGGTAATTTAATTGAAGTTTAAGGGGGTTATGGTTTTAATTGTGTGTTTAGATTTCAAGTGATTTTAAAAGTTTTAATATGTTGTTTAAAAATATAATTGGTGTTCAAATATGACTTTTCCTTATTTGGGTCAGAAATTGGGGGAAGTGGCTCCATTTATAGGGATGTTGTTTGAATTTTTTTTAAAGGGATTGATAATTTTTTGGGTTCAAAGGAGATTTTGAAATTGAATGTTAAAGGCGAGAAAATGGATTTACATCCCAAGATGAGTTTTTGGTTAGGCATGTTTGATATTTTATATTATATTTCTTGGTGTGTGTGACACCCTCTTAGGAGACCATTCATTCATTTATATGTTATATATATTGTAGCTAAGGGGAATAACTTATATTTCATTTGGTATGTTAAATGTAAAAAAGGGGATATTTCTTACAAGAGTGTAGGAGGTTATATGATATTTATTATTATTATTTTATTATTGGTTTATGTGTTTATTGGTTGGCTTGTTGATTTCTCACCTCTATTGAGTTTTATCATGGGGAACTAAGTATCTAAGTAGGAGGTTTAGATATCCATTATGATATCCCAGTGTGAGATCGCTAGCTATTTCTATAGGAGAGTTTCTCCCTCATAGGGATATATGTTTTACATGGTGACCTGAGAGTGTTCTAAATAGTGATTGTTCTATTTTAACAATGGGCTCCAAGATAGAGTGTCCTGATGAGCCAGTTCCAGTATCGTTCATGTTATATCTAATGTTTTTCCCATGAGACTATTTGATTATAGATAAGGGATAACCTCCCTTGCACCCCTATGTTTCATTTACCCAGATTGGAACTAATATTTCTTTTGTATGTTGGTTTTTTATTATATATCATCATTGGAATGGTTCTTTTCTAGATATTTTATTATTATTTTTTGACTTTTTATTTTTTAAAAATAAATGGTTTTCAATGTGTTTTGTGATGTATATTTATAAAATGTTTTTTTAAATGGGTATTTCAAATTGGGTTTTTAAAAAATGGAATTAATGGTTTAAAAGTGTATTTTTTAAAGTGTTTGGATTTCTTAAAAAGGGGTGGTTGATTTATGAAAACACTTTTAAATCGATATTTTTTTTGAAAAATCGCTTGTTGAAAACTATATTTTAACTAAATTTTCAAAATTGGATAAAATAGAATTTTTTTGGATGAAAGTGAGAAAAATATTTTGTGATATCCTAACAATCATTCCTTTTCTCACAACCTATATACACCACTTGGTCTGTACAACTCTTATGGTCTTCATTCAATTTCTGTGGGACTGATCATCCATGTGTTGGGTGGTTGGGTTGTCCATTATTTTTTCTTGGGACTTGGTGAGTGACCAAGGATTCATATAAAGATAATTGATAGAGGTTTTTTGGGGTTTATTTCATTTTTGGTATGTTCTTTTATCGATCAGAGAATCCCATATCTTTCTCCTTTTTTGTATGAGATATTGTTTCTTATCTAGCATAGTTTATGTGATGATATTATTTTTTTATTCTTTGTGAACACTCTCTATAGATGTTAAATGATTTTAAAATCATTATTTATATGCATGGGTGTTAGACTTATATATAGTTTATATCATATTATTGGATGGAGATTCATTTTTTGGTTTTGGTTCTATGAGGTAAAAATCATTCCCAAGTGTGTTTCATATTGCCCAAACACTAGTTGTCAGCCTATAGAGATTTGGAATGAATTTTGAGCTACTGGAAGTCCATGTTGAGTGTTGTTTTAGTGGAATATTTTTCCAGTTTGAAACATATTCTATTAATGGAAATTATGGATAAGGTTTTCTAGAATGGAATCCATGATGCCCTCATTTTATATAATTTACCTATATTGACAAATTACATTACAATGATCATTAATTATTATGTTATCAATAAAGAATCATATTAATGATATATATTACTCTTCAATATCATATATACTCATCTGAAACATTTTTAGAAGCATTCATGTAATGCGGTGATGAAAAATGAAACACGTCGTTTATGGAGGTGGTAATCTGCATATAACACATGAGACATTTTCATTTTTCAAATGGTTGATAGGAAGGTAGAAAATGATGATTATATAAACATAATAATATTTCAGTATACTATTAATAATGATATAATTATGTTAGTATGAGTATAATATATTTTCTAGAGGTATAAGAATAAGGAAATTAATGGAAATGAAAAAGAGTGATTAGGAATTCTAACCATACCCCTCGAAAAAATACTTGTGTTTTCTTGGATTGGTATTTTGGTGAGACCCAAACCACTATAATATTTATAGGATTTTTGGGGATGGATTTTTTTAGAGTTATATGAAATCAAGTGGCCTTATATTTTGGATAAGGGAGGCGGTATAAGGATCCTTTTATACATGAGAGAGGTGATATTATTGTAAATACTCATTAATTAATATTAAGAGAATGTCACTTTCAATGTTCAGTAGATCCAATAGTGTAAAATAAAGGAATGGGGGTGTGTTTTTTTGGGTTTTCTTTCATCCATATAATTAAGGGAATTTTCATGAGATATTTTAATACATTTACCCCTTAATTTAAACTTTTACCATAATTTACTTATATCACATTAGCTTACTTTTGGTTTACCTCTGTAACTTATTTTTATTCATAAAAATAAAATTAACCTAATTTTATAATTTTTGATATGATGATTCCAAATATGTGAAACATTTTCTAATTTTAAATTTATAAAAGTGATAAAAATTAGTTATATAATAAATCCACAATGCATAAAAATGGTTTTAATGAAAAATATAACTTTGGTTCCAAATGTAAAACATAAGTTTTTTAATTTTAAAATAATAATTTTAATTTTATATTTTATTTATTAAATACATATTTCTTTAGGAAAAACTTTTCATAAATTTCTTTGTCATTCTTATATCCCGATGATGTCATAAAATTCATGGTATTTGTAAAATCCTATTTTGAACTATTCTCTTAAAAATCAATATTTTGAAAAAAAAATCTCATCATGACATCCTAATATAATATTACCTTTATAAGACATAAAATAAAGTTCATTTTTTCAAATTAAAATTTTTAATTTAGGAATTTATTATTTAAATGGAAATATAAATATAATGAAAAATTGTTTTTACTGGAAAACGACTTTATAAAATATTAAATACTCTTATTATGATTTCCTATCAATTATAAATTAAATTAGAGTTAAATATATTCTTCATATTAATGATATAATTTATCATAATTTAAATATAATATATTTATATTATTGAAAAAATACTCAGCGAATAAAAGGAAATTTTAAGTAAAATACATTTTTAAACATAAAATGAATTTATTATTATTAATATCTTAGTAAATACTATTTCATTATTGTTAATTTATTTTATTATGAATATTATTTCATTATAATAATTTTTAACTAAGAATATTGCACAATACATTCGGTTCTTTGAAAAATATTACTTTCATATTAAATAATATCCACTAAATACAATTAAAATTAATTATTTACATTCTAAAAATTTAATTTTATTAATCTATTGATATTAAAATCCATCTTTGATTTTTTTGAATACATCATATAATAATATTATCTGAAACATAAAATTTTTAATAATAAAATATATTAGTTAAATTTATCTTTTCTTCATTGTTATACTCTAATAATGTATTAATTTTTAATATTGCATTATAATATTTTTTATTAATAAAATCATCAATTTTTTTAGTTTTATTTTTTAATGTGGGGAAAATTATTTAACATTGTATTTATTTTAAGGGGAATTGATTCTAAAAATCAGTGTGTTACATTCTCACTCTTACATAAATTGCTTCCTCATAATTTTAATTATCACCTATTAATAAAAACTGTTAATTATATCTAAAAGATATACATGAATCGGGATATAATTTCTAATGGGATATCTACCATAATATCTAAGTTAATAATTGGAAACAAATATTTTTTATATAATAAGAATATCCCTAATATTTAGTTTATATCTAATCTTTTGAGCTAATTACCCCATTGGATTTTGTATTTGAAACCATGGAATTAATTTCCCTAGAGAGGTCTTATTAACCTTGAACTGATAGATGATCATGGGTTAATTTCGAATATGAAATGCTATTTCCATATTTTTCTAATTAACGTGGAATCTATGTAAATATACCAAACCCATTTCAAAAATCACAAAAAATTCATCTAAAGGAATAATAATAATATTTTCATGAGTTATATTACAACAACATCAACTTGGGACACAATAATAATAAAACTATAAGTTTTCCCTAATAATTCAATAAAATCATTAGTGTGTTGATTTTATGCTCTCAGAAAACTTATCAGATATACTAGAGAGGCCAAAAACACAATCCAATAAGACATCCAAAAAATTTTGGAGGAGGATAAGTATACCCTAATTATCAAGATCCACTTAAGAGGTAAATACCCTATCCCAAGAAGCCTAGAGTTGGTGGTTAGTTTATTAAATTGGCACTATATACAAGTGATCACATCTAAAATGACTGATTTTTTAAAACATATTTGTAAACTAAATACATACTTGAATATTACATTACATTTGGGAACATAAAATACAAAACAATATTTTATTTTAGAAACTCCTTATTCTTTCTATTATATCCTTATATATCATTCATAGTACACTTAATTTTATTCTAGGATAAAAGAAAAATAATAAAATTGTGATATTATATTTCCTATAATGAAATGCACATAGTGGAAGATATCATAAAATAAATAAGGCATGAATAATAGGCCAGGAATAAAAGATGATAAAATAATGCCATATAAATAATCACATGATCTTGAAATTAATCTATCATGAAATAACTATTATAATAATCTCATGTAAATCAATATATAGTTTCATAATAATGGAATTCATAATGCTGGACATCTTAAACTTACAATTTTGGCCTCATGACAATACATCTTACATAAATGGTTAAGGTATCAAAAAAATACCCAGCCTATTTTGTCTCATGATACCTATCGATGAATCGTGGGTCTATAAAAATTAATTTCCCACTCATCATATAATAATTTCAATGTATTTATTATATTTATAAATAATACATGTTAATCAACATGCTTTAATAATCAATAATTATCCATATTAGAATAATTATCATACAAAATGTAAATACTTTCCCCAAGTTAAATAGATCATAAACCATTCATAGAAATATGTTTGATGGTATCGTTATATTATATCCTTAGTAAAGTATATGACTCATAAAAGGATGTTGACATAGATGAAAGTTCTTTTATAATATTACTGGAAAATTTATTGAGGAAAATACCTTTTTCATTTTGAAATCACTTATTTAATATTTTAAAATTTCCAAAATATTAAGAAAAAAAATTCTTTGAAAATAACCGAGGAAACTTTTAAAGGATGCTCCAAATCATTTACTGGTTATGATTTAAGTAAATCCCATTCAATCTATGTATGTTAATATAAAGACTCCATTTATATTTTCGATAAAAAGTAAAAAGTACCTCAATTAGAAAATTTCAAAAAGATTTCCTTTAAAACATTTATAAAAAGTAAATAATGGGTAACAATCGATTAAAAAAATCATTGGAGAATATAAAATACATTATTTATTTTTTTAGAAAACATTTATATGGAATACAATTATTCCCAATCGAAAGAAAAACAAGGATTATTTTCCTTAAAAAGATTATTTCGACTTCTTGAGTAATTAAGAGAGGAAAATGAAAGGATTTCTTTTAATTTATATAAATAATCACAGGATATTAAAATAATTTTACTTTAGGGAATTATAACAAAATAATACCCTCAATGGAAATTTAAACATAAATAATCTTGAATAATGATGATATTGCAAAATAAACCCTTACCACTTTGGTGAATTTAAAATTAGAAACTAATGAAAGAGAAAACCTTCGACAAATACATAAATCCAGATAATTTTCATAACAATTATAATAAAATACATTAATTTTTAGTATATAAACCACATAAAATAAATAAGTGGTGAATATGACATGTGTCTCAGAGAAATAAAAGTGAGACGAAAATCTCTTACCACATGTTCAACTTGATTCAAAATCAATCCAACCTCCTTTGTAATAAATTTAATTTTTTTATAATTATATAATAGAGACATTTACATTATTAAAATATCATATATGACCCACTTATAACATTAAAACACCCATTTTTTTAAAATTCCGTATTAAAATCATCATTTCTGAGTCTTAACTGTTGCATTTTTCATAAGAAATTTGGTATGTTTGTTCTGATTCTTGTACTTTGATTATGGTTCTATAATATACTAGATTTTAATCATGATATAAATATAATATATAAATATTCATTATATATATATATATATATTTATATTTATACTCATCCTTAAAATTTAGATATATAAAAATAAATTATACTTTTCATGGAGATGTTAGGTCGTACGTACAAATGAACACCATTTTAACTTGTCAAACGATGGAATGAAAGAAAGGTAAATAATAATTCAACTATAAAAAATAATTATAATATAAAATATATCATATATATATTTTAAATATATCATATTTTCCATCCACGTAAAGTGGAAATGAAAAACGAATCACATCACTTTATGGAGGTTATATTCCACATATACGCATGAGCAACATTATCATTTTCTAGTGGATTGGAAGTTATGAAGTTAGATATAATATTATTATTATAAAATAATAATTATGTGATAAATATCTTATATAAACTTTAAAACCATCATAATAACTATTCATGAATGACTGTGATGGGAAATTAATTCTATCACTACGTGTAGGTGGTAGTCCACATGTATACCCGAGCGATAATTTCACTTCCCATTTGATAGAACAGAGGGTTGATATTGATGGTTTCATATTCATAAAAATATTTATGTATATTTATTACTATTAATTTATTATGTTATGATGAATATCATATATTTATAGAAGTTAAAAGAAGAAATAAATTGAATGAGGCTGGGTAAGATGATTACCTTTTCTTAGGTAGGACTCCTTTAGATCCTTTCTTAATGACCCTTGTAATGATATTTTATGAATTTAGGAACCTATAATTCATCGATATAAAATTTTATAAGATAATTGAGTATGATTTTTTTAGATATATATGGATCAAATTGGTGTATAGAAGGGAATGTAGGGGTATCCTTTTAAAAGTGGGGAAGAGGATACATTTATACTTTCATTAAAGATTAAAATATAAGAAAATAATTCACAGGAAAAATACTTCCAAATGGATATATAATAGAATTTTGAATTTTATATGTCATAAATATTTATATAAAATATAATTCAGAAAATTTTAATGGGAAAACATACCCTTATCACTTAGTTTAACCCATAGTAAACTTGTTTTAACCTTAACCACAATAATAAATATTTACTATTTTTCTATTCATTATGAACAAAAATTAAGAAATTATTATTAAATAATATTAATTATGAAGAATATAAATATTTAAAACATTTTTTCAAATTAAATTCATATAATTGGTATAATTTAATTTAAAATTAATCTCACAAATTGTGATGAAATGCGGTTTTCTAGAAAAAATGCTTTCTTCAGAATAAAAGGTATTTAAACCCAAATCCAATATAAAACTGATTCAACTAAAATTTATGGATTATTAAAAATATAATTATACTAATTATACTTTTAAAACCATTTTATTACAAAATTTAATCTTTTAAATTCTTTAAATGAAAATAAATCTTTCAATAAAATTTTTATTTTTCACCGTTCCTCAAAAAATAAATCTTTTCATAAAATTCTAAAAAGTTCATTATAAGATGATTTTGAAATTCTAAATGAAATAATGAAGATAATTTTTCGAATAAATTTTCTAAAAGGTATAGAAATATATCTTAATATAAGTGTGTAATACACAATGAAAAATAGTTTTTAGAAAAAATACATTTTAAGCATAAAAATTAACTTTTATAAAAATCTTAAATATTGGTGATTCAAAAAGAATTAATTTAATTAATATAAATAAAAAGGATCATATTTAACTTTATGAAAAAATATAATTTTACTTTTAAATTAGTTGATTTAATGAAAATAAATGACAGTATTTTAAAAATTGGAATTTTTATCTATTCATTGAAAAATCTATCATTTTAAAAAAATACACATATTTCACCATAAGTTAATTTTTATATTATGATTTAAAAAATTAATTTCATTTTATGGATTAAAATTTAAAAAATTACAGGATAATAATTTTAATTTACCCAAAAAAAATGAAATAAAAACTATTTTTTGATGAAAAGAAATTTTGGATGCAAAAAATGACTTCACTAAAAATCGATTTCTTATTTCATAATAATTAATCAATAAATTTGTATTAATTAGGTAAATTATAAATATATTTAATAATGTGGTTAATAATATTCTTACCCATTAATTTAATGTGTAGGTTATAAATTTAACATTTAAATAATAATATTTGTTATAGTACATCACAATTTACATAAAGCTCGGTGTTTCATGTCAAGAAAGATATAAATATTATTATTATTTTAAACTAAATTTTTTGGTATGTTACATTATACTCTCCTTAAATAAATTTTATCCTCATAATTTTTCCTCAGTCATCAAAGGTTCAAACTTTGTTGAAAACCCAGATCATACAGAGGGATAATAAAACTTATTTTTGAAAATGGAAACCAGGAAACATAAAGGTTACCTGAAATATCACATATTAGAGTTCCCATAAAAGGATAATATTTATGGGAAGTTTAAATATATACATGGAGGTGAAAAATAAAATCCAAGGACTAATAGTGAGTGATATATAACATGATCATGAGAAAGTTAATGACCCAAAACAGTAAATCGATGAGGGGTGAAAAGTCCATAAATCCATTGGAAATGAACGTGAAAGGATAATAATTTTATTTCAAGATCCTTTTCTGAAAGTTGAGGGATTATTTTAATTTCAAGATAGACAACATGATAAAATGTACTTACCTGATTTATTTTTCATGATCAATATTTCATCATTTTGTTGTAGTTCAATGAATTTACACTTTGTCTTTTACTATATTAAATGAATATTAAAGATGAATTTTTCATGATTGAAACACTAAAATTAACTTTTAATAGATCAGAAGATCCATAAAAGAAGAAAAACTCATTCATTATATCTCTAAATATTTACCAAAACCAAAACAGTTATCACATTTTATCCAATATGGATAAATTTAATACATTAATATGTAAATCCTCAGTAATAACCATCAAAGTTCATCTTAATCAAAATTATAAATATTTAACCTTAAGACTACTTGAAAATACATCTAACAAAACTCAAAACCCAAAACTCTGAAAGATTTAAAATACAATTTAGCATTTATCCCAATACAATATAAAGTAACTCAAAATTTCACATACTAAACATGTGAATACCTTGATCATAAATTTTATTAAAAAATAACAATAACCTGAATCGCCATAAAACCTTAATTAAAAATTTACAAATTCCTTACTCCTCAAATAAAATCATGGACTATTTAATATATTCTATAAATCCATAAATATAATAAACTTCATCAAATATGACATAAATCACTTTGTCATCAAATCACTAACCAATTTCAAGATCACTAATATTACTTATTTTACTTTATCAATTCCAATAATCTATTTTTCCCAACATAACATTATTAACTCAACATTAGGGACATATTAATGGTTATATTTTCCTTAGTCATGTTTTCTCGAAAAATATCACCTTTCCACTAATTCAATTTTATTTTCCATTAGTATCATTCAACATATATTTTCAAGTAATTAATAGAAAAAATATTTTTGATTAATCCCTATATGTTTCATGATTATTATTACCAAAATATCTTTGATATAACACTTCTACATCATAATAATTAAATCCAAATACATAAACACTTCAATCATTCCACCTCAATGATTGGAATAACATATTTTCTTCCTTAGTATAGGAGTTAACCCTTTTATTAGGGCCTTGAATTAGATAATTACCATGTTACCCACACACAAGACAATAAATGGAGATTTAGGATAAAATACATATCCCTCCACTGAAATCTTTATTTTACATAGGCAATTACATTCTTTATGACCTTATTTTCCACACATAATAAATCTTCTCATTCGTTTGAGACACTCTCCAGGGTATTCCTTCACACATTATTCACATGAAGAAATTGAACTTTATTTCTTTTATATTCATTACCTTATGAACTTTCATAAAACTCTAGCTTCATATTATATTAAAAATTAGGTAAATCACTTAATTTTACATTGTTAACTGTATAACATGATATATAATTATGAATAATCACAAGGTTTCACATTATTACTCCCATTTCATTTGATTTACCAGGAGATAACTTATATCACTGTCCATTACAATAAATGTTAATATGATTTATCCATGTTACATCCACTGAATAAAACAAAAAATCATAGTGTGAGAAAAAATAATTGTAGTGGCAAACCACATAATCATGAAAATAATTTATATGATTTTTAAATCATAGAACCTCCTTTTTATTCTAATACATATGAGGTTTAACCTAATTAATTCATTATAATTATCTATTAAAATGATTTTTAATAGACCATTAATAATATATGAGTTATGAATATCCCTTGGGAGTGTCAAGCTAGGTTCCCACTAAGGACACATTAAGATTGCATTGGAATGATGGTTGATATATACATGACCAACCCTTTTTAGGGTTATTAAACCTATATACATATATTCTAGAAAAAATTCTACTTATAATATCCATAAATGGATATTTTTCTATAAGACCACCTAATATCTACATTACTAAAACATCAAGATGTTTTCCTATACTTATTCTCAAATCCTATCGACGGATTATGTTCCCTTATATATATTTTACTAAATCTAGTTCCTAAGGTTTCTACTAAACCTGATTTGACACTAACATTAAATACCCTGACCCTAGCATCCTAGAGTAGTGGTTACTTTATTACATTGGCACTGGATTCAACTATTCACATCCTAAAGGACCAAATAGTTTAGTAGTATTTGTATACTAGATACATTCTTAAATATCACATTACATTTGAAGAAATAAAATAAAACACAATATTTTATTCCATAAAATCATTATTATCTCTAGAATATCCTTTTATATCTTTAATAGTACACTTCCTAGAATCCTGGGAAAAAGTAAACATTAGAAAAGGGAAAAGACAGATGCTCAATAAGGGAATGTGTATAGAGAAAGATATCATAGAATAGATAAAGAATGAATAATATGGTAGGAATAAATGATGATAAAATAATTCCATATAAATAATCACATGATATTGAAACTTAACCATGGATTACATAACTATTTAAATAATTACATGGAAATTAATAACTTATATCCAAATAATGGAATGCATAATGCCAAACTTCTTAAACTTACCATTGTGGCCTCATTCTAATAAATATTACATAAATATGTAAGGCCTCATCCTAATACCCCACCCATTTTGTGTCATGATACATATTGATGCATCAATGGGATATATAATTTTTCACCCCATCCTTCACTTAATAATTATAATTCATTCATTATATGGATAAATAATAAAAATTAATCAATAATATTTTACAATCAATAATAATTCATATTGGAAGAACTAGCATATTGAATGTCAATAATTTCCTTAGTCAAACTAATCATAAACCAACTATAGAAATATGTTGGATGAAATTGTTATATTATATTTTCATTAAATAATAATAATGATCATATTATTTTGAAATTGTTGAAAGTAATTTTAAAAGAGGACTGAAATATTTTTTGTGAAAATACCCTTTTCATTTTTAAATTAGTTATTTAAAATAAAAAAATAAAAAATAATAAAAAATAATTTCTTTGAAAATAACATAATAAACATGTAAATGAGGCTTTAAATCATTGAGTGTTCATAACAATGGGAAATTTTGTTCAGGATTTGTACATTAAAACAGAGATTCCATTTACATTTTTGATAAAAAGTCAATATTTCCTCATCCAAAAAATGACAAAAAGATCCCATTTAAAAAATTTGAAAAAAAATCAATAACGGTTAAAAATTAATTTTAAAAAATAAGATATTATATAAAATATCTTCAATTTTTTTTTATGAAACATAGATACGAAATAAAAATATTTCTGACTGAAAGAAAAACAAGGTCAGTTTTCGTTATAAACATTATTTTTTTTATCTTGAGTAATTAACAAATAAAAATTAAATGAAAACTAATAATTTATAAAAATAACCACATAAAAATAAAATATATTTTTTAATATAAAAATATCAAATAATCTCCCCCAATGGAGACTTATACATAAACAATTCTTAATAATAATGAGATTTTGAAATAAACCCTTACCACTTTTGGTAAATTTAAAATCTAAAAATCATGAAAGAGAGAACCATATATGGATATGTAAATCCCAATTATTTATATGATAATAATAAGAAAATAGATTAATGAGCAGTATATATCCCACATAAAACAAATAAGTGGACAATATGACATATGTCTCACAGAAATAAAGGTGAGACAAAAATGTCTTACCTCAAATTCTACTTTCTTAGAAAACACTCTAAAATCATGTATAATAAATTTAAATTTATTATAATTATATATATTAATAATTTCTGTACTTATAATATCATATATAATCCACTTATAATATTACAAATCTCATTTATTAATAATTCTTTATTAAAAGCATCCTTTTCAGGTGTAATCTATTTTTTTTCATGAAAATTTCGGTTTAGTAGTTCAGGTACTTGTACTTTGATCATGGTTCCATAATATCTATAATTTTAATAATGATATAAATATAATATATATTCATTATAATTATATTTATAGTTATAGTTAATAGGTAGAGATAGAAAAACAAATTACCCCATTCATGGAGACGGTAGGCCACACGTATGCACGAATGTCATTTTCATTTTTTGAAAGATAGAAAAAAAGAAAGAAAAATTATAATTTACATTAAAAAATTCATTATTATGTAATATATATAATATATTCTAATTAAATATATCTTTATTACAATACATTTATAGAAAAAAATGAAAAATGAATCATATCACATTGTGGAGGTGGTAATCCACACGTAGGCACGAGCGACATTATCATTTCCAGTGGATTGAATGGTATGAAGGTAGATAAAATATTATAATTAAATATGAATAATTATTCCATAAATATCATATATAAACTTTTAATCCATTATAATAACAATCCATTAAAGTAGGTTATTAAAAATTAATTGTATCACCATGTGGAGGTGGCAGTCCACACATATACACGAGTGATACGTTAACTTCCCATTTGATAGAATAGAAGGTGGATATAAGTTGTTAAATTATCATAATAATATTTAAATAAATTTAAGATACTTAATTTATTATTTTATGATGAATAAAACCAATTTAAATGAGGTATAAGAAGAAATAAATTGAAAGAGGTTGGGTAGGATGATTACCTTTTCTTCAGTAGGCCCCATTTAGATACCTTCCTAAGGACCCTTTTAATGGTATTTTAAGAATACCTATACAACTAATTAATAGATATAGAATTTTAGAAGATAATTTAGGTGGATTTGTTTGATATAGATAACCTAAAGTTATGTATAGAAGATAAAGGTGGGGTGTCCTTTTATTAGTGGGAGAGAAGACACACTTGTATGTTTTTAAAAGATTAAAATGTAATAAAATAATTCAAAATAAAAATACTTACAAATTAATAAATAATAAAATTTTTTATAGGATAAGGTAAAACTATGTCTAAAAAATATGATGCAGACAAGTATAACCGATAAACTTACACTTATCCATTCGATTAACTCCCCCGATAAACCTATTTTAACCATTACTACATTGACAATATTTTATTATTTTTACTAATAATTATAAAAAAATGAATTTGACCTTATTTTTAAGACCCCCAAATTTTTTAAAACATTTTTTTTTCAAATTAATTTAATCTTCTTAATATCTTTCATATCATAGAATATTGAAAATAGTTTAGTTTTTTATATTGAAACACTATATTTGGCTTGCATTATACACAACACCAGGTTATTATGAACAACACATAACACAAATTTTAACATTATATACATAGAAAATTGAGGTCATAACATATTACAGACAATATTGACTTTTCTTGATGGCTTACGTAACACGCAAGACCGAGTGTTACCAAACTATAATATATTACTAAAAATGTTATTAATTAAAAAAATTTGATATAACTTAGTCGTTAAGTTGATAGTTTAGAATAACATTAAATAAATTATTAAAATATGTGGTTTATACAAATATAATATGAATTCATAGGTTACCAATTAATTATAAATTAATATAAAAATCGATTGAATATAAAGGAAACTATTATTATTTTTATCTTCATAAAGATATTTCACCCTAAAACATTAAATTAATTAAAATTAGTGAGTGATATTAATGTTATATATATTTTATATATTCAATAAAATATTTTTTTTATTCATCCAATATATTTTACAAGCATAATATAAGAACAATACTAATTTTAAACTTAAAATCCTATATTTTTATTAATCCATGTTTACCGCATTTTAATGGAGAACCCATTTTAAGTCCATTTTTTTTAAATTTTATTGATTTAATATGTTCAAATAGACTTCATATTTTTAAAGGGAATATAATAATTAGTTTAGGGTAAATTTTTGGTATTTCTTGTGAAGTTTCATTTTTAATGAATAGTGAAGAACACTAAATTTTAGTTCAAAACTTATTTTTATCAAATTTATTTTTAAGGTTTAATTAAAATTTAAATTTTTGTAAAAGTTTAATTATATAATATTTGTATCAATAAAACCAATTTAATCTAATTTAATCAATTTAAATTTGAAATTGAATATAAAAAATCGAAAACTTTTGACCTTTTTTACTTTAAAAACCCTCATTGCCGACCCAACTAAAAGATTAAATTGAAATGAATGTATACCAATTATGTCATTGGAATTTAGAAAAATGGATTCCATATTTGGAATAATAATAATTAATAATTTATAAAAATGTCAAACTATCTCATGTACATAGAGGTGTCCAATTCTCTCTACAAAACTCTACTCCTGAATAGCTAGGAAGTGGGATGACTTGGTGAGTCAATCAATGATCACCCAGATGGAATCATGTCTATTGGATGTACTTGGTAAACCCGTCATGAAGTCCATTAATATCTCATTCCACTTCCTCTCTGGCACCTCAAGGGGTTGAGACAAACCCGCTGGAACCTCGTGCTCAGCCTTCACTTGATGACAAGTAAGAAATCGAGAAATGAACTTTGTAACTCCCTTCTTCATTCTAGTCCATTAAAACCGACATCAGAGGTCCTGTTACATCTTTGTCACTTTAGGATATATCGCCATATCGGATTTACATAACTCACTTATAACCTCCTCCCACAATGCCACTTGTACTACTGTACATCCTCTAAAAAGAACAACTTTCTCCCCACCTTTTAAATATCCATTAGGAGTATGCCACGTAGACAACTAAGCACGTAGGGTCTCACAGCCAATATCCACAAGTTTTTTCTCCCTCAATTTCTGTAAAAGTGTAGGGGTGAAAACCATCGAGTAAAGGTAAGGTGTTCCATCTCTATCCATGATGGATAACTACAACAAGGCCAACTAATTTGATGCCTCATTAAACAACTTAAAACTATATCTTCTATTGAGAGCATCTACCACCATGTTCCCCTTACTAGGAGTATAGAAAATCTCAAATTCATATTCCTATAAGAAATCTAGCCATCTCCTCTACCTCAAGTTCAGTTCAATCTAAGAGAATATTTACATGAGAATCTTGTAATCAGAGTGAAGGATAAACTGATCTCCCATAAGATAGTGTCACCATATCTTCAATGTGAAGACTACCACTTCAAAAGAAGGATTAGGGGTCACATAGTTCTACAGATGTGGTATAAACTAGTGAAAACCATAGGCAATAACATATTGACTCTTCATCAGGACACAATTAAGTCTGGTCCCCGATGTATTGCAGAACACTACGTACTCAACACCCTCCTCCAGAAATCTCAAGAACAGAGCGCTCGTCAAACCCTACAAAAACTATTGAAAAGAATTCTGGAACTTCTCTATATATATGAATGTATTCCCCTTTCAAGTAAAATATTTCATAGGAATTTTTATCCTCTAAAAAATAGGGATAAATCTCCAGTAGTGGCCTACCAGCCCAAGGAAGCTCCGTACCTCGGTCACGCTTCTAAGCATCTCTCATACTAACACTGCCTCAACCTTGGCCGGATCCATTACCACTCCATCCACCAAGATAAAATGTCCTAGAAAGTGGACCTCCTAAATTAAAAAGTATAACTTTAAGAGTTTCCCATAAAGCTGGTTCTCTCAAACCATGTACAAAACCATCTTTATGTGTCTCACATTCTCCTTCTTGGATACTGAATACAAAAGGATATTTCCGATCAAGACTACTAAGGACAAGTATAAGTAATGTTATAAGATCTAGTTCATGAGTCCCATGAAAACTATGAGGGCTTTCATCATGGAAAATGGAATCACCAAGTATTCATAATTACCGTAATGACACCTGAAAGCTATCTTTAGTATTTCCTCATCTCGTACTCGCTACTGGTGATATATTGATTGAAGGTTAACCTTTTTGAACCATTATACAGCTATCAAATGATCAAAGAGGTCATCGATCCTAGTTAGTGGATACGTTTTCTTCATGGGCACCTTATTCAGGCACCGTTAATCCACATATAACCTCGAGCTCCCATCTGCCTTCTTGGAAAACATAATTGGGGCTGCCCAGGGTGAAACACAGGATCTCATGAATCCCTTACTCTATAAGTTCTCCATCCACACCCTCAACTCTCTAAGATCTTCATGTTTCATTCAATATGATGGGGTAGATATCGATGCTATACAAGGGTGTAAATCAATTCATATGTATATCTCCTGATGGGGTGGTAATCCTAGAACATCTTTAGGGAAGAAATCCTTGTACTCCGCCACAACTACTTGGAACTGGAAACTCATAACATTTACTGCACCGAGGGTTAGTCTAGAAAACTGATGAGTAATCGGATACACTCTCTTCTACATGAGTCTATCCTATGATTCCCAGGTTTCCTTTTCACTAAAAAAGGAATAATTCATTCAATTTCTATAGACACACCACAACTTTCACCTAAAACAGTAAATCTGGGAATGGATTGATTATAACCAATCCATACAAAGAATGATTCCATAAGGCCTCGAAACTGCCTCTAAGAGGTTCCAACTAAATCTCTCGCCTCCAAGAGTCAGGTCACACTGTCAGAATCGATGTGGGATCATTGAGTCTCCTCCAGTAGGTGTGTCCATGTATAAGGTTTGACTCAAAAGTTCAACCAAAATCTCATGGTCTTGTACAAGATGTGTGGTGGGAAAGGAATGGCTCGTACCTATACCTATCAGTATGACAAATAAATTATAAAAGACATAGATCATACCTTGAATCATTCTTATATCCCCTACGTCAAATTCCTGGACCACATGCAGTTGTCCCCACCTCTTTCCTCCATCTCCCTAAGCTTGGCATGGATCACTTGGGGGTGGTGGTGGTAATAAGTGGAAACTTCAACCACATCCTGTTGCTCTCTCAGCTCCTCTTACATGTACGCCACCCTACAGATCCTCCTACTCTTGTATACACACATTTATTAGTGTAACTGGTGAGAATTAATTTATGAAGAGGAACTCAAACTCTGACCACAAAAGTGTCACCCCGTCTTGAGTCTCGATAGCCAAACTCTACCATCGTCCTACTGATCCATGTAGAAGGCTCACTGCCAGGACCACCATCTAATCTGTTGGTTTCCTGACTAGATAGAAAACATGGGTCATCTCCTCAAGCTATTCCTCAGCCACCTGAGGGTTGGGCTCTCCTCAGAACCTGAGAGGTCTCTATATCTGAAACTCATGGAGTGCGCTGACACTGAACTTCTCATCCCCTAGTACTATGGGTACCACGTGCTACTCCACAGGTGGAGGTATATCTTTTGCACCACATGGAGGTAACATCTAGGTAACTGGTCCTGGTATCGAAGTTTCATCACTGAGGGGGTCATCCTCGTGATCAAGCTGCTGCATCCTAACTGGTATGAGTCTTAGAGACATCTTGTAAGAAAACAAGATGTACTATGGTCAATGAGTATATTTGGATTGATGAATCAAGAAGGACATAGATACCACAACCCATTATTATAAAATACATATACCATTGTTTTCCCTATGACTATTGTTCTCATTTACTGAGTTGAAAAGCAGGTTATCAGGGTAGTGGTGTATGGATACGTTGGCTGCCACACCAACACTAGAGTCCCTATCATGAAATCTGAACTCAAAATATTTAACACTATTTCTCCAAACCAATATCACCGACTCTAAGTCCTAAGGTAGAACCAACAACCTCTGATACCACTCTGTCATGACCACTTATAGAGGGGCCCATACCATGACTACCCCGAGACTGCCTCCAATAGGATTAGGGCTGATTACTAGAACCAAATAATAATATCCCACAAATGGGAGGAATTAGCCTAAAGTACCTATACTCATGCATACATCTCCAAGCCACAAATGATAAAATGTAAAAACACTAAGTAAAAAATGTATACAAACCACTATATCCCATAACTAGTGTACAATATTGAAGTATTGAAAATTAAATATGGCCAAAAAACAAGCCCACCAAATACTAAAGAGTTTATAAATCAAAAATTCCAACCTATATGAAAAGGTAATGGGACAGCTATCTAAATCCATAGAAACACCTCATCTTGTATGATATCACAAAGCTTCATCCAGTCCTAGTCCACCCTAGACTCTATCAAAAGGTTTCTTATCTTCACAAGACATGAAACATGCATGGAAAGACCATACATAGGTGAGTATAAGAATAATCAGTAGGACACCTCGAGACCACAAATAAATACACAAAGGAAAGGAACAGTCATCCCAACACAAGTATATATCTATAGATAATATGACAAGAATGTCCAGATATAATAAAACTAAGACACATAATATAGGGACAATTATCCTTTACTGCATACCCATTCAAGGTATTCAGTTTGAAGATTCCACGAGGCACTCATACGAGAAAACACACTCCTGAGTCTTATAGCCCTAATGACATCCTTTCAATAGGTAATATTAGTGGAGAAATTCCATGAGAGAGATACACTGATAGATATGAAGAGAGAAATATGAAACATCAAATGAGAATCACATCCAGGGCCATGGGGTGATACCAACAACTCCATCTAGACTACACCGCTATGTAGAGGATCAGAACATGAAAATTGTTGGTCAAATAAATACTAATAAGTCTATCTAGGGAGCAAAGAAGGAATAGAGGATCTGCTCTGGTCCTCTTGGGGGATTCCAAGGACTCTATATTAGATTTTTTTTCTGAATGGATCATACTTCTATGAGTAATAAATGATACAAACAAACCTTCATGGTAAATTAAATAGATAACGAACACTAATAATGCTCATCCAAGAAATGGTGGATGAGAGAATAAACCCAAATATAAAAGGATTGAGCATGGTGATTAGTAGTCACAACCACCATGTAACTTGACCCTGGGTACTACCCATATAAAAAATTCATGTCATTGTATGACCATTAGTCTCAAAAGGACCATCTCAACATCAGGGTTCCAATTCCGTATACAGTGTGTCAAACAAACGTATGGTTTGAAAGACACAGTCGTTTTTGCGAAAAGGTTCGACCCAGGTCCAGTCTGGATTTGACCCAACCTGGTCCAGTCAACGTGACTCAACCTGGCCTTATGGGCCTTTTCTTTCCTATCCCATTTGTTAGGGTCCGTCCAGGCCCATTGGGCTACCTTGTGTGACCCAACTCCCCTGGTCCGTCACACATGAACATAGGATGGATGGTCTGTTGTATGTAGCCAGCCCCAATTGGAAGCCCCTAGTCATCCTAGTGATGCAGTGCATCCCACGTGGTTAGCCCACCACACTGGCACAATCATCTTTCCCATAGTCTCACTGCCACCACGAGCCCATTCCATGACCCAGCTATATTCCATGTGGATGCCACCTCCCACACGGTGTCGATGCGCCACTTTGTTCTTCCGGCCGATTATCATCCTCCAGTGCTATGTTTTTCAAAACAGGTCTAATTTCATGATCCTAAGGTCATGTGCGACATTGATCCATCCTTTTTTCCATCTTTCACCCAATCTGGGGGTCCAATTGCGTTCAGAGACACCCAAAAATTTGATCCACAACTAGAATGGTCTAACGGCGAAGAACGCCAAGAACAAGGGAAGAGAAAATTACCAAAAACACCTAATGAATGAACCATAAACTTTGTTTGTATCAACATTTTTTTATTCACATTATAAATATCATGAAAAAATGTAAAATCTCTAACAATCAAAACTTGATTACAATCACCCAAAAATATGCCCATCCCACAAGAACGATCAACCATGGATCAACATTTCATTGGTTAGTCCACGTTAATCATTGAATATAGAAATAGGGAAAATAAAATGAAAATACCTTAGGGTTGGATCTTTCAATGAATATGATTGATTTCCACATCAATTCTGTTGGTGAGATTTGTCAAAACAACATCCTTCAATCTCCAATCCGCAATCCCATACTTGTTCACCAATGTTTTCTCTAGAGGTCCTTATGCACATCTTAGAGGAATTATAGGGTTATGGAGATAAACTTGTATTCCCTAAAAAATACCTATAAAAATAAAAATGTAGCAGTATAAAATAAAATATATTTTTTTATTAAAATATTTTAATTCCCGTTATGTCCAAAAACCATCTTCTACAACTGGACCTATGGTGGATGATGTTAGGCCTTTCCTTGGGTAAAGTCACAACTTTGAACAAAACTATTCCCTCAGATTATCAATCTGAGCACCCATATGGATGTTATTCCACTTTTTAAGAAAATACACATGTACAAGCTATTTAAATTTTAAAATTTTTAAACGGATTGTTCTGTGCACAATGGGTCACCGAATCGTATGTCGTCTCAGTTCCTGGTCTCAGAATCTTCCAAATTTTTTTCTAAAAATAAAATCTAGAAAATTTGAGTCATTTAATGTTATTTTAGGAATCTCTTTATTATAATGATATTTTAAGCTTCTTGTAATTTAATTTTATTACATGGAGAGTATAATCCCAAATTACCAAGTTGTAAGAGTTTATTAAAAAAATATCATCACTTTTCATGATATTTAGTGATTATAATTCCTTTAATGAAATATTTTGATCACTCTCCCAATAAATCTCATGAATTTTCTTAACCTCTAGTTATTCATGTTATATCCAATTAATGGTAACATTTTCCAACTATTTGGTACATTAGATGATCAAGAAAGTATTTTTAAGAAAGCTAGAAATTACCCTATCTTCAGTCAGAATTCTATGTTCCTTCTAACCATTTTATCCAAAAATAAATGTTTCAAAAAAAATTCTAATATTATTTTATAATTTTTAAAATAAATTTCTACCCATTTTTTACAGTAAAAAAGGGTTCTTAAAAAGTAACCTTCTTGTCATTTTCCAGTTGAGGCAATTTTCTTGCCTTTTTATAATGAAAAATTAATGTTTGACATGTACAGATTTTACCCATCATCATGACCACAATTTCCTTGAATCTTCCTTTTCAAGATTAAAAAGTTAATTTTTTAAAAGAAAATGTTTCCCTCAAATTCTGGAAATACATTGTTTTAAAATGGGGTTGTATGAAACAGATTTCAAAAAAACACATGGTTATAAATTCTTCATTTAAATGTTTTCGAATATATTTTCAAAGAAAAATGTTTTCAAAATTTTTTTTACGTTTATAAAATTATTTAAAACATTTTTAAGATTTATTTACCAGTTTTAAATGTATTTTCAGTGAAATGGTTTTGAATTTTTTCGATGTTTCTTTATAAGTTTTCAATGTATTTTCAAAGAAGGTGGATATAAAATTTTATTTAAGGTTATCATATAAGTTTTTCGTGGAAATGGTTTTCAATTTGTTTTCAAGATTATTTTGAAAATTTTCAATATTATTTTATAAATTTTCAAAGAAAATTAATTTCAAAATGTTTTCATGTTTCCTTTATAAGTTTTCAAGATTATTTTTAAGAAAATGGTGTTAAAAAGATTTTATGTTTTAAAAAGAATTTTTGAAATAAGAAAGGATATTTTTAGTAATAAATGTTTTTAAAATATATTTTCACATTATTATCCTTCTAAGGTGACATCCATTAATGTTACTCATGAATTTCAAGGAAATGATCCAAAGGTTCCATTTATATTTTTTCTTGAATGGTTTATGTTTTGATGGAATTATTCTTATGACACATATTTCTCTTTCACGAGTTATATTCTTTTGAAACTAGCTTATTTTAATGATTTATGCTTTTGATGAAATGATTATGAAACCTGTATCTTTTTCCACAAGTTATGATATGATTAGTTATTATTTTTTGGCACATGTATGTATGATTTCATTATAAGATGGGTGGGACCTATATTTACCTCCAGTGCATTAGGTAAGGATTTATATTTTATGAGATAAACCAAGATGGTATTTAGAGTAATACATGACTACTAATATGGCCATGAGAGTGAACTATGACTACCCAACTATTATAAAGAGTGAAATCATGCTTCTAATGTGACATGAGAGTGAATAAATTCTACCAAGATAGTATAAGTAGTGAGATCATGCTACTAATATGACCATGGTAGTAAACCATGACTTCAAGAGGGTATGGGGAGTGAACCCATACTACCAATATGGTCTTAGTAGTGATTCCTTGACTACCAGTGAAATCATAATATATACTTACGGTTTTTCCCAAATTATATGTTTTATTACAATGTTATGATTTTATTTAAAATGATCTTTATTTACTTATGATTCTTGTCTTATGAACTTCCAATATTTGTTCCTTGATTTCTATTTATGATCTTTAATATGTAGGTTATTATCTTCAATTTTCATGATCACATTCTCATACCCCTATGCTCATGTTTATGCTTACATGTCTCTATTTTTTACCCTTGATAAGCATCTGAACTCATCCCTTTATATGTTTCCTCCCCCAATTTATAATGATATTTGTTATATTGGATGTGTCTAATAACTGTGCTATTCATAAAGAACTTAGTGGGAGAAAATTTATCTCACTTATATACCATTTTTAATGTTTCTATGTTTCCAAAGGAACTAAACTAATACAGCCTTTGAGCATCTATTTGTGTAATTTATTAATTATTTTTAAAAAAGTTACGTAACTTCTATGTCTGTTAATATTGGTTTGTTATATTTGGAATCAGATCAAAGGTTTAGTTAACCATTGGAACCTAGGTTGAGAAAACCTTAGTGAGAACTCTAAGGACATGTCTAAGGATATGCCTAAGGTTATGGATAAGTATAGGAAAATGTCCTGGAATTTTGGTAAAGGATAGAGTAAGTGGTTTCCTAGAAATAAATCCCTGTATAAATACTACTAGTGGGTATATATCAATAATTGATATACCTAGGATTAAAAACTCTGACAAGATGTTTTGAGCCTAACTCGGGGTAATCTGGTATATGACAATGGGCCTTGTTGCACACCTGGTTTGACACTCTCGGTGGATATGTGGGAATTCACAAACACTTCATGAACCATCATGAAGGACTTTAAATATAAGTAATCTATGAATAAACTAGGATTATAATAATGTTTCATATATTAAGGAAGGTGTTACAAATTAGACATCCAATAAGTGACATTCAGGATTATGTGGTTTTCCATTATAATAAATGCTTCTCACACTATGATTTCTAGTTTTAGTAAATGAAACATGGTTAACATATAATGTTTCAGATGTGGAAAGTATGGGAATTATGTGAATATATTTTCAAAGTGTAAATATCATAAATAGAACCAGGAAGGTTGTATTAGTATTGGATATACTTCTGAAGATAAAGAAACTACAAATGGCATGTGAAAGGTATGTGATGTTCTCCCAGAATTGTTTACGTTAAACATAAGATGTCTGATTAGATTGAGGTTGAAGAACCATAATACATGATTCAAATGTTGATTTTCTAGGAAAGAGTTCTTAAGGAATAATTTACTGAAGCATGATTAATGGTTTAAGAATAAGGATGGATGAATGAAGTATTTAGTTTTTTGAATTAAAAGATCATGTTATATGAATCATGAATTATAAAATTATTTTTAGTATAATATTTATTTAAGGATTGAAAGGGACTTTTTGAATGGTGATGAATGTATAAAAAAGTGATTTCATAGAAAGGAGATATTTTGATTAAGGGAAGGAAACTCTTAATTAATTCCTAAAATTGAGATAATGATGTTTGGATAAAGTTATATTGGATATGAATAATTAAATTAGATGGTATATATTAACCTAAAAATGATTATTGAAAAATTATTCTATGCCATCAAGGATGAAGTTTATAATTTCTTGGATTTAAATAATATATCCAGTAATCATTGGAATATGGAATTAAGAATGTTTTCCAAAAGAATTTATAGTAATTTAGGTTATTACCATGTTTTAGGAGAATTTGTTATTAGGGTATTCACATATTTTGAATGTGACAACCAAGATATGTTTTGTGACATATGAGGGATCAATTTTAAGCTAATTTAGTGTCATCCTTTCTAATGTTTTGTATTTTAATCATTCAAAAGGGTTATACGGTTAACCATTTATGGAATATTTAAGTTAAACATAGGATGAATTTTTTGAGATTAAAACATTATATCACCACATAAGTATTTATGAATATTGGATAACCTGTTCTAACAATTTTTGTTGATGTTGAATAAATAGAGATAATATGACGTATCATGGATATTATGATCTGTTAGTTCTTTAAGAAGGAAAAATTCATCTTCCTTTTTGGAGGAATATGAGAAGTGGAAATTAGTCATGACACAAAAAATGGTGAGATTTAACTTATGAAAGGGAATGAAATCAAGTAAGTATAAATTATCATGAAATTTATTCAACTATATGGAAATGATCTTGAAACATAAATGATTATCCTAGTACCTTATTTTCAAATGAATCAAATGGTCCCTTAGATAATTGTAGATTTATGACTTTGATTGTTAACTTTATCCTACCCATGTTATCTATCACTCTCCATCAGAACATGATAGTTGGATTTATCATAAAGGTCCATGTTTTCACTTTCCACACAAGTTCTCATATATGGTAACCTAATTATGAGATACTTTGGGTAACCTTTATGGTTCCAACATGCCCTTTTTAAGTGAAGTTGTAGTATTCATTTATATGTTGTGGGTTTTTATGAATGACACTTTCATGTATTAAACCATTGATAACCCAGAATAATTTTGAGGATGAAATTAGTTTTAATGGGGGAATAATTTAACACCTCATGATGTTTTAAAATATATTTTTAATTAATTTAATATTTTTGATGTATTTCATTTCACAAAATACTAAAAAGTAGTTTAGTTTTTATATTAAAGCACTATGTTTGGATTTCATTATATGAAACACCAATTTATAATGAACTACACAAAACATAAATTTTAACATTATATACATAAAAAAATGAGCTTAGTGTACATTACACACAATATTTAATTTCCTCAATGGCTTACGTAACACAGAAGACCGAGTTTCTCCAAACTATAATATATTATTAAAAATATTTGTATTTAATATAATGAGATATAACCTAGATCTTAAGTTGATGGTTAAAAATATTATTATCTAACTTATTAAAATATATGTTTTATATAAAAATAATATGAATTCATAAGTTACCAATTAATAATAAATGAATATGAAAATCCATTGAATATAAAGAAAAATATTATTATTTTTATGGTCACAAAGATGTTTCACCCTAATAAATTAAAATAATTAAAATTATTGAGTAATATTAATGTAATTTATTTTTTATATATTCAATAAAATATTTTTTATATTCATCTAACATATTTTATAGAAATAATATAAGAATAAACCAAATTTAATGCTTGAAAACATATATTTTTATTAAGGCATTTTTACTAATTTTTAATGACGAACCCATTTTAAATCAAATTTTTTATCTTTTATAGAATTTATATTTTAAAATAAACTTCATATTTGTGAGAGGAACATAATAATTATGTTAGGGTAATTTTTTGGTATTTTTCTGTGAAGTTTAATTTTTTAATGAATAGTGAAAAACAATGAATTTTAGTTCAAAAATTCATTTTCATCTAATTTATTTATAAGGATAAATTAAATTTTAAATTGGTTTCAAAGTTTTATTAGATATTGTTTTTATAAATAAAATAAATTTATGTAATTGGAATCAATTTAACTTTGAAATTATTTATAAAAACATAATAAACTTCTGAACGTTTTTACGTAAAAAAACCTGCATTATGGACTTGACTATGAGATTAAATTTAAATTAATTTCATCCACTTATATGATTGTAATTTGTAAAAAAGGATTAAATAATTGAAATAATAATAATTTTTAAATTATAATATGGTCAACTTAGTTTTTAACAAAAAAATATTAGTGAAAGTAATTAAAAATAATTAAATTGATTAAGGTAAAATTAAACCCAATTAAGGACTAAACCTTATTCTTAAGAGACTAAATGATCAAGAAAATTGTTAAAAATACATTTTATAGCCATATTTATAAACTATAATAACTTTTCTCTACTTTTAACCATTAGTGGATCAACTTTTCATTGGAAAAAAGGGGTGGAATTCCCTCTCCCAAAATTTATAGGATAATCCCTCCTCCTCGACTATAAAAAGTCCAATTCTCCTCCCACTTCCTCATACCTCTAAATAAAATTTGGATTGAATAATATATGACCAAATAGATCCTTAAAATACCTCCCATCATTCTAGAATCCTCCCCTTGGGTATAAATCAATCCAAAGAATCCCTTTGGTGCAGACCAAAAGGAGTTACCCGAATAAGAGGTAACATTCTTCATCAGGTTCTTTTATGTTATTTCCATTATACATGTCCAAAAATCATCTTATTACATTATTTTATAAAAACATAGTCTCCAAAATATACTATTTTTTTATTCAATGTTTTTGACCTAGACTTACACACACTTTCATCTAATAGGTAACGAACATACTGTTTACGTGTACGAAAAAATACCACCTCATGAAATGATGATGGTTTATTTTTCATTTACCGTCTACAATATGAAAATTTTGGTGTAAAATATGTTTATATATATGTTTATATATTATATTTATTATTTATTTATTCTTATTTAATCATTTTACAACACATATCTTTAAAATTCCCATTAGGTGTCAATATGATAATTTTGTTTGAGGGAGTGTGGATTATCCCTCCCTCAAAGCGATGTGATTCATTCACACACTACATGGAACATGATAAGGATGGGTTTAATGAGATTATATGATATAATTATACTAATGGAATAATTAAATATATATATATATAGACACTTATATGTCATTTTCTTTCTTTCATTCTTACAATATGATAATAAAAACGAAAACAACTTTCATGCGTACGCATAATTTATCATCTCCAAGAACGGTGTATTCCATTTCACAATTATAGATACCATATATTATTATAAAAAAATATAATTATTATAAATAATATTTATATGATTTTTTAAATTATAGAAATCATTATATAAGTAGATGTACCAAAGATATAACAAATTAAGACACATGTAATGAACAAAGCGAATATTACCCGAAGTGAAATTTTAACATAGTATTGTTAACAAGAGGGTGATATAAGGTCATAATAAAACCACATATGGTATTATATATAATAATATTATTATTTTAAATTTTTATAATAAACTAACATTTATTATATAGGAATATTTTACAAGTATGAAAAGAGTCAAGACACAAGGTAAGAGAATTTCATCTCACTTTTTATTTTTGTGAGATAAATGCTTTATCCACAACACATTCTTTCTATGTGGTGTGTATAATTACCATGGATGTATTATATGATTATATTACTAAATTTATGGATATTTAGATACCCATTAGATGATATTTATTTCATGGGTTTTATGTTTCAAAAGTTACCAAATCAGTAAGATATTTTTGCCTCAATTTTCTTTCTTTGAGGTATACATTTTGTTATGAAGCTGCCTTGTTTTTTAATGTGTATTTGACATGTTATATCATTAATATACTTATTTAAATGATATTTTAATGTTAATGTAATTTAATTTTCTTACTTTTAAAGTATTATCCCATGTTACCAAGTGGTAAGAGATTATTAGAACAATCTCATCACTATTCAAGATTGTTAATGATTATGATTCCTTTGATGAAATATTATGATTCACATTTCAATAACTCGATGTATTTTTAGTAAACTTTTTAAATTCATGTTATATCCAATTAATTGTGTCATTTTACCAATATTTGGTACATTATATTATCAATAAATATTTTTAGGAAAGTCTGACCTTACCCTATCTTCAGTCAGAAATACGTGTTCCATCAAACCATGATTTCCAAGAAGAAAAGTTTCCAAAAATAATATAATATTATCATATGATATTTAATATAAATTTCTACCCATGTTTTACCTTAAAAATAGGTTCTTAAAAAATAATACTCCTATCATTTTTTAGTTGAGGCACTTTTCTATCCATTTTACAGTGAAAAAGAAATGTTTGGCGCATATAGATTTCACCCACTGTAATGGCCAACATTACCTTGAAGCTTAATTTTCAAGAATAAAAATATGTTATTTTTAAAATAAATTTATTTATTAATATTATAGAATTTCATTATTTTTAAAATGGTTTTAAATGAAAAATAATTTATAAAATGTTTGTTGGTTATCAATTCTTCATTTAAAAGTTTTCAAAGCGATTTTCTAAAGATAAAGGTTTTCAAAAAATGATTTATGTTTAAAAAAATATTTTAAACATTTTTTATATTTATTTATAAGTTTTTAATGTATTTTAAACGAAATTTATTTCAAAAATATTTTCAATATTTATTTATAATTTTTCAATCTTATTCAAAGAAAAAGGTGTTTAAAATGTATTAAATATTATTTTATAAGTTTTCAAGGATGTTTATTTTAATTATTTTTTAAATATTATTTTATAATTTCTCTGGGAAAAAGGTTTTCAAAATCTTTTCAAAATTTCTTTATAAGTTTTCTAGATTATTTTTAATAAAACGGTGTTCAAAAGGTTTTATTTTTTAAAAACCATTTTTTAAATAAGAAATGATATTTTTATCAAGAGATGTTCTTAAAAGAAATTTACATGTTATTTTCCATCGAAGTTGAAATATATTGATGTTATTAATGCCCTTATAGTAAATGAACTAAATGTTTTATTAATATTAATTCTTTAATTGTTTGTGTTTTGATGAAATTATGTTTGTGACAATCTTTTCCCTTTCATAGGTTATCTAATTTTGAAACCTACTTCTTTAAACGAGTAATTCTTAGGATGAAATTATTATGAAACCTATATATTTTTCTAAAGATTATGATATTATTTCATGTTTATGATACCCATTTAATTTCATGGGTTATGATATTATAATTTATGTTTTTATGGAACATGTATGTATGATTTCATTATGAGATGGGTGGGACCTATATATCCCCCTAATGAATTGGGTAATGATTTATGCCTTATGAGATAGAATAATATGGTCTTTGGAGTGAAACTTGACTACTAAGAGGGCCATGAGAGTGAACTATGAATACCAATATGGTATGTGGAGTGAACTCATGCTACAAAGATGGCCATAGGAGTGATCCATGACTACCAAGATCGTATGAGGTGTGAACTCATGCTACTAATATGGTTGTGGGAGAGAATCATTACTACCAAAAAAGTATGGTGAGTAAACCCATACTAACAATATGGTCTTAGAACTGATTCCTTAAATACTATGGAAATTGGATTATATGTTTATGTTTATTCCAAAATTCCATGTTTTATTCCTATGTTAAGATTTCATTGCTTATATTGTTTATTTCTTTATGATTAATGCCTTTTGAATTAACAATATTTATTCCATGATTCTTTTTTATAATCTTTAAAATGTATGGTATGATCTTATATTTTTATGATCGCATTATCAAACCCCTATGCTCATGTTTATGCAAAAGAGCCTTAGCCCAGTTGGTGAGGACTCAACAAGTTCATCCAAGAGACCTGAGTTCAAAACTGGGTGGAAATATATTTCCAGGGTACAATAGCAGTACTGTAGTAGGCACTGTAGCAGAAATGGTTTAGTATTGTAGCAGCTGGGACTATTCATCTGATTGGTCTTTCATGCCACTGGTTTGGGATTCAGGTCCTTCAAGGCCTTCAAGCCACCCAAGTCCTTCAGGATAGTAAGGATTTTGGGCCACCTCAATGCCTTCAGTCCACCTTGAGTCCATCGGGAAACCTCAAGGTCTTCGGGCCACCTAAAACTGGGTTTAACGATCAGGGAGACTCTACAAAGGACCAGACTCCAGATGAGGATTTAGAGCATGTGCATTCACTAGAGAATAAGCTTAAGTGAATTTTTCAGAAAGAGAAGTTATTTCATTTTCCATTGGGACCATCTTGTGCTTTCATGGGAAGCCTAGCCAAACTAGCCATGTGAAGGTGGAGAGATGACATCACGATGAAGAAGTTGGGGGGGAGAAGTTCCATGCAGTTATAGACTGTATATTTCCTAAGACCTATGGGTCAAGTAAGTTATTTTCCTATGGGCCTTGTAAGGGTTACCCTTAATCCCTTGAAAGAGGTTTTATCAATATCAATAAAAAATAAGGCCTTCGGGCTGTTCGGGTTATGCTCATGTTTATGCTTACATGTCTCCCCTGTTTACCCCTACTGAGCATCTATGCTCACCCATTTTTGTGTTTCCTTCCATAGGTTATATAGAAATGTATTGTGTTTAATGAGTCTATTAAGGTTTATAGTCAGGAATAACCTATTGGGAGATAATTTATCCCACTTATGTACTAGTTTTTATGTTTTTATGTTTCTAAAGTCACTAAACAAATACGGTCTTTGAGCGTCTGATTGTATAATGTTTTAAGTATTCAGAAAAGGTTATGTAATATATATGTAAGTTAAGACTGGGTAAATATTTTTATTCAAAATATGAAATCTATTTTATTAAATTAAATTCACATAAATGGTAAAATACTGTTTAAAATTAAACCTAAAAAACACAACAAAAAAACATTTTTCTTGAAAAAATGTTTTTTAGGTATACAAAGATTTAATACCAAAATACAACATAAAATTGATTAAATTGATCATTAATAGATTATTAATAATATAATTGAACTAAATATACTTTTAAAACCATTTTAAAACAAAATACAACTTTTTAATTTCTTTAAATGACAAGGTGTATTTCAATAAAATTATGTATTTTTCACCATTCTTTGAACTCTGGTGGAGCTTGATATTGCCCCTTGATTCATTGATAGGTCTCATGATACAAAATAGTTTGCATATATTCCAAGGCCATACCCAATCACATATGGTGTCTTGGTCAAATCATTAAATGTATGTTTATAATGTCTCGTATTATGTGTTACCTCATTATGATATTAGTTACTGGCTCCCTTGTTATTTTTTGATTTGTTTTCGTATCTATGGATATATTTTTGAAGGACCCCAGAATACTCATAGAGGGGAGAGGTGAATCAAGGTTTCAAATTTTTCTTCTCAAGTGATGGATCTTGTTCCCATGTTGCTATGAACCTATTAAACCTGTCTAATGGTAAAGTGAAATAATTAAAACATTCACAAGCAGTAAGACAACATAATAATTTTACATGGTTCACCCCTAAGAACTAGTCCAAGGAACATATGTTGGAAATCTATTGGTCATACCAAAATCCATTATTCTTCTATAGATGTGGAATAAAAAATTTCACACATAGTCACTCTATTCCACACAAACTGCCTTTACAAGATTTTGGGGATATCACACTACATCCCTCATAATACTTCCGTTGAAACCCCCTAGCTCACTTAATTGAGAGAATTCATGCCGCGTTTATCGACTTGAATGTCTCTTCAATAGATTTGCATTGAATTATTTTTCTTTATACAAAAAAAACTTCATTCATTGAATTCATGAATTGATTCACTTGAAATCACTGAACAAATAAACCAGATATTTAAAAAATGAAAGAAACTCAACTCAGTACTTGTGCGAAACACATGTTCATGTACATAAGATTTGGGGTTGTCATGAATGTTTTCTTTTTTCACAACCCTTCACTTTCATGAAACCATTATCTTTCACATAACTACACCATAATATTCACTTGGTCTTGATATAATTAGAGATTAATTTGTAAGGAACTCCCTTCTTATATGAAACTCCCCACTCATGCGGAATACTTGGCTTACACGTAACTCTTTTCTTGCATGTGACCCCCTACTTGCGCACAACACACTACTTGTGTGATTCATATCCTGTATTTTCTCTAAGTGTTGAACCTTACTAAAATAATTGGGTAGCCACCTATTTATAGGAATTTATACCCCTACAAGAAACTTCATACAACTTTTCCCATAGCGCACAAGTATCATGCATGCATGTCCCTTTTCATGAAAAATCACTCAAAATCACAATTCACGCAAATCTATAACTTGCACACACTTCTCCCATTACCATTTTTAGATGAAAATATCTTAAAATATTCCTTGTGTGTGTATTTCTAATCATTCATAAAACTAGCATGAAACTTTCTTTTCCAAAAGCACTTTTCTCCATTCACCAATTGTTTGACCCAATGTTTTTGGAAAAAACTTAGAAACAACGCCACCTTCAATACTGTTGTAATCTTAAAATGTAAGATCAATTTCCTTGAAAATCCCTAATCTTACATGTGATTATTGACAATAAACACAAACCATACTCCATTTACAATAAAGAGAAACCTTAGTTCCAATAGTTTTAGATCATGTTAGTGTGGAATTATTCAATCAACATTCCTTCCTAGAATATCATGAATATGTTATTTGTGTAATGATGTATATTTTAATTATGTACTTTTTATAATTATTTATATTTATTAATGATATATTATTCTATATAAAAACCCTTATTGATAAATTCATCTAAACCCTTTCTTATGTTTCATTTTCCCCAAAATTCCAAGAAGTATGTTATAACTGATAAGTAGGGTAAATCTAAGATTATAATGATGTTTTCAAAGGAGTTAATTTGTTTTATTTTATATTTCTGTTGTCAAGTAAGATTAAAGTATGTATCTAGTTTTATAAAACTAATAAATTATTATATCCTTTAAGATATGATCGATTTTACCTAGTAAAAATGTTATAAAGTAACCAATAAGTTTAGGATAATATGTTAGGGATCTTAACAGGTGGTATTAGAGTATGTTTTGTATAACCTTTTGAAACAATATTCGGAAAAATATTGATTAGTGAAATATATCCCTATAACAGACTTTGAGAATATTTTGAAAGTAACCAGACATATGATTTTGAGATTATTTATATTTAAATTTTTATTATAAGTATTTTAATTGCTCAAAATTATGCATCTGATTTCATAACCTAATCCAGTGTTTGGTACTATTTAGAAATGGTTCCTATTGTAAGGAATGAAAACTGTATAACTATACAAGATAATTCATGTAATACATTTAGGGATTTCCCTTTTATGTAATATAATTATGTTGGAGTTGGAGCTACAACTAGATATGAAAAATTTGTAAATATTCCAAGACATCTACCTCATATTATAAATAATAACCCTACCAATATGGATCATCCTGATCCACAATGGTGAGGAACAATGATAGAGCAGTTCATGAATCAACTACCTCCACCATTCAAAGGGAAAAAAAATCCATTTGTATATGAGTAATGGATAAGTTCCATAGAGGGTATATTTATCACTTTTGGAAGTAATTATTGGGAAAAGGTTTTCATATAAGTTTTTCATCAGTCGAGAGATACATATCAATGGTGGTCATTAATTCAAAACAGAAAAGAGGAGGAAAAAATAGTGAACATGGAATGAAAGTATTTTAATGATATTTTCTTGGAAAAAATATCCCTCATGAATAGTGAGAATATTTAGAGAGACAATTCATGAATATGAGGAAAAAAGATGATTATAATGATTATATGTATGAATCCAACTTTACAAGGTTAGCAAGAAATTCTACAAATTAAATACGCAAAACAATAAACATGATTGATTGTTTATTTGATGGGATCAATCTATTTATCTGAAGGTCATTACTCTCCCAAAAGTTATAATCATATAAGAATATAGTATAATGTTATATATATATATAGAAATAATTTTCAAAGCCTTAGATATTTGAAGAAAGATAAAATAATAATAGGGACGCTTAGTAATCCTAGAAAATGAAATAAGAAAAAAGTGAAGAATAGAAGATAAAATTTCTATAATAAAATAAATATGGAAAGAAACCTCCTATAACATGACTATTAGGAATGGGATCTTGTTACATGTGTGGAGAAAAAGGCCACCGGGACTATGATTGCAAGGTAAATAAATCAGTTGTATGTAGATGAGATGATATATACATGATTTTCCTTGACGTCAAGGAAAATTTATACTAAAAAGGAAAAGGGATAAAAGAAAATCATATATGGTATAATGGGTGAGTTTGAATTTCCTAATGATGTGGTGGAAGGTACTTTATTCATCTCTTTGAATTTAGATAATGGTTCATTTGATCTTGGATCATCACACTCTTTTATAACTACCCAGATTTCCAAAATAGTGAGACATTTCCCTTTTGATTTAAGATGGGAGTTATGAGTCAAAACTCTTAAGGGGATTCCCATTACAGAAAATATGTGTTGGGAAATATCTATTACATAAACATGATTTATTTAGTTCATTATCATCATACCTATGGTTGCATTTGATATAATCCTTGGTGTGGACTAGATTTTAAATTATGATGATAAAATTTATTGAAAGAAGAGGGAAATTATGATTTCCAAATAAGATGTATAATTAATTATACTTAAAGAGGAAACTTGATCACCCGATTATTATCTAAATCCACCCCAAATAGCTTTACTAAATAAAATTATTGAGGAGGAAGAGAAAACAAAATTTAGGTAAGAATAAGGAAAAGTTCAAATTGAGGATGTAACTATTGTACAGGAATACATTGATGTATTTACTGAAGAATTAACTGGATATCCACCAAAAAAAGAATTTGAGTTTCATATTGATTTAATCCCCAATTAAAGAGCAATATCAAAGACTCCCTATAGAATGAAAATGGTGGAATAAACATATCTAAAGAAACAACTAGAGTATTTTAGAGGTAAGGGATTTATACACCCTAGTGTTTCACCTTAGAGAGCTCATGTTGTTTTTGTTATGAATAATGATATATCTATGAGGTTGTGCATTGAATATAGGTAAATCAAATCTATTGTAATAAATAAAAAGTATCATCTACCTCACATTGATGATTTATTTGACCAAATTCATGGAGATCAAAAAAATTCAAAGATTGATCTTTGTTCTGGATATCATTAATTGTGTGTAAATATAGAAAAAATTATTAATACAACATTTCAAACAAGTTATGATGATTATGAGTTTCTAATAATTACATTTGGACTAACTAATTCACCCTTTGTTTTAATGGATCTAATGAATAGAAAATTTGAGGAATATCTTGATAATTTTATTGTGGTATTTATTGATGTTATCTTGGTTACTCTAAAAGCTACATGGACTATGAGAACCACTTGTGGATTGTTTTAGAGCCTCTTAGAAGAAAATAATTAAATGATAAATTTATAAAGGGTGTATTATAGCTTTAGAATATTTCTTTTATTGTCCATATTGTATCAAATGATGGAATCTCAGTTCATGCTATGAAGAAAAAGGTAGTCTAGGAATATACTAAACCAATGAACATAACTGTGGTATGTGATATCATCAGTTTAATAGGTTACTATCATCATTTGGTTTAGAATTTATCCCTATTAGCTTACCCATTAACCAAGATTACTTATAACGGGGATATGTTTATTTGGAGAGAGTAATATGAAGAATGATTCGAAGAATTGAATAGGATATTTTTGAATGATCAAATCTTGAATCAACCATCGATAAATGGTGAATTTGTTATTTATAGTGATGCATCGAATGGAATACTTGGTTGTATCCTTATGCATAATGATATTGTTATTTCATATGCATCAAGGCAGTGAAAAACCAATGAAAATAACTATCCAACTCATGATCTCAAGTTAGAAGCTGTAATATTTTCTCTTAAGATATGGAGAAACTACATCTATAGTGGAAGATGTGAGATATATATTGATCACAAGAGTTTGAAATATATCTTCTCATATAAGTAACTCAACATGAGACAAAGGAGATGGCTCGAGTTACTCATGTATTTGGATTTTTCAATACGCTACCACCTAGGGAATAAAATAAGGTAGCAGATGCATTGAGCAAGAAAGATCACAGAGTTCTAAAAAATGAGGATTGAAAGGGATCACATGTTCATAGATCTAGTAAATACGGATATAGAAATTATTAAGGAAGGGGAGACATAACTACTTTTTCAAATGGTTTCCAAACCATCTTTTTTGAGAATGATAAATTGTTCTCAGTCTAACGATGAGAATTTTGAAAAGAAAACTAAAGTTATGAGTGATGGAAAATTGGCATTCTTTGTATATGAAGATGGTTTTTTGATGTTTTGAAAAAGGCTTTGTGTTCTTTTATTCCCAAGATAGAAAAATAATTATTGGATGATTCTCATTGTTCATATTTCTTTATATAGCCTGGTAGAACCAAAATGTATAGAGATTTGAAGGATCATTTTTGGTTGGTTAATATAAAGTTGGAAATTTCAGATTATGTGTCAAATTTTCTAGTCTTTAAAATAGTGAAGGATGAAAGAAAATATCCTATAGGAGTCTTGTAACCTCTACCTATTCTTATTTGTAAATGGAATGAAATTACTATTTACTTTTTCACTAGATTACCAAACACTCTAGGGAATAATGACGTAATATGGATAATTATTGACTGACTTACCAAATATGCACATTTCCTCACTACAAGAGATGATTTTCCACTGGAAAACCTTGCACGACAATATATTAATGAAGTTATAGGACCTCATTATGCACCACTTTAAATTATGTCTAATCACCATGCAAGATATAAAATGAAATTATGGAAAAGTATTTAGAAGGTCCTCAATACCGAACCTCATTCGAGAATGAATTATCACCCTCAAACTAATGGGAATTCAAAAAGAACTATCCAATATTTATAAGACATGTTGAGGTCTTTCTCAGTTTACTTTCAAGGTATGTGGGTGTCATGACCCCCTCCCACCAAAGATGCCCCTCTTGAGCTGGAAATGGTGAAAGGGAGATAATGACCCTCGAGTCCCACCTCCAGTAGGCCCCGAGGTGGCGACTAGCACCAAGGGTATGAGTTTTCAAAAATATGGGAGGCATTACCCATTTTATTATTTTAAGATCGGGAAATAGGACAAGTCAACCACAAAAAAGGAAAAGAACAAGTGTATAGAAATAAACCTAAACCAATCTCACATGCATGTTTAAACAATTTTATAACAAGTTGAAAGTAAAAGAAAGCTCAAAAGTACAATACCAAAAGAAAAGAAGAGTACATCAGCTGCAACAACTCCAACTGTCCGACTAGTACGGTCCCGCGCGGCCCTGGTAGTCCTCCTGAAAACCTAAAAGTAAACATAGGGCAAGCATACAAGTATACTCAGTAGGGAAACCTAAATCTCTCGTACAAAAGTGGGGAGACATCCTAATGTCCTGTGAGAACAACAGAAGAAACCTAGAAAGGAATTCTATCCACCCAAACTCACCAGCCACACTCACCAAAAACACAATCACGATAGGTAGTAGTATATAAGGACCAGAGTATTGGGTACCCCGCACCCTTCCCCATTAGTTAGCTGATCTTCTTAACGGAGAACATCTTGACTCTGCCACACTCTCCCCGTCCGCACACACCTGGGCCTCACAACCACGTATCCCGCCCGTACACACCTGGGCCTCAAAACCAGGTATCCCGCCCGCACACACCTGGGCCTCACAACCACGTATCCCGCCCCCAAAAACCTGGGCCTCACAACCACGTATCCCACCTGCACACACCTGGGCCTCACAACCACGTATCCCGCCCGCACACACCTAGGCCTCACAACCACATATCCCGCCTGCACACACCTGGGCCTCATCCCGAAGATTCTTGGGAAACAGTAAAACCTGCCTGAAGAGTCTTGGGCTAAAGCAACCCCAATCGAAACATACCCGAAGAGTCTTAGGTTTAAGGTTGCCTCAATCCATCACAGCCTAGGGGAGAAGAAGCAGGAAGGAGCTAGTAAATATGGGAAAAACACCCTCTCCCATTAAATGGGAGTGTTCGGCACTAAGTACTCAACATGGGTGGGGTGCGATAAAAAAAGATACAGATATATATATATATAGGTAAACCAAACACACAACCCAACCTATGGCTTCTAAACAGAGGAACTGAGCACATGCCTAGGCACTGCTACTACGAAGCATGCATACAACAAACAACCCCAACGGCATTTAGGTTTTCACGTTTCAGTGGAAATAGTTTATTTAGTTTCTTAACTTCTGGGAAACTATCCACAACCAACCACAACAATCGTTCGTAAATCATATCCCTAGCATCCACAAATCCAGTTAGGAAAACACAAGTAGAACAACAAAACCCTTCTTATTAACCAAACAACCCCATTGATCATTAATCCTATTCCATTACCATGCCCCACCATTCATTAACTCTTCCACTTTTATTTATTATTCACAACCCATAGTCCGTTCACATTTAAGCCCATCCCAATAGCCCCACTTCCAACCACCACAACCACACCAAAACTCATACATCATTACCCCTTTAATACCATTTCTCGCAGACCTGCTATAACATTCCCAAAAACAAGCCAACCGCAGTCCCGCTGCTCACCCGATCCACAACAACCCACAAAACACCCCTATCACATTCCACATATCCAAGCCAACACCCACATGTTCATTATTCCATTTTTGTTCAACCGAGGTCATCACACAAGGGTTCCAAATTTTAAATCATCCAACTTTACGTGATTAACCAAATTCCACAAAATGGTCTAGAAAGAGAGGGAAACATTTAATTGCACAAGCAAAGGCCCCCAAAGACCATGATTTTTTGTAGGCATAATCCTTTTCAATTCACAACATAATATCACAGGATATAAAAAGTAAAGTAATAGTAATCATAAACTTCCCAACCACATTATATAAGCTAGTTATTATCTGTATTTAACTAGTTCAACCATTTATCATGTAAATAAGAGGATACCCACCCTGCATGATGCACAAATTAGAGAGACGAAGGTAAGATCCCTATCTCAACAGGTTATGATCAGAACGCTCCCCCGGATCAACTTTAGAAGACGTCCGTCGGCATCCGTCACTTCCATCGAGTCCTGGAAAAACCTCCTCGGGAGGAAGTAGAAAAGGAAGGTCCAGAGTAAAGACAACAAATCCAATCTCAGAAGTTCCTCCTCGTCATTATGATCCTGTGGCCACTGATGAATCGTAAATCGGAGCTCAGACGAAGAAGTTATGGAATAAAGAGCATTCGAGTCTCTTAGGAGAACTCTGCTCAGAGGAAAGGGGAGGAGAGGGTGAGTTGAAAAGGAGGAGGGGACCCCTCCTTTTATAGGTGAGAAAAGAAATAGTACACGGCGTGTACTTTATGGTACACGGCGTGTACTCAGTTATTTCACACGGTCTCCATGCGGCTTCCAACACGGCTTCGCGGCCGTTGACTGGCCAACACACGGTTTGAGAGTAATGCATACACGGGGAGGGACTACACAGCGTATAGTTTGGACACATGACGTATACCCATTTATTTCACACAGAAAATACACAGCTCCAACACGGCACATGGACGTTGACTGGTAATGCGTACATAGGGAAGCACTACATGACATGTAGTACTGCACACATGGCGTGTACCCATTTATTTCACACGGAAAAGACACGACACCAACCCGGCACACGACTGTTGACTGGTAACACGTACGCAGGGAAGGACTACACGATGTGTATTACTGGACACACAGTGGGTACCCATTTATTTCACATGGCAAGGACACAACCTTCAACACGTGGTATACCCGGTGAGGGGGTACACAACGTGTACTCACACTACATGGCGTGTAGTTTCAAAATTCTAAAAAGTTTGTAAAAATTCCATTTTATCTTCCAGAACACTTCATGACCTTGTTTTTGACAAAGGAATGGGCCAAAGTGGTCCGGGCCATTACATCAGATACCTCTTAAAACATTCTTGTACCCGAGAATTCAAAACCCAACCTAGAGGAACCCAACAAGATACCTCTTAGGGTTCTTGTTATAACAGGAACCCAACCAACAACCCTATTCATATATGTTAGGAATTCCTTCTCCTATGTCGAGATATTATCCGCTTTAGGTGGCACTGACTCACCTACATGGGTTTAATCGCATATTCATTAATGCATCTCGATTAAGAATTGGGTCTTCCCACTTTCATACATTAGGATTTTCTAACTTACACTGCCCCCAACACCGTACAACCCACACATTGCCCGAACACATGGTTTGGGGAAAATTCCTTATTCTATGTCAAAATATTATCCGCTTTAGGCAGCAATGACTCGCCCGCACGAGTTCAATCACATCCTCATTAATGCGTCTCGATTAAGAGTCAGGTTTTCCCTTTCCCCACACATCCAGACATGCTACACACTTCCCGAGAACAAAGAAACAAAAGGTCTCATAAACGAAAATCCAAGCATTCCATATACCAAAGGTACATAGTATAACATCAACACAAAGCTCAGAATAATAAGGAAAACACAATTCAAAACAACTCTAGGTACTGAGCGTGCATCTGGGTCTCCTGCTCCCATGTGCTCTCCTAGAGGCCGCCATGCCTCCACAACACACGGACCAACAGAATGGTTTGTCCACGGAGAACCAACTCTTTACGATCCTCGATTCTGACTGGTCGTTCCTCGAAGGTCGTGTCGTCTCCCATAACTAACTCTCCCCAGTCGATAACGTGAGAGTCGTCGTGCAAGTACCGATGAAGCTGGGAGACATGGAAGACGTCATGAACCTTCTCCAACTGAGGTGGCAGGGCCAGCTGATATGCCACCTCACAAACTCTCCTCAGTACCTCAAAGGGTCCGATGAACCTAGGTGAGAGATTTCTCCCTTTCCCAAACCTCCGCCGCCCCCGTCGAGGGGAAACCTTCAAGAACACATGATCTCCCACCTAAAACTCCAAGGGCCTCCTCCGAAGATCAACATAAGAATTCTATCAGTCCTGAGCCGCTTTCATCCTCTCACGTACAAGCTGGACTTTCTCCGTGGTGCTCTGCACTACCTCTGGATCAAGAGCACCTGTCTCACAAACATCTTACCATCAAATGGGTTAACGACATGGTCTTCCATACAATTCCTCAAACGGTTCCATTCCAATAGTAGAGTAGAAGATTTTGTTGTAGGCGAACTCTACTAAAGGCAAGTGTCATACCCATGATCCTCTAAAATCCAGAACGCATGCTCGCAGCATCTCCTCCAACATCTGGATAGTCCGCTCTGTCTTCCCATCGGTCTGGGGGTGTAAAGCAGTGCTAAGGCATAGCTGGGTGCCAAAATCATGTTGTAACCCCCTCCAGACTCATGAGGTAAACCGAGTATCCCGATATTAGATGATAGTCTTTTGAACTCCATGCAAATGCACCACCTCGTCTACGTACCTCTGTGCTAAGGTACTCACCGGGCCTGACTCCTTAATTGCTAAGAAGTGAGCTGATTTTGTCATTCGATCCACCACTACCCAGATAGAATCATAACCACCCTGAGCTTTGGGTAGTCCTGTGATGAAGTCCATTGAGATGTCATTCCACTTCCACTCAGGGACACCTAAAGGATGCAAAAAACCACTAGGAACACGGTGTTCAGCTTTCACTTGCTGACACACTTGGAATTTATCCACAAACTCCGCCACTTCCTGTTTCACCCGGGCCACCAAAACTGTTCCCTCAGGCCTCAGTACATTTTTGAAACTCTTGGATGTACCGCCAAGGCTGAGCTATGGAACTCATGGAGAACTCCCTCAAGCATCGCCTCCGGAACGAACAACCTTCCATGGAAAAACATCTGATGTCATCTGTCTTCTGACCATCCTTCTGGAGCGTTTCCCTGATCGATACGATCCCCCATTACTTCCACCTCGGATCCCCCCCACTAAGACTCTTCCACTTGCTGCAACAAGGATGACTGCACCGTCATCTGAAACCAACAGCCTCTAACACCTTCTACCTTGGAATCCAAGTTCAAGGAAACCAACTCTCCCATCGCTTTCCAAGCATCAGCAGATTCCCGAACCACTTCCTTATGTGACTTCCTGCTCAGGGCATCAGCCACAACGTTTCCCTTACCTTCAGTGTAAGAGATCTTGAAGTCATAGTCTTGGAGAAACTCGACCCATCTCCGCTGCCGTAAGTTCAGGTCACACTTGGAGAAGATATAACACAAGCTCTTTTGATCTGAGAAGACCACAAAGTGCTCCCCAAAGAGGTACTGTCACCACAACTTTAGTGCGAACACTACTGCTGAAAGATCTAGGTCATGGGTGGTATAGTTACGCTCGTGAGGGCATAACTGCTTAGACCCATAACAAATCACTCCCTTCTTCTACATCATCACGCACCCCAAACCAAGGCCAGCAGCATTACAAAACACCTCATACAGTAACCCTTCCTCTGGAAACCGGAGTACGGGAGCACTGACCAACTTCTCCTTTAGGTAGTTTAAAGATTTCTGGCATTGCTCGCTCTATAAGAAGACTTGGTTCTTCCTAGTCAAAGATGTCAAAGGAGCACCAACTCGAGAGAATTCCGAAACGAACCTTCGATAGTAACCTGCTAACCCCAGGAAACTACGAACTTCTGCCACACTCTTGGGTGCTACCCAAGAAACAACTGCCTCCACCTTTGACGGGTCCACTGACACTCCATGCTGAGACACCACGTGCCCAAGGAAGTGCACTTCTTGCGTCACCAACTTACACTTCGACAATTTCCCGTAAAGACGGTGGTGTCGAAGGACTTCCAAGACTGCCCTGAGATGCTCAACGTGCTCCTCCTCTGATCTTGAGTAGATCAGGATATCATCGATAAACACAATGACAAACCGGTCCAGAATCTCCCGGAAGAAAAAGTTCATAAGTCCCCTGAACACAGCTGGTGCATTCGTAACTCTAAATGGAATCACCACAAACTCGAAGTGCCCATACCTGCACCTGAAAGTCGTCTTCGAGATGTCATTGTCCTTTACCCTCAGCTGATGATATCCAGATCGTAGATCAATCTTAGAAAACCATCCTTCTCCCCTCAGTTTTTTGAAGAGATCATCTATCCTTGGAAGGGGGTAACGGTTCTTGATCGTTACTTGGTTCAAACTTCGATAGTCTATGCATAGCATGAGACCACCATCTTCCTTCTTCATAAAAAAACTGTAGCACCCCATGGAGATATGCTGTGTTGAATAAAACCCTTCTCTATCAGATCGTCAATCTGAATCCGCAACTCCCGCAACTCCGAAGGTTCCATCCGATAAGGGGCCATTGAAATCGGATGGGCACCAGGATGTATGTCTATCACAAACTCAACGTCACATCGGGGGGGGGGGGGGGGTAGAGTCACAACCTCCTCAGGAAAAACATAGAGGAACTCCCCAACAACCTCCGGAACATCCATCATCTCTGTATTAGCTGGAACCACTGATAACCCACCTAACAATGAAAGGAGAGGCTCCACACACTGGCTTCCCACCTGATAGCTCCTCTTGCCAAAAAAAGATACACGTTTCCCATCCACGTCAAGAACATGACTCTTCTCCGGAAGAAGTCGATAACGGCACTGACAGAAAAAAACCATTTGATGCCTAGGATGACATCATATGGCTGCATCTGTAACAGAAAATGGTCCCCACTAGATCGATGTGGTCCCAACGTCAGCCCACATCCTCAGAAAACACAAGATACGCTGGTCTGGCCTCCAACTGGTGTACTCAGCACCAGTGGTATGGAAATTATCTCTACGTCTAGTCCCAAATCATGGGCTAGACCAGGTGCAACAAAGGAGTGCGAAGCCCCCGAATCGAACAAAGCAGAAACAAGATTGCTGAACACACAAATCGTACCACGCACCACCTCTGGTCCTGCTGGAGCTGTCAGCTCTGCTGCGTGCAACTGTCCACACCTAGCTCTTCTGCCTCTCTGATGTCATCCACCTCCCCGACCACGCCCTGTTTGAGGTCCTCGAGGATCACCCTGAGGTTGGCCTCCTCCCGCAAAGTCTGCCCTCGGAGGAGAAAGGTCCTGCTACTACTATAAGGGCCTCCCCGGCAACTGGTGTTGCTGAGGTGGGCGCTGAACCTGCCCACCTCCACCGTACTGAGCTCAGGTCAGGCACCGACTCTGAATGTGCCCAAATCCTCCACAAGAAAAAAACTCTGGTCCTGGGCTCTTGAAAAAGGGACGAGGACCTGAAGATCTGAACTAGAACTGCTGGGGCCTGCTCCCCACTGGCCTGAACCTGGAAGGTCCTGTCGCTGGAGACCTGCTTCTGACTGCCTTCCCCTTCGACGATCCCGGCTGGATCCCCTCTCGTGGTGCACCTCCCAGCGAGTGCATCCTCTCTACAACCTCTGCCTTCTTATGTACTTCCATGTACGTCGAAGGGGGTAACAACATACTGGAGCGAAGGATGAAGCGCCTCCTCCAAACGTCTCGCCCGAGACTCCTCATCCGGAAAGAGATCTCGAGCAAAGTGCAGGAGATCCTTGAACTTGATCCCCAAATCTCGTACTGATATACTACCCTGCTGAAAGGAGAGTAACTCCTGCCACTTCTCTGCCTTGATAATGGAAGAAACAAATTCCTCTCGGAATTACTTCTCAAAGTCAGCCCACAAAACCTCTTCCTCTATCCTCTCTCCAAGGTAGAACGTCCACCACTGTCACGCCACACCTCTCAGCTGACTGACTGGTAGGGGAACCTAGTACTCCCCCAGAGCATGAATCAAGGTAAAATCGATCCCTAGCTCCTCAAGCCACCCCTCCGTCTCCATATCCAAAGTACTACCCTCGTACTTCTTGAGGGTCTTCCGCTGGAAAGAACGGAGGGTCTTCTTCCATTGGCTATCTTCCTCCTCTCGGTCAATCCTCAACTAATTGATTGCCGGAATCTGCTGGGCCTTGGCCATCTGAGCCACCCGGGGACAACGTCCTGGTGCCATAGCTGTATGGTAAACAAGGATCGCCTAAGCCCAAGTAGTAAGGAAATTTTCAAGGTTTTATTTTATCATTTTATTTCAATTACTTTCCCAGAAAACCCAAATCAAGTAAAACAAAATCATGATGATGCATGTACCTTCCCTAGGGTCTCTACCTTGCAATCAATGTAGTCTCACTTGGTCGTTCGGTAGGCTCAGAGTCCTTACATCGGATCATGGGGGGCCCTAAAATCCCATGTCCTAGCCTGTCTTCCCTGGCCTATGTCATGCACCAAGATTAACTAACATTGTTTCCCTACCATCCCATGCAATCCTCGCTGTGCCTAACTCTATACTCCATCCTATCTCTCAACCATCAGGCTCTGATACCTTTCTGTCATGACCCCCTCCCACCAAATATGCCCCTCCTGATCTGGAAATGGTGAAAGGGAGATAATGACCCCTGAGTCCTGCCTCCAGTAGGCCCTGGGGTGGAAACTAGCACCAAGGGTATGAGTTTTCACAAATATGGGAGGCATTAACCTTTTTATTGTTTTATGATCGGGAGATAGGACAAATCAACCACCAAAAAAATTAACAAGTTTATAGAAATAATCCCAAACCAAGCCCACATGCACGTGTAAAAAATTTTATAACAAGGTGTAATTAAAAGAAATCTCAAAAGTACAATACCAAAAGAAAACAAGAGTACAACAACTGAAAAAACTAAAACTATCCGACTAGTAGGGTCCCGCACGGCCCTGGTAGTCCTCCTGAAAACATGAAAGTAAACGTTGGGTGAGCTTACAAGTATACTCAGTAGGTAAACCTTAAGCTCTCATGCACAAGTGGGGAGACATCATAATGTCCCGTGAGAACAACAGAAGAAACCGAGCAAGGAATTCTTTCCACCCAACCTCACTATCCACACTCACCAAAAACACAATCACGACAGGTATTAGTATATAAGGACAAGAGTATTCGGTACCCCGCACCCTTCCCCATTAGTTAGCTGCTCTTCCTAACGATGAACATCTTGAAGCCGCCACACTCTCCATGCCCGCACACACCTTGGCCTCACAACCACGTATCCCACCCACACACACCTGGGCCTCACAACCACGTATCCTGCCCCCACACACCTGGGCCTCACAACCATGTATCCCGACTGCACACACCTGGGCCTCAGAACCATGTATCCCGCCCGCACACACCTGGGCCTCAAAACCACATATCCCACCCACACACACCTGGGCCTCACAACCATGTATCCCGCCTGCACACACCTGGTCCTTATCCCGAAGATTCTTACGAAACAGTAAAACCTTCCCGAAGAATCTTGGGCTAAAGCCACCCCAATCGAAACCTACCCAAAGAGTCTTAGGTGTAAGGTCACCTCAAGCCATCACATCCTAGGGGAGAAGGAGTAGGAAGGAGCTAGTAACTATGAGAAAACACCATCTCCCATGAAATGGGAGTGTTCGACACTGAGTGTTCAACATGGGTGGGGTGCGATAAAACACAAAGATACAGATATATATATATGTATAAAAACACACAGCCCAACATATGGCTTCTAATCAGAGGAAGTAAGCACGTGCCTCGACACTGCTACTACAAATCATGCATACAAAAAACAACCCCAACCCCATTTAGGTTTTCACGTTTCAGTAGAAATAGTTTATTTAGTTCCTTAACTACTGGGAAACTATCCAACACAACCACATCAATCATTCGTAAAGCATATCCCTGCCATCCACAAATCATGTTAGGAAAACACAAGCAGCAAAACAAAACCCTTCTTATTAACCAAACAACCCCATTGATTGTTAATCCCGTTCCATTACCATGCCCCCACCATTCATTAACTCTTCCACTTTTATTTATTATTCACAACCCATAGTCCGTTCACATTCAAGCCCATACCTGCAGCCCCTCTTCCAACCACCACAACCACACCGCAACCTGTACATCATTACCCCTTTAATACCATTTATAATAGCCCCACTATAAAATTCCCACAAACAAGCCAATTGCAGCCCCGTTGCTCACCCGATCCACATAAACCCACAAAACACCCCTATCACATGCCACATATCCAAGACAACACCCACATGTTCATTATTCCATTTTTGTTCAACTGGGGTGATCACACAAGGGTTCCATGTTTTAAATCATCCAACTTCACGTGATTAACCAAATTCCACAAAACGCTCTAGAAAGATAGGGAAACATTTAATTGCACCAGAAAAGGCCCCCAATGACCGTGATTTTTAGTAGGCATAAGCCTATTCAATTCACAACATAATATCACAGGATATAAATAGTAAAGTAACGGTAATCACAAACTTCCCAACACCGTTGTATAAGCCAGTTATTATCTTTATTTAACTAGATCAACCGTTTCTCATAGAAATAAAAGGATACCCACCCTGCATGATGCAAAAATTAGAGAGACGAAGGTAAGATCCCTACCTCAACAGGTTTGGATCAGAACGCTCCCCCAGATCAACTTTAGAAGACTTCCGTCGACGTCCGTCACTTCCTTCGAGTCCCGGAAAAACCTCCTCGGGTAGAAGTAGGAAAGGAAAGGATGAAGGAAAGACAACAGATCCAAGATCAGAAGTTACGCCTCAACGTTACGATCCCGTGGCTGCTGACGAATCGTAAATATGAGCTCAGAAGAAGAAGTTATGGATGAAAGAGCCTCCGAGTCTCTTGGGAGAACTCTGCTCAGAGGAAATGGGAGGAGAGGGGTGAGTTGAAAAGGAGGAGGGGACCCCTCATATTATAGGCGAGAAATGAAAAAGTACACGGAGTGTACTTGGTTATTTCAAACGGTCTCCACGCGGCTTCCAACATGGCTACACGACTGTTGACTGGTCAACACACGGTTTGAGAGTAACACATACGTGGGGAGGGACTACACGATGTGTAGTTTGGACACACGACGTGTAACCATTTATTTCACACGGCAAAGACATGGCTCCAACACGGCACACAACCATTGACTGGTAACGCGTACACGGGGAAGGACTACATGACGTGTAGTACTGGACACATGGCGTGTACCCATTTATTTCACATGGCAAAGACACGACTCCAATACGGCACACGGTCGTTGACTGCACTACTGGAAAACTAACCTTTACCAACAGTTTGGAACCGTTGGTATAGGCCTCCAAACCGTTGGTATAGCCTATACCAACGGTTTGGAGAACCGTAGCCAAGTAAGCCGTTGGGATAGGTCTATACCAACGGTTTTCCAAAAACCGTTGGTATAGACCTATACCAACGGTTTTGGGAACCGTTGGTATAGGTAATATGAAATCTATACCAACGGTAATGGAACCGTTGGTATATAAATTCCAAAAATAAAACATCTGCTGGGATTTGATCCCAGGACCCCTCTTTTATAATCGAACAACTTAACCACTAAGCTAACATCACTTTTGTAAACATAATTTCATAAATATATATATGTATTATCATAATTATTTAAAATTTTGATTTATATAATGTTCTCGGTTAGTAGATCTGGAAAAAAATTAAAGAACCGATCCCAACGGTTTTCAAAACCATTGGGATAGCCCTTTCCCAACAGTTTTCAAAACCGTTGGGATAGGTTAGGGTGGGTTGAATTTATTTAGGCCGAAGGTTGAAATTTTGGCTGGTTTTTCCCAACGGTTTTGGTGAACCGTTGGGAAAGAGGCTCAAAACACACCCTTTCCCAACGGTTTGCCAAAACGTTGGGAAAGGTGGGGAAATATATGGCTTTCCCAACGGTTTTGGTGAACCGTTGGGAAATGGTATCTATACAAACGGGTTTTACAAACCTTTGGTATAGAAGTGTTGGGAAAGATCATCTTTCCAGTAGTGCTGGTAACGCGTATGTGGGGAAGGACTACACGATGTGTACCCATTTATTTAACATGGCAAGGACACAACCTTCAACAAGGGGTATACCCAGCGAGGGGGTACACGGCGTGTACTCACACTACACGGCGTGTAGTTTCAAAATTCTGAAAAGTGTGGAAAAAGTCCATTTTACCCTTCAGAGCACTTCGTGACCTTATTTTTTACAAAGGAATGGGCCGGAGAGGTCCGGTCCATTACAGTGAGATCAATTTTTACCTTTGCTGGAATTTTCCTATAACAATACCTTCCAATCAAGTATTCAAATGATACCATATGAAGAGTTATATGGAAAGAGATTCCATACACCAACTTGTTGTTATAAATTTGATTTAAGGAAGATTATAGGCCCTGAACCTGTTGAGGAAATAATGGAAAAGGTAAAGACTATACAAACCCCTATCAAAGTAGAAAATATAGATATGATGATATCCAAAGGAATTATTTGGAATTTTAAGAGGGAGATCAAGTTTTCTTGATGTTATATCCATGTAAGCATGTTATAATATTCAGTAAGAAAGGAAAACTAACCCCAGGTACGTCATTCCTTTTGAAATTCTGCAATGAATTGTAAGAGTGGCCCATTTTCTTGAAATGCCACCAAGCATTTCTAAAGAATATGATGTGTTACATATCTCCTTATTAAAGAAATAAATTCTATACCCAACACATGTTCTCACTTATAAATAAATAGACTTGGTACCTAATTTATCTTTCTGTGGAGAGCCTATAATGATTCTGGAGTGTAGAGAACAAGTGTTGAGGAATGACACAACTCAGCAGGTGAAACTACTTTGAGAAAATAAAAAAATTAAAGAGGAAATATGGGAACCTAATGAAATAATGATGATGAACTACCAAATATTTTTATGAGTTGATATTATCGAAATTTAGAGGATGAAATTTTTTAAAGGAGGGAAGAATATAAACCCACAAGATTTTATGGTTCATTTTTTCTTTAAATAAATTTAATAGATTGTGTTGCACACAACGCCGAGTTAAAACAGATTGTAATATATTATTATGTCACTATTATAACATATCCTTCAATTTTTCAGTAATATATAGAAATAAATATATTTTAAATATATATATATGGTTTATATATTTATAGAATAAATTTTATTAGTTAAAAGTTTATTATAAATAAATAATAATAATAAAAGAAGTGTTTTTAGGAAAAAACTATTTTTTGTGTGTGAAATATAGTTATATGATAATAAATTTAATTAATCACTATTAATAAATTATTTTAATGAATTTTATATATTATTAAATGTTTTAAAATTATTATATCTTTTTTACTATATATAGGATAAGAAAAAAATATAGTTTTATTCTTTAAAACAACATTTTCTAAAAATTCTATTTTTATCACATTTTGTGCACGTATTTTAAAAATATCTTTTGAAACTTATGGGTATTGAATTTGATAAAATATATTCCATTTGTAGGACCCATCCCCTGGGTCTCGTGCTATTACTACCCCAAGCATGTATTCCATAGGCTAGGGGCTGTCGACTATCACCAAAAGGCATATCCCAAAAAAAGGAAGACATTGGCTTTAAACCTGCATGCACACACACAACCCATACTATAGAAAGTACAGTTCAAACTAGGATACCAATGATAAGTATTTCACATGAGGAAGAAACCATACAAGTAAAGGTGCAAGTGAAAGGGAAAAGGGGTCCAGAATACAAACCCAACTGAAAAGGAAATTATAGTAGAAAGAAGTACAAGATCTGAAGGTCATCCAACAAAGATCCTACCTTAAGGGTAAGTGTTTCTAACTGTTGGTTGTTACTGAATCATAATGCATCTGTAAATCCACCTCTGAGCACCAACTGACAATGGATCTCCAATATCCTAGTCAAATTTCTCTGTTGTCTGCACAAAACACAAGAGGTGCAGGGGAAGCCAGTGGAGTGGTGACCATAACAATTCTCAGTGGGGACCCCGAAACTAAATCGGGTCTCACCAAAATACATAATAGAAAATCACCAAAGAATACACAATGATTAGATTCACTATAGTCAGATCAACATAGATATAAATTAAAGTGTTGATAGAAAAACCAACAGTTGCAAACACTAGACATCAATCACTACAAAGGCACTCATCCCCGATGAGTCCTATAGGCTAAATAGGTCACATAGACCTATTCGGTAGCTAAGTCACAAATCCTCATTGAGTATCTGAGTCACGGATCTTCACTGATAGGTGAGTTATGAAGCCTCACTGGGTAACTGAGTCATAGATTCTCACTGATAGGTGAGTCACGAAGTCTCACTGAGTACCTGAGTCACAAAGCCTCACTTATAGCTGAGTCACAGAGTCTCACTTGTAAGCTGATTCATGAAGTATTGTTGGGTAGCTAAGTCATGCAGTCTCGCTAATAGATGAGTCACGGAGACTCGCGGGGTATATGAACCATGAAGTCTCATTGATAGATGAGTTAGGGAGTCTCGATGGGAAGCTAAGTCATGAAGCCCCATTGGGTCATCTTCCATGAAATATTAATTAAAAGGATTTCATAAGGACTGCCCCGTCACGTGGGTCCCAATTCCATAGGTGGTGAATCAATCAGACTCACGGTATAAGAGATACGTCCCTTTTTTTAAACATGTGATGGTTAATTTGGGCCCTGTCTGACCCAACTAACCCGACCCGGGGCCCCGCATGACCCAATCTTGTCTGTCTGACCCATTGGGTTTCACTAGACCCATTCGAGGTTGGTCCTTGGTCCAGTCTTCATGGTCACCTAGAAATTCAAATTTATCCGGCTCTTCCCACACTGGTGGGACGATATCTTATCCTTGCTCGGGCTTCCATGTCGCCCGACTTTTTCCTATTGTCCTAGTTTTCTAAAGCAGTCTAACTCAAAAGTTTATTCGGGTCACTCAGGTGGCCCCGTCCGCTGTCTCGGCCTGTCCAAGGGGCCAGCCGACCTGCTCGGTCGGTCTGATTTAACTTGAACCGATTCTGCTGGTCCAGTTGATGCACACAGGGCAAGTTAGCTGGACTCACCCCGTGGTCAGCATGCGGCCTGAATGGAGTGAGCCATTCCTCCTATACAGTACCATACTGGCATCGCGTCCAACCAGCCGCCACGACCAACGTGCCTCGACCCTCCTCCATCGCGGTGCATGTTGAGTACACCACCTCCACCAGCATGTCCAGTGGGGGCTGGATACTTCATCCTTCATGTGGCACCAGTTGGCACCACCTCCCGCCCACGGCTGTTGCTGTGCCGGTTATGTCGCACTGGTAGAACCTTCTACGGGCCACTGGGTCCACTCTGTTGGTCTAATCTCAAATCCATCTTCGCCCTCAAGCCTCTCGAGTTGCCGCCATCACTTCCACAACATTATATCCACCTTTACAACATTTCATGAATACGTCCATGAAGAAAACCCTAGAGGAGGGGATTGGGCTTTATTTTTGTTGGCCCATGCCCTCCGCGTTAGAGTTTTAAAAACAGGGAGGCTTAGGGTCACGGTTCTATCAACAATAATTTAATAATGTTGTAGAAAACCCTAGAAGAAAACCCTACAAAATAAAACAACAATCCGCAGATCAACCTGTTCATGTGTTGATCAGCGTTCATCATTTTAGAATAATAATGGTGAAAACTTAAAATAAAACAAATCCCTACCATGATTGAAGTTCGCCGTTGGAGAGTTTTGTTCACGGGGATTCAAGAGGTTGAAGGTGTTCACTACTCACCAGTCCCATTATTTGATATGTGTCGAAGTCATTAATGATCCACCAACGTTAATCATTCATCATTGGAGTGAGTTATCACCATCAGTTATTTAGAGAAAAATACACCCTTTGATTCCCAACTTTCCATCGTGTTAACCAATTAAAAGAAAACATGTCACTACATTTCTATTACATTGTGACGTCGCATCGTTATGTTGTTTTATTTATGAAACAACATATCTGTTACACTTTAGAAAAATGAGCCACTAATTATCATCATTTAACGCACCTCATGTCCGCACCGTAGCACCTCCGTCTGCTGCTCAATGGTTTTGAAAAACAAAATAAAATACAGTTTTAAGATATTTTTTTTTCTAAAAAGTATGAATTAAATTTTCCATCTGACCTTTACCAGTCAAAGTTAGGTCCTTTCTAGGAAAATCTCGACATTATGATTTTAACGGGACACTCATATTTTTTATCTGATCTCTATTTTAAAAGTCAAAAAAACCCTATTTTACATATACTTAATCAAACTTACAAAAGATCAAAATTACATTATGGGCTCAGCGGGACTCGGAATCACGTGTCGTCAAAGTATGGGGTCTCAAAATAATTCCATATAATTAAAAAAATTATGCTAAAATTATGAGATGTTACATCTATATTTGGAATTAGGGGGTCCAAATTTAGTAAATAGTTTCATTTTATTTTTGTTCAAAATGAATAGTAACCATAATAATTATTGTTACCATAGTAAAAGTTAAAACGGAAAATTATGGTTAAAAATAATATTATATGGACTACAAATTGACCCTAAAACATGCCCTAATTTTATTGGATGAGTTATTTTATATCATAATATTTTATGTTTTTGATATAGGACCATTTATTTTATTAGTAAGTGATTATGACCCTTATAATATTTTATTTAAGGAAATGATAATGTTTTATCATTCATGATTTTAATAATTACAACATTTTTTATATAGTGTTATCTAGCAGGTATTTTCGACTATGAATATTATTTATATATATAATGTAATTATATTTAATATAACATTTTTACTAATTTTTAGGGTAGATTAAATTACCTTAAATTCTATCATATCTCTGATTCAGGAATTATTTAATTAATGGAAAAAGAAAATAAATGATATTAAAAATTTTAAAATTAATAAAATTTTACATAATTAATGTTTATAAAAGTATTTTATGGATGACCTTGACATATTAGGGATATTTTAAAATAATTTTCTCTATGTTATCTTGTGTATTGACAATTTTTAAAAGTCTAAGTAATTAATAATGGCAAAATTGATATTAATGATGTTTTAAAATAAATAATATTTTATTAAATGATATAAAATTACTAAAAATATTAAATTAGTAAAAATTATTTATATAATGTTTAAAATTTCATAAATGGCCCATTTGTATAAATTTTATCATTTTATAGTAAATACATTGACTCTTAAAGAGTAAAATCCATATTGTAACGATATGAGTTAAATAGGACAAATAAGGGTTAAAACTAAATGATAAGGGTAATAATGTGACCTAAATTTGTCTAAAATTTATTAAATGAGATTATTTAAGCCCAAAACCAACAAATTTCACATAGAAATCCCTAGACATGTTTTTGAGGTCTTGATATTAAAAAAATCTAACCCCAGATCCCTTAAAAAGAGATCTAAAGGAAGTCCGTGAAATAAGAAGTAATCGTTTTTACAAACTTATTCGAGTTCATTTCATCATATAATTCTTATTTATGTGTTGTTTCCATGATAAAGTAATAAATACAGTATAATATATATTATGATATGTTATTATGATTATGAAAAAACCATATTATACCTTTTATCTATCCTATTAAAAATGAAAACACCAACCATGCGTATGTACGACTTACCATCCCCACGCCGTGGTGTAATTTTTTTAATCACCATTTTAATATGATGATAATAATGATGAAAATAATTGATATATATAATAATTATGAAATTACTTAAAAAAAATTAATTTACAATCCAATTCTTTACTCTTTCAACCATATAGAAATGATATCATTGCTCATGCGTACACATAACATACCTTGTCCACAAAGTGACGCGATTTATTAACTATGTTCTACATAAATGAATGTTTCTAAAATGTATTTAATGATTAAATTTTATATTTATAAAATAAATATTATGGATATTATGGATCTATTTTATATGAAAGAGAACAAATACTTTCATGATAAAATAATCATGTGAAAACTAGGCAATTAACACTCGAAACAATGAAATGAATAGAATATTATTAATAAATGAGTGGGAAAATGTTATAAGGGGATCATATATGATATCATAAATATTAATAAAATTATTCTATAAGTTAATAATATGTTTAAAACCACTATATATGAGGTATGAACAAATATAGAGGAAATAAGACCTAAGGTAAGGGTTAATTCACAATCTCATCATTATTCAAGACTATTTCTGTTGAAGTCTTCATTGGGGAATATTTCTATTCCATATCCCTATTTTCTAAAAAAATGTTTTAAAATAGGGTTTTAATATTATTCTATGAATTTTTAAAGGCCTTTTCGTACACATTTTTTACTTTTTATGAAATGGTTTAAAATGACACTTTTTTTTCATTTTCCTAACAAGATACTTTATTGATTATCCAACAAAAATAAAAAAGGAATGTTTTTTAGCTTATGAGGAATGAGAGGATTTTACCTCCCTCATAAAGCCTTAATTTTTTGAGAAATCCTTTATGATTTTACAAGTTTTCTTTTAATGAAAATATTTTCTTTTATAATTGAGCATCTTTTTAAATAAATAATTTCAAAGTATAAAGGGTGTTTTATAAAAATAATTTTTAATAATTTTATTTGATTATTTTCACTTATTTCATGATTAATTGATTTTCATCTATTATGATATAATCTAACATATTTTATTGAATGATTTATAATTAGTCTAACTGTTTATTTTCTTTTTTGATACCACTTTTGGGTTATGGTTAAAGTATCGACAATTCGTATGATAGTTTTTAATATGAATGGTTATGTTATTTCACCCCTTTCATATGAGGAATTCATGGGACTTAATAAGTCATGTATGGGGACCTATGTAACCTCTTAAAGCATTGGTAGTTATCATGAGACAAACTAGTTTGGGTACTCGACAAGGCCTTACCCCTTTATGATTGATGTATTGGAAAAAGCCTTGACAGTTTGTTTATGATGTTCTGCATTATGAATTCCATCATTACATGATTTTTTGTTGATTCCCATGTGATTATCTGACTAGTTTTGGTATAAATGGATATGTTTTAGCTCATGTTATTTTGGAATTATTTGAATAAGATTCATTCATGCCATATTATGGTTATGTTGTCTTTTTAATGGAATATATTTCAGTTATTTAATTTTATTTAATTGTTTATATTTATTTATGATAGCTTCTCTAGTATGTTAACTTTATTAAGAACCTCATATCAGCCCTTTATTATGTTTAATTTTTTCCTTGGATTCCAAGAAGTATGTTATGACTGATATGAAGGATAAATATAGGAGAAAAATGACTTTTTCAATAGATTCACTATGTTGTATTCTATATTTCCATCATAATGTAAGATTCCAGTAAATATCCAGTTTTACAAAACTACTAAACAATTGGGTCCTTTGGGATGTGATTTATTATACCTAGTACCAAGTAAATAAAGTAACCTCTAACTCAGGGCTACTAGGGTTGGGGTCTTTACAAGAACTCACTTAATATCACCATAAGTTGAAGATTTGGTTGTTGGGGGGGGGGAGGAGGATTCCCTAAAAACCTGAAAGGAAAAATATATAAATCCAAAAAAATAACAACATGGTTCTGGAAATTCATGGTGTGAAGCCATATTACATGATGTGAAGTGACTCCCCATAAAAATAGGATTTCTTCCTTGAACCAATTTCTATATCATCTCCCTCAGGTCACAGTGAAAATGAATTTATAAAAGACAACGTTATTTTCTAGACATGGTCCCTACACTAAATCTGAGTCATGGTGTGTCCAAAAACAACCTAAAAATTCATAATAGAAGATGAGTCATTCATGTCAAAAACCTACCTTAGTAGTGGTGTTACCAGCTATAGTCTATAACTACAGCTCCCCCGGGGATTCTTAAACACATGAAATACTGTTGAAATACTCAAATACTTTATGATAGATAAAATTAAAAAATATACATGGAATAATGATATGTGGGTTACAAAATTGTCCCCACCATTGAATTTTTTACCTCTATAAAGTTTTGAACAAAATAACCATGAAATGTTCAGAATGTCTACACCTAACACAATTGGTGTGTGGTATGGGAAAAAAATAAGGATCATATTAAAATAAATCACTACTCAAAATACCCTCACTTAAAAATAATGGAATTAATCCTTAACAATATCAAATAACCTTAAGAAAAAAAATCAAACCATAACTATTAAATAATAAGATCCAAGTGAATTGAGACCTAATATAGTTCTCTGAACCATTTAATATATACCTAAAATGGTGGAATAATACACAATACCCTATAAATAGAGCATCACTGAGATACCTATGATTCCAAAAAATTAACAAAGGAAACCATACAGGTTCGACAACCAAAACCAACCACTTTGAAAAAAGGTCAGTCTCTACAAAAGAAGAATAAACCAAAAAGCATCCAAAAGTATAAGAACCCATGGAAATTAAAATGATCATAAGACCGGTTTAGAAAATTCATCTCTTATAACAAAAATAAAAAATCAAATCAATGAAAATAAAGTATCAATAAATAAAATCATAGGTCTAACCTTGGCTCACAGACTAATTTTGAGGGAAACTTAGGGTCAAACTCACAGAACGCCAACTCACACAGATCCCCATAGAAATCCAAACTCGATATCTCTCATAGTTTTACTGGAAACAACCACCCATAAGTTACCCATTTATTAACTCTAGGTTTCTACATTATCAATACACCAAACCAAATCTTATGAATATCTCCTTCCACATAGATGGAATAAAAAATAAACTAAATTGAGCAGATGAACCCATGAGGAATGAACGACCCAAAGCATCCCCCACTCAAAAAAGTGAAAACATAAGGGAAACCCAAACTAAAGCCACACAGAGGTAACAATTTCTATGAAATAATCTTGAATGAATCTAAAAATATACCATCATCAAAAAACCAAAGAAAAATAGTCCTCCTAAACCCAATTATTTATCCAAAGTTCACATTACTAGTTTACTCAACTCAACCCAAAAGGTCACCATATAAATCCACTAGACAATACTACCATAAAAACCCCAAGATATATAATTCCTCACAATTATAGGATAATAAACAAATTTTTTTCCCTATTCATGTTCTAGGAGGATCCGAGAATAATAAATGAATTACCCCTTAAAGATAAATACTATACCGATTATCAAGACCTTTCTAGGAGGTTTAATTTGAAAAATCCGAAACATAAACCCACCTAATCATGTAAATAAATCAAATCAAGAGTCCAAATATCAATAAAAAGATATGCAAATAATATTTTTTCTCTAAAATAAACAGAACACTTTCAAAAAAATTCATTTTAACAAATGACCCCTTACTAAGGAGTCCCAAAACATAGTTCAAATAAAATACATCTTTGAAAAATAGAAAAACTTTTAAAAATTCCATTTAATACTAAATATAAAACAAAATAAAATTTTCCAAATATCCAAAAATTAAAATCCTATTTTACAAATTTAATATTTTCAAAACCCACCACTATTTAAACTCTTATTAAGGGTAAAAAATCAATACTACATAATATATGGTTTTTGAAAATCACTAACTTTATCTGAAATAATCAAAACACTAAAACATATAAAGTTATTATTCAGTTTTAAAAAGTTATCATATATATATTATTAATTTAAGTACATTAATTATGTGAAACATGTCTCATTGAAACAATATTGAGATGAATAATCCTTTCAAATATCATATCTTTGGCGTGCGAATTAATCAATATAGGGATTACGTGTAATAATTTTAAAACAAAAAAAAATGTAAATGAAACATAAAACAATAATCGGTCATTTAACTCATATAAGGGAATTTCATTTCTAATGAAGTTCAAGTAGAACACAATAAATTGAAATTGAGTTAATAGATCCCTCACATCAAGTTCATACTTTATATGTATATCATTTAACTCTTACCTAATAAAATTATATTAATTATTTACTTATTAAATAAAATTTATAATTTTATTAATGTATAATTGAAGAAGTTATTTTATTTTTTCAATAATATATTAAATTAATTAATAAGTTAACTTCACATTGGGTGTTTTTTGGAAATTCGGTTCATAATCCCAAAATAGCTTTGCTAGGTTTTTCATAGACAAAGGGGACATTATTAGACCATATAAAAAATATTTATCATTAAATATTTATCATTATTATTCATTTAATTTTTTTTAACCATCCATTAAAGGTGTATATGAAAAAAATCACATCGCTCTGTGGAAGTGGTAATCTGCAAGTACCCACGAACAATGTTATCATTTTCCAATGGATGGAAGGGTAAGGAAGTAGATGATATATTATATTTAATGAATGATAATTATGTCATTATTGTGTTACATATAAATAAAATACATTATTATAAACATCCATAAGAGGTGTTGATTGAAAACTAAACATATCACTTCATGGAGGTGGTAATCCACACATTTGAACAAATGATGTTTTTGGTCCCCATTTGATGAAAAAATGTGAAAAGGGGTTTAAACATAGTTATAATTAAATTTAAGTAAATTTCAGTTCCTTATTTTATTATATCATCTTGTTTTATGAATATTTAAAAGAGTATAAGAACAATTAAAATGAAAATTATCAGCTAAGAGTTGTACCTATTCTTTAAAAGAATACTTTAGGATCACACCTTAATCCTTCTAGGTTGGTCTAAAGCCTTTATTTAATTGATATAAAGTACGAAAGATATTTTGGCATGTATATTTTTATATATATTGGTCAAAATGTATGAGTAATAGAGGAGAGGAGGCGGCCTTTTATAAACAAGGATAGGGGAACCCTTGGAATTACTTAAAGTATTAAATTAATATATACTAATTTTCATTGAAAATTAGAACAAAATTGACATATTTGGAATATGACATGATTATGAGTATAATTAAGAGTCTAATTAGTCTCATAAAAAATTATACATGTATAATTGAGGTTTTAACCCTTATCTCTTAGTTTTAATCCCCGTTCACCCTTTTGATGATTACCACACTTTCAACGTTTTTACTATTTTGGGGGTGAAGAAAGTAACTATAAAAGGAAAAGTGAATCATAAGTTCAAACTATATGATATTATAAACTATATCACTTCTAATATTCCAAATATAATTTTTTTTATTAATTTCAAATCATTTAATAAAATATAATTTAACATAGATAACCATTAATTTAATTTTTTGGACTATTCAAACAATTTGATTAATAAAAAGAAATATAGAAATTTAATTCCAATATAAACTTTTTAAAAATAAATAATTCATTATATTTATCTGAAAAATTCTTATAATACCATAAATCACCAAAATAATCTTACTTTTTAGTTTTTAAAATCATCCACGTGATTTTTCTACTGCTTGCATAATCACTATGTCAGCATTTCATAAGAACATAAAGTAATTATTTCATCACTAAAAAATAAAAATAAATTACCATGTTATAGAAAATTATTAATATTTAAAATAAACATCTATAACAAAAAAAATCTCTTTTTACCCATATTAAAAAATATTATTGATATTAATACAAATAGAGTGATATTTTGTAAGTATTATTTACTTTATATAATATTAAGTTCATTATCAAAGAAAAATGGAACCAAGTTTCCATATAATTGAAAATTGGATGATTATAGTTGAATTAATTCATATAGTAGAAATTAATTAGCTGTTTGATAAATATTTTTAATTCTTTATTTCATTATTTTTATCCATAATTACCCAATTTATCTTTACTAAAGCGACAAATATTTTCCATAGTTACTTTTTATTACGACAAAAAATAATATAGAACTTTTTAAAAAATTTAAAAATTATGATTATGAGTATGGAATATATTTATTCAAATTAAATCCCTAAATGTTTCAAAAATAACTTTTAAAATAATCCTATAAAATGCGATGAAAAGTAGTTTTCCAAAAAAATTATTTTTATGTTTAATTTTTTTTATAAAAAAATTAATCAAAATTTAAATTAAAATAAAATTAATTATATTATTTTTAATAAAAACGAACTCATAAAATTTTAAATTCAATTAAAAATAAAATGAAAATTTTTAAATACTTAATCGGAAAAGACTGTTTTCTATAAAATGGGTATTTTTTACTGTTCATTAAAAAATTAATTTTCTAAGAAATATCTAAAAATTACATCCAATGATATTTTTGATAAGATAATTTAAAAAATAATATCATTTTTATTAAATATAATTTATAAAAATGAAATAAATTACTTATTATATTTTCTCACAAGAAGCAATAAAAACAATTTTCGAAGAAAATTTATTTTTAAAGAATAAAATGACTACTAAAAATTGAGCAGTTATTCATTAAGAGTGTATCCATACATTTTTATTAGGTTGGTAACTTATATATATATATATATAACAGTAAATTTACTCATATTCAGACCCTCTAAATCAATGACTAGTCTATAATGATTATACTTAAATAATAATAGTGCGCGACCATTAAATATTTGTCTTTCATGTCCTATATGTTATATAATATTGTATTCTTTTATAATCTTAATGAATTTAATTTTTTATCATTTATTTGGTCTTTTACCATGGAAATATATTTTAATCATTTATAAAACATTTTCAGTATCTTTATATAATGAAATTATCCTACCCTACCTCTATATTATAATCCCTTTGATAAGAATAATTTCTATTAAAATATATTAGACTTTTTAATTTGTATTGATGGATATTAACCTATATACACACATTATTCCATTTATAGGGGAATCCATAAAAATTTTTCTATCTATTATTTCTATATGTGTAAATAATGATTATCTACCTATGTTTATGTGTGAGGCTCTTTAGGAAACATTAGTATATTTATTGTAATACACTTTTTTCATATGATGGATACATATGAATTATTTTTTGATTGATGGGTATCAGAATTATATATCCCCTTGTTGAATCAATAGGTACAATGACACAAACTAGATTGGTTATTTTATGTATACCTACCATTTTATATATATTGTCTTTTCATGAGGCCTTGAAAATATGGTTATGACGTCCAACATTATGCATTCCAAAATTATGAGATTAGTTATTATTATACATGTGAGTATTTATTTCAACTATTATATCATGTATGGATATATATTTCTCAATTATCATTTTTATGGAATCTTGTAATTATTTATTCTTCGCATATAATATATGACCTAATTTTCCATGTTTTCTTACACTAGAAGCTAACCCTTAGTGATATTTCGAGATCACACTTTATTTCAATTCCTTATTTAACTAGGAATCATTGAATAACACTTGGTGTGACATAAGGATAAATCATGGATAAATTATAACTTTTTTACACATTACAATGATGTAATTTATGTTTATGGTTTAATATAATGATCATGTATTTACCTAGTTTCCTGAGACTATAGAATTGTTGGATATTATATATTGTGAACTTATGTATTCTATACAATTGTAATAAATAACTTCCATCTCCATGTTAACAGATTTTGGGTTGTTAAAGTTTTTATCAAATAAATGTTTTTGTAAACCTTTGTAACTAAATTTTTAATAACATAATTAAATAATTGAACACTATTAAAAACCCTTAATAAATTATAGAAATTTATTTACAATAGATATAAAAATTCAAATTAATTTATAATAAATGTTGAGAAACCATGTATTATATTTCTAAATTCATAGTTTTATTCATGAACTAATTAATTTTATACCATTATTTAGAATTGAAGAATAATAAAAATAATATAAACTATGTCAACACTTATGGTGAGTATTATGATTGACCTCCTCATAAAACCAATCAAGTTGATGTTGTTGATGAGTAAATTATTACCATATTAGGGTAGTTGTCTCAAGTTATTTTGAATAGAAATTACCATATGGAAAAATCAATTTACTATCAATAATATATAATAATATTGGATCATTTAATGAGGAAGAACCATCCCATATTCTAATGGAACCACTGATATATTAGTGGTAGAGCAATGAATATACTCTTTAAAGAAGATATTCCTCAAATTAGAATATAGTGAAAATGAAAAGGTTATCATGGTTGTATATCATCTAATGTGATAAACTAATCAATTATGGTCATTGATTCAAAATATAAATGAGGAGGAAGATATAGAAATCATATAAAGAAATTATTTTATGGTGATATTCCTTTAGAAGTATTTTCCTCATGATCAAAGAGCTTACATGGAATAAAAATTTCAGAAATTAAGACTAAATAAAGAAAAAAATATTAATGAGTATGAGGATAAATTTAAAAGGATATAAATATATACATTGTATTATTCACACAATAATGAATGAAATATTGATGAATTATCTAATGGACTAAAGAAAATAATTTGAAATTAATTATCCTCTCAAACCATTTTAATAAATGAAATGACAGTGAACAATTCCATCAATACTGAGAAGTAGTTCTTGAAATTATTTTATTTTATAAATAATTCAAGAGAATAATATGATGGTTTATTTCTATATATAATTAAATTTATATAAAAAATAATAAACTAATGGTTTAATTTCCAACATGTGAAAATTATGGTAAGAAGATTCTATGGGATTTCTTGAAGGGCTTATGAGTTTCTTTAAAGGATGGAGGTAAAGGCTATAATGATCCCAAGTTAAAGGAAACATATAGTCCAAAAATATGAAATGATTTAATTTATAGTATATGGGTTATTATTCTAATAAATTATCCTTGAATCAATGGAATCTACATCAGTGGAATATGAGAGAGAAAGGTAGAGCATATACAATTACTATGGAAAAAGTTGTTGTCCCAAATAATGTGATATCATGTACTTTGATCATAAACTCAAAAATTAGAAAACACTTTTTATATTATATATATATTCACTCATTTATATCTTGAACATTTTATACTGACATTTAATCATCCCCTTATACATTAATAAAGTTGTTGTAAATTAAATCACTTATGGAAATATTATTAAAATGATAATATATTTTTCTATTTTTACTATGATGAATAGAGGTTTTCTTATTGCATTCCTTGTTATTATAAAAATTCTTGAACTTGATATAATTATTAGGAAGTATTGGAAGTTAAATTATAATGAAACTATTTATTATTGAGAGTAAAATATTACAATTTATGTGTAAAGAAAATAATCCTTTTTTTAGTTGACATACTTCATTTCTGAGTATTATTTAGAACCACCTCCAATGGACCAGCATTATGAAATTCTAGGAGAATAATATAATATAATATAATATAATATATGATTGAGAAGGATATCTTAAGATAAAATTATGTATCTATTATACAAGATTAACTTGATTTATTTCTTATGAAATTACTAAGATGTCCACTTGATCATGAAGTTGAATTTTCCTTTAGCCTCATCCTTGATGAAAACCTAATGAAAAGAATTACCTATAGAATATTCTATATGTAATTATTGGAATTAAATAAAATGTTTTTACAGTTACATTTTAGTGCCTCACCATGTATATTACCTATCTTAATTTAAAAGAATAAGTATTGGTCTTTGAGTTAGTGAATTGAGTATTGAGAAATCATTTTCATTACTATAAAGAACATGTATCCATTACTATGAATCAATAACCTTATTGATCAAATAAAATGTGTTAAATAATTCTCAAAGATTTATTTGTACTCTATTTATCATTAATTAAATGTTAAGTTGGATTATATAGAGAAAATGGATTTTCGTGCAAGGTATGGGAATTATGAGTTCATTTTAATGCCTTTTGGATTAAGAAATGGACCCTATGTGTTTAAGGATCTGATGAAGAGAGTGTTAAAGGATTATATAGATAAATTTATTAGTGTATTTATTGAAAATAACTTGGTATACAATTAGAGTTATGAAGACTCAGAAAACCATTTTAGGATTTTTCTTAAGACCCATATAGTAAAAAGGTAATATGTGAAATTTAATAAGTGTGAATTTTAACTTCAACATGATTGTTTTATTATATATGTTATTTTTAAAAATGGAATATCTATCAAACATTCATAGACTAAGTTGGTAAAATAATGGCTAGCACCAGTGAATATAATTGAAATATATAGTTGTATTTTAGGGTTATAATCATATATATGTTGAGAATTTGACTTGATTCACTAATTAATTAATAAAACTGAAAAATAATTCGTTAAAATTCATATATTCAAACAAATGAAAATATTTTTTTGGAAAATAAAGTGAACATTATTTTATGTTCTGATATTATCCTTTCCATTTGAGAAAGGAATTATTTTTTCTACATAGTTATGCATCAATTAAAATATTAGGGTCTGTCCTTATACAAAATGATAGAGTTGTTTCTTATGAATCTAGGAGATTTAAAACATATATAAAATTATATAACTTGTGATTTAGATTTGTTATCTATAATTATTTACTTAAATATATTTATATTTTATATTTATGATTAAATATATGACATATATATGGATCCTAAGAGTCTACATATTATTTTAACAAAAACATAGTTCACCATAATACAAAGGAGATGGTCGGAACTACTCAATGACTATGATTGTATTATACACTACTATCTTTTAAAGATAAAAAATGATGTTGATGCATTGAGTATAAAGTATCATAGTGTTTTATCTATAAAGAGGATGGAAAAGGATCCAATACTCCTAGATTTATTAAATCTAAACATGGAAATTATTAGGGTAGAAGAAATATCATTATTTTTTGAAGTAGTTTCTAAACTATAGTCAATGGAAAAGATAAATAAGTATTAACAATATGTTCAAGTTTATAAAGGAAGATTAAATATATCAAAAATTGGAGATTGGAAAATTTCATCTATAAATATGCAGGATTAAGGATTGGAATGACACAATGTACACCATTGATACCCATGTTGATGAAGGAATTACAAGATGAATATCATAACTAATTTTTTTAGTAAGACCTAGTAACACATATAGGGATTCAAGAGAAACTTTTTGGTGGGCTAATATAAAGAGTGAAAATTTTGAATACATGTTTAGATTATTGGTATAAAAATAAATATTCATTTAGATAAAACATCTAATTTGTGAGAGGAGACGTCTACCTATACCAATGTGGATATGGGAAATATCTTATTGGAATTTATTATTGGAATTTCAAATACATCCAATAAGAATTGTGTAATGTAGTTTATTATTGATCACCTTACAATGTTTTCATATATCCAAGAAATAATGGAGGATCTACTCAATGAGTTACATCAACTACTTTATCTTAATGAATTTGTGGGGATTTATAGAAATCCTTTATCAATTGTATCTGATAGTGAGACTTATTTTATACCAAACTTTTGGAGGTGTATTCAAAAGACTCTAAATACTAAGATATATCTGATCACCACTTTTGATCATATAATTGTTGGGTAGTCAGAAAGGACTACCCAAAAGTCATAGGATATGCTAATGACATTCTTAGTAAACATCCATGGAACTTCAAACCAACTCTTCCTATGGTGGAATTATCCAAAACATAGGATTTTTATCATAAATAATCCAGCATATGAACATTTTATGGGAAAATATTCCATACACTAACCTACTAGGATTTAGTTGGGGAAATGAAGCTAGTTTTTTAAGGTATAATTTTGGAGATGAATAAAAAAGTTTGGTCTATCCAAAAATACATCACTGCATCTCAAATAAAATAATAGAGTTATACTAATAGTTAGAGGGATTATTTTGAGTTTACAGTAGGGGACTATTTTTTCTTTAATCTATCACCTAGGAAGGTAGTTATATGGTTTGGTAAGAATGGGAAACTAATTCCAACTTACATTAGGCAGTTAGATATTTTGGTGTGACTTAGAGATATGGATTATCGATTTTGAAATGCCACCCAAAATCTATAAATTTCAAGACTTCTTACATATGTCATTATTCATAAAGTAACTATTTGATCCAATACAGATACTCACCACTAAAGAAATAAACCTTAAGCATGGATTATCTAATAATGAAGCACCTGTCCATATATTGCATACTAGAAAAAATATTTCATAACCAAAAAACTAATCTTCTGAAAGTACTTTGGTGGAATCAAAATTTTGAGGAATAAACAAGAGATCTTGAGGAAGAAATGATAAATAATTTACTAGTTTTTAATGTACTTATATATGCTCTCAATTTAATGGATGAAATTATGAAGGTAGGGGGGTATAATGTAAGGTTTCATATTTTATGATAAATAAAAATTCCAATATAATATACTTCCCATAATGAAATACATTTTATTTCATATTAGTAAAATATTAAACATTAGAGAGATACATTTAATAGAATGAAAATAATTATTTATATGGAACAAATAAAATTATATGACATCATAAAAATCATGAAATCCAAAAGATCATATTCAAAAAAACAATAACAAACTTAAATTAGATATTTATATTTTGAGGAAAATAATAATAAATTGAATGGATATGATATATAATAAAATATAATGGTACGATAAAGTTTATAATTTTGGATGAAGTGTATTTATAAGGGGTAATATGATTGTTGGAAGAGAAAAGTGATTGTTTGAATAATAACTTCACAATATGATTGTTATGAATAAAATAAAAGTGTCCAATAATGAACATAATATAATTTTGAAACAATATACTCAAAAAATATAAATAGTGTATATTTATCCATGTATATTAATTTAATTACATACATATGTCCTTGAATAGTATTAAAATTTTAATAAAAGAGTTTTTAGAATATTCTAAAATAAACACATGATATTAAAATAGATAATATTTTTATTTAATAATTAAAATTCTCATATATATGAAATTATTTTTATAAAAAGGAATTAAAATTTAGAACCATCACTTAAAAATTAACGAATGGTGAATATTTGAAAATTTTCAAAAATAATTTATTTTTCAAGTGAATAATATTATATGGTACTAGTATTTGGTATGAATTATGTATTAATTTTTATGTAAAAATAATTTGATAATGAATATAAATTAATCTATAACTGAAAAATATTACTTTATTAAAATATTTTTTTGAAGTACAAAAATCAATTTCTAAACCAACAATGGATTTTCCAAAGTTTTAAAAAATAATTGGTTTAAAAATACAACTTTAATGAAAAATTTTATTTCCATAAAAAATGAAATAATTAAATGGATTATGGTTATTTAACATATAAATGTTAAATATGATTCCTTAAATTTCAAATACCATAACCTAAAACTTTGGGTATTTCAATGGTACTAAATTTTTCACAACCTAGATTTCTAATGCCTATATTCCAAAATAAATAAAATATTTTCACAAATTTTCTATATATACACAATTATAATCCCATTAAAATTAAATGAAAAATCATTGAGAATCATTTTACCAATAATATTATTTCCGTGGGTCATTCAAATAATCAATTAATGTTCAAAGGAGTACATTTTCATGTTTTATAAAGCTACTTTGCAAGGTATGTGTCCCTAATATCTTATTTTCATTTCCTTTTTGAAATGCATTTCAATTCCTTTATATATTTCACATAATTTTTTTTCATAATCTTTTATTATACATCAATTATTGCAATATTAGTAAGAAATTACTATTAAAATTCATTATATAACCTTTATAAGTTATTATAATGATAAAATATTTCTAATAAAAAGACTCCATTATCTAAATCCCTACATATTCCATGTTTTTTTGGGTGTTATTGACTAATTATTTATAATAGTGTAACTTTTCCTAACGAATTGATATATAGATGTACCCAGGGAAGCCTTTTTGTTAGTAATGGTAAACCAAACAATATTTTTTTCACAATTTATCCTTTGGCCTCAAATCATATTGACTTGTACATTTCTCTTCAAGGTAATTTAGTAATCTAAAGTACTATCAAATATGCATGTCACAAACTCTAAATTTTAAGAGAGGATTTTTTAATCATTGGTTTTATCTCTCACCATTCCAAACTATCATATCCATTTATCAATCCTTACGGATATCCTTATAGGATGAATGAATCCTAACTTAATTCGGTATTATTATCCTATAGAAAAGAATACTTTCTATTTAATTATTAATATGTTATATTTCAAAAAAATTGATAGATATTAAACTATATAAAAACATTATTCCATTGACTAGGAAAACCATAAATTTACATATATCAATTATTTATATATTTATAATTATTTATTACTTCTCTATGCCTATGTATGTGGATTATTGAAGGATATTATGATATATATTGTGAGCCATTATTTTCATATTATAGATATTTGCAAATTTCTATGTGATGGGTTGAACCATGAATTATACTGCCTCTAGATACATCAAATTTTCTCTTGAGAAAAACTATCCTGGTTAATTTTTATACTCTACCCTTTTAATTGTAATTTCTTTCCATGAGGACTTGATTATATGGTTATAATTCCCTAATATATTCATTCCAACATTATGTGATCATTTATTATTATCCATGTGATTATTAATTTATATTGTTATATCATTCATAAATAGATTATTTGATGTGGTTATTTATACCTACCATACACCATGGTGAAAAGTGACTCCCCCTAAAAAACAAGCTCACAACCTAGAACTCATTAGGATATTTTCTCCCTTGGGACATAGTGGAATGGACTATCTTGGAAAATAGATTAATTTCCTAGACAAGGTCACCACACTAAATTATAGTCTTGTTTTTACTAACACCCACCTAAAAATGCATAAAAGTTGAAGGGTTGACCATGAAAAAACCTACATTAGTAGTGGCATGACCAACTAAAGTGTAGAAATATAGTTCAATGGGGCTTCCTAAATCCCTACAATACCATAGAAAACCCCAAAGAATTCATGATAGGAAAAAATTAAACAATATACATGAAAAAAATATATGGGGGTGTTGAAATTTTCCCCACCATTTCATTTTATACCCCTAGAATATCTTGGACAAAATAAAAACAATGAAAAGGTCAAAATGACCACACCTAACACAAGTGGTGAGTGTATTGGGAAAAATATTAAAGGATCCTATTAAAAGAAAACACTACTGAAAGAACCCATACATGAAACTAAAGGAACTAATCCTTAAAAATATCGAATAACCTTAAACAAAAACAAAAACATTACCATTAAAAAAGAGGCCCCAGAGAAATAGAGACCCAATATAGTTCTCCCTAACATTTAGGATTCACCAAAAAGGGTGGAATAATACACAACCACCTATAAATATATAACCACTGAGATAACTATGAATCCAAAAAGTTAATAAAGGGAACCATAAAAGATCACCAACCAAAACCAACCACTTTAAAATCATCTCAATCCCTACATAGATAAAATGACCCAAAAATGACCCAAAAGTTTAATAAACTAAGGAACATCCAAAGATCACAAGATCAATTTATGAAATTGATCACACCCAATAAAAAATTAAAATAAAATCAATGAAAATAATTCCACAATGAAAAAAACACGGATCTAACCTTATCTCCTAAAACTACACGAGAGGGAAACTTAGGATCAAACTCATGGAACACCAACTCACTAAGATCTCAATATAAATTCCAACATGATAGATCTCATAGCCTGTGATTTCCTTTTCAGATTTGGTGGTGAGTTATCTTGCCCGGGATTTACACATTGTTTTGGTTGGTAAATTTCCTATTGGTATACCTTCTCTAAGTTTACATAGAAGATCATTATAAGGGATTGGGTTTTTATATTTTAGCATCGGTCTGGTTAGCTCGCACACAACTATCTTCTGATTTGCTGCTAAGAATGACTAATATAGACTTTGGTCTAGAAAATATTTGGTATTTGGTGGATACCCCATGAAAGTTCTAAAATGGACCACGAATTTTGACCCATTAAAAGAATCCCCAATTGTTCCACTCTAGGTTGGTCTCCCAGGCCTACCCTGCACTTGTTTAAACAAAATTCCCTATTCCCAATTTCCAATTTCATTGAAACCCCATTAAAGATGGAATCGGCCACTAGGAATCTCTCAAGGCCTTCAGTTACAGGAATCTGTATTGAGACTGATGTTTCTAGGGAATTTCCTTTATAAATCTGGAAACAAAATGGTGAAACCGGTTTTTTTCAGGATGTTGTTTATGAAAATTTACCTTCTTACTACCAATGTTGCCTTAGACTAGGACATGCCTCAAAGGAATGTGGAATCAACGACCCTTTTCAGGAAACTAAAAAGAATATTTAGATTGAGAAAGGCAAGACAAATAAACCACTTCCTTCAATATCTACACCTCGGAGATTGCATGATGGGGGTTAGACCTCCCCCAAGGAGGTTCCACCTATGGTTATGGAATAAAATAACCATTACAGTTTACCCTCGCCTCTTTAGGATGTGCTGGCAGTAAAATACAAGATGATACTCTGGAGGATGAAAAGGAAGGGTGTGAACTATCTGAAAATAGTGATTCACCGCAAAAGGAAGAAGATAAAAGTACTAATATTGAGGAAGATTATTTGAGAGAAATAGAAAGGAAGGGGAAAAATTAATAGTTGATGATGATGGGTTAACCCATAACCCCATAAAAACGAGGAAACGCAAAGACTACTCTCAACTTGAAAGAACCATAGTCACACGTTCATTGGACATCTCAAGACAAGAAGTCTCTTCCACTGACACAAATCAGCATGTAGAGGCCCAAAAACATGCTAAAGGGGACAATTCACATAATGTGCCTTGTTGTGAAGATCCTAAATCTACCGAGAAGCTTTGAGATGAAATCCTATATCAATCTTTTAGAAGAGGAGATATTTCATGGGATACTTACTTAGCCATCAAGTCAGATATATTCAATGAAATAATGAAGACGGAGTTTCAAAATACTCCCTAACTCATCTTATTGTTCAGGTGGAAGCTATAAGACCTTGATAATGGGAGTCGATTACTGTATTGATCGAGTATGATCTTTGGAAATTTTTGGAGATGATCATGCTGTTAATTATCTGGAAACTGTGAATTTTTGCATCTCTGTCTGCAAACTTTCTGGATGGATCATGTTCACGTTGTACTAACTTAAGTGGTCTAATTCCAGCTCTATTTTTGTAGATCTTCTTGATTATGATACTTTGCTGCTTGATCACTACACCGGTTCTTCGGTTGCGACTCTTCCTTGATGAGGAGCCATCCTGGAAGCGAATAAAGAATGGAATTTCCACTCTACCATCCTAATCTGAAATTTGAGCTGGCTGGACTTTTGAGGATCTTCTTACCCTAACAGAATGAAGGTACTACTGCCTCTATTATAAGTATTTGGACTGCTTGACTTATCTATATGTATCCCTATCTTTTCCATGATGGTGTAATCTCTTTACAGCTCGTGATTGTAATGTTACATTATTTTTTAATAATTTTTTGGGGCATGAATTGGGAGACTAATTCATGTTTCCAACTTCAAAAAAATGTTCATTACATCAAACCCATCCTCCTGCGTATCACTCACCTCAAATCTAGAATCAAAAATAAAATAAACCAAGCCTAATGAAACAATAATGCATAAACATCTGAAAGCAACCACCACTCCCAAAAGATAAACCATAAGGGAACCATAAAAAATCCACCTCAAGGCCACAATTACTCTAAAATCATCAAGAATGAATCTAAAAATAGATAATATTCAAAAAACATAAGAAGATTAGTCCTCATAAACTAAAATAGTTAACCATGGTGTACTAGACTAGTCTAAATAACTCAACCAACATGCTCCAAAAATATAACCACTAGAAAACACTATCTTAAATAACCCCAAGATACAAAACTTCTCACCCTACAATAAAAATAAACAATACATTACACTCTATTTAGAGTTTCGAAAGAAACCTTGAAAAATAAATTTATTACCTGTTAAAGATAAACAATATACCCATTATTAATACATTTTTGGGAGGTGTTCTTTAAATAAACCAAAGCATGAACCCCACATGATAATGTAATAAAATAACATCAAAAAGTCCCAACATCATTCAAGGGACATAACCAAAAGAATAATTATCTTAAATAAAATAACAATTTCAAAAAAAATATTTATAACCCACGATCCCTTACTAAGGAGTACCAAAACGTGGTTCAATGTAAATACATCCTTGAAAAATATTCCAAACTTTTAAACATTCCATCTAATTTTGAAGATAAAACAAAATAATTTTTTCTTGATGTCCCCAAATTAAAATCCTAGTTTAATCAATTTAAATTTTTCAAAACCCACCAATTTTTAAACTCGCAACAAGGGAAAAATACAACATGATAAAACATATGGTTTTTTTTGAAATGAAAAACATTTTCTAAAATAATCAACCCACTCTAACTTAAAAAATTATAATTTATTTCAAAATTATTTTCCATATTATATAACATTAAAAACATTCTTATATTTTTTTTAAAAAAATTGAATCCACTTGAAATCATACTTCAAGATTGTTATTAATCCTTTAAAAATCATTTACTACTAGATTTAAAACTAAATCACTTTTAGGATTACATAATGAATTCAACCATTTACAAAAAAAATGCATGAAAAAAATCTATTTTATAAAAAAACATGAGTAATTATTTCTCTTCATTATTGTTTCTGGAAATCCACTTTTCACACACAATACATGTTTCGAAACATTATCAAAAGCTATAACACACCACTATTCCCACTAAAATGCATTCCAATAATGTAAACACATCATAGGGACCACCATGATCCATTTCCCAAAATTGAGGACTGATTAGTAATAGACTAAAAATCAAGGGCTAAAATATATAAAACTCAATGAGATGTTGAACTATGCCTGTTTTGACCATATTATTGGATAATACATGTTCTAATCCTGAAAACATTGCTGAAAAATATTCAAAATCAAGTGATTGGGTACAACATAGTGTGTCGGGAATGGGAAAAAACCTAATGTCCCTAATTACTTTTTTTCATCTTAAAACACATAGAACAATCCCATGTAAACTCATGAAATAACAAAAAAGATGAAAATACCATGACTTCAAACCTCAATTTAAAACGAATAATCAAAACCAAACCAAATAAAAATACCCATGGTAACTTAAGGCTTAGGATGGAATAGAGCTAGTAAGATTCAACCAAAACCTACCTATTGAGTTCAAAAATTAACCTATCCATATTAATAAACCTCCCAAATAACAAGATAGTGCTTCTAGAACCTAGGAAACCTTTTGAGAACCCATTGTCTAATACCATGTTTAAAAAACTATCTATAGTTAAGTTGTGACATCACTTGAATAAACCCTCTATTAGGACTGATGTGTGTTCCCAGTCACATTCACCTATACGGGTGGGGGGGGATAATTGTTTCAGAGCACTTACATGTGTGGATGGAGGATCCTCACCAGGATTATGTTGGGTGACTCTCGCACCTCATTCTGGCATGGGTGACTGACTGTGTAGGTATAATGGAGGCCTTCAAATCTCAAAGCCAATATCTAGCGTGGGATGTGAATCCATGAGCATGACAAAATCAACCAGTGAAGGTAGGAGTCATGTGAGGAAAATGATGACACTGACCAATGTTAGTAGTTGCGATGACATTAGTGCAGAGAAGATTTTACCAGCTTTATGAGGAAGATTCATACAGACATGCGGGGCTGATCTGGGATATCATATGGGCTACCATTGAGGTTCAGTTTTCTAACTAATATATTAGAGTTTAATGCCACTTTTACTTAATGTTCATGTAATAAGGGATCCTCTTCCCATAAAAAAGAGATATATTTTAGTTTATAATAAATAAAAAGGAGGGGATTCTCTTTTACATTTTAAAAAATATAAACATTGTTTCCCTCAGAATTTGGGGATGACCTCCTTGATGGGAGGTTCAAACATTCCAATCGATTTATAACAGGTTTGTTCGTAGAACCGGAAACATCCAATGATTCCACATCCATTTGGACCTACTTTCCAAAGGTAGGCGCTCATTATTTTGTGGACTGATGAGGCTTAGGAATTGGCATTGGTCGAGAGGATGGGAGGTCAGACTCATTACACCTTTTTGTGGGGAATTATCGTCTACTTCGGGACTCTCTTTATAGATTTAAGTTATGTTCGTGAATCCTTATTACATTACCAATTATAAAATGATATTTCCTTCAGATCTGACAATAAATGATTAAATTTGTAGGAAATTTTGATAATATTTTATATTTATTTGAGGTTCTTCATCGATAGAGAATCATCTGTATTTATTAGATATTCTTGGTCAATGGTATCCTTTGACACATTTATATATAATTCTCTTGGTCATTATGATGACCATGCTGGTTTTAAAGCCACTCAGTGGGGAACTTGAAGTTTATTTTCATTCAGAAGGACATAGATTATTTCAGAAATGGGATCGAACTCGTAGATGGGACACCTACATATCCTTTGTTTAGAAAAGTAATCAGAGCCCACGTAGTTCGAGTAAGGGATTATGATGTTTATGATTGATGGATCAAAGAAGGATGTGATAATTACTTTTACACTCTAAGATCACGTGATTCATGCTCGTTGTGATAAAAAAAGAGGTATTGGTAAAAACCAGACAATTGTTCCATGAAAGATGCAATCATAAGAAATAATGTGGGGCTTATGTATGTATGACTGCCCAGATAAATGATGATTAGGATTTACTTCAGGGAAGAAATCCAGGAACAAGGTACATAAAGGTATATGTGATTCATAGATATTTGAGTACTCTAACTTGGGAATTACTCTTGAAAAGGAGGCTCAAATTAAGAGAGGACTTATGATTGGGTTTTACTCCTGAGAAGGAATCCCAGATCAAAGGTAAATTAGGACTGGTTAAGAGAAATTAAGACTGGGGCTTACTCCTGAAAAGGAGGCCCATGTTAAGAGACTTGAAAAATTAAGGGACTTGGGGCTTACTCCTGAAGAGGATGCCCATATTTGAGACTGGGGATTACTCCTGAAGAAGATGCCCATATTTGTGACTGGGGCTTACTCCTGAAGAAGATGCCCATATTTGAGAATGGGGATTACTCCTGAAAAGGATGTCCATATTAAGGATTATGGCTATGGCTTATTCTTAAAAAGGAGCCCCAGGTTAAGAGAACTAAGGTTTGGGGCTTACTCCTAAGGAGGATGCCCAGAGGTGGGAACTTTAAGGATTGAGGCTTACTCATGAGGAGGATGGCCAAATTAGGGGACTGGGGATTACTCCTAAAGAGGATGCCCAGATTTGGGGATTATGACTGGGGATTATTCCTAAAAAGGATGCCTATATTTGAGACTAGTTCTCTCATCTTAAAGGATGAGGTTTAACTAATGAAATCTCAATATTTAGTGACATAAAGATGTGTAAATCACTAGGTTGTGAGAGATATTCCCTAGAATTCCTTTCAGATAAGGATTTCAAATCAATAAATCATGCCATAAATGGCTCTGAAGAGTGTCTTGAAGACTGAATCTTGAATCAGAGAGGAGGAATGACATAAGAGGGGTGAAATGGGCAAGAAGGGCACCCAAAAAGGTAGGGGCGCGCATGTCCTGGCAGGTGCGTAGGTATTGCATGGGCGCGCAAGTCCTAGTCGCGCAGGTATACCAACGCGACACATGGGTACTTGCACGATGGTTAACTAGCAGGGTAATACTTGAGCGACTCTTGGTTAAAGCCTTTAGAATCCTCTTGAGGTTCTTCCAGAAGAGTGGCCAACAAGTTCTATTGAAGGATTTAGGCAGCACGCAAGTGTGTCCATTTCCCTTAAGGGTTGTCCACTCAGGCGTTCAAGTGTTGATGAGTTTCAACACTTAGTCCTTCCTCCACCTCTTTAGATCATTTTCTATAGGTAAGAAATTACCTTAGAAGTGTTTCAGAAGCTTTGAAAAGAGACGAGGGCGCCGGGATCTCAAATATGAGTTTCTGGAAAAAATTTCCTCCCGAATGGGGGGCCCACAGGGTCTATTTATAGGCTCGAGAAGACCCCGAATAGTTATCTTTTAGGGTGATCAAGTCACTTGCACGACCATTAGGGGGTGCGCAAGTATACTTGCACGACCATTGTAGAACTTGCAAGACCCTTGCGTAGTATTCTTCTTATTCCTTCCTTTGTTAATTTTTGATATTTGTCCAAAGGCTGAATCACTTTGAGTTAAGATAATCCCTTTTTTCACTCTTTAGACTCTGTGAAGAAAGAGGAGTGTCAAAAAATGTCCCCCCTCAGAGTTGGATCTGAAATAAATGAGGATGTGAATCTGAAGAAAAGAAGAAATCTAAAGGAAGGACGGCGCGCAAGTATTGATGGCACAGACGGCGGCGCACAGGTTCATGGCCGCATCTATAAATAGAGGGCCTCACTTCCATACAAAGCATCCAGATTTAAAACCTTTGAGCCCTCGCCGCATAGGTCACCTTCGTCGTGCAAGTTTCTCTGTTATGTTTCTTTGCTGTCGCGCTACTGTATAGGTATTTGGACTTGTGTAGTGATACTTGCGTGCCAAATACTTGCGCGACACATCCATACTTTCACGCCTTAATGCCTTAGCTATTTTTTTCAAATTTATTCACAAAGTTTATGAAAAATCAACTTAATTAAGACTTAATTATTCAACTATTGTGCAGATTTAATGGCTCCCAAGAGAATCAGAACGGCTGATGGACTGGCTAGAAAGAGGATTGATGACATGATGAACATTGTTGGCCATGATTACTATGATATCTGCGACAACACTCTCCCAAATTTGGCTAAGTACTTGAAGAAATATCATCTTAATATCCCATAGTGCATCTATCTTCCTCTGTGTGGTCATGGTCATCTGCAAGGATTCAATGTTCCAGATGAAATGAATTATATACCTGAGATGCAACTGCACTGCTACTCCTCAATTTCGGTTATGCTGTGCATTAAGAGCAACAACAATGGTGTGAAATTTCAAATTTTTCCTCCATGTCATTTCTTTGTAGATATGAAAATGGAAAACCCATGGGCTGAAATGTTTTCCACTGCCGGCTGGTGGAGAGAAGACAAACATGGCATTAGAGCAATATATAAAAGGGTTCTCTCTCTAAATGGCTCTTTACTTCCAATGCTCCATTCTCAAATCCATGTATCCATCTTCTAAGTCTCTTGGATAGAAACAGAGTCACTGTTTGATCATCAGAAAATTTTCTTAAGCCACACTCAAGAACATTCTTTTACAATTTTTCCAAGAAGAGCTGGTATCATGACATCTCTTATGGTATCCAGTTGAATGAATGAACTCCAGGTGGCTGCTGATGAAGCTCGGGATACCGTAAATCAAATGAATAGTTATGTTGAAAGTATTTTTTAATTCCTTGGAAAAGATAAGAGACTCCAATCTATGGATTTCCTTCTAACTCTTGTGCATCAATGAAAAGCATTTTAACCTTCAATCTTTTGTGCACGTATTTTCTTTCTACCTGATTTAAATTGTACCTAATTTAATGGGCCCAGTAACCATATTTTGATTTTTACTAGGATCAATATAATTAACCCTACAAACTTTGAATCTTTTAATTGCTCAATATTACCTAAATCATACAAAATTTATGTTTAGTGAGATGGAACATGACTTTTATTCAGAGTTCCCTTGTCTTTTGTGGGCAGTTTAATGTCATGCACGTCAGACATAAAGAGGATAATGTTTAAGGTCGAAATAGCTTTGACCGAATTAATTAGAATTTACTCTATTCCTTGACAATTCATCTGAAAACAAAGTACCATACTCAAGTATAAGGTGGGGATGTAAACTATGACTTAAGAATATTTGAATCTGAGGAATGATATGAAAAAGAGCTAAAAGGCATTAGAAGAAGTAGTTCCCAAGAATGAAGTTACCATTATTTAAAAAACCTGTTGGGGGGTTGAATTATTCCGGGCCACCTACATGCATTTGCTGCATAGTCAAATAAATAGTATCTTTTGGATAACAAGTCTGTTATGTAGACTGTTTATGCAAGGCCGCCTATGGGCACGTGCTGCATAGTCCGGAAAAATAACTCTCAGAAATTTACTTTCCTAGTGCTAAAATCCAGTGAAAGTTTATGGAGATTCAAATTTTCCAAAGTATAGAGTTTTTTGTATGGAGAGAGGTACTTGAAATATGGAGAAGATATTTCCAAACAAGATTATCGAAGAACTGGATGAATATTACTCCTACGAAGGTTTGACCCAAACATAGGGAAGGAGAATATAAACGATATACTTGAATACTTTCAGATCATGAGAAAGGATATGGGAAAAATATTTTAAAGATGGCTGCTTTTGCGGATCCCTACATGCTGTCATTTAAGACAAATAAGGAAAAAAGAGGTATTCTTCCCAAGAATGAAGTTACCACTATCCGACAAAACCGTTATGGGGTTGAATTATGCAGGGCTACCTAAGGGCATTGGCTACATAGTCAAATAAAAGTATGTTTTGGCTGAAAAATTTGTTATGTAGACTGTTTATGCAAGGCCGCCTATGGGCATGTGCTGCATAGTCAGGAAAAAGAATTCTCAGAAGTTTGACATTTTTGTGACTAGAAGTCATGAAATTGTTATGAAGATCTGAAAATATTTAAGGTTAGTATTATGAAACATAAAGATGGGTATTTTCCAATGTATACAGAGATACACAGATCAATGCTAACAAAAATCATGTTGTGGATGGGTCCTGAATTGAAATTTTGGACTTCACTAAGTATCCCTTAAGGATGGGAATCAAGCCATACGTAGTTCTTGAACTACAGTTTAACGTCGTGTGAGAAAAAAGGATTAGAGGTATTAGTTTAGGGTCATAGAGCTTGGACCATTAAAAGAAATACACAGTTTGTGCTTTCATGGGGACTTTTCACCCAAGGGGCTGAAAGTGGAATTTGGGGTTAGGTCCAAAGACTTGGGGATGGATTCGAGGGACACTCGAACATTCCTACATATCCCGTAAGGATGGGAATCAAGCCCACGTAGTTCTAGAAATACCATATGTACAAATTTGGTTCATACATGTGAAGGGTGAAATGGGACTTTAGTACAATGATGGTTTAACCCAAGATAAAAGGTTTGGGCATTTCCATGTATGCACGTAGTCTTTGAAATGAAACATGATTGAAAAATCAATGTAAATAATGGTTCCCTCTCAGGTGAGGGTATCAAAGTATATTGTAGTTTATTATCATACTGGACAAAAGTGTTGTATAGTTTAACGTTGTATAACAAGGAAAAAAGTGAACCAATGTAAAGATATTGATTCTAGGGGTGGTTTCACGAATCAACATCATATGAGATGGAGGTGAACCGATGCGAAGAGATTGATTTTGGGCTTTAACCTTGGGAGGTTTCCTATGTACCCAGCCTGGAAGGCAAGGATCAAAGTCTGTGTAGTTCAATTAATGAATTAATTAATGATCAAGTTGTTCTTGGGGACAACGACCTAAAAAAATGATTTTGTTGGGACTTACACATTGTTAGTAGCCCATAGAGAGTGTTATGGTTGAGGTTTTCTCTAAGCTCACGTGAGTCATACTCGGTGTAAGAAACAATAGGTAACAACCACCTTAACGATGCACAATTTAATGTCATGTAGGAAATATAAAGGGACTATACAGTTTAAATTCTTGCAGTTAGGAATATTAGTGCTGCACAGTTTAGTGTCATGTAGCAGGGACAATGTATAATTTAATGTCATGTAGGACATATCAAAGGACTTTCTGTACAGTTTAGTTTCATTTAGTTAGGACGATGGAGACAACACAGTTTAACGTCATGTTGGACGAAAAAGATGACTGTGCAGTTTAATGTCATGCAGTAAGGACAAAAGAGTACACCATTTAACATTATGTTGGACGTATTGGGGATTTGTTTCACAGTTTAACGTCATGTTGGATGAAAAAGGGATGACACATTTTAGCGTCATGCTGGATGAAAGTGCGAATATTTTAAGGTCATATGCATGGACCGTTTCTATAAATTTTAACATCATATAACAAGGATGATGAAGGGGACACAGTTTAACGTCATGTTGGATGTATGTGCAAATAGTTTAGGGTCATATGCTTGGACCGTTTATGATGCTGTTTAACGTCTTGCTGGACCAAGGTGCATTTTAAGGTCATACTAGACCATTGATTATGTAGATCAACGTATTTCTGGACGTAATGGACTTTTATACAGTTTAGCACCATGTAGTGAGGACATCACAGTTTAACATCTTGTTGGACGGTGGTGCAGTTTAAGGTCATATTGGACCGAGGTGTAGTTTAAGGTCATACCGGACCATAGGGGGACTGTGCAGTTTAATGTCATGTAGTGAGGACAAATTAGGGAATTTTTTTTCCCACAGTTTAACGTCGTGTGGGACGAAATTAATACAAATAGTTTAAGGTCATATGTATGGACCTTTGTTGTATAGTTTAACGTAATATAGCAAGGATGATGAAGGGGAGATTTTGTGTTTATACAAAATACTTCTTCAAAAATCTGGCATTGGTTGGAGTAGTGATGAGTTCTCTATCCATCGAGATTAATGAATAGGCTCCATTGGAGTAGACCCTATGTATTGAATAAGGTCCTTCCCATTTTGGCTCATGATTGGGAGGTTTCATTCCTAGTATCGTTGGAGTTCTGAGAACTAATATCAATTCTCCCTGAGTGAATGAACGAAGAAGAACATTTTTGTTAAAAGATCATGCTATTCGATTCTGATAGACTTCCAAGTGGTGGAAAGTGCACAATATTTTCTCATCTAACTATTCCAATTCATTCAATCGCTTTTGAGATTGTTTATCTGTAGATGACTGATCACAAATGGATACTCAGAGCGAAGGCAATTGAAATTCAATGGGAATGACTGTTTCTGTTCCATATACTAATGAACATGGAGTTGACCGAGTTGCAGTGCGGGTGGTAGCCCGATAAGCCCATAAAGAATGAAAGAGTTTATCAGGCCACGATTTCTTATCTTTATCCACCATCTTTTGCATTATATTTGACAGAGTCTTGTTGATGGCTTCTATCTAGCCATTGGCCGCTGCATGATACCGAGATGAATGGTTGGATTTGATGTTGTATTCTTGATACAACTTCTTCACCTCGGATGAATAGAAGTTGGTTCCATTGTCTGTCAATATTGTATAAGGGACACCAAATCTGGTAATGATGTTAGACTTGATGAAGAAAACAACGCATTTAGAACTTAATTCCTTGAGAGGTATTGCCTCTTCCCATTTGGAAAAGAAGTTAGTAGTAGTAAGAATGTACTTAAACTTCTTGGTTGTAGCCGAAGGGTAAGGTCCCACCACATCCATTCCCCATGTGGAAAATGGCCATGAGTATTTAGCTTTATGAAGAAAATATGGAGGTTGATGAATGAAGTTTTCATGTACATGGCATGAATGGAACTTCTTTGTAAAACCCACAAAATCTTGTATCTTTGAAGGCCAAAAGTATCCAAGCTTTCGAATCTGATCAGACAGTCTATGTCTAGACTAGTGGGCACCACAGACTCCTGCATGCACTTCTTTCATGACAGCCATTGTCTTTTCACCATCAATGCATTTGAAGAGAACTCCATCAAAACCACATTTGTAGATAATTTTCTCTAGGTGATCTGGGATATCATAAAGAGTAAAATTGACCACACATCGCCAGATTTGTTCTTTCTCGGCTCTATCAGGTGGAATTGTTCCATTTTGAAGGTATTCCCTGATAGGTGACATCCATCTTGTAGTATGACCATACAGTTTAGGAATGGGACTAATTTCATTAATTTCCTCTGTTCTGATTCGAAAATAAGGTGAAATTTCACGACGGTGGGCAATACTGATGGTTGTCTCATCCCGATTTGGATCTACCAGAGCTGTGGCTATATTAGCCAGTGCATCAGCTTGAGTATTTTGTGATCTTGGGACATAAGAAAATGTCGGTTCCAAAGGGAATTCTGCCATTAACTCTCTGACTTAGTCATACAAAGGGATTAGTTCTTATTTTCTGATAGCATAATCCCCATTGATTTGTTTGATTACCAGTTCTGAATCACCTTTCACCTTTAAGTTGTTCACTTGTGCTTAATGTGCTATTTCCAAGCCTGCGATGAGAGCTTGGTATTCTGCTTCATTATTGGTACCACCTTCCCATAATAAGAAGGAATATGGTAACACTTCCTTTTCTGGAGAAATGAGCACAATTCCTAAGCCAACTTTGTTGAATTTAGGATTTTCCATTTTCCTCCCTGTTGGACTTCTGGAAGCACCATCAAAATACATTTCCCATGCTTGAGTACTTTCTTGAATAGAGAATACTTCCTCATCAGGGAGTTCAATATCTGAAGATGTGTCATCCACTGAAGGGTGTTCATCTAGAAAATCAGCTAGAGCTTGGCCCTTTATCGCCTTTTGAGACAAATACTGAATGTTGAATTGCTGCAAAATAACTTCCCACCTTGCCAGACGTCCTGTAAGCATTGGACGACTAAGGATGAATTTGAGTGGGTTATTGCAAGATACTAATTAGACCTCGTGATGTTTCAGGTAGTGTCTCAACTTCTGAACTGCAATGATTAATGCCAGACAGCACTTCTCAATACTTGAAACCGGGTTTCGGCTTCAAGCATAGTTCGACTAAGAAAGTAGAGGCTGTTTTCATTCCCAGCATCATTATTTTGTGCATGAAAGGCACCCAATGATCACTCTAGAGCTATCACGTAGAGGATAAGTGGACTTCCTTCAATAGGTGGCATGTGTACCAGTGGACTTAAGAGGTATTTTTTGAGAATATCGAAGGCTTCTTGACATTCTTCAGTCCACTAGTAAGTGACTCCCTTCTTCATCAATTTGGTGAAGGGTAAACTTTTGCCTACCAAATTGGAGATGAAACGCCGAATATAGGCTATGTTTCCTTGATGTACTCTTAATTATTTCAAATTTTGAGGAGGTGACATACCAAGGATTGACTTGGTCTTCTCAGGATCGACTTCAATACCACGATGGCGTACAACAAAGCCGAGAAATTTTCCTGAGGTTACCCCAAAAGAACATTTTAAGGGGTTCATCTTCAAATTATGTTGTCGAAGATTGCGGAATATGACTTCCAAATCATCCAAGTGATTAGAACGATGTTTGGATTTAACCACCAAATCATCTACATAAAATTCAAAAAACTTCCCTAAGAAGGGTTTGAAGATACTATGCATGGCACACTGATATGTTGCACCTGCATTCGTTAAGACAAAGGGAATTACCCGGTAGAAAAACAAACCCTGAGGGGCTATGAAGGCTATGGATTCCTCATCTTATGGGGCCATTCAGATCTAATTATATCTAGAATATCCATCCATGAAGGAAAGTTCTTCATAGACAGCTGCTGCATCGATTAAAAGTTCTGTAATCGGAACTGGGAAATCATCCTTAGGAAAATGCCGATTAAGATCTCTGAAATCTATGAAAAATCTAATTTGTCTGTTCATCTTCATTACAGGGACAATATTAGACAACCACTTGGGATAATGAACTTCTCTGATGAAGTTAGCTTTGATAATCTTATCCACTTCAGCATCAATTTTGGAAGCATAAGTTGGGTGTGTTCGTCTCGTGGCTTGCTTAAATCCTCGATGTTTTTCTGGTAAACCCAAACGACGAGTAGCAACATCCGGATCAAGCTCGGGCATTTATGTATAGTTCCAAGAAAATATATCTCTATTTTTCTTTAGAAAAGAAATATACATCTCTTTCTCTTCAAGAGTCATGGCCGCACTGATTAAAGTGGGGTGTGGATCTTCTTTTGTACCCAGATTTATTTCTTTGATTTCGTCCACAGTGGTAGAGATACCCTCATCAAATGCTGGAGGAGAATCTCTGAGATATTCATCTTCTTCTTCATCATGTGTTATTTCGTTCGTTTCTACTTTCATGGTAGATGATGAAGTATAATTTTCATGATCAGAAGAGATGTCAAAATTTGCATATCATGAAGAAGAAGCTTCCATTTCCGACCCGATTGATGATGAAGGGTCTTCTTTGTGTAATAAAGAGGAGATGATGGATTGAGAATCGATATCATTGATCACATCTTATGTTTCTATAACTTCTTCTGGCCTAATTGGCGAAGTATAGACTTGTTGGATTTCATCAGATGAAATGAAGACGTCACCATTTGTGCTTTCATCACTACTTGGTGGGTTACCAATTTCTCCCATGTTGTCTGGATCGATTGCCATAATTGACATTATGGATCTTTCCATAAGAGTATTTTGATTTGGGTCTATCTTGTCAATTTTACTGATTGGCAACACATAATCTGTACTCACATGTGTAAATGGATTTATAGGAATCTTCTCCAAACCATATGGAGCATTAACTTTGGTAATCTCCTTTGTTGTGGATTTCTCCCTTCTCTTCATGTGATAGAATTCCGCCTCAATGTATTGAGACTGACATGTCTTGAACGGGTCCTTATCACCAAAAAATTTCCCAACGTGACCATAGAAACAATATTTGAGACATTTATGGTATGATGAAGGGATATCCGCATGTTGATGTAGCCAGGGTCTTCCAAGAAAGATGTTGAAAGCTGAGTCTTGATCAAAAACCAGGAAATCCGAATTGGATGAAAGATCTCCAAACTGAGTTCTGAGTGTAACTTCACCCAGTGGTTCTTGTTCATTTTTATCACATCCTTGTAACATCATGGTAGAAGGAGATAAATCAAATTCCGTGAGGCCCAATCGATGAAGTGTACGAATGGGCATGAGGTTGACTCCTGAACCATTATCAATGAAAGCTCTTTGGACGTCTACGCCATTTACATTTCCAGATAAGTACAAAGGTCTAATATTCCCATGCAAAATATAATCTTCATCTTCATCAGCAAAAGATATTATTTCATGGTATTCTGTAGGATTATTCTCTATGTGATAGACTTCAGCTGCAAAAATTTCAGTTTCAAACTCTTGAGGACTTGACAAAGCCTCGATGAGTGCTTCCCGAAGATCTTTTGACTTATTCGGAGCATTTAGAAATAATAACATGGCTGGTACTTGGGCCAAGTGTTTCAATAAATCATACTTTTGATCCAGAGGTCTGCGTTTCACAACAAGAATATGTGGTTTAGCAGGTTCCTTTGAAGCAGATGCTTTGGAAGTTTATGCATCTTGTATTGGGATAGGATTTGGCAATATTCCTGGCTTTGGAAGATTAGACAGATTAGATCCATTTACTTGATGAGAGGAAGAAGATGGAACCTTCAATCGGACATCCAAAATAACTGTGCCAGGACTGAATTTTCTATTGGTAGAAGACCTTTCTTGTTCATGCTGAGCTCACTGAAGGGCTCTACCACGTGTTTCTGCTGCGTACACAGTTCTAGCAGAGGTAAAATTGGAATAGTGGCTTCTGAAAGATCCATGTTTTCCCCTGTATCCTGATCCTCTGGAACTTCCTCTGATTCCCCTATTTGATACAGGGAATTCAGGCTCGTCGAAATCGAAACTGCGACTGGAATATGGATCTGTTAATTGAATCATATTAATAGAACCAAAGATTAACTCTTCGCCTAATGAAGACTCCACCTGATTAGCCTATTTAGGCTGTGCCGTTTGTTGGGACGGTGCCCGTGGCTTTGAAGTAGATGGTATGAAGTATGCTAGAGTCAATGATAACCTAGGCTTTGACACATACAAATCTTCTTCTGATTTTTTTTTCTTTGAATCATTCCATTTCTTTGAGGACTTTCCCTCTGGCAAAGAGGGTTTTGCCGCAACATTCATGAAAGAAGACACAATCGGTTTCTTTAATTGTGTTCTCAACATATCATGAGTTTGTTTGATTGTCTTTCTGACCATCCAAGCATCATACTTCTTGTGAATTTTTTCTTTTGACTTCTTGCCACTCACCTTCCTCCTCTAAAACTGTAGTAGTAACATATGCTACCTGAGCTGAAGAACCTTTCAGTTTGACTTGTCCCGAGTCGACCATTTTCTGCAGGAGGTCATTGAAGGCAAAACAATCCTGGATGGGATTCCCCAACATTTGATGAAAGGAGAAATAATTGGAACGAACTTCATATCCTTTCTTGTTTGACCTCTTGGGCATTGGCAATTGAACCAAATTATTTTCCAAAGACGAAATGAAATAACCAGGAACCTATTGATTTTGGAAATAGTATTTTTTTCTCTTCAGATCCTCAAATTGTTCTCGTCTTTGATCTCTTTGATCATCTTGATGAAACGACCTCTGCTGTTTGTGATCAGGAGGTGGAGACCTTCGAGAAGATGAAGGTTTTGAAGTAGAAACAGGTATAGGTGCTTGTTTAAGCATAACTATACCAGTTTCTGCTTTACACATTCTTTTTCTTGGAGATGATGGAATTACATGAGATTTAGCCTTAGCCTGTATAAGGGAATCTTCAATCTGCTGAGCGATTGAAGTAAGGTCTTGAAACCCTCTTGTGTATTTCACAGGGATTAACGGTGTGTGTAATTCGCCACGCAGATTTGCCACACAGATTGGAAACAATTCCTCTTGAGGGAGTTCTAATCTTAGGGAATATGTTAATCCCTTCCAGCGAGCAATGAAATCTGAGACCCTTTCATTCTCTCTTTGCATACAGTTTGTAAGATCGAAAACTGTTGTCTTTGGCAAAGTTGAGCTGAACTGAAGAAGTAATTTTTGGTGAAGATCCTCCCATCCGGTAATTGACCGGGATTGCAATCTTGTATACTAGAAAAAGGATGGTCCTTGAAAGGTCCGTACGAAGCATTTGATTTTTACTGCTTCTTGCTGCTTAGGAGTTCACATCATAGGATCACAACAAGACACGTAATGCGTCAAATTCTGTTCAGGGTCGCCTGATCCATTGAAAATATGGAATACAGGGTTTCCAAAACTGGATGGAGGAGAGATTGAATCTACCCATTCAGGGTAAACATTCTTTTCTGGTTGAACCTGCGCACGTTTCCCTTCCATAGTTTCTAACCAAGCTGTTAATGACTGAATGGTAGTTATTAACTTTTTAGAAACATTCGTTTGAACTTGGACTTGGGTAGGTGCAATGACTAGAGATTGGACATATGTGGTGGTTGGTGCTGCAACTAAGGGTAGCACTGCCAACTGTTGTTGCACTTGACCCACATGATTAGACCTGTGAGGGTGTACTGATAGAGGAGAATATTCTTTATCCCTCTCAGTAGTTGTAACAAATTCCCTTGGCTGACTGAATCCAGCTCGCTTAGGAAAGAATACTACCCTGAAGTAGCTCTACATTCAACCTCCTTAATTCCTTCATTTCTTCCTCTTGTTGTGAAAACCTTTTCTCTAGTGAGAGCGATTGGCCTTTTCCAGAGGAAGGATATGTAACCCGATTCTTTCCCCTCCCTTTGTTGGATCCTTTTCAGAGAGGGGTAAGTGGGTTACTCGAAGGATTACCTAGGTTCTGAGTAATCCTTTGATTTCGTGTACGCACACCTTATTCATTTGTGTCGGTGCGTACATCTTCTTGAGAAGGAACCTCTTCATCTGAGTCCCCTGAGTGAGCCTCATCTGGTGGATCAGCAACAATGGAATTGATGACATTGATTGATGCATAACTAATCGCATCCCTTCTATCTGAATTTCTGTGATATTTTCTTCTTCCATGTCTTTGATGAGACATTGCCTTTTGTTGATTCGATCCCTCAGGAACTTCTCGACGAACCGTAATTTGGAGGGAATCTCCTGATAATTTGGATCTTCGTTCCTCTTGAGGATTCTTCCCCAATCGAGAAAAGACCGAATTTATCTAAGGAGGAGATTGATGATTTGAAAAAGTCCCTAGTCTTGTGGACTATGGTTGTTCCTTCTCAACTCCTCAAATATTATCTATTGATTCCAAGGGTTGGTTTAAAAGAGTCCCCAGTCTAGCGAGCTGGGGTGGCTCTTGACATGCTATGTCTGAGACTTTCTTAAAAGCTCTCCTGATCTTGTGAACCTTATTCCGGAAATTAGTTGGATGCATTAACCTGTATCCACTTTTATTACCCGGTTCAAAAGACCATTGGTTGATTTCTGAAACTTTTGTCACTTGGTGATGTGCTTGCTCCAAACGAGAGGCCTGTTCAATATTCTTGTTTGATTGATGCAATAGTAAGTCAAAAAATTGTTCTCTGTATTCTTGATTTTGATATGAACTAGTTGAATCCTATTCTTGGGAAAGATTTTTATTACAAACAAAGCCCATTGACTGTGGCAGACCATGGGAAATAACATTGCATGAGACCATTTTCGGCGGGCTTTGCTGACTGGAGAGCACCGTGAAATGCAGTGCTCCATGAACACCCCATCCTCTGACATGAATACCAGATGTGGAATGGGCAATTAACTGGAGAAACTTTCTTAGTGAACCAAGTCATGAACGCTGAAGGGATCTCTGCTGCTTTTCAGCCTTCGGATATCGAGAGACTGATAGAGATGCCAAGTCAATTTTGCGTTGTAACCCTTCTATTATCTTAACATGATTTTCATGTTCATCATAAGATAATAATTTCTTTTTCAACTGACAAAGAGTTTTCCATATGTTGAGGCGAATATCATGAATTCCATCTTCCGTCAACATTCTTGGAATGTTATACTGAGAATCAGCCAGAGCCCAAAGCATGACTGGCACTTCACCTTTCGCCAGTTTTTTTCTCATGTTCAATATTTCTTCTTTATCATTTGATGAAGATTATTCTACTTGTTTTGACCAGAGCTGGTGCTTCCTTGTTGCATCATTGGATTCAATAGGATTCATAGAGAAATCACTGATTAAACTAGAAGATGCATGACTTAGGGGTGGTTTGGAGAATGACCTGCACCTTGAGCTATCTTCTGATTGAGAAAGTATTTCACCTGCTAGCGAGGAAGCATCAGACATGATTGGTTTCTCATTTGCAATCACCTCAAGATAAGAGGACTTTCTCGGCACGACATTGTCCACCGGAGCATTTTCCGGGCAATGTGTATCACTAATGCGGAGAGGAATTTCTCAGCGAAATTCATCATCATGGGGAGGACCACCATAATGGGTTACAGTAAAATATGAGATCTCTTGCTCCTTGGTCTTCTGACCACACAGAGGGTTCCTGTGGCTCTCATTCGAAGATGAAACTTCGAGATCGACCGAATTTTCATGAAGCAAGCCTTCATGAGGAAGTATCTGTTGAAGACCTTTGGAATTAATGTTCCCACTATTGGGAAATGAGGGATTAGAATCTTGGATTCCAACAGATAATTTTCTGAGGGATTCAAGAACTCCATCATCGATCAAGGCCTTGTTACAGATTGGATCTTGATTTACTGACTATGTTGGGAAGGTCTCCTTCTAAGACGCCTTCTTACTCGCTTTGGAAACCACTTTTTGACGAAAGTGACTTCTCTGAGCAGGTGTATGTTCCTGATCAGGAATGATGGCCAGGTTAGGCTAGAAATCTCCACTCAAATTAGGTGTATGTGCCTGACTTGGTTGTCCGTATGATATGGGGGAGTATGCCCCACAACCCTCTTGTACTAGAAAAGATGTGTGTGTCTGTTCCGGAGTGAATTGTTGATGTGCCACTCCACTGGTAGGGATAGATTTATGTGTCTTTCCCTAAGATGATACTGAAGTTGTTATAATATCCTTTCAGGCATCCAGAATATGAGCAGGGGTTTTCTTCTACTCTTTCACCATTGATAGAATATGCTTGGTGACTTCAGCTGCCGGAACGGGGATATACGTCCATTCCAGGCTTGGTGTAGGTGTATGTGCCTGCTCCTATCCTCCTTTTCCAATCAGTGAATCCTGACAGTACTCAAGTGTGGGAGTAGAGAGTTGAGTCTGCCTCTTGTTTGTTGTCGGGGCTTTCCGACTAACTTCTCTGAATGCTACCAAGAGAGACTATTGGTAGGCTTGATTAGTACTAGTAGGTGTATGTGCCTGGTAATTGCACTTTTCCGAACGTGGTTGATGAGATCCATCATATGTATTCAGATGAGCCTGCTGACTAGATGATGTTGTATAAATAGTGGTATGTTCCTGCCTATAGTACTCCACTGGAATTGCCTGGCGGGATTGGCGTGATGCTGCCAGACGAGTCTGCTGGACAGTGGAATTAAAATGGGCAGGTGTGTGTGCCTGCTCATTGCTTGCCACCAAGTTAGGTTGGTGGACTTCTTTGGAGATGGCAGAGATGAGAACCTGCTCATTGTTGACCGGATTCCACCACTGGCGGTTCATCTTGCCTGCTCGGGTTCGAGGAACCTGAGCCGAACGCCTGGAGTCGGTACCCTCATCATGGTGAGGGCGCACGTTTGCATGAGTCTGGTGGCGATTGTTGGTGGGATCCCTCAGTAAGGACTCCCGCTTCTTTGAATTATGGCCCTGAGGGTCCTGCTCATTCACCTCCTCAGAATATAGGAGTGAATGTTGATTGTGCTCCGGGGATAACGACCCGAAACAGTTGGAGACAGTGGTTAGAACTTCCTGCTTCTTGATCACTGGTCATCGCTATCCGGACGACCGGTGTGAGTTGTTCACTCGGAGGGCTCATCGGGAAGCCTCCAGAGTTGGAATGGTACCATGTTGACGGTACTCCTTAACCAGCGTAGTTGATACCCAGCGTTAAAGACGCTGAGTAGGTGATGTCATCCTTAGAGCGGATGACGATCTAGCATGATAGCAGCAGTGGCATTTGCAGCAACAGTATTCACATGTGTGAACTTGAGAGAATCCATTTTCGAAATGTATAAGTTCTTGGAAAAGAGTGTCTGTTTGATATAACAGACGTAATCAAGATAAATTCAGCCACTACATATTTTGGATGAGCACATATGTCAATGATTGTTTTTGTTGGCCCTCTCATTGAGTTTTAAAAAGGGGCCTAACAAATAGGTAAACATCATTTTAACTTGGTTAAGGATTCACGTCGGGTTCACCCTTTTTTGTTTCCCTTGGAATTTGGGGATGACCTCCTTGATAGGAGGTTCAAACATTCCAATCATTTTCTAATGGGTTTGTTCGTAGAACTGGAAACATCCAATGATTCCACATCCCTTTCGACATACTTTCCAAAGGTAGGCGCTCATTATTTTGCAGAGTGATGAGGCTTAGGAATTTTCTTTGGTCGAGAGGATGGGAGGTCGGACTCATCACACCTTTTTGAGGGGATTTATCGTCTACTCCGGGACTCTCTTTATAGATTTAAGTTATTTTCATGAATCGTTATTACATTACCAAGTATAAAATGAGATTTCCTTCAGATCTGACAATCAATGATTAAATATATAGGAAATTTAGAGAATCTTTTATATGTATTCGACGTTATTCATCGATAGAGAATCATCTGTATTTAATAGAGATTCTTGTTCAATGGTATCCTTTGACACGTTTATATAGAAGTCTCTTGGTCATTATGACGACCATGCTGGTTTTAAAGACACTCATATTGGCACTTGAAGTTAATTTTCATTCATAAGGACATAGATTATTTCAGAATTGAGATCGAACCCGCAGATGGGCTACCTATGTATCCTTTGTTTAGAAAAGGAATCAGAACCCACATAGTTCAAGAGAGGGAGTATGATGTTTATGATTGATGGCTCAAAAAAGGATTTCATAATTACTTTTACACTCTAAGCTCATGTGAGTCATGCTCATTGTGAGAAACAAGAGGTATTGGTAAAAACCAGACAATTGTTCCATGAAAGATTCAATCATAAGAAATAATGTGGGGATTATATATGTATGACTGCCCATATAAATGAAGATTAAGATTTACTTCAGGGAAGTAATCCAGGAACAGGGTCCATAAAGGTATATGTGCTTCATGGAGATTTGAATACTCTAACTTGGGGCTTACTCCTGAAAAGGAGGCCCAAATTAGGAGAGGACTTGTGATTGGGTTTTACTCCTGAGAAGGAATCCCAGATCAAAGGTAAATTATGACTGGTTAAGAGAAATTAATATTGGGGCTTACTCCTAAAAAGGAGGCCCAGTTTAAGAGACTTGAAAAATTAAGGGACTTGGGTCTTACTCTTGAAGAGGATGCCCATATTTGAGACTGGGGATTACTCTTGAAGTAGATTCCGATATTTGAGACTGGGGCTTACTCCTGAAGAAGATGCCCATATTTGAGATTGGGGATTACTCCTTAAAAGGATGCCCATATTAAGGATTATGACTGGGGCTTATTCATGAAAAGGAGGCCCAGGTTAAGGGAATTAAGGTTTGGGGCTTACTCCTAAGGAGGATGCCCAGATGTGGGAACTTTAAGGATTGGGGCTTACTCCTTAGGAGGATGCCCAAATTAGGGGACTGGTGCTTACTCTTAAGAAGGATGCCCAGATTTGGGGATTATGACTGGGGCTTATTCTTGAAAAGGAGGCCCATATTTTAGACTAGTTCTCTCATCTTAAAAGATGAGGTTTAATGAATGAAATCTCAATCTTTAGTGACATAAAGATGTGTAAATCACTAGTTTGTGAGAGATATTCCACAGAATTCATTTCAGATAAGGATGTAAAATCAAGAAATCATACCATAAATGGCTTTGAAGAGTGTCTTAAAGACTGAATCTTGAATAGTAGAGGTGGAATGACATAAGAGGGGTGAAATGGGCAAGTAGGGAACCCAAAAGGAAGGGGTACGCAAGTCCTAGCAGGCGCGCAAGTCCTGGTCGCACAGGTATACCTACGTGACACATGGGTACTTTCGCGACGGTTAACCAGTAGGGTAATACTTGAGCGACTCTTGGTTAAAGCCTTTAGAATCCTCTTGAGGTTCTTCCAGAAGAGTGGCGCGCAAGTTCTATTGAAGGATTTAGGCGGCGCACAAGTGTGGCCATTTCCCTTAAGGGCTGGCCACTCAGGTGCACAAGTGTTGATGAGTTTCAACACTTAGGTCTCCCTCCTCCTATTTAGATCTTCCGTTCTAGGTAAAAATTTGCCTTAGAAGTGTTTCGGATGCTTTGAAAAGAGACTAGGGCGCCGAGATCTCAAATCTGAGTTTCTGGAAAAAAATTACTCCTGAATGGGGGGACCACAGGGTCTATTTATAGGCTCGAGAAGACCCCGAGCGGTTATCTTTTAGGGCACGCAAGTCACTTGCGCGACCATTAGGGGGCGCGCAAGTATACTTGCACAACCATTGTAGAACTTGTGCGACCCTTGCACAATATTCTTCTTATTCCTTCCTTTGTCAATTTTTGATATTTGTCCAAAGGTTGAATCACTTTGAGTTAAGATAATCCCCTTTTCCAATCATTAGACTCTGTGATGAAAGAGGAGCTTCAACAAACATAAAGACAATGGATGGATGAAATAACCAAAAAAACAACTCAAAAATAAAATATAACCTCAAAATCTCTAAAAAACCCTCAACATGACCCAAGTTCACTCACTACAACCAATATCCTTCAATGGACCCAAATGCACATCCAAATGAAATCAATAACTAGTAACCTAAAAGAAAACAATAGATCTAAACACACACACATAAATAGATGTGCATAAAGGGTGTGATATAAACATTCCCAAGAGGATCTAACAATGGAGATTATATAATTCCCTTCATAAAATATTTAATTAAATTATAGTTTGAAGAAAACATAGAAAACAAGTTTTCACATTTCAATAAGAATTCATAAATGAAGAAAGAAACATAATATATAATTTTCTTTTAAAATAAAAAGCCTTTATAAAAATGAGGTATTTATAATTTATAATAATTTGTTTCAAACCAAAAATATTAAAAAAATTCTAATATAAATTCCCATAAAATCGTAGAAAAGGGATTTCAAAGTACAAGAGATAAAAACCAACCTCGTTTCACTCCTTAAAAAAATAATTTCTCAAATTCAATTTAGAAAAAAATAACCAATTTATATTATAAATTAAATTTTACAAACCATTTTATAAAATAACTTCAAAATAAAACCAAAATAAGGATCCAATTCAAAAGATAAGTATCACTAACATGAAGATATCAGAGGGGGAATAAAAGTTAAATAATCAATAAATGGTTTCATATGGTCAATCAACAGTATAGGATATAGATAATTCATTAAACGAGATTCCCTAAATAATTCCTAATTATAATACACATCATGGTAATATTATTATAATATAACATGTATGTATATGAAATGGCTCATCAGATAACTCATTAGACGCCTATGTGAACTAGAACATCTAATTTGACACACTTCTGGGTCACTAAGTGCTATATGACAAACCCCTTGGATGAAAAAACATTCATATGGAACTAGTTGGTGTTTACAAAAAAAGATATTGTTTCATTAATACAAATCATATACTTAGATACCTTGGACCCCATGATATCATTTAATGTAGGTGATCAAGAAATAAGGAATATAATTATCAAAAGAATCAATAAAAAATTATTTTAAACATAATATAACCGTCTATATCCTCATAAGAAATATCCCCTTTCATTTCATCCATTCCAATACACCATATAATGGATGAAAAATATGAAAATCTCCTCTTGGGGACACAATTTTTATTTCAAAACAAATAAAGGGCTTAAAATAGGATCTCTCACTCATAAAATAATTCATTTATAAAATTAAAAACAATATTTTCTATACAAGAAGGAAATTTTTATCTATTTTATTATCCATAAAATTTATATTTAAAAGGTTCTTTGAAACCATGTCATTAAACCATGATTTTAAACCCATTTGGAAATCAAGAACTTCCCAAAAATCACTTTTAAAAAACCACAAGGGATAAAAAGGCATAAAACAATTTCAATTGAGCATATCAATCCATTTTTTAAGAAAAAAATTAAAATTCATTAGATCCATTCTTTAAAAATAATTTGGTTTCAAACAACCCGTTAAAATCCCTATCTATCTTTTCAAAATTGTTAGGCATTTTATGAAGCACTATCATAAGTTCTCTGTTTGGAAATAACTAATGAAGCACCTCGGCCCAAATCACCCAGTCCAAGACAGAGGGTAATATGACATTATGAATGACTCTATATATGAAAGAGGATATCAACTAGTGTGTAGGGACTAAGAAAAACCATGGGGATACTATTTACTCAATAATAAAGAAGACTCATACTACACATATAATAAGAGATGTAAATAATGAGTGTAAAAAAGATGAACCAAAATATGGAAGAAAAAAATCAATATCAACACATTTTATACAAAAATGGGACACGATAACCAGTAAAAAAAGTCAAAATATCCCATATTGGTAGATATATATACTATAAATAAGGAAAGTAAATAAAGTGGAATATGAATAATTGATATTGGACCCTATCCCATCATCACCTCGACCAACCTTCTCCTCCTATATATCTGTCTAGAAAAGGGTCCCTACCCAAATTAGAATCACTCACCAACATATTTTGAACATGAACCAAGATGATAATGTAGGTAGAGAGTATAAATACGGTAGAAAACTACTAATTAATTCTTAATATAGGTGTAGTATGTCATATAAAAGTGAATGTGATGGCGTAAAATAAATAAAAAATAAGTATACAATAGTTTGGTAATCATGTGAAAAACAGGTTTCCAAAAATTCCAGTTATAACTATTTCATATCTATGATATAAGAATATTCCCTTCTATCCAGTCATATAAACCGAACAAGATCACCAGATTTTTCTGACAGATCAACCATCTTACTGATGGATGACCAAAATATACTCAGCATAATTACATAGGTCATTCCACAACTCAACCATCCCATCGATTGATAACTAAAATATTCCCAACATAGCAGCAAAGGTTATTCCATTACTCAACCATGTAATTTATGGATAAACACTTTATAGTCATTAGAATTAACATATATCATCACAAAAATCCAAATCAGAGTTCTCACTGGTATACACATATTCCCACATGAAACTCAAATCACAGGGTAGAGTTCTCACTGTGATACACATACACCCACATGGAAAACAAAACATCCTACAAAGATATCATAGGGATAAAAATTCTCCCACATACATGTTAATTCAAATTTTTTTATATAAAATCCATAACATGGTAAGGACAACCTACCTTAAGAATATCCGAAAATAAATCTGTATGATCCACCAATTGAATTAGGGCCAATGGAAAAAATCCCTTGAGTCAGCCTTAAATTCATCACATAAGGATTATTAAATAAATATACATGGAGATGTAACCATTTAGTTCAAGGAAAGGCGTAGAATTATCAAATGGAAACCTCTATAGTGAATAGATAATGAATATGGGAAGAGAGGTAAGTAAATTATGATGGATCCTGGTTCTTCTCCATTGAATTATAGAACAAATTAGCCAAGCTATGAAAAAATACATCTTGGATGGAAAAAATATCTAAAATAATCCAAAGGAGCATCCTTGATTGATAAACCAAGCCAAATGAGTAATAATGATAGTTTTTAGGGAGTTTTCATGTTAAATTTTCAATTTTCAAATTAATTAATTGAAAACACACTTGGGTTGGTCAAAAATTTTAACAAATATTTCACCAACCATGTCAGATCCATTATACAAAAACTAGGTTATATAGTTTGGTAAATTGTGCACCAATCATTAAAGACCATTATCTAAAATATCTTAAATTACATCGTTAATTGGGAAATACATATAAATTATCCAAACCGTGTATGAACTCTCTAACCGCAAAAATTCCTCCCAAAATTCACAAAAATATCTAAAAAATCATCAATACCAAACCATAACAAATCATTTCTCAAAAACTAGAAATATAAGATGAAAATAAAGTATAACGAACCATAGAAATCCAAGGTTCACTACAAACTCCCCATCCAATGGATTTCCCATCCATAAGAAGCATCTATAAGATGCCAGATTGAATAAATCCGAACATTGAGTATATATATATATATATATATATTATTTCATCTCATTCCTAGTTCCCATATATTTATATTTAACCACATCACCAAAATGAGGGGTGCTACCTAACTTTCACATCATTTTCTTATTTCTGTCCACAATATGTGCTGGACACTCCTCAAAGAGTCACATATCCCTAATTAATCATTGGCACTAAATACCCACACACCTGTTCCTTCTCATATACCTAGGAAATGGTACAAAATATTTCAATTCCCAAACATTGATGCCAAAAAATGACACTTTTTATGTTTTATCACATGATTCTCCCTCTAAATCATGTGAAAAGGGTTCAATACATAAAACAATACATATACAATGATTATACCAATTAATCACATCACAAACCATACTAGATCCCATCATGATGCTCTCTTAATTTTCCAAACGTCACTCCACTAACTGATGCCACTAATTCACACCTGATCACCTCTAAACAATACCCATGCATGGGAATCTCTTATTAATCTATGTAACTATCCCATTTACACATGAAACATAAAATTCCACTTCTTCCAATAGTTGGTTTAACTTACACATCACTCCCTATGTGTATTAATCAGTATAATATTTTAATGGGGGGGTGAAGTTCCATTAAAAAATTAAAACTAAAATATTGTGTTGAAATTATTCAATATGGGGATAAATTTAAATGTTCAAAGTAATCAAAATAGTATTGAAAAGTGAATTTGAAATTCAAAATAATAAGAATAACATGAATGAAATAATAATTTAGTGGGTGATCGATTTATATTAATTAAGAGATTAATTGATTGATATGATTAAATATAAACATATTATAAGAAATAAACATATTGAAAACTAATGTATGTGAAAATTGAAAAAAATAATCCATAAAAAATTTGTTAATGAACTTCGATATAATCTCAATTATGATCCCCTATATCTCCCACCTCAATGTATTGGAGGTTTATAAATTAATAGAACTTTAATGTAGTGGTATTAAAGAAACCCAAAAAGAACATAAACCCTTGAATTATTATTATCAATGAAACCCAATATGAGAGAACTTGGTTTTATTGGTTGACTAAGAACCCATAATGAAAAACCTTGTTTTTAGAAGTTTACCAATAACTCAAAAAGAAAGTTAAAGACGATATTTTTTTAGGTGAAAAACCATTGAAGAAAAGAACTCAATTATCTATTAGTATGGAGAAGATAAAATTTATGTGATTATAAAGAGGTAGATAAAGATCAATGATTTAGTAAAAATAAATACAAAGAGATATCCGCAAGAGGAAAAAAGAATTCAATTTTGAAGTTCATGGTTATTTTCATATGTTATGGATCAATATAGTTCATAATTATTCATAATATTTTCTTTCCGATCCTCCCATGGGTTATATTTACAACTTATGGGGATCCGAGGGTTGATATATAGTTTTAAATGGGTCAAGATATCCTTTAAAGACTGTTTATAATTAATATTTTGACTTGTCAACTCGATGCCACCATCAATCCACCTCATTCCATCAAGTACCCTATGAGATAAATATAGGAATATTTTCTATTAAATATTACACTAGGTAGCCAGTGAGCTCAACCAAGTAGATGGTTAGGTTCCATTATCTTTTTTAGTTTTTTCCAGTTCTATTGGCTGGTCAGTGACACTCCACTAGGTAGCTAGTGAACCTCATACTACTAAGGATCTTCTATCTAATTCCTCCATCTATTTTCTGATTGTTAATCAGGTAACCAGTGGTAAAAAACCATGGTAGATCCGCATTTAGTATTCTTTGTTCACATTGAAGCCTCTGTTTGGTCTATTGACAATATATATTCATACACAAACATTAATACTGAAATCACATGAAATGAAATGGTTATATCAACAACAGATGTTTTTAATCATTAATCAAATCTAAGTGATATAGGTATAAAAATCTACAACTCATTGATAATCAAAAACCCATGGAATATACCAAATAAAATTTCAAATGGAAATTCAATATTTCATTTTGAAATTAAAATGAGATGAGAAAATAATTTCTAACACTCAATAGATTAAAAGATATTGTTTTTAAAAGTATTTAAAACAATATAAGTTAAAAAAATTCAACTTAAAACATTTTTAAAAAATAAATACAATTTTAAAAACATAAATCAAATTACCTTCACCAAAAATTTATACCCCAATTTAAAATATATTAAGACAATTAAATTCATAAATTGAATATCATAATTATACCATAAATTTATCCAAATGCATAATATTTTCCCCCTTTGTGATTATCAAAAAAAGAATATAAATAAGTTCAATGGAATAAATATTTTCATAAAGAAATCCAAAATTAATGTGAGATAAATTAGATTATAATATTTAGTTACCCATTATTAATTATCCTTTCATAGATATAGAAAAATATTTTTAGAATTTAGAAAAAATATTAAGCCATTTAATTTTTCAAAAATAAAAACATTTTTAAAACAAATAAACAATGTTAATGTACAGAAAAAACATCACCATTTTAATTCTATAAAAAATAGTATAAAAAAATTTAAGAATAAAAATAAATTTTCAATAAGATCACATTTTTCATAAAATGGGAGTCTTCTCTTGGAAAATTTTATAGTTAACAAGATACAATTCCCTTTAATTAATGCACTATAAAAAAATACAGGGAGTCCTAAATTAATGAAATTAACGAGATAAATAAAAATATAATTTTTTTAAGATCAAGAAAACATTTCTAATACACAATTAATGGTTTTTAAATGTTTATTGAATAATCTAAAACATATTCCGCAAGAGTGTAAACCTAGGTGTGTAGTAAAGGCCCAATACTCATCCCTTGGGTAAAGATTAGATTGAAAACCCAATCAACCCTTTTTGAGGTTATAACCTCTAGATGAATTGGCACAAGAACCACATACACATATTTATATCAAAAAAATAATTTATTTTATAATAAAATTACACTCACTTTACTAAAATTAATGGTTATATAGTTTGAAACAATTAGAATTTTTAAAAAGAAACTTTTAAGAGATTAAAATATTTAAAACATTTAAAAGAACCAAATATTTTCAAAGTTAAATAATATGATTTAAAAGTGTACCCTATGTAAATCACCCATAATAAATTAAAAACTATCTAGAACAATCGTATTATAAATTTATCATCTAAATAAATATTAATTATAATAAACTCATGAACGGTATGACCTTTTTAGAAGATATCCTTCAAAAAGAGGTGTCTATGGTCAATGTTTTTAGTGCTAGAGTATTGAATTGGATTTCTATAAATATTAACAGCACTAGTGTTTTTATACTTAATAGGTACATGATTTTAACTAAGCCCATAATCTAAGAGATTGTGTTTCATAAAAATAATTTGGATGCAAAATATTTCACGGGATATATATTCCTCTCCATCCACAGAAAGAGAAAAAAACTTTCTACTACTCTAAGAGATGAGATATTTTCCAAGTAGAATACAAGTTCCATTTTATCTTTTACTATCCAATAGTAATACTTGAAAATAATCATTGGAAGAAATTATCATTTCAAAATTGGTGTCTTGTAGATAAAATAATCCAATATTTTTAGAAACGTTTAAATATTTAAAAATTATATAGTGATATTTTAAATGAGATTCTTTTTGGATTTGAATGAAAACAAGTAGATAGGAAAATACTAAACATGGTATCCAACCAGTTCATATTTTGGAAATAACGGAACCCAATCATAACCTGATAAAACTTATTTACTATTGATTAATAAGTTTAATCTAAAATTATCTTACAAGTAGTATTCATTGGTGTAATTATTTCCTTTACTTGATCCATTCCAAGAAAAAATTAAATTTTTATTACTATATTTTCTTTGACTTATAAATATTTTCCCTTTATTTTTAGTAATTTGGAAACTAATAATGAACTTATGTTACCCAATATAACTTATTTATAATTATTTTCTCATTAATTATAAAATATAATTACATGTATATTGTTTAATAGAACCAAAATTGAATTAATCGACATGCATTTGAGAAATTAATAAGTCATTTGGGATAGATTTTAGAAACAAATTCAAATCATCCTTTCACACTTTAAAAATAATTTTTAAAACTTATTTAGTTAAACATTAAAACTATTATTGGGGGGATAGTTTTAACTATTAAATATCCTTACCTTACTTAAAAACATGATTTATATATTTTTATTCATCAAAACTGGTTGGCTGTTGAATAATTTTTTTAAATCAAACAATTTCGAAAAATCAATTTTATAATCAATTTGAAAATGTTTAAAATTAAAATGAGAAATTAATGCTCATAAAATTATAATGGATTCCATAATAGAGATAGAGTAAAAGGTTTCACCATAATAAATACATTATTATTAATTATAGACATTTTCTATGAGTCGATCATTGTGATGAGTGATGCTTCTTTGCTCATATAATTTATTTCTAAAGACCCATTTTGTATGAATAATGGGATGATAATCTGGTCTTTTAATAAGAGTGAGAATTTTCTTCCTTTAAATATGAGTTAACCCCTCTTTCATGGAAAGTTTCCAATATTTGTCATTAATTCCATCATCAAGGTTTTGGGGTTCTTTGTGAAACAAAATCATGATGATCAATATCTTTCAAAACCAACCTTCTAATATGAGTACCATCTTACAAGTTACTAAAACTATTTTTTAGTAGAACATTTTTAGTTTTTTCACATGCCTTAGGTAATGGGATAAATGGTGTTTCCTCTATAAATTTAATTTCTTTAGATGTCAGTTGATTATTTAATGTAAAATATTCTAGTTTATCCTTTATATCACCAATTTTAGGATGAGTTTTAAGAGAATTGTCATCAAATTTTATGTGAAATGATTATTATAAAGTAATGGTCATTTTATTAAGGACCCAGTATGATTTACTTAATTTATAGTACCAATGAGAAACAAACTCATCAAATTTTGGGTAATACATTCCTAGGTTTTATTTACTGTTAATAATATATCATTTACATCCGAACACATTAAAAAAAACTTTATGAATTTTGGTTTTATAAAGGTCAAAGAGGGTATTTTTAAATAAGGGTAATATGATAACATGATTCAAGGTATAGAAAGTGGTATTAACAACATTGACCTAAAAATTCAACATATATTAAATTTATTTAATAAAGTTATTGAAATCTATTTTGGATTTTGATCATTTCTCTCAATATCCCTATTTTTTATGGAGTCTTTAGAGCCAAAAAATAATGATTATAACCTTATAAAGATAAATTTTCATCAAAATATTTATTTCTAAACTCTCCCCCATAACCAATATGAATGGATATTATCTTATAGATTTTTAAATTTTTGACCTTTTGGAATATTTAGTAATGAATTTTCAAGCCTCATTTTTATGAGATTAGAAATAAACTGTTTAAAATTATATAATCAGTTATAATTGAAAAACTATATGACTTACATCATATACTTGAAAAATAGACTTGCCACAAAAATGGAAGATATATAAGATCAAGGACCTTAGAGGGGGAGAATTTTTTGGATTTATAAAAAGATCTATGTTTCCTTAAAAGATGTAAAGGATAAGAACAAAGTTATTTTTTAAACTGAAATTTAGTTAAATCTTATACTAGATGATTTTGGTTGAGTTTTACAAGTGTGTGTGTGCTACTTTGAACAAGGAACCTATTCCAAAGTAATAACTAAATTTTTACTGCACTTAAACATTTAAATTTTTTACTTGAAACCATTTTAAATCAATAAAAAATTGAAAATTAGAATCTGAATATAAAAAGTTTCCTTTATAATTAATAACTTTACAAAAGGAATTTTCAATAATGGATTTCAAACCATTATCACCTAAATGTCTAATAAATAGAAATTTATATATTTAAAAACTTTTTCATATAAAAAATATTTATTAAAATAAGAATATAAAAAACCAATAACACTAATACTGATGATCTTACTCTTTGAGATATCACCAAAAGCAACATACCATCCATTAATGTTTTCAATATGGTTGAACTTACAGTAGTTACCACACATGTATTGTAACACCCCGACCCCAGTTACCCAGAGTCGGTGCATTATTACATAACATTGGCATGAACACAAGAAAGATCAAATCTCGAAAGACCGATTGGTTTAGTATCCTTGGAAACACTAGATATATTCATAAAGTTTTACATTACATCATGAAGTGAAAAACTACTACAACAACATATTGTCTCCATAATCCACACTATTATCCCCTCATAATATCCCTGCAGGTCATTCATAATTTACATCTTCACTTCCTGGGAAAAATAAAACATAGAAAAGGGGTGAGCTCAAATTCCCAGTAAGGATAACAATATAGCAGAAACTTTCATAAATAAGAATAAACATTTAAGGCAATGTATAACTAAAACAAAAGCCTTTTAAACTTGAACTTCAACATAGTATGGAAAAATTAAAATGAAATAATTCCATTTACTTATTCACATGGATATTATACTAATTTAATAATATCATGCAATATCAATAACCACTTTCATAATGATGGAATGCATAATGCCAGACTATCATAACCACATAGCCAAGGCCTCGTGCCAAGACTACAAATAAGATTTTGTCAAGGCCTTGTGCCAAGACACTAGTTTGTCTCATGAGACCTACCAATGCATCGAGGAGCTATAGCGGGCTCCACCCGTCACATATTAAGTCCAATGCATTCCCATATGAAATGGTTTAAACATAATATAAACATTCGTATTAAAATTAGCATACGAAATGTCAATACTTTCACCATAAACTATGAATGGTATAAAAATATCACATCCATAGTCAAACATATCACAAAACCTTCAATACAATATAGAAGTTTTGTATCAAAATAAATCAACTTCAAATAAGCATAAAATCCATCAAAGAATGTTGACATAGATGAAATCAAAACTCTTTTTAGAGAAATATCTCTTTATATTTTTGAAATCATTTAAGAGTCATATATTTATAAAATAAAAAATTTTCTTTGAAAATATTCTTATAAGCTTGTAAGGGAAGCTTCAACGATTTTATAACGGCGGAAAATAGCCGCACCCGCCGTATAAGTTAAAAAAACATTCTTACCTTAATTCTGTCAAAAAGGTTAAAAAGCACCTTGTTTAGAAAACGACGGAAAAATTACTTTATAAAACTATTATAAAAAGTAAAACAAGGGTATAAATGACTTTAACCCATATTATTTTAAATAGTAAAAATGTTTTGAAATACATTTTTAAGAAACATGGATGTGGATGATAAGGAGATCCTAGTAGATTATTACGTATAAACAACCTCGGATAATGAAGAGATTGTGAAATAAACCCTTACCTTGTACTTTTCCTTGGTTGGGTTAGGTTAAAATCCTGTATAATGGTGAAATAATTGTTATTAAATTATTCAAGAATCATATACATTAATATGATATCATATATGATCTTTTAACATTGATTTGTTAATAATATCTTAGTATTATCGTTGTTTCAGGTGTTAACTTACTCGTTTTCTTTTATATGTTTTGTTACATAAGCCATTTTTTAAGGGATAGTTTGTATATTATTCATATCCAGAATGATATCAAGTCCTTAAAAATCATTTTTAAATCATCAAATGATAATTATACTTGAATGTATACGATAGAGAATGAATCTCATCGCGTTCGTGGAGAGGGTAGTCCGTACGTACGCACGAGCGACAATATCATTCTTTTGATATTAAAATAATATATAAATGGATGGTATATCATATATAAAGAATACTTAACATGTTATATTTATTATTTATATGAGTTACACATCATTATTATACCCATCCTAATAATAATATATTGAATAACAATTACACCACGACGTGGAGACGGTAAGCAGTACGTACACACGTATGGTGACATGTTATTCAAAGGGTGGATAGAATACTGAATATGGTTGTACCATATTTATAATAACATCACAGTATATATAAGATACTGGAGTTATTATTTTATAATGTTAATAACAATGAATGAAGAAGTGGAAGAACAAAGGAACTTGAAAAGGGGTGGTGAAAACATTACCTCTTCTTTGGGTTTTTCCTTTTGATTTGATCAAAAGGGCTCCTTAAGTTGGATTTCTGAATAAAGTAAGGCCTCTAGGATGAAGCAAGGGAAGTTGAGAGATTATTTGGGAAGAGTTTGGCTTAACCAAAAGGCTTTGAAGGTGTGATGTAACGAGAAGGGGGAGTGCCCTTTTATAAGAGGGGTGAGGGGCACCTTTGGAAAAGTTAGAAATATTAATTTATAATAAATTCATATTCGGTTTCTAATGGATCCAAAGTGGATTATATAAATTTTAATGTGGGGATGGGTCGAAAACCACTCATCCAATAGAATTTAGACTGGTTTGGGTACTTATATTAACCTTATCTTTAAGTATTAAATCTAAGTTAATTAGTTTCACTTTTATAATGTCCCTTTGTATTTTTATATTATATGGTTAATAAACATACTATATACATCCAAGAGACCCAAAAGTTGTCCATTAATGATACACCTATAATGATATAATTCTATTGGCCGAACGTTAGATTTTTAGGAATTTAATATCAATTAATAATATAATATTTGTTTGAAAAACACTTTTATGTCAATTTTGACACTATTCAATAGTTGATTTTTTTGAAACTCATAACAGAATGATTACTTCTAAAAAAGTTAATTAAATAAATCCTAATATGTCACATTATCTTATAAAATTATTTTAATTCATTAAAAGTCTCAAATTATATTTATTTGGGTATTTATAATATCAATTATTTTAAATTTTCACTATTATGGTAATTACTGCATCATCATTGTGTCAAAAATAAATTAAATTATGTAATCTCTAAAAATTATAAATAAAATATCATTATGTAGGAAATCATTTTATCTTTCTAATTAATATTTATAGTCTAAAATAAAATATATATAACCCTATTTAAAAACTGTTTTTCTAAAAGATATATGCTTATGTCATTTTGTACTTATTTTACCTTAATTAAAATTAAGTGTCCCTATCACCTAGAGGTGGCTCCATGGGGTCCCAAAATCGACCCAAAGATGCCTATGGTCGAACATGTTTCAACTAATAAGTCTAGGACACGTTTTAGGGTAATTTAGTATTATTATAATATTATTTTTTAACCCTTATTTACCGGATTTACCCTTAACCATGGTAAATAAAATATTTACCGAAATAATTATTCAAAATGTCTAAAAATAAAAGATACATATTTACACATTTTGAAAATCCTGATTCCAAATATGGAATCCATTTTTCCAAATTCAAAACACAGAAGTGGCAGAAATTAATTTAAAATTAATTCCCGTTGTTAAAACAAAAAGCGTGTTTTTAAAAGATAATAACTATCAAAAGATTGACACTTGTTTATGTCCGGTTTAATTGTAAATTTATGTCCAATGACCAAAATTATATTAAATGGTAAAAATATATTCTAAATATACTTTTAAACCACTCAAATTCATAATTTATCACTATTAATTATTTTGATTAAAAAAGTTGTTTTTAATTAAAATTTATTAATTTTCAATATTCATTAAAAATATTAAAGTTATCCAAAAAGTACCAAAATTTTACCCTAGGATAAATTCGATATTCCGAATCCAAAAATGAAGTCCATTTTGAAATATAAAATATATATAATTTTAAAAAGCAGGTATTACTATTCATAACGGCTAGTTCGATTGGTTATGGTGTGTTAGAACTCGGTGTTGCGTACAACACACGTTATCACATTATTCAAAGAGAAGCGTACCATGGAAGATTGGGGTGTTACATTCTCCCCTCCTTCAAATAATTTCATCCTCGAAATTTCTAGAATACTTATCACATGAAAAGACTCGGGTGGTTCTTCATCATAAGTTCCTCGGGTTCCCACGTTGCCTCTTCCATCTTATGGTTTCTCCACAAAACTTTTACCAGATGCATCATCCGGTTTCTCAGTACTTGTTCTATCGTATCAAGAATCCTGACGGGCTCTTCAAAATAAGACAGATCGGGTTTCAGTTCTAACTCATCATAGGTGAGTACATGCGTTGGGTCAGACATGTATTTCCTGAACAGAGATACGTGGAACTCATCGTGAACTTTGGAGAGACTTGGCGGCATTGCCAATCGGTAAGCTACAACCCCAATTCGTTCTAGAATTTAGAAAGGTCTGATGTACCTGGGACTCAATTGACCTTTCTTACCAAAACGTATGACTCCCTTCCATGGAGATACCTTCAGGAAAACATGATCACCGACTTGAAATTCCAAATCCTTCCTTCGATTATCGGCATAGCTCTTCTGCCTACATTGAGATGCTTTGATGTGATTTTGGATTACCTTCACCTTTTCCATCGTTTCCTCCCCCAGTTCTAGACCTATAAGTTTTCTTTCACCAACGTCATACCAACAGGTTGGTGTGCGACATCTCTTTCCATATAACTCTTCATATGGTGCCATCTGAATACTCGAATGGAAGTTATTGTTTTAGGAAAATTCTACCAGAGGTAAATACTGATCCCACATACCCTGAAAGTCAAGTGAGCAGGATCTCAACATGTCTTATAAGGTTTGAATAGTCCGTTATGATTGTTCGTCTGTCTGAGGGTGGTAGGCAGTGCTCAAATGATGTTCAGTATCCAGGGATTTCTGAAGACTCTTCCAGAATCTTGAAGTAAAACGGGGATCACGATAAGAAACAATCGACAGGGGTACTCCATGAAGTCTCACAACTTCATTAATATATAGTCTTGGTAGACGTTCCAGTGGTAGATCTTCTCTTATAGAAAGAAAATGTGCTGAATTGGTAAGACTATCAACAATAACCCATATTGCATCATTCCTTCTAGGAGTCTTTGGTAGCCCCGTGACAAAGTCCATCATAATATTGTCCCATTTCCACTCTAGTATGGGAAGAGGTTTCATGACTCCTCCATGGTGTTGCCTTCCAGCTTTCAATTGTTGACAAACCATATATCTTGACACAAAATCAGCAATCTCCCTCTTCATATTGTCCCACCAAAAATGTTACTTCAAATATCTATACATTTTGGTGCTCCCAGGGTGTATAGAGAAATTGGAACTATGAGCATCATCCAGTAATTCCCTTTTTAGATCAGTTATATCGGGAACACAAATTCTCTTCCCGAATTTCAAAATTCCATATTCATACACAAAGTCTCTCAGTCTCCCACCATTCACAGCTTTAATCTTCTTTTGAAATTCTTCATCATCGGTCTGAGAACTCTTAATTCTTTCTAGTAAAGATGGTTTGGCAACCATTTGAAAAAGCATTGATTTTCTCCTTCCCTGGTTAATCCCATGTCCATCTTCACTATATCCATGAAAATTGGACCCCTTTCAATTCTCATATTGTTCAAAACTCCTTGATATTTTCTGCTCAAAGAATCTTCCACCTTTTTTTCCTTCCTTAGGTGGTAGTGTATCGTGCAATCAAAATCCTTGAGTAATTCAAGCCATCTCCTTTGCCTCATGTTGAGTTCTTTTTGTGAAAAAATATACTTCAAACACTTGTGATCAGTATAAATCTCACATTTTTCACCATAGAGGTAGTGCCTCCATATCTTCAAAGAAAAGATCACAGCTGATAACTCGAGATCATGAGTACGATAGTTTTGTTCATGAATTTTCAACTGTCGTGATGCATAGGCAATAACTCTATCATTCTGCATAAGGACACAACCAAGTCTTTTCTTCGATGCATCACTATAAATAACAAACCCATCATTCCCCAATAGTAGAGTCAATATAGAAGCATTGACTAATCTTCTCTTAAGTTATTCGAAACATTCTTCACACTCTTTTTTCCAAACAAATTTAACCCCTTTAAGTGTGAGCTTCGTTAATGGGTTATCCAATCGGGCAAAATTCTGGACGAAACGTCGATAATAACCTTCTAAACCAATAAAAATATGTACCTCAGTTATATTCGTAGGTTCTGGCCATTCTTGGATTGCCTTGGTCTTAGAAGGATCAACAGAGATTCCATCTTTAGAGACAATATGGCCAAGAAAAGAAATCTCATGAAGCCAGAATTCACACTTTCTAAACATTCCATATAATTCATTTCTTCTCAGAGTCTTCAGGATAATGCGCAATTGATTTTCATGATCTTCGTAGCTTTTTGAGTATAACAAGATATCATCAATAAATAACACCAAAAATTCATCGAGATATTCCTTGAAAACTCTATTCATCTAATCCATGAATACAGAGGGTGCATTAGTCAATCCAAAAGGCATTACAGTAAACTCGTAATGCCCGTACCTGGTTCGAAATGCTGTCTTCAGAATGTCTTCATTCTTCACACACAACTGATGGTATCCAGATCTGAGGTCAATCTTTGAAAAGTATTGAGCTCCATGCAGTTGGTCAAATAAATCATCAATGCGTGGTAGGGGATACTTGTTCTTTATTGTTATAGCATTTATCTCCCTGTAGTCGATACATAACCTCATAGATCCATCGTTCTTTTTAACAAAAAGAACAGGGGCTCCCCATGGAGAAACACTAGGGAAAATTAATCCCTTATTTATCAATTCCTCTAGTTGTTTCTTTAGTTCAACTAATTCTACAGTGGCCATTCTATAAGGGGTCATTGATATAGGCTTTGATCTAGGAATTAAATCAATGGAAAACTCAACTTCTCGTTCTGGAGGATGTCCAGGTAAATCTTCCGGAAATACATCTACAAAATCTTTCACAATAGGTACATCTTCTATTTGAACATTCCTTTCCTCACCCACAGTTATTTCATTCTCTTCCTCCCAAATAATTGAATTTAGTTGAGCTACTGGGGATGGATCTAGATAAGAATTAGGTGGTGACGATTCTGCTCTAAAGATAAGGTGTTCCTTATCATCATCATCAGGAATCGTAACCTCTTTCTTCTTACAATAAATCTTCGTATCATAGTCCGAAAGCCAGTCCATACCGAGGATTATATCAAACTCAATCATAGGTATGACGACGAGATCAACAGATAAAGAACATTTATGTTCTCTAATGGGGACTGATTCACAAAACTTTGTTGCAATGATACTTCCCTTAGGAGTTTTAACTGATAACTCCCTTGTTAAATAAAATTGTAAATATCTAATTTTCTTAGAAAACTGGGACGATATGAAACAATGCGATGATCCAGAATCAAATAATGCATTTGCTAAACTTGAGGAAACTATTAAATTACCTGCCACCATGTCTTTAAGAGCTTCTACCTCAGCAGTAGTGATAGCATAAGAATGGCCTTGATCCCTTGGCCTTTTCTGAGGTATGTTCTCCTGAATATTAGGACATTCATTTACATAATTCCCCATCTCCCTGCAATTGTAGCACTAAACATTGGTATCTTCCTTCTTCCCCTTGCAATCACGAGCTTGGTGGCCTTTTTCACCACACTTGTAACAGACTCCTATTCCCTTCAAGAAAGTACCGGGGTGTTTCTTACCACATTTACCACAGGATGGATATTCAACCTTTCCCTTCTTCCCCTTATTTACATTCCCAGATTGATCAGCAGGTCTCTTCTTCTCTTTCTTTGCTTTAAAGTCATAAGACATAGAGAATTCCTTTTCAGTCTTGATAGCACATGAGACAATGTCTTCGTACGACGAGAAGGATTGTGAGACTAATGCTCGACAGAGAAATTGTTTTAACCCATCAAAGAAACGCTCAATCTTACTTATTGGGTTAAGTATATAATCTCCAGCATACCTTGCTAACCTTGTAAAGTTAGCCTCATACTTTGAGACATTCTCATCCTCCTTCTGTCTCAGACTCAAAAATTGCCTTTCCATATCTGCTCGATGGTCGCGAGGAAAGTATTTTTCTAAAAATATATCTTTGAACTCCCTCCATTCCATATTTGATACTTCATCATCTTCCCTCGTGTTTTGAATCAATGACCACCATTGATCAGCATCTCCAGTATGGCGGTAAATTGCCATGATAACTTTTTCCCTTTCACTACTCCCCAAAGCCTGAAATATTTTCTCTAGGGAAAATATCCATTGCTCAGCTACTAAGGGATTTGTACTCCCATTGAACGTTGGTGGTTTTTGCCTCATGAATCGATCTAAAATTGATCCTCCACGCTGCAGATCAGGGTGCTCCATACGGGTAAGGTTATTATTCATAACCTGAGTGAGTTGTCCCAGTATAGTGATTAGCTGATCAGCACCAGTTGCATCACCAGCTCCACTATAATTATCTTGAGCAGGAGGGAAATTCCTATATGGAGTGCGTGCATTGATACAATTTCCATTTCTTCCACTAGGCGCCATTTCTAAACAATGGAATAAACTAGATCAGTTTATGAATCAAAATACATAATCCCATACTTATAAAACACTTAACATAAATTGAACTATTTATGGATAGAATCCATAATCATAAGAATGTTTTATTTGAGGAAGTATATAATCATAAACCCTTCATAATGATTTGTAAAGAAAATTAGAGTTATCCTAAGCATATCCCTCGGGAGCGTCGTAACCAAGAGTGCTGCAAGGACCGTTATCATGCACTAGTTCCCGTTTGAGTCTAGCTCAAAGCGGTGTTTTCGTGTTTTACCCCTAGGTACATCTGTGCCAGAGCTGCCTCTACCTGCTCGTATCCAGACAGGGATTTATTGCTTGGAAAACTCACAAAATCTCTACAATACCAAAATTCTAGGAAGTTCTTCTATACTAATCCTCAAAGTCCATCTTAAATATATGTGCTCTAATCAGAGTTTATCTAAATCTAGCTTCCAAGGTTTGTACTAAACTTCCTCTGATACCAACTGTAACGCCCCGACCCAGTTACCCAGAGTCAGTGAATTATTACATAACATTGGCATGATCACAAGAAAGATCAAATCTCGAAAGACCGATTGGTTCAGTAGCCTTGGAAACACTAGATATATTCATAAAGTTTTACATTACATCATGAAGTGAAAAACTACTACAACAACATATTGTCTCCATAATACACACTATTATCCCCTCATAATATCCCTACAGGTCATTCATAATTTACTTCTTCACTTCCTGGGAAAAATAAAACATAGAAAAATGGTGAGCTCAAATGCCCATTAAGGATAACAATATAGCGGAAACTTTCATAAATAAGAATAAACATTTAAGGGAATGTATAACTAAAACAAAAGCCTTTTAAACTTGAAATTAAACATAGTATGGAAAAAATAAAATTAAATAATTCCATTTACTTATTCACATGGATATTCTACTAATCGAATAATCACATGCAATATCAATAACCACTTTCATAATGATGGAATACATAATGCCAGACTATCATAACGACATAGACAAGGCCTCGTGACAAGACTACAAATATGATTTTGTGAAGGACATGTGCCAAGACACTAGTTTGTGTCATGAGACCTACCGATGCATCAAGGAGCTATAGCGGGCTACACCCGTCACATATTAAGTCCAATGCATTCCCATATGAAAAGGTTTAAACATAACATAAACATTCATATTAAAATTAGCATATGAAATGTCAATACTTTCACCATAAACTATGAATGGTATAAAAATAGCACATCCATAGTCAAACATATCAAAAAACCATCAATACAATATATAAGTTTTGTATCATAATAAATCAACTTCAAATAAGCGTAAAATCTATCAACGGATGTTGACATAGATGAAATCAAAACTTTTTTTAGAGAAATATCTCTTTCTATTTTTAAAATCATTTAAGAGTCATATATTTATAAAATAAAAAAGTTTCTTTGAAAAGATTCTTATAATCTTGTAAGGGAATCTTTGACGATTTTATAATGGCGGAAAATAGCCGCACCCTCCGTATAAGTTAAAAATACAGCCTTACCTTAATTCTGTCGAAAAGGTTAAAAGGCACCTTGTTTGGAAAACGACAGAAAAATTACTTTATAAAACTCTTATAAAAAGTCAAACAAGGGTATAAATGACTTTAACCCATATTCTTTTAAATATTAAAAATGTTTTTAAATACATTTTTAAGAAACATGGATGTGGATGATAAAGAGATCCCAGTAGATTATTACGTATAAACAACCTCGAATAATGAAGAGATTGTGAAATAAACCCTTGCCTTGTACTTTTCCTTGATTGGGGTAGGTTAAGCTCCTGTATAATGGTGAAATAATTGTTATTAAATTATACAAGAATCATATACACTAATATGATATCATATATGATCTTTTAACATTGATTTGTTAATAATATCTTAGTATTATCGTGGTTTCGGGTGTTAACTTACTCGTTTTCTGTTATATGGTTTGTTACGTAATCCATGTTTGTAATGGATAGTTTGTATATTATTCATATCCATAATGATATCAAGTCCTTAAACATCATTTTTAAATCATCAAATGATAATTATATTTGAATGGATACGATGGAGAATGAATCTCATCACGTTCGTGGAGACAGTAGTCCGTACGTACGCATGAGCGAAAATATCATTATTTTGATATTAAAATAATATATAAATGGATGGTATATCATATATACAGAATAATTAACATGTTATATTTATTATTTACATGAGTTACACATCATTATTATACCCATCCTAATAATAATATATTTAATAACAATTACACCACGACGTGGAGACGGTAAGCCGTACGTACACACGTATGATGACATGTTATTCAAAGGGTTTATAGAATACTGAATATGGTTGTACCATATTTATAATAACATCACAGTATATATAAGATACTGGAGTTATTATTTTATAATGGTAATAACAATTAATGAAGAAGTGGAAGAAGAAAGGAACTTGAAAATGGGTGGTGAAAACAATACCTCTTCTTTGTGTTCTTCCTTTTGATTTGATCAAAAGGGATCCTTATGTTGGATTTATGACTAAAGGAAGGCCTCTAGGATGAAGTGAGGGAAGTTTAGAGAGTATTTGGGCAGAGGTTGGATGAACCAAAAGGCTTTGAAGGTGTGAAGTAATGAGAAGGGGAGTGCCCTTTTATAAGAGGGGTGAGGGGCACCTTTGGAAAAGCTAGAAATATTAATTTATAATAAATTCATATTCGGTTTCTAATGGATCCAAAGTGGATTATTTAAATTTTAAGGCGGGGAAGGGTCGAAAACCACTCAAACAATAGAATTTAGACAGGGTTGGTTACTTATATTAACCTTATCTTTAATTATTAACTCTAAGTTAATTTGTTTTACTTTTACAATGTCTCTTTGTATTTTTATATTATATGGTTAATAAACATACAACCTAAATCCAAGTGACCCCCAAGTTGTCCATTAATGATAAAAATATCGTGATACAAGTCCCTTGGCCGAACCTTAGATTTTTATAAATTAAATATCAATTAATAATATAATATTTGTTTTAAAAACTCTTTTATGTCAATGTTGACACTATTCAATAGTTGATTTTTGTGAAACTCATAACAGAATGATAACTTTAAAAAACGTTAATTAAATCAATACTAATATGTCATATTATCCTATAAAAATATTTCAATACATTAAAAGTCTCAAAATATATTTATTTGGGTATTTATAATATCAATTATTTTAAATTTTCACTATTATGGTAATTACTGCATCATCATTGTGTCATAAATAAATTAAATTATGTAATCTCTAAAAATTATAAATAAAATATCATTATGTAGGAAATCATTTTATCTTTCTAATTAATATTTATAGTTGAAAATACAATATATATAACCCTATGTAATTTTTTTTTCTAAAAGATATATGCTTATGTCATTTTTGTACTTATTTTAACTTAATAAAAATTAAGTGTCCCTATCACCTACAAGTGGCTCCATGGGGTCCCAAAATCGACCCAAAGATGCCTATGGTCGAACATGTATCAACCAATAAGTCTAGGACACGTTTTAAGGTAATTTAGTATTATTATAATATTATTTTTAACCCTTATTTACCGGATTTACCCTTAAGCATGGTAAATAAAATATTTACCGAAGTAATTATTCAAAATGTCTAAAAATAAAAGTTACCTATTTAAACAATTTGAACATCCTGATTCCAAATATGGAATCCATTTTTCCAAATTCAAAACACAGAAGTGGCTGAAATTAATTTAAAATTAATTCCTGTTGTTAAAACAAAACGCATGTTTTTAAGAGATAATAACTATCAAAATATTGACACTTGTTTATGTCCGGTTTAATTGTAAAATTATGTCCAATGACCAAAATTATATTAAATGGTATAAATATATTCTAAATATACTTTAAAACCACTCAAATTCATAATTTATCACTATTAATTATTTTGATTAAAAAACTTGTTTTTAATTAAAATTTAGTAATTTTCACTATTCATCAAAATATTAAAGTTATCCGAAAAGTACCAAAATTTTTCCTTAGGCTAAATTCGATATTAAAAATCCAAAAATGAAGTCCATTTTTAAATATAAAATATATATAATTTCAAAAAGTAGGTATTACTATTCATAACGGCTAGTTTGATTGGTTATGGTGTCTTAGAACTCCGTGTTGCGTACAACACACGCTATCACATTATTCAAAGAGAAGCATATCGTGGAAGCTTGGGGTGTTACATGTATCTCAAGAACCCAAGATTTATCTACCATGTGGTTATTTATTATTTTATCTTGAGTAGTATTTTTTACAAAAATATGAAGAAACTATATATTTTGGTACCAAAATGTTGTGTCTACATGTGTTAGATAAAAGATATTCTGGAATCCATACATGTTTAACATATTATTTTCTATTAGAATCCCTAAAAAAGTATAATAACATAGATTAATATAATTAGTCCCACAATAATAATAATTTTTATGATCACATTCATAACTATTATGTCTAATGTTTCTAAAATAATAAAAAAATTATCTTGATAGAATCCTATTAGAAAATAATTGTTTTTTTAATTTTTAGAAAAAACTTTTTTATTTAAAAAAATACTAAAAATTATTTTTTTATATTGTTGGGAATTAATTTTTATTTTATTTTATTTTCACCTTGGGTGAACTTGGAAAGATAATTATTGATATACTTAATAGTGGATTCTAATTTTTCAACTTCAAACTGTTCTTTTAATTTCAAATATAACTCATCATTTTCTTTAGAAACTTCATTATATTCAAATACAAATATATTTATTTCTTTTTCAGATCTTTAAACTTTCTGGTAAGTTTAGAAAAACTATTTTCTTACTCGTTATAACTCAATTATTTTGAGTAATAAAAATTTAGAAGAATTATAGGTTGTAGAAGTATAAGAGTTAATATCATCACATACCTCAATTTCAACCATGATATTTTTGGTTCTATCGTTACTTGATTCAGAAGAGGAGAGGGAATCATCAATTACTCTGCAAGTAGAAACTTTGAGAGATTTATTATATTTATTATATTAATTTTTATGCATGGTGAAATCCAATTTTATTTTCCCCTTTCTGTTTCAATGATAACAAGTTTCCCTGGATTCTTTCCATTGATTCTATTTTTTTCATGGTGGAAGGATTTTTTATTCTTCATGAATTTTTTTAAATTTATTAGCAAGATATACAATCTCAACATCAATTCCTGAATTTTTATGATCAATTAATTTAAAATAAATTATTTTCATTTTTATTTAGTCCCTTTTATTTTTTGTCTTATATCTTCTTCGTGATATCATATTCTATGAGATATCAAATAATTTCTTCATCGATAATTTTCTTAATGTATTTTTATTATTGAGTTGAAGTTAATTTGGGTGATAAAAGACTAGTCAAAACCCAAAGAATAATCTTCACAATAGTTTCTATAGAAAGATCCAAATGATGATATTTTATACCATTCAAAATGTCTGTAAAGTGAGTAATCAGTTCCATATTATATTCATTATAATGCATACTAAAACATTCTAAATATTTTTTATATGTACCAAGAGTAGTTCTTTTACTTTATTATTATCTTCATGGGTAACATAAAGTAATTTCTAGATTTCATGATTGGTTTTACATGTGGAAACATGATTACATTCATTTATATCTAGAACACATAAATATAATTCATTTATTTTCCATCAAGTTGAAAAGTTTCAATATCATCAGGATTCAAATTTTTTCCGATACTTTAGTAGGTGCATAACCATGCATAAATTTTTTCCAAATGTGATAGCCAATAATTCTAAGAAAATTAGCAATGTGAGTTCTCCAATAGAAATATTATATTCCATTGGAGAAAGGGGATCAACCCATTGAGTGTTATTTTAGAGAAACTTGGGTGTTAGAGGTAGAAATTTTTTTTAAGGACCTTTCCTTGAAATCGAGTAATTTTAAAAAAAAAATAAAACAAAGTTTAATTTCTGTTTAAAATAAGGTTCCAATAATATTTTTTAAAAAAACCCCTCACAAAATATTGAAAAAGGTTCTAAAAATATTTTAAAAGCAATGTATATTATTTTTTTGAAAATAAGGTCTCATTTGATACCAATTGTTAGTTTAAGTAAAATGGAAGAGGGATGGGTTAATTTCCTTTTAAAAATTAAAAATAAATTATGGTTATGTAATTATGGAATAAACTGACAAATTATATAGTTAAAATTAAGAAAAATATATTTTATAAGTGAATTTGATATTAAAAAACATAAGAATAGAAGAAATAAAATAAAATTTAATTGATAAACTAATTTATACGAATTAATATATTATGTAAAGACCTTAACTCTAGTATCATATAGTAAATAATTACTTTATTAAATTGGAACTAGATATAAGAAATTGCATCCCAAAGGAATTAATAGTTTATTTTTCTTGGTAAATTTGATACAAACATTAATTTCACATATATTTGGAAATATAAAATATAGCAAGGTATTTTATTTGAGATCATCTTTATTCCCTCTCGGATGTCCCTATATATCAGTGATAAAACATTCCCTGGAATCCATGGGAAAAGAAAAAAATGAAAGGGGTGAGCTCAAATTCCCATTTTGGACATTCATATAGTAGAAGATATCATTAATAAATAAAAATGATAACTAACTAGAAAAAATAATCCTTTTAAAGAACAAATAGAACATAATATGGAATGAATAAATGATGCTAAAATAATTCCATATAAATAATAACATGAGCTTAAAAATTCTTCATGGATGTTATAACTAATATAATAATCACATGTTATTTAATAAAAAATTTCATAATAATATAATTCATAATTCCACACACCATAAAACAAATCGTTATGGCCTTAAACAAGACATCTAAAAATACCTCCAAATATTTATTCCCTGAAATCTATATAAATAGTTAAGGAATCATCCAAAAACCAAGTTGGTTTTTATCCTGATACCGATAAATACATATAGGGGATATATTGGTCCCCGATAATCACTTACTATGTCCAATTCATTCATTGTATGAATAAATAATACAACTTAATAGACATGACTTTGAAAAAACAATAACTGTTCATACTAGAAGAACTGCCATATTGCATATCAAAAATTCTGCTTAGTAAAAATGATCATAAACCATATACATATATATAATGAATGGTATCATTAAATTACACCCTAAATATAAAATTCAAAAATATATGTCTCCATAGATGAAAATAATTTAATGATATCACTATAATATTTCATGAAGAAAATTAAAATTTTTTACTTTGAAAATAATTTTTAAAATCTAAAAACTGCGCACATAATGAAGAAATAATTTTTCTTGAAAAGAACCTTGTAAACATATAACGAAATATATAAATAATTAATGAGTAAATAAGTTGGGAAATTAATTTCATTTTTTATAAATTTAAAAAACATTTCTTTCTCACTTTTGTTAGAAAAGTCATAAAGTAACTTGTTTGAAAAATGATAAGAATATTATTTTTAAAACAGTTTCGTTAAAAGTAAAAACTAGTTAAAAATTAATGTTAAAAATAATTTAAGGATATTAAAAGAAAATTTTAATATTTTTTAAAATCATGGACATGGAATTGAAATATTCCTCATCTGAGACTTAAAAATAAATAATCTTGAATAATGATGTGATTTTGAAATAAACCCCCACCACATGGGTTTATTTTGAATCATAAGAATCAAGAAAGAAATAACTTAAAATCAAAAATTAAAAAACATAAATAAAAAGAGATTCATTGTATAATATATCAAATGGGAAGTATATATACAACAAAATATAAATAAGTGTTTAATATAACATATGTCTCAGAGAAGTAAAAGTGATGTGAGAAACACTTACCTCAGGTTAAACTTCCTTAAAAAAATTTTGAACCTCTTATATTATTATTTTAAACATATAATTAATTTAATTAAAATATATATTTATATTTAAAATATCATATATGATCCTCTTATATCAACTTATCTTCTGTTTAATAATATTTTATTATTACCCGTGTTTTGGGTGTTAACTACTTCATTTTCCCGTGCATGTTTTGTTATGTAATTTCATGTTCATGTGCATAATATATAGTGAAATTATTTTTATAATATATTAAGGTCATAAATATTATATTTATTCATTAGATATATTTTTTAAATAATTCTTGGAAATTTGACATAGAAAATGAATCAAATCTATTCGTGGATATGTTAATTCGTACGTACACATGAGTGACTATATCATTTATAAATGGTTGAAAGGGTGAGGAGGTGGATAATATATTAATTTTATAAAATAAAAATCATGAAATAATTATCATATATATATATCCTTTATTTACATCATTACAACCATATAATTAAATTTATGATAAAAACAAATTACATCGGTATATGGAGACGATAAGTTGTACATACGAACATGTGATACTTTAATATTTCACAGGATGGATAAAAAGTAGAATATGGATATTTTATAATAATAATAACATCTAAGTAAATATATTATTATTGAAATATTAATTTAGGATGGAAACCACACATTAAGAGGATGTATAAGAAAAAATAAACTTGAAAGAGTTTGTAAAGACGATTACCACTTCTTCATTGGACATAGTTTAGATCTCTTGTTATGGGATCTAGGGATGGCATTTTTTAAGGATTAAAACCTATAGAACTTGGATAATGATGTTTATAAGAGGAAATAGTAGTGTTTTATTGATCTATATTGCTCAAAGTTATGTAAATATGTGAAGGAAGTGGTTCCTTTTAATAATTTAGGTGATGGACACTTTCGGAACTTCCCAAAATATGATAATATAATAAGGCTATTCTAGAGACAAATGATTAAAAATGGTAAAAAATGAATAGGGGATTTCATTTGACCTTCTATTATATCCTTTTTCATATTTAATATTTTTAGGATTTTTAAATAATTTAATAAAATATTAATCTTATAAAATATCATTATTGTCAATTTTGATAGTATTCATTACTTTGGCACTAAAAAACGAAATAAAACAAGTAAAATTATATTAATATTTTTATTTATATCATAAAAGTATTATTTTTATCAATAGAATTATTTGATCACCTTAAATATCTAATATTATGTTACTTTTAGTATTTTAATATAATTTACTTTATTATCCCACTAATTAAATCATTATGGCATCATCATTGTGTAAGCATTTAAGTTAATTATTTATTCAGTAAAAACTAGAAATAAATTAACACAATGAATATAAATAATTTATCTTTAAAATTCAATTTATAGTTTAATATATCCCACAGATAACACCATAATAAAAATATTACAGTTATTAAGAACAAGAGTGTGACATGTTTGAATATTCATTAAATAAATTACTATAAATGTCATAATCTGATTCATGTGGCCCCAAAAGTTCATAAATTATAACCTTTGAATATTATTGGTTAGATATAATCATAAAATAAAATTTAGTAAACTTATAAAATCATTTTATAGTCGTTATAATTTTATTTTTAACTTTACTTACCCAATTTACCTTTTACCGTTGTATAAAAAATTACTAAGTATACTATTAATATTAAAAAAAATAAACCTATTTAATAAATTTGATTCTTAGGAATCAAAATATGGATTCCATTTTTCTCAATTCAAAACAAATATGTTTAATAATTCAATTTATAATAAATTTTAGAAATAGAACAAAAAATATTTTTTCGTAAAACCTCCCTTTTAATTATAAAAATGTTTTATTCAAAATTAAAATATGAAATTAAATCTAATAAAATTAATTGGATTATTATTAATAATGTTTTTTTTACATTGAAATTTATTAAAATAAAATGGAATTTTGAAAATGGATGAAATAAAAATATAGTTTTCAATAAAAATCCATATTTTTACTACTCATTAGAAATTAAATCATTTCAAAAAAATCTAAAATTTTTACCAAAAGACAATTATGATATGGTAATTTCAAATATATATTTCATTTTATCAGATAAATTATATAAAAATAAATAATTATATTATTTTCACATAAGATATAATAAAGTTAATTTTTGAGGAAAATGTTTAAAATGAATTTATTAAATTTTGATTATTTATTTCCTAATAAACAATCAATAAATTAGTATTGATTAAGAAATATATATATATTTCATATTATGGTTAATACTATTCATACACACTAATTTAATGGATAGGTTATAATGTTCATATAATAATACTTTTGGGTTTGTTTAATCTTAGTGTTGCGTATTGTATATGCAATAAAACAGTGTCATTTTAAATTCTCAGGGTCTTACATTTTCCACTCCTTCGAAAAATTTCCTCCTTATAATTTTAACTAGTGTTTGGTAATAAATATTTTGAAATTTGAAAATAGATTTTTGGAAAATGTATATCATAAGAAGAGTTAATAAAACATCCACATGATAAGACTAAAAGAAATGTATGAAAGTCAACTATAGCAATAAATACTAGGTTTCTATGTAAGAGAACATATGTGGGAAGTGAAAACATAAATATGAATGAGAAAAATAACTCCAAATGACTAATATAGAGTGATATAGAATATGGTAAATAAAAATCTAACCATAATTTTTTTTTAAATATTCGATATGTTAAGAGTCCATTAATTTAATGGTAAGAAGAATAATTTCATATTTTATTTTTTATGTATTTTTACAGAAGTTGATGGATTATATTAAAAATCTAAAAAAATAAATCAATAAAATAAACTTACTTGATTCCTTAAATTTAATAAGAATAAAATTAACCTTTGGTTATGTATTGATATATTTCCTCTTCATCTATAATGTCAGGAAATGGATATACAATTTAAATTTTTAATACATGCGGAACTTTTAATGGATCAAAATATTTATAAGTCATTACATCATACTCTAAATATAAACCAAAATTAAAATGGTTAGAACATGTTATCCAATATGGTAAATCATAATTTAGCCACAAAAAATAATATCATAAGTTCAACTTAATCCATTCAACATGGTTTCAATCTTAAGTCTCCTCAAAAATATTTCCGAAAAAATTCAAAAAAAAAATCCAAAAAAATTTGGAATATGGTCACTAAATTTCCTATATCAACTTATAATTAATACCCCATAATGTATCCCTTAATTTCTCATTTAAATAGCCTAATAATATATTTTTATAAAACATTATAATGACTTGACACACAATAAAACCATAATGAAAACATGTATTCATTAAAGAGTTAACTTTCTCATTATTCCATAAATAAAATATTATATTATCGAATGTATTTAATAAATCACTCAAATTTAGTAAAATTCATCTTCAATTAATTTTTCATCAAATAAATTTCCATTTTTAGGGTCACTAATTCTATCAAATTAAAAAATATTTATTGTTATTATCTCAACATTGGGCACATATTTGGGTTAACTTCCCCAAATCATGTTTTTTATAATAGATCATCCTGCTATAGAATCACTTATCTTGGTTACCGGTATTATTAATCACATGCTTCTGAATACAAAAAGAATAATTAATGTATTATAATTATTATATATATATATAATGATTCTTATAACCAAAATATCATTCATAAAATACTTCTATAAGATAATTACTAAATTCAAACAGAAGAACAACAATCATTCCACTTCATTATTAAACCATCAACTATGATTCATCATCATATTCCTTAATACCTCCTTACTTTCACACATAATTTTTAGTTTCTTCATCAAAATAAATATAACCTTTACTCAAAAAATATTTTCCATTCTCTTTACTATCTTTCCCCCATGACATCAATTTGCATTATGCCCATAATTTACACATTTAAAACATTCATCCATCAATAATACCTTATAGATACGATTATTCACATCTATTTCATTATAAAAACATTTCATTTTCCTCATAAATTTCTTGATTTATATTCTTCATTTACAAAACCAAAATATTTTCTCTTTCCTATAAAACACTCTATTGGGTTTTCTTCTCACATTCTCAATATATAGGATGCTGAATATTGTTTCCTCCATGGTCTCCACCACCATATCTCTCAACAAAAATTTATCCTTTTCCTCTTTGGTGAGTCTGAGATTTGGTTAAGGTGAAGATTTATTGCAATATATCATGATAAATGATTAAAAATATTCAAAATATCATTTACTATAGTCATCATACCATTTTGGTTCTCTTCTACACAATGTCTATCTCATTCAATATAAATGTAGTTCTATATGGTTCCCTCCATTGACTAAAACAAAAAAGAAATATTTAAGCATTAAAATACATTAATGAGAGTGAGATATAAAATAATCATGAAATATTATTCAAATAATTTCTAAATAATGAAACCTTCTTCCCAATATATGACTCCTTCTGTTTACCATAGGTTATTAATGTTAATTAACAAATTTTTAAGATATTATCCTATATATAGACTTATCCTAAATGTCAGTCATAGGTTTATTTTAAATAATATATGTTTTCCTAAAGATATTTCCCAAGGTTTATAATATACATCCTTTGATACCAAATTTAAATACCCAAAATCTAGTGGCTTAGAGTGGGTGGTTACTTTATTACATTGGGACTAGATACAATGAATCATACATTGAAAAACCAAATATCTTAGTAGTCTTGGTAAAAAAGATACATACTTGAACTTAACATAAATTTTTAAACAAAAAACAAAAAAATTAATTTTTTTGAGGTCATATTTATTCCCTATATCATGTCCCTATATATGAAAGATAAAACATTTCCTTGAATCTTGAGGAAAAGAAACACAAGAAAGGGGATCACTCTAATGATCAGTAAGGGTATGAATACAACCAAATCTCTTATAAATTAGTAAGGAACAATAAATAAGATAGGGTAAATAACAGAAAACATATTCCATTTAAACAACAACTAAAACTTAATATTAAAGGAATAAATGATGATAAAACAATTATATATATATAATCACTTGAGTTTAAAACTTATCCATTGATATACTATCTAATTTAATTATCAACTGGATATCAATAAATAATTTCATAATCATAAACTCCATAATGGAGGAAATATTAAAAAATATAGTCAAGGCCTTGTCCAAGACATCTTAAAATATCATTAAGGAAATATGTTATGATATCTATATAAATGGGTAAGGACTTATCCAAAACCCAAGTTAGTCTACCTCATAACACCTACATATGTATCAAGGGTATATAGCGGTATAACACCCAAAAAGTTTAATATTAAAAAAATTATATTCTATATTGAAAAGGACACAAAAAACTATGGTTATCTTTTATAACATGCAACACTCAGTTTAGCTCACATTACTTGCAATGATGATATTTTTTTTTCGATTTCGTAATCAATAATTAACACTAAACTTAAACAATCCATTATATATATTTTCATTATAAAATATAAATAAGAATACTGGGTATAAACATGATTTCTCAAATTATGAAAATATTTTTCACATATATTATTTTGGGACAGAATAATTAAAAATGAAAATAAAACCGTTTTCAAAATACAAGGAAATCATTTTTGAAAAAACTATTTTAATGAGAAAAAAGTGTGTTTTTTCAAATTTATTGAAAAAATAAGTATTTTTGGATTATATTAATGAAATAGATATATTATATTTCCAATATAATGTTTAATTCTCATCCGATCTATTTTCTATATGAGATATGAAAAATAAATCTAATTTTTTGCTTCAAATTGTATTTTTTTTTCAAAAAGCAGTTTTGTCCCTTTTTAGGGCGCACTTATCATAATACTAATTTTTTAAAATTATATAAATTTAATTAATTAAAAACATTCATTTTTGGAATCATAATATAAATTTTTTACTTTGGGTGAAATTTTTTATTTTTTCGGTAGATATTGAAATTTTTGTGAATAGTGAAATATAAAAAGTTTTGTAAAAAGTATTTTATTCTCACTAAATTAAATAATTAAAAAATAAAAATATTTTTTATGATGTTTTTATGTAACCTAATTTTTATTTAATCCACTAATTAACCTTTAATAAATATCATATTTTTTAGTATAAGTTAGGTTTTTGGTTTAAAAACAAGTTTTTCAAAAAACTGTTTTTAAAAAAATATCATTTATTCGTTTTAATTAATTTAAATAATAACTAATGGAGAATATCTTAAATTAAATATATAAAATATGTTTTATTAAATATTAATTTATTTCAAAATAGTATTATTATAAATCATAAAGTTTATATAGAATAATATTTTTCTTAAATAAATACTCTTTTTAAAACCCATTTTCACTCTGATTCTGTGGGATTTATATTAAGTTAAAATTTTCCAATTTTTTAAATTGAAATGGGAAAATTGGATTCCATTTTTTAAATAATAATAATTTATAATTTATAATAATTTCATCATAATATTTGACCAAAATTAATAATCAAGGTAGTAAAAATTAATTATCAGTGTTCCGGTAAAAATTGATTTTATAGGGGTTAAACTAAAATGATAAGAGTGGTAATAACCAAAAATATTATCTTAATTTTATTTAATGAGTTTATTTAGACCTTGGAAATAAAAATCTCTAAAATAGTGAAATTCCTTTCCACTTAGCCTTGGATATGACCCATATAATATGTTAAGTCAAAAAAAGTAAAAAAAGATACTTTTATTCCATTCAATTTTTATAAAGCTTTGGGATAGAGACAAAAACAACATAGGCATGGTTATATATATTATATTTAAATATAAATTAGTTTTTTATCCTAATAATTTATCTTTAAATTTTATATTTGATATAATTACTCAATATTCCTAAGAAATTCCAACACAATAATTATTTACCTAGCAATTAAATGAAATAAATGATACTAAAATTATTTAAAATGAAGTGAAATGAGTGAATTATTATATTAACTTAAATTTTTAGTTTAATATATTATGTTCTAGAGGGTTGATAATAATATATTCAAATTACATCACTGTATTTATATTTTTAAATTCAATCTAAATGAATAATGTCAAAATTGACATTAATGTTATTTTATAATAAAATATATTTTATTTAATGATTTAAAATTAGTAAAATTATATATTATGCTAAGTTATTTTTAAATGTTAATAAATATCAACTATTTCCCATTAATTTACCAATTGTTCTTTTATAATGAATATATTCATCTATAATTATTAAACAACTCTAGTAGTACAGTTAAGGTTAAAGTAATGTTTTTTCATGTTACTGACGCTTGTCTTAAAACAATTTTTTCACACCCCTAAGATTTTAATTTTATAAATTTGACTTCATATTTAGAATAAGTGGGTACACATTTTTTAATAATACTCTCATTAATTTGATTTCATAAAGTATGAATTACCTAGGGTAGAAAATTTGTTACTGTAGTGATAAAACAAAATGGTAAGAATGTAATCTTAGAAGTTAAGTAGAAAAATGTTTAAAATATGTGTTTTATAGTGTTTTTAAGGTTTTTATCGACCATATAATATATAAAAGATTAATTTTCAATTTTTTGCCACTTTAAATAATATTAACATCCTAATAGTGAATACTTTTTAGTATTTACAAGAATTTCACTCCTCTTAAACAATAAAAGTGCACTCACTTCCCTTGATAATTCACACCTCAAGTGTGGATGCATTAAACTATATAGAGTGACATTCAATAATTTATTCTATATTGTCTACTCTAATAGTGTGGAAAGAGATGGGTCTTCCATTTAGAGGCATTGGGTTGTGGGTATAACATCTCCTGATGATATAGGAAACCTGAGGCCATGGGCTAGTCATCGATTGGAGCTACTAGTTTGACTCGAGTTCCAGGCAGCATAGTGGAACTTAGGTACAAGTTGTTGCTAGTTTAGTATGATACACACTACTGGCTATATAGGCATGGGTCAGGGGTCAAACTCTATTACCTATATTTTACAAAATTGACACCACCAACGCCAACCAATTACTCAGTATAATTTAAATAGTGGGCACGAGGCACCATTGTCCCAATAGATCAACATCGAATCTTTTCCTTGAGACGCCTACCCGAGCTCTCTATTGCCACTCCAGTGCAACCCTTGGTATAATATAGCCAGTTACTCTTCTATATAGTCTTTTTATATTACCCGAGGTATACATGAATCATGTATCCTAAGGGTATAATCTAAATTGTAGTCTATCGAACTATATTATGAGAAAACATGTCTATAGACCATATAGAAGAGTACCTAACTAGATTATAATGATATATAATCTATATAGTAGCATGTAATGTTTCTCTATGTTCGTCACTAGGATGCCTGAATTTATTATCCTGGTGAAGACCTGGGATACTTCATGTTTCCCTATGAGGACCTGGTGAGTGAGCACACAGTGAAATGGAGTACTTGGACCAGGGAAACTACCACCTTTGGACCTGGTGAGTGAGCACGCTGTGAAATATAGTACTTGGACCAGGTGGTGTTTCTAGGAGAAATATGTCACGACCCATCCTAGTGGGGCCCGAGCCACAACTCCCCAAGCCCGCCTCCAATAGGCCAGGGGCTGGTGACTTGCACCGAGTAGGCATGTTACTAACATGGGAGGAATTGGCAATACACATGTACACACGCACACACATCTCCGAGCTCACAAAACTGAAAAAGAAAAAGATAATAAAAATGGAAATGCATGCATACACTAAAATCCCAACCAACAAAGTACGACAGGAAAGTAAAGAACAGTAATTTAAAATCCTGGGCAAAAAGTATAGGCCCGAAAAAGAGAGTCTGCAACAAAGTCCAACCTGTAAAGAAAGTTACTGGGACTGCAATCTGTTTCCGTAGGAACACACCTTGGCATGTCTGATCTCACTGAACACCATTTGGTCCTGGTCCACTAATAATTCTATCAAAGGCTCGCTCATCTGCACAAGACATGACACGTGCAGGAAAATCCCATGTAGGGGTGAGTATAATAATACCAAGTAGGACACCTTGAAACCAAAAAGGAATAAAACAAGGGAAAATACCACAAAAGAAAGATACATTTATCTTTACACAGTATATGTTTACAGAATATATAGCAAGAATATCCAGATATACTCATACAAGATTGACCATCTTGAAACCACCACTAAGATCCAGCTCAAGATTCCAGTAAACACGTAACAAGGAGAACACACTCTTAGGTCTGAAGAGATAGATACGAAGTACTAGTTCAAGGAGAACACATTACACAAGTACTTGAGAAAATTATGTTCAGATTAGGATCACAACTAATAGATATGGGGTGATTCCAACAACTCAGTCTGAACTAATCCACTAGGCATAGGATCGACGCTTGGGTAAAGTAGGTCACATCGATACCAAGAACTCTACTTAGGGTTCCATGAATGAATAGAGGATTCGACTCTAAGTCTCACAGAGAGGATTCCAAAAACTCTATTCAGGAAGTCCTATTGATAGGATTATACTTCTGTACGTAAGAACTGATACCAAAAACCTTCAGAGGAAAGACCAAGGGTATGAACCCTAAGAAATCCAGTCCAAGTCATGTTAGACAAAAGGATCAAGAAATGTAAAACAGGTTACACAGCGTATATTATGGTTACACGCCATGATCCTTGACTCTGGGTACTACCCATGTAAACGGCCCGTGTCTTTAGTCCAGGTGTTTAAAACTAGACTACACGACGTGTAGTAGGATCACACGCCGCGTTCCTTGACTCCGGGTACTGCCTGTGTAAACAGCCCGTGTCTCTAGGCTTGTCATATAAAAGTAACTACAGGGTGTGTAGTAGGATTACACGCCATCTCCGAGCACCTGAGGTTCGCTCCATTTATGCTGGCCATGTGCCCGTACACGGTCTCAGTCAGTGTCACCATGCCCGGGTACCAGTACACGGGGTATCCCGTGTATCTGGCAGGGTCTGGTCGGGGAAGGTTGTTCACGCCATGTCCTTGGCCGTGTACCCAACACGTGTTTGTGTACTCCCGGATTACACGTCAGGTAGTCCGTCGATGAACACACACTATGTAGCTCATACTACATGCCCTGTAGTCGGGATTTCTCCAGAACCGCTGTCTTCATCCTCGCACCTCGGCCGATCTTTCGGATCTCAATTTTTCTATTTTTTTCCGCAAAAATCAATATCTCTCATATACTAGTTGTTGTGATGCCGAATCCGTGGGTTTTGAGCCTTCAATCAGCTCCAATATCCGATTCTAGTCACCCATGTGGAAATTGTTCGAATAACGATATCTTCTAATCCGCTTCGACCTGTCCATCACCACCATAGTCACAACTCCTTTGGGTTGTACCAATTCCATATCTTTAATTTGGGATCGTTGCATCACACAACAGATGTGCAACGATCCTTCGTTCATATCTCCTTGAAGAACACGTAGAACACACAAGAAGAACGCGAGGAAATCAGGGAAGAAATGTACAAAAAAATTGAGAGGGACGAACCTCGATCAATGTTCGTGTCGATCTAGGTTCGTCACCGTTATAAGGCCAAAGAAAATCAAAAACAACATTCAAGAATCAAATCCCCAAAATCCCCGCAAAAGCCTATCCTGAAAACACAACCGACCTGTGGGCTATTCTGTTCATGGATTAGACTGCGTTTATCATAGGAATCAAGAACAGGGAAAGGAAATCAATATCAAACATCCTACTTGGATCCACAGTGTTCGTTGGCGAAGATCCGGTCACTGCGTCGTCGTCACCGGTGAAACCCGTCAAGAACGTCGTCTCCTCGTTAAGGTTTCCTCCAGAGCCTCCAGAGCCTCCAAGGGTTTTAGGGTTATGAGGTCTGTAACCCTGGACCCCTGTGAAAACCTTTATTTAAAAAGGATAAAAGATCTCGTTGTATAAAAATTTAATAAAATATTTTTATTAAATATTTTATTACGGTTACGTCCAAAAACTAGATTTCACCACTGACCTACACCCAGCCGATGTTAGGCCTCACCTAAGGTAAACTTGCTGATCTGAACGCAATGGTTCCCTCAGATTTTTGATCTGAGCACCCATTCAGGATTTATTATACTTTTTCATGAAAACCTCATGCGTGCGTAATTTAATTATTTAATTAAATTCAAACATTTGTTCCGGAATCACCGGGCCTCAAAACTGCACGCCTTCACAACACTTGGTCTTGAAAGAATTTCCATATAATATTAAAAATAATATACATAGAAACCTAGACATTAAATCACACCCACCTTAGGACTTTACGTCCCTAAAAATCCAAAAAAAAGGCTACTCAAAAAAGATGTGGGAACTACACAAGAATTTGAGCCTCTCGCTCCCACGTGCACTCCCAGAGATTCCCGTGCTACCACAAGACACATGCCTAGGGAATAGCTTGCCTTTGATGGATCTTCTCCTGCCGATCCTCGATCTACACTAGGTACTCAGCAAAAGTCTCTCCATCATCGATTTCCAGCTCACCCCAGTCGATAACATGCGATGGTTCATGCACGTACTTCTGTAGATGTGACACATGGAAGAAGTTGTGTACCTGGTCCATCTGAGGAGGTAGAGCCAAGCGGTACGCCATCTCACCAACTCTACTCGAGATCTGAAAAGGGCCAATGAACCTCAGATATAGCTTTCTTCCTCATCCAAATATCTGAAATCCCCGTCGAGGTGAGACCCGAAGGAACACATGGTCTCCCACCTCGAACTCCACGGGCCTTCGTCTCTTATCGATATAAAACTTTTTACGACTCTGTGTAGTCTTCATCTGCTCCTGGATGAAATGCACCTTCTCTGTAGTAGCTCACACCATCTATGTCCCCATGAGTGCTGACTAACCTGGGTTAGTCCAGCAAAGTGGTGACCTACAAGGTCGCCCGTACAAAGCCTCGAATGGTGCCATACCAATAGTGGAATTAGAACTGTTGTTATAAGAAAATTACACCAGTGGTAGGTGATCCTCCCAGCTATGCCTGAAGTCAAGTATTGAAGATCGTAGCATATCCTCTAGAAGTTGGATGGTCCACTATGTCTGACCATTAGTCTGAGGATGAAACGTTGTGCTCAAGCGTAACTGAGTCCCAAAATTTTCTAGAAATTCCTTCCACAACTGGGATTTGAAAAGAGAATCACTAATTGAGACGATCATGGATGGAACTTTATGAAGTCAAAAAATCTCATGCACATAGAGGTGTCCCAAGCTCTCTACTTAACTCTGATCCCGTATGGCTAGGAAGTGGTCCGACTTGGTGAGTCGGTCAACGATCACCCAAGTGGAATCATTTCCCCTAGACGTGCATGGTAAACCTGTCACAAAGTCCATGGATATCCCATCCCACTTCCACTCTGGAACCTCAAGGGGCTGTGTCAAATCAGCTGGAACATGGTGCTCAGCCTTTACTTGCTGACAAGTAAGGCACCGAGAAACAAACTTTTCCACACTCTTATTCATTCTTGTCCACTAGAACTGACGTTGGAGGTCCTTGTACATCTTTTCCACACCTGGATGCACCGCCAAAGGAGATGTATGGAACTCCCTCAGAACCTCCTCCAGCAACGTCACTGGTACTACTGTGATCCCTCTGAAAGAAAAATGTGCTTCCCACCTTTTGAATATCTGTCGGCAGCATCACCTGTGGATATCTGATCACATAGAGTCTCACAGCTAGTATCCTCGAGCTGTGCTTCCCTGACTCGTTGTAAGAGTGGAGGGGTAACAACCATCGATTGAAGCTACACTCCTTCATCTCTATCCATGAAGGATATCTGTAAAGAGGCCAACTGCCTCGTCGCCTCATCCATCAACTGCAAAATGGATTTCCTGCTGAGAGCATCTACCACAACATTCCCCTTCCCAGGAGTACAAACGATCTCAAAGTCATAATCCTAGAAGAACTCAAGCCACTACCTCTATCTCAAATTTAGATCCTTCTGAGAAAATATATTTCTGAGACTCTTGTGATCAGTGTAGATGATAAAACGCTCAACCATCAGGTAGTGACACCACATCTTCAACGTGAAGACTACCACTGCCAACTCAAGATCATGGGTCACATAGTTCTGCTTGTGTGGCCTCAACTGACGTGAGCCATAGGCAATCACCGCTTGCCTCCGCATCGAGCCACAACCAAGCCCTCTTCCTGATGCGTCGTAGAACACCACGTACACGACACCCTCTTCTGTTAGTCTCAATATTGGGGAACTCGTTATACTCTATCTCAACTACTGAAAAGCCTGATGGCATCTCTCGGTCCACATGAAAGGCTTCCCCTATTGGGTCAAAGCTGTCATGGGTGATGAAATCCTGGAGAAATCAGGAATGAATCTCCGATATTAGCCTACCAACCCAAGGAAACTCTACACCTCTGTCACGCTCCGGGGTGGCTCCCTTGCTAACAGTACCTCTACCTGGGCTGGTCCCACTTCTACACCATCTGCTGAGATAACGTGTCACATAAAGGGGACCTCCTGTATCCAAAATTTACACTTCGAGAGTTTCCCGTACAACTGGTTCTCTCTAAGTGTGTCCAGAACCATCCTTAGGTGCCTCGCGTGCTCCTCCTCAGACATAGAGTACACAAGGATGTCATTGATGAAGACCACTATGAATCGATCTAGATATGGCTGAAAGATCTGGTTCATGAGTCCCATAAACATTGCTGGGGAGTTCGTCATGCTGAAGGGCATCACCAAGTACTCATAGTGACCGTAGTGACATCTAAAAGCCATCTTCGGTATATCCTCATCCCGTACTCACAAATGGTGATAGCATGATTGTAGATCAACCTTCGAAAACCATCTTTTCCCTCTTAACTGGTTGAAGAGGTCGTCGATCCTCAGTAGTGGATACCGGTTCTTCAAAATCACCTGATTCAAGCTCTGGAAATCCACACATAGCCTCAAGGTCCCGTCTTCCTTCTTAGAAAAAAACACTGAAGCCGCCCAGGGTGAAACACTGTGTCTCATGAAGCCCTTCCTATGCAAGCCTTTCAGCTGCACTATCAGCTCACGAAGCTCTACAGGAGCCATACGATATACTGATGTTGATACTAGTGTCGTCTCGGGTTGTAACTCAATGCAGAAATCTATCTCCTGACGAGGAGGTTGTCCGGGGACATCCTCTGGAAAGACTTCCTTGTACTCAGCCACTACTGCTAGAAACTGGAAACTCGTCACATCTGTTGCGCCAAGGGCTACACTAGCCAACTGATGTGAAATCAGATGTACCCTCCGACGCACGAGTCCATCCTGCACTGCCTGGGCCTTCTTTTCACTGATGAAGGAGAACCTCATTCCATCACTATTGAATCACCACACCCTTCACCTAAAACAGTCAATATGGGCATGAACTGTGGGTAGCCAATACATACCAAGAATGACATCGTAAGGCCTCGATGCTACCACCAAGAGGTTCCAACCAAAACTCTCACCTCCAAGGGTAAGGTCACAATGTATGAAAAGGTGTTTGATCTCTGAATCTTCTCCAGTCGGTGTTTCTAAGCATAAGGGTCGATTCAATGACTCAGCTGGAATCTCAAGGTCTCGAACAAGATAAGAATCCATAAAAGAATGACTAGCACATGTGTCTATCCGTATGCCATCCAAAGTAGAAAAGGAACAGATTGTAACTCTAATCATTTCAGGAGTACCTAGGTCATAAGGCTCTACTACCTGTAGCCATCCTACCTCTATCCATCAGCTCCTTGAACCCAGTGTGGATCTCCAGGGGGTGGTGGTGGTAAAGGGTCAAAACACCGACCACCTCCAGCTGGTATCCCAACACCTCTACCACGTCCGCCGCCCCGCCGATCTATCTGATCCACACATTGCCTATACCTTGGTGGTCCATCCACTGCTCCCATTTCAGTAGTACAACGGGTCATAAAATCTTGAGCGATATGTCCCCTGCCATTACAATAGTAGAATCACCTCTCTCGAGGCTAGCAGTATGTGCCCTAAAAACACTGTACGACAGATCCTCTGTCCTGGGATCTCCTCTGAAAAAGTATCCCATGACTGGGTCCCTGACATCGGCTCCCTCCTGCCGAGGTCTCTGCTCTAGCTCGCTCACTACTGACAATTTCCAGTTGTCTCTACTCTACCAAGAAGCTCTCGATCATCGAAGCCCTCTCGAGCACCCCAGCATAAGTATGAATGCTCATAGGTATGATTCTAGATCGAATGTCTCTACGCAAGCCCCACTCAAAAGTCTAAGCTTTGAAGTAATGATCTCTGCACATATTTATCGAGTACTGTGAGAGGTTAGTAAGCCTCGATGAATTTTCATCCACTTTCATGGTTCCCTACTGGAGCTGAAGAAGATCCTATATACGTACTTCTCTTAGGGTAACCAGTGAAAACTCATCTCTGAAGAGATGCTCAAACTCTGACCATGAAAGATTTTCCTCGTTGTGGGTATGGATAACCAAACTCCACCATCGTCCTACCGAGCCCTGCAGAAGGCTCGCTGCTAGGATCACCATCTGGTCTACTGGTGTCCTGACCAAACGGAAGACCCTGGACACTACCTCAAGCTAGTCCTCTATTGCCTGAGGGTCAGGCTCATATTGAAAACCTGAGGGGTCTCTGTCTCTGAAACTCGTGGAGTGCTCTCAGCCTGCGCTCCTCCACTACTGGTACAACAGGAACTAAACACTACTCCACATGTGGTGGAATAGCTGACACACCACCCGAAGGTAAAACCAGGGGATCTGGTCCATGTATCGAAGCATCATCACTGAGGGGGTCATCCTCGTGATCGATCTGCTGGATCCTAGCGGGTGTGTGTCGCGGAGGAATCCTGTAATGAAACAAGATGTATCATAGTCAGTGAGTATATCTGGAGAGCTGACTTAAGAAGGACATGGAAACCACATGATTCATGTATCATTATTTTCCCCTGCAACTTGTGTTCTCAAGTTCTGTGTCAAAAAGAAAGTTATCAAAGTCATAGAGTTTGGATATGTCAGCTGCCTGCACCAACACTGGGGTCCCTGGACTGAAAGCCAAACTCGAAACATTTAACATTGTTTCCCCAAACCAACTCACAGACTCTCGGTCCTAAGGTAGAAATGACCAGCTTGATACCACTCTATCACGACCCGTTCTAGTGGGGCCCGAGCCGCAACTCCCGAAGCCCACCTCCAATAGGCCAGGGGCCGGTGACTAGCACTGAGTAGGCATGTTACTAACAAGGGAGGCATTGTATATAAAACTGCACACACACACACATCTCTGATCTCAAAAAGATGAAAAAGTAAAATCTATTAAAAATGGAAATGCATGCATACACTAAAATCCCAACCAACAGAGTACGACAAGAAAGTAAAGTACAATAATGTAAAACCTTGGGCCAAAAGTAAAATCCCACCAAAAGAGAGTCTGAAACAAATTCCAACCTGTAAAGAAAGGTACTGGGTCTGCAATCTGTAGTCGTAGGAACACACCTCAGCCGGTCTGATCTCACTGAGCATCATCCGGTCCTGGTCCGCCTAGAATCCAGTCAATGTCTCGCTCGTTTTCACAAGACACGACACGTGTGGGCAAAGCCCGTGTAGGGGTGAGTATAACAATACCCAATAGGACACCCCGAAACCACAAAGGAATACAAAAAGGGAAATGCCACAAAGGAAAGATACCTTTAGATCTACATAGTATATGTTTACAGAACATATAGCACGAATATCCAGATATACTCATACACAATCAACCATCGCAGAAACCACCACTATGATCCCGATCAAGATTCCACTAAGCACGTAACAAGGAGAACACAATCATAGGTTTAAATAGAGAGATACGAAGTACTCATTCTGGGAGAAAACACTCCACAAGTAATTGAGAAAATGATGTTCAGATGAGGATCACAACCAACAGCTATGGGGTGATTCCAACAGCTCAGTCTGAACTAATCTGCTAAGTAGAGGATCGATGCCCGGGTAAAGTAGGTCACGCTGATACCAAGAACTCTACTTAGGGTTCCGTGAATGAATAGAGGATCCAGATTTAAGTCTCACAGAGGGGATTCCAACAAATCTATTTAGGAAGTCCTGCTAAAGGTATCATATTCTTGTATGTAGGAACTAATACCAGGAACCTTCAAGGGAAAGACCAAGGGTACGAACCCTAAGAAATCTAGTCCATGTCATGGTATAAAAAATGATCAGGCCATGTAAAACAAGTTACATGACGTGTAGTATGGTTACAAGACATGTTCCTTGAGACTATGTACTACCCGTGTAAACGGCCAGTGTCTCCGTCTCTAGTCTAGGTGTCTACAACTAGACTACACGGCATGTAGTAGGATCACATGTCGTGTTCCTTGACTTCAGGTACTTCCCGTGTAAATGAAACATGTCTTTATGATTGTTTTATAAAAGTAACTACACACCGTGTATTAGGATTATAGGCTGTGTACAAGCACCTGGGGTTCACTCCGTGTACGCTGGCCATGTGCCCATACACGGTCTATGTCCGTGTCGCAATGCCCGTGTACCAGGACACGGGGTATCCTATGTATTTGGCCGGGTCTGGCCGGGGAAGGGCGTACACGCCGTTTCCTTGGCCGTGTACCCAACCCATGTCTGTGTACTCCCGGAGTACATGCCGGGTATTCCACTGATGAACACACGCCGTGTAGCCCATACTACACGCAGTGTAGTCAGGATTTCTCTAGAACCGCCGTCTTCCTCATCGTTCCTCGACTGATCTTACAGATCTCAATTCTACTGTTCTTTTTCCACGAAACTCAATATCTCAGGTTTACCTGTCATCGTGACGCCGAATCTGTGGGTTTCGAGCCTTCGATCAGCTCCAAAATCCGATTCTGGTCACCCGTGCGGAAATCTTTCGAAGAACGATATCTTCCAACCCACTTCGATCTGTTGATCTCCACCGCAGTTGCACCTCCGTAGGGTTGTACCAACGCCAGATCTTTAATTTGGGATCATTGCATCGCACAACGGACGCGCAACGATCCAACATTCATATCTCTGTGAAGAACGCATAGAACGCACATGAAGAACGCGGGGAAATCAGGGAAGAAAGGCACAACAAATCGAGAGGGAAAAATGCCAATCGATGTTTGTGTTGATCTTGGTTCGTCACCGTTATAAGGCCAAATGAAATCAAAAATAACCTTCAAGAATAAAATCCACAAAATCCCCGCAAAATCCCATCCTGAAAACATGATCGATCCATGGGAAAATCTGTTTGTGGATTAGTCCGTGTTTGTTGTAGAAATCAAGAACAGTGAAAGGAAATCAAAATCAAACATCCTACCTGAATCTGCGGCGTTTTTTGGATAAGATCTGGTCGCCGCAATGTCGTTGTCGGTGAAACCCGTCAAGAATGTCGTCTCCTCATTAGGGTTTCCTCCAGAGCCTCCAGAGCCTCCAAGGGTTTCAGGGTTATGAGGTCTGTTACTCTGCACCCCTACGCAATCCTTTATTTAAAAAGGATAAAAGATCACGTTGTAACAAAATTTAATAAAATATTTTTATTAAATATTTTATTATGATTATGTCAAAAAACTACATTTAACCACTGACCTGAGCCAGCGGATGTTAGGCCTTGCCTAAGGTAAACTCGTTGCTCTGAATAAAACGGTGCCCTCAGATTTCTGATCCAAGCACCTATTCAGGAGTTATTCCACTTTTTTAGGAAAACCCCACGCGCGCATAATTTAATTATTTAATTAAATTCAACCATTTGTTTCGGGCTCACCGGGCATCGGAACTACACGCCATCACAATACCTGGTATCGAAAGAATTTCCATATAATATTAAAAATAAAATATGGAGAAACCTGATACATTACACAATATAAGATTCCTAGATCAAGTAATCTACTCTATATAGTATGGATCTTCCAGTCGATCTCTTGGTGGTTGAATATAGTATATGAATATAAATCAAGTACTCTACTCTATATAGTAACTCGTAGGTTCTCCCATGGCATGTAAGGAAACAACTCAACCACCACTCCCAATGAAAAACCATATGGCAGGACGAAAGGCGTGAACCCCAGCTCAACTATTTCTCCGATTGATATAATATAGGTAGTAGAGGCGGGGCAAGATAGGATGAATCTAATTTCAAGGTTGAATTATATGAAAATACGGTATCAGCGAGTTGATCATTTCAAGGAATGAGATGGTGGATGGTGTAATATCAATGGGTGCTAGTGCTATTATTATTGCTTTAGCTGGAGCGACAATCTGAATTGGAAACGTGTTCATTACATTGATTCAATCTATGGAGCGCAATCTGTCAATGGAAAAACAATCATTTGGGTATCTGATTTTGGAGTTTTCTCTACCCGAATCTATAAGCTTATTTACCTCAATGATGACATTTTTTCTCTAATCTGTGTTTCAAACTTGGTTCACCCTCTTTCCCCTGGCCATTCTCAGGGATACTTCACGTATTCTTGGAAATATCTGAAATAAAAGAATCATGTATCCTTTGGGTATTATCTAGATAGTAGGCTACTAGATTATATTATGAGAATGAATTCCTATAGACTATTTAGAAGAGTACCTAGCTAGATTATGCCGACATATAATCCAGATAGTATCTTGTCATGTTCCTCCCAGGTCTTTATTGGGATTCCTGAATCAGGTATCCCAGTGAAAACCTAGGAAGTTTCTTGGCATATTACTCTACTATAATACTCTCAATAGGCTGTAAGTTCTGGGTGGAATTTCCTATGTTCTTGACTGGATGTCTAATGACCATAGTCTAGACCCCCTAGCATTCCCCTATACCTATAATATTATTACAACTCCAGAGAGACAGTAGCTAGATGGAGTGGACCCATTGAGAAAACCACATCGGAGCGACTCGACCAACCGGGCAAGACAGTGCTTTGGTACAATAACATCAATGGGGTAGCCGGTAGGAGAGGTTCCATAACGAATCGCTATTATGGCATGAACTCAACTAGCTTGGGTGTTGGGGAATGCCACTACTGATGCACATATGTGTTCTTACCCCTTTCTCATGTCAGTACGATGGCCAATACACTGATACTGGTAGTGTAGATGTATTTCTAATTTTTTAATTATCATAGAAGCCATTTTAGCCTCTCGGTATGTCGAATTTTGTTTCCATAACTCTACTACCACCAATGATGATACAGTCTCTTCATAGAGAGGTGATCTGACAGTGTGAAATAGTGTTTGATACGGTGGTTCTGGTGGATCATTCATTCATTCTTGTTAGTCAACTGATGATGTGAATGCCGAAAGTATCGAAGGTCATATATTCAAGAACTTCATGCTATGATCACTGCAACTACAAACTTGACCCATTCAATTTGGACAGGATGTTCCAATGGACTTTGCAGCTCTTTGATCGTGATATACCTTGGATCAAAGAGGCCTATTGTTTATCAAGCAATACATATATGTACCAGAGTTCCAATATCATTATGGAAATAGTTCAAAATATAATTGTTGGATAAATCAGTGGGACTATTTATACAATAATAAATATGGTCTCAAGTAGTAGAGTAAATGATCTTGTTTTTTATGCCTCTTTCTCACCATCAGGCTGAAAAAATAATGAATGTGCCCGCACACAGATTTGGTTCTTGTTGGTTTCCATATATGATGGAAACCATTGGATATTTATGAAAGGTGATGATAAGCATATCGATTGTGGTGAAAGGCTTGATACCACTGGAGAAGGGAAATCTAGAGTGTTTACTATAGGAAATTATACCCTTATATATTAAGTATCACCTTATCAGTGTATAATACAGGTAGTAGACTACTACCTGACCATTATTGGCTCATTTGTGCCTTTTCACATATCCCAATGGATGGGGTTGAAGGGGTGTATGACATAGACATTCGATTATGTTGACATGAAGTCTGCCATTGAGGAAGCAATTCAACAATCTATATAGACAGAGTACCGATTTCGGTCACTGATGACATTGTCGGCTCGGGTATTTTCTTTAATGTCTTCACTCCCTCCTTGATCAGGGATTGAGAGGGAGGTTGATATCTTTTAGCACATGAACACCACCCACTTGACCACCTCATTGTATGATGTGGTTGGTATCACCGATATAAGATGATTCTGAGCAACCATGGTATGTCCTGGTCATTTTCTGGGATATGTGTAGTATCCCAATGAGGACATATAAATGACAAGAGGCACAATGTGGGGTACAGGATGGAGTGAAAGAATAGTGAAAATATAGATGGGTCTGGAATTGGGAAATGACATACAAATTGGGTGCTCATGTATTCTGTCTATATAGTCTATTAGAGTATATTACTAAGCTGCCTCATCTTAGCTTGATCGATGGTAAGGATGGACATAACTGTAAATGGGGCACTCGTAGGTGAAACAGCAAAGGTAGAAGCAATGGGTTGATCAGGAAGTTTGGGGTATGGAAAACCCAAGATTGATCCTATGGGATTGGAAGAACATTCTACTTGGTCATTTCCTTTGTCGGTTGTGTTTCACAATCAGTAGTTCTATTGTTTTATAGAGTCACCCATGTTCAGTAGGGGGTCATGGTAAAGGATGGTTGGACAGGACATGTGATTCAGCCATGTGATATTGAATACCGAATCACATGGATGAATCACACGGCTAAATCACATTTGAGGTTTTTTTATGGTCTTGGTGGTGTTGATATGGGGCGCATTGGAATTGGATCTGGACGCCTTCTACTACAACTGTTGTATGCACAAGGGATTTAGTTTTCAGTACCCACTCAACTACAGAGGGTCTTATTAAGTATAATATAAGTAGTAGAGGTAGCACTGTTTGGAATTGGTAGGGGGATCTATATGGTGGTGGTAGCATAGCAAGGTGAAGGGGTGCTCAGATATGAGAGAGGTATTTTTACTTTATTTCCAATATTCCTTATTATTATAAGGCTGGTATAGTGATCAGAACCTATTGTAAGGGGGTCCCAAGGGCAGCGGTATATAGGGTCACCTAGCCTCTTAGAGTTGAACATTGTAGTTCGAGCACGACATGAAACACTGTTTAATTAGAAATAGTACTAGTGATATTGTATATCAGGTTGTCTCACACAGACCAAGAAACCATTGACCACTCTATCGTGTTTCCCCAATTGGTGATGTCCAAACAAAAATAGATTAGGTACTCTTCTATAACCATATATAAGAGTATTGTAGAATAAGAATATTGTACATTGTTGTGAGAAGAAGAGCGATTGATGTACCGTGAGTTGTCCGAGTGTAGCGACTTTTTTTGGCCAGGTTGTTCACATGGGATTGGGCCTATTGGACTGATACTTATATAAACTGTGGGGGTTTTAATTTCAAGGTGGTACCTTACAATACCCAAAGGAACCGAGGAAAAAATAGAGTAGAGTACTGAGGATTGTAGATGCCTCATATTGAGCATATCGGGGAGGGACTATAGCATCCGGCCTTTTTAATACATAACTTTTCATTACATTTTACATACAAAGGATCTTTAAAGTCTAGTGTCTTGGAAATAAGGAACATAATACATGAAAACAACCTAAAAAATTCTTCTAAACCACTTGTAATGATTATTCATAGGTTCATCCTATGTACATTTACTGCATCTCATATTCTGGAGATAGACATCAAATGAAAGGGTGAGCAGAAGGCCCAATAAGGGTAAAGAAGGGAATCAATGTACTTGTGATATCAATAAAAACGTGAATAATAACATAAAGGCATAAAAAATGGAAGAATAAGCATATAATATAGAAAAATAACTTGTAACATAACTTGAATATGTGGCTACAAAATTTCATTTATACATTTTATGAACATATCATCAAGGTCCATCCCCAAGGTGTCATAAAAATTACCAAGGTTATTCACCAAGGTATCGTAAAACATATCATCTCTAGAGATTAATTATTTACCCAATGCATTGGAGCAGTTTCAGGGAACACCCTTAATATGTATTTACATACATGTGAGCCACATAGATCATATTCAAACATTTCATAAATAACCCATAGAGAATAAAAGAAATGGGTTTCATTTCAAAATCGTGACATTTTAAAAGCTCTTAAAAATAAGATCATTATATCATATATAACCCCTGCAAAGGGAGTGAGGGTTATATGTATGTCCATTCCAGAATAAAATATATAATATTTATATATTTATGAAAACCCATAGAAATGAAATAGGTCTGGGTATTTACATAGATAAACAAGGAAATTTCATGAGGGAAAGAGATAGAAATTTTGAGATGAAATTTCTGCAGCATAACGACTATATAAAATGGTTTTAGAAAACAATGAAAAGGGAAGGGACAAGGGTCACCCACTCATAAATAATTCATAATATAGTATGTGTACTGAGTAAGATCATGGTATGGATATTTGAATGACATACCACATGAAAAGGAAACCTGAAAGAAAAGAGAAGATGCAATTTCTTTAACGAAAAATTCGGCAGCCTAACAGCGTCACTTAAAAATTCAGAAAACAAATTGATGAGAGCAGAGAAGGTCTCTAAATAATTAAAAATGAAAACGACAGAAATGGGAACATATAATAACATACCTTTAATATAAAGAGATGGAAAATATAAGACGCAACATAAAGGAAGTCATGACTTAAAAGAGGAGGGTGAAAGAATCTATTACCTAGAAGAGTAACTTTGAAATCATGAAGGTCGAGACCTTGGGAGGCTTGAGGGAACCTTGGGAGGACTCCTTTGGAGGTAAAGAGACTAGAACTTCGTTGGGAAGGATTTGGAAATGAAATGAATGAGGGAAAGGCTTGGTATTTATAGGAGAAGTGAGGGGACAAAGCATTAATTACCAAGGGACACCTCATCGGTGGAATTGGAAAAACCATGGGCTTACCCATGGTATTGGCCACTTGGGACACCGAATACCTTATCTTAAGATTCATAAGTAAACCAGAATTATTTCATAATGATTACATTATTAATTATTTCAGTAAACACCCGAAACTCAAAACTGTATTTTCACTATTCATCGAAAATTCCACTTTCTCTTAAAAATCCCAAAAAATCACCTTAACCAAATATAGATTCTCTTCTTTCAAAAATGAACTCCATTTTATGAAAATAAATTTCTAAATATTTCTAATTAAAGTTTTAAATAAAAACACTATTAATTGAAAATTCAACTGTTTCAGAAAATTCCGAAAAAATCACCTAAACCAAATATCGATGCTCTGATTTCAAAAAAGAACTCCATTTTATGAAAATAATTTTCTAAATATTTTTAATTTAATTTTTAAATAAAAAAACTATTCACTCGAAAAAACTAATACTTAACCAATAATTTCTGAAACAGTTATTTACCTATTTTATTGAATCACATTACTTAATCAAGGTTCCTAAATTTTATTAACACTTTCTTAAGTGAAGTTACTTAATTCATTTTTTCACATTACTAATCATAATTATTAAATCACTATTCATAATTTACTATTCACCAAAAAATTAAGTTGATCTTATTAGACTCTAAATTTCATACTGAACACAGCTGTAGAAGACCATTTTTTGAAAATCATTACACATTATTAACTATTTAAGGTTTACATAAATATTTTAAAATATATTTTTTCTATAATTCATCAATAATATGCATACTAGATTTATCCGGACATTTGAAAATTCACAAACTTCACCATAAGAAGAAATCACAATTTTTATTTAAATCAAAGGATTACACAAGGTAGTTACAGTTTTGTTACATAGCCCCTTATAACACCACCATAGAACCTAAGAGTAAAGTGTTCTTGGGTGATAGAACCTTGGGGAGGCACGGGAAACATTGCCCGAGTAGTGATTTATATCAGCTTGAACTTCTTGCGAAGGCCATTTTGTTCCAGATTCACACGATGACGTTTGGATTGGTTTTGGTCCAGAGCAATGCCCAAAAGTGCTACCTCCTTCCCGAGTTCCGTCAAATGGGCTTCGATCGGCCTGAGACTACTGGATGGGGCCATCAAATCTTCTTTCTATATTAATTAATCAATATCACTTGTATTTATATACAATAATCACAACATTTAGTTTCCAATGGTCATATTGACCGATAGTCATATAACAGTCGAAACCCAACAGTCTTATTTTAATTATACTCATTTTATAAAAGGAAATGGTTATGTTTAGTATAAAATAAAATTACACATAATGTTAGGAAAAAAAGTTATTCAAAATTTTTGGTCGTTACAATCTTCCCCCTTAAGAAATTGCGTCCTTGCAATTTTAAAATTGGGAATGGAAATTTCGTTGAAAGTCCCACATCAGAAAAAGAGTCAGTAAAAATATTACATTCAAAGAAAGAAAGGGGAGTACAAGGGTCACATGAGATAACCCATACTAGGATTCAATGTAGGAAAACATGGATATGGAAGAGAGAACAAAGGGTCAATTTCTAATGGAGAGTGATGGAAAACATGATTAGGAGAAAATTAACCACAAGAAGATCACAAAAATAAGATGTGTTAATCGGTCATTTATTACCTAGTAGGAAACGTAAACCAACAAATTTTTTTTTTACATTCCTTTTCAGAATTTTGAGGAATTAATTTACTACATAGAATGAAAACATAAGGAAATATAATTACCTTCAACTAGAGTTTCATCGTTTAATAAGTTTACACTAAGACTAATCTTTTCTTCAAATAATGAGCATTCAAAAATACTTGGTCTCATAAAAAGTAGAAGAATCATCTTCTAGAGAATAACATAATCCACAAAATATTAACTATATATTTCCCTTGTCTTTAGTCATCAACTAAAACTAAAATGGTTAGTACAAGATCATATAATCCCCAAAAGGATAATCCTTTATAAAAAGAAAAATGACAATAAATCTCCAAAATTAAACAAAAAGTACCCAAAGTTCCAGAAAGACAATTCAATACACAATCATCCTTAAAATTCTTTAAAATAATACAAACTAAGATTGGAACCCAAAACTCGGAAGGATTTAATCATATAGCCTTCCACAATATATCTTAACATTTATCTCTAAATAACATCGACTACTATTAAAGTCTCATACTAAAGTGTAACTAACCTATTCACATATTCTCTATTCTAGGTTCATCATTTTCTAGAAATAACCCAAATCTCCATATGTCCACAATTAATACATAAATTCTTACAAAAAAAATCAACCATTCCTCCTCAATTTAAATCCTGTAGTATTTTATTTCTCTTAGGAATATAGTACTCCAAATGAGAAAACATCGTCCAAAATAACCTTTATAATTTAATCACAAAATCATTTTCCTATACAAAGGATATCCATTTGATAAAACATAAGTTTTCAAAATCAACTTATTCTTGATCCATAAAAATAGTAGGTGAATTATTCAGTCTGAAGGGCATAAAAACAAACTCATAATGCCCATATCTTGATTGGAAGGCAGTTTTTGGAATATCATCATTCTTCACCCTCAATTGATGATAACCAGAATGAAGATAAATCTTAGAGAATAATTGAGCCCCGTGAAATTGGTGAAATATGTCATCAATTCTTGTAAGATAGTATTTGTTCTTCATAATGATCCCATTTAGTTCTCTATAATGAATGCATAGCTGCATCAATCCATTCTTCTTCTTCACAAAGTGAACTAGTGCTCCCCACGGAGACACACCTGGTCGAATAAACCCATTCTCAAAAAGATCTTGGGGTTGTTTCTTTAATTCCTCTAGCTCCACACATTCTATACCATAGGGGGTCTTTGACATTAGATGAGATCCAGGTACGAGTTCAATGGATAACTCTACCTCTCTTTCTAGGGGAGGTCCAGGTAACTCCTTAGGAAATACATCACTGTATTCCTAGATGATGGGGACATTTTCTAAAATAATAAATCCTTCGTGAGAAAATTATTTCATTTACTAATCTTTTAAATAAAAAGGATTTTATGTCTTAAAACTTTATGATTGGACAATTACATTTTTTTATAATTCCTTCATAATGATTCATAAAAAGATTACGATTAACCAAACATATTCTCCGTGAGTGTCGTAACCAAGAGTGCAGCAAGACCCATTGTCGTGTACCAATTCCCGTTTGAGTCTAGATCAAAGTGGTGTTTTCGGGTTTTACCCTTATGTACATCTATTCGAGAGCCACCACTACCTGCTCATATCCAGACATTTATGTATTTTCTTGATAAACCACTTACTCAATACTCTCCAAAATACTAGGAAGATTTCCTATATTTAAACTTTTCTATAGGGTTCTTCCTATAATTTTCATATCCTAATTTCCATAAATAATTATACTATTTGTTGATACCAACTACAACATCTTGCCTTTTTAATACATAACTTTTCATTACATTTTACATACAAAGGATCTTTAAAGTCTAGTGTCTTGGAAATCAGGAACATAATACATGAAAAAAAACATAAAACATTATTCTAAACCACTTGTAAGGCTTCATCATAGGTTCATCCTATGTACATTTACTGCATCTCATATTATGGAGATAGACATCAAAGAAAAGTGTGAGCGTAAGGCCCAGTAAGGGTAAACAAGGGAATCAATGTACTTGTGATATCAATAAGAACTTGAATAAAAACATGAAGACATGAGAAATGGAAGAATAGGAATATCATAAAGAAAATAACATGGAACATAACTTGAATATGTGGCTACAACATTTCATTTATACATTCATGAACATATCACCAAGTTCCATCCCCAAGGTGTCATAAAAATTACCAAGGTTATTCACCAAGGTATCATAAAACTTGTCATCTCCAGAGATTAATTCTTTACCCAATGAATTAAAGTAATATCATGGTGCAACCTTAATATGTATTTACATACATGTGAACCACATATATCATATTCAAACATTTCATAAATAACCCATAGATAATAAAAGAAATGGGTTTCATTTAAAAAACGTGACATTTTAAAAGCTCTTAAAAATAAGTTCATTATTTCATTTATAACTCATGGAAAGGGAATGAGGGTTATATGTATGTCTATTAAAGAATAAAATATATCATATTTATATATTTATGAACACCCATAGAAACTAAATAGGTCTCGGTATTCACATAGATAAACAAGGGAATTTCTTGAGAGAAAGAGATAGAAATTTTGAGATGAAATTTCTACAGCATAACGACTATATAACATGGTTTTAGAAAACAATTAAAAGAGAGGGAAAAAGAGTCAAAGACTCATAAATAATTCATAATATAGTATTGGTACTGAATAATATCATGGTATGGATATTTGAATGACATACCACATGAAAAAGAAACATGAAAGAAAAGAGAAGATGCGATTTCTTTAACGAGAAATTCGGTAGCCTAACGATGTCACTTAAAAATTCAGAAAACAAATTGATGAGAGCATAGAAGGTCTATAAATAATTATACATGAAAAGGACATAAATGATGACATATAAGAACATACCCTCGACATAAGTGATTGAAAATATAAGACACAATATAAAGGCAGTCATGACTTAAAAGAGGAGGGTGAAGGAATCCCTTACCTTGAAGAGTAACTTTGAAATATTGAAGGTCGATAACTTGGGAGGCTTGAGGGAACCTTGGGAGGAATCCTTGGGAGGTAAGGAGACCATAACTTCGTTGGGAAGGATTTGGAAATGAAATTAATTAAGGAAAGGATTGGTATTTATAGGAAAAGTGGGGGGACAAAGCATTAATTGCAAAGGGACACCTCATTGGTGGAATTTGCAAAACCATGGGTTTGACCATGGTATTTTCCCACGATATTGGCCACTTGGGACACCAAATACCTTATCTTACTATTCATAAGTCGACCAGAATTATTGCATAATGATTCCATCCTTAATGATGTCATTAAATAGCCAAAACACAAATATGTATTTTCACTATTCACAAAAAATTTAGCTTTCTCAAAAAAATCCCAAAAAATAACCTTAACTAAATTTCGATGTTCCGATTTCACAAATGAAATCCATTTTATGAAAATAATTTTCTAAATACTTTTAATTTTATTTTTAAATAAAAACACTATTCACTGAATATTCAACTATTTCAGAATATTTCCAAAAATTTACCTAAACCAAATATCGATGGTCGGATTTCAAAAATGAACTCCATTTTATGAAAATAATTTTTAAATATTTTTAATTTAATTTTTAAATAAGAAATACTATTCACCCGAGAAAACTAATACTTAACCAATAATTTCTAAAACAGTTATTTTCCTATTTTATTGAACCACATTACATAATCAAGGTGCCTAAATGATATTAATACTTTATTAAGTGAAGTTACTTAATCCATTTGGTCACATTACTAATAATAAGCATAAAATAACTATTCATAATTTACTATTCAACAAAAATTAAGTTAATCTTATTAGACTCTAAATTTCATACTGAACATAGCTGTACAAGACCATTTTTTGAAAATCATTACACATTATTAATTATTTAAGGTTTATACAAATATTTTAAAATATATTTTAATCTAGAATTCATCAATAATATGAATACTATATTTATCCAAACATTTAAAAATTCTTAAACTTCACCATAAGAAGAAATCACATTTTTTATTTAAATCAAAGGATTACACAAGGCAGTTACGGTCTAGTTACATAGCCCCTTATAACACTAGCATAGGACCTAAGAGTGAGGTGTGCTAGGGTGATAGAATATTGGGGCAGCTCGGCCAACATTGCCCGAGTAGTGATTTCTATCAGCTTGAACTTCTCTTGAAGTAGATTTTGTTACAGATTCACATGATGAAGATTGGATTTGGTTTGGTATGGAGCAAAGCCCAAAGGTGCTACCTCATTTCCAAGTTTCGTCAGATGGGCTTCAATTGGCCTGAGACTACTGGATGGGGCCATAAAATCTTCTTTCTATATTAATTAATCAAGATCCCTTGTATTTATAGATAATAATCGCAACATTTAGTTTCCAATGGTCATATTAACCAATGCTCATATAACAATAAAAACCCAACAGTATTATTTTAATTATACTCATTTTATTAAATGAAATGGTTTTGTTGAGTATAAAATAAAATAACACACAATGTTAGGAAAAAAAATTTATTCAAAATTTCGGGTCGTTACAGGGATGCAACCATCGACTTCCTTATTCTTCTAAGGATGGAATTCATGGAATTGGTGGGGGGATCGATCTTCCTGATGTGCGGGACCCATTCTATATACTTTAAAATGGTCATTCACTCGAATTAGAAGAATATGCAACCCGATCTAGAACCGTGGAATGATCACCTCATTATTAGAGTAGAGTAGCGGGTTCGATCCACTCTTTGCTTATGGTATTGGTGTCTAGATGGAATAGTGATCCTACCACTAGCTTTAAATGAGCTATTGAGAGCTTTGGGGAACATATCATATGAATCAAAGCAAACGATAAGTGGGTTGATGACTCCTATGGGGGTCTCCTGGCGCGTCAATGTGGAATTTCAAGGCACAATGGAGGCATATGGGACTAGATGGTAGCGAGTGGAATGGATCAAGTCAGTGATGTCTATTTCTGTTCAGTTTCTAGTCATGATGCACATATAAATAAGGCCAGATGGTCCAACTCCATTTGTGTTTTCTCCTCCTTTTGTCCCTTTCGATTGCTAGTGGCACGACAACACCCGTACTAGTGCAATGGCTTGTCCGTAGAGATGTTTCGAGTGTTTCAACCCTATCCAATGGTTCCGTTGTTCCGATTAAAATACCATAACTTCTCTCATTATGAACCTACCTATCTCGTATCCCTAATCGATCATTATACCTCCTCGTTCGAGCATAATTTCCAATATGGCACACTCGTTTCCATTTCAACGAAGGCAGTACATATATAAATAGTGTGGTACTGATATATATTATGTCAATTTCCCTGATCCTAGCATATGGTTCCATTGTGTACCTCCTTACACTTCGAGAAAGAACCCCCATGACATTGCAACACAAGAATCATCCTCCTTTTGGCCATTGGGCTGATCTTAATTCCCGTCATTGCTCATGGCCAATGGTTTGTGTTATGGGTTAACTACTCTGTTTTCTCTTCAATGTGCGGTATGATCAGGTTCCAATGTTCCATGGATCTCACTACAATAGTAAGGTTGAGTTCCCAAGCTCCACACTTACCTATTCGGGTTCCCAACAAGTAGCAAGAGGGCATTTGGATGTTCCTTTAGATGGGAAAAAGTGCAATATTTCGAGCATATGTTGGCCATCCGATCATCATGCCAACTAGAAGCATATACGTTGATCTGTGGGACCAATATCGAATGGTGTGGTTTGGAGTTGAGTTGGCCAGACCAATTCTGAAGGTAGTTTTTTGAGCTCCCATATATTGTTTGGGAGTCGTGATTTCAATGTTGGGTGTTCTTATGTTGTTTCAAGACAACATTTTTGGTTCGTACATATGGCCCAATCCAATCCTTCCAGTTTTTTGAGATGGCATTTCAATTCTGACCGTCGATTTCACCTATTGGAACAGTTTGAGTTCAGAGTTTAGCTGTTGTTGTGAGTGGATCCAGTTTCCCTTGGGAGTGGATGGTCCTGATTGATCAACCCAGTTTTCCAATGCCCGGCTTCTTTTGTATTGGTGGTAAAAATGTAAGATTGAAGTGGGTTGGTTCAGTTTCTCTTAGCTCGATATGGAAATGACTATAAGCCTTGGGAAGCGGGACATGCTGTTCAGACTAGTCGACAACATAGACCATGAATCTCAGGTACATATAGGTAGTAGTACTATTAGATAGTGTATTGAAAGGTCTAATTGAATATTCTAGGAAATAGTGGCATTGGTCTCCTTCTAGGACCATTCACCATGGGTCCAGCTAAATCAAACTTGATCTATTCGTCGGTTCGACATTCAAACTTGGGCTAGTGCATTGTGCTCATTAGTTGGTGTGCACATTCAAATAAGTAGGAAATATATATAAGTATCAGTCTATGAGATGCTATGGTTGGGTTCTCAAGGAAATTGGAATGAAATCGTCAAGACAGTCAAGAACGAGTTGTTTGGGTGATGGCATCATGGAATGGATAAGTGCAGTTGTAGATAGGATTCATACGACTTGCTTACCTACCTACCAAGCCAATGGAGCTATATGATCTTCTTGTGGGATCACGTACACTTATAGGGTGTTGAGCTAAACCAATGGAAGACATCTGATGGACTAGATTAGGGGTTGAACCGAACAACCAGCAGCTCGAGTGACTTGTGGTTCTGCAGTTGGGTTCTGAACTCGCTTGGAAGAACCATTGTTGTTGTGTGAGAGGGTAGTATTCATGCAGTGGTACTTGGGATCATTAAATCTGGTGGAAAATGATCTATTATTCATCCATTGGTTATCCAATTCAATCAACCAACTCATTTCCCAACAGAAGTGTCGGGAGAAGCAACAGTGTCTTTCTAGTGGTTCAAATCCACTTCGAAAAGCTGGTGAAGGTGGGGACCTAACTATATTATACAGACACAACTCGAGATGAGAAGAGGCAACTGAATCCTTTAATGTTTTGACATAACTCACCTAAATTGTTTTCATTCATGGATTACTTTTTATAATACAATATTCTAGACTTGTACTTATATATATTGAAGGATATAACCAATTCACCTGGTTGAAGCATCTGCCCTTCAATCAACAGAATTGGCTCTAGTAGGCCTAAGTAGATCTCCTCTATTAGATCCAAACCATGATAATTCCTATCCCAGTGAGTACCTTGGTATAGGTTGAGTGTTAAAATAAATAAGGAGTCGGAGCGGATTCTGTACTTAAACCTTATGGAGAAGATTTATGTTGCTAAATCGCACACATGTCAGAACAACGCTTAGAGATCGGGAAACACCGGGAATGGATAGAAAAGTTCAGACGTAAGGTTTCTTGGTATGGAAGAGTAGCTGATCTTACACCAAACTAATATATTCTAATTGTTGATGTAGATTCAAAATCAATGATGATACTTGATGAAGCGTAGTTTCCTTGGCCAGGAAGGGGTATAACTTCTCCAAAATTTGGGTGTAATGTAAGGAAAGCTATTTGATTCCTCCTTTGAAACCATATTTATGAGAGTTAATCTTCTATATATTCCTTTTTGTCTAGTCTCTCATAGAATTATTTTTGATTAATTAGAGTCAGGTGTGCCCAAGGGAGCGACATGGTAAGCAGGTAGGACATGCAGGATTATTAGAAGTGTACTGAAGCCTTGTGGAATGAAAAAATAAATAGGGGAACCAAAATTATCATAAATGAAATGATTTCACATATTTAAACTATTAAAATATAATAGGACTCTTTGATACTGATTTGAGACCTAGAATGAGGAATCAAAGAGGTTTAAAAAGGCCCTTTTCAACAATATAGGGTCATGTACTGTAGATCTGACCATTTCTTACCCTTAGTTATGAAGTATCCAAGAAATGGAGAGGGATCTTGTTTATTTTTTATAAAATGAGGTATTGAATTCTTGAATGTAGGAAATCTACTCTTTTCACGACATAAACGAAAGCATAATCTTAGTGGAAGAGGAGCCCGATATCATCTCTATAACTATATATAAGAGTACCATAGAAGAGTACTAACATAAGATGTGAATCCTACCGATGCCGATACCGAACCAAACAATATATATAAGTACCCGACCCAGTTGACCTTCTTTCTCTTAGTTTTCACTTAACAATGCCTTTTAGATCTACACTAGGCCAACAAGTATGAGATTGATGCTGAAGTTCCCAGTTAGGATCCAAGTATCACTGAGAGGGGGAGGGGTGAATCAGTTATATCTTTTTCTTTTCATGTTTACCCTTTTTGAAACAACTTTCACCTCCTATTAAAGAGTTTCTTCCCTGTTGAACACACACAACCACAGGAACACAAGATTTACAAGGTTCACTACTCAACAAGAGTAGCTACATCCTTGTTATGGTATGTAAACAGTCCAGTACCACACAATCCACTAGAAAACAATCCTTTGATGTGGAATACAACGAGTAGGATATACCCATACACTCGTGCAGCACTTTCAAAAAAAATCCAATAGTGTGTGTGCTCCCTCTTAGCACAAATAGGGTAACACAATGTTTCAGTGCTTTTTACAATTGAATAGTTGTATTATCTGATGTACAAATTGTCACTTTCTTACCCAGAAGCCGATAAGAACTCCCTTATGCACTACTGAATATGTGGGAAGACCCCAAATATTTTGCGCAGCCTTTAGGGTGCCTTGCGCGTAATTCAAATGTCTTGCGCATAAAAACCCCTTTTGGGGCGAAAAACGTTTTCGCGCATCTTTCCTTTTGCGCGCAACTTTTTCTCATTTCGCGCAGCTTCTCAATTTTTCGTGCAGCTATCCTCTTTTCATGAAAAATTCTTTATTTTCGCGCAACTCACTTAGCGTATAATTTACGCGCACCAGAGCTCAAGATTTCTTCGAAGTGTTGAGCATTAACAACTGACAAGGGTTAGCCTCATATTTATAAGCATTTTTGACCCCGCGCGAAAAAAACTAATCTGCCCGTAAAACCTCCTCCATGAACGTAAAAACTATTTTATGCAACTTCATATTTAGTTCCATGATTCAATATTTCGCGCACCTCATGCCTTTGACATTTTTCATCCTTCTAAGCATGAAGCACCAATTGCGCGCAAAATTCCACATGGCATTCCATATATCGCACACACCCAATCTTTCCCGCGACATCATATTTCGCGCACTTCTACAATATTTTGTGTATTTCATTCCTTTGATAATTTTGGAGCTTCTGATCTCGAACCACCTTTTGCGCGAAAAACATCATTCCTCTATTTTGCGCATCCTGCAGATTTTTCGCGCAACCCGCTACTATTTCGCGCACCAATTTATTTTTTCGCACAACCTGCCTAATTTCCGCGCACTCCATTCCTATGTCATTTTTCAATGTTCTGACCTTGAATAACTCCTTGCTCATAAAAATATAAACCATCTTCAATCTTTCGTGCAACATCCATTGCCAAGCACATTTATTCATCTCCCGATTTAGAGGCCCTAAAATTTGGCGAACACTGGAAACGACGCCACCTTAAACTGTGCTTTTCTGCCGTCCCCAGATTATCTATTTCATTGTCATTTTATCTCCTTACTGCTTCCCATAACCATTCTTCCGCTCTTATCACGAATCCAACTATCGTGATATTTATCCTTTGATAGATCAGCTTAAGCATCGTCAGAGTTACAATGGGAACTGAAACTTTCCTATATCCTAGAAGCATCATTCCTTCCAATAAAAACATTATATAACTGACATCATCATTTCTCCCCCTTTCCTTCATAAGGATTGCATCACAAGTTCTCCTAACTCATGATATGTGTGAAATACAAACCAGCAATGCATCGTCTGATTTTTGATCCTTATACAAAGTGAATTGATTTATCTTCTTTGACAACAAAATACAACACTCTACAAAGGCTACCTCTTCAAACTTTCTTCTCCATTCAACTTGGTCCCAACAATCTCCCCCTTTGGATTTTGTTTTCAACCAAGATTCATAAATCACTGAACTTTGTAACCTTTCGCAATGGATCACTTATCAACAATTCTAAGACTACATGAGCTAACTCATTGTAGGAAACAAGAATCATTGACAGCCAAAACCATACTGTCCAAAAGCAGTGACTATGAAATCTCATGAACGTACCTCCTCATACTTCTTCAGAAAATCTTTCAAGCTTCTGCTTCATCATTCTTCACTTCTTCAATTTTCCTGTAAAACAACATTGTTTCCTATAGCCACTACAAAAAACAGTTAGAATATTTTACACAAATACATGCTGAATTCACAGCTTACCCACAACTCTCCCTTAATACATGCTTCCTTATAGATATATTTATGAAACAATTCTCCCCCTTGAAAACACTATCCAAAGGTAATATGAGAGAGGGGACAGAAACACTTACCTTAACCTTGATGAAAAGGAGGTTGTACACCCATGTTCAACCTCAATTTTGCAAATGGTTCCTTCAGTAATGGTTTTGTGAATATATCAGCAATTTTTTCAGATGTAGGAACATACTCCAACCTCAATTCATTCTTTTCAACCTGCTCTTTGATGAAGTGGTACTTTATATCAGTATGTTTTGAACGAGAATGTTGTACTAGATTTCTTGTAAGATTTATTGCACTCTAATTATCACAACCCAAGAGAAATGGTATCTTTACTTCAACAAGTAGATCTTCCAGCCGAGTCTTCATCCACATTAGTTGAGTTGCAGCTTGAGTAGCAGCAACATACTCATATTCAGTTGTGCTAAGAGTTACTGAATTTTGTTTATTTGTATGCCAACTAACACAGTTTTTCCCCAGAAAGAATACTCCACCAGATGTGGATCTTCTGTCATCAACATTTCCTGCCCAATCAGCATTAGAATACCCAAATAGATCAATATTTTCAGAGTCGTCATACCAGATTCCAAAATTTGTTGTGCCTTTGATATATCTGAGAATTCTTTTTCCAGCAATCAAATGTTATTCTTTAGGAGCACTCTGAAATCTTGTACATAAAGTAACAGCATAGACGATGTCGGGTCTTGAGGCAGTCAAATATAGCATACTTCTAATCAACTTACGAAACTCTTTCTGATCAACTTCCTTGCCTTCTCTATATTTAGACAACTTGGTTCCCACTGAAATCGGTGTGGAAACTGGTTTCGAATTTTCCATGCCAAACTTCTTCAGAAGTTCCTTTGCATACATTTTTTGAGACATAAAAACATGATTCTTCTTCTGTGAAATTTGTAACCCAAGAAAGTACTTCATTTCTCCCAGTATGGACATCTCAAATAACTTCTTCATCTCCTTAGCAAATTTTTCATATGATCTTTCATCATTTCCAGAAAATATAATATCATCGACATAAACAATAATGATCAGTGGAAACTCCTGAAATTTCTTGATGTAGAGATTTCTGTCAAATCTCCCTTTCTTAAAGTTCATCTTCTTCAAGAAAGTATGTAATTTGGAATACCATGCTCTCAGAGCCTATTTTAGCCCATACAGAGCCTTCTTCAACCTGCACACATAGCTTTCATCTTTCCCAATAACAAATCCATAAGGTTGATCAATGTAAACTTCCTCGTCAAGATCACCATTTAAGAATGCAGATTTTACATCCATTTGAAAGATTTTGTAACCTCGTTGTGTAGCAATGGAAAGAAATATTCTGATTGTTTCTAATCGAGATAATGGAGTAAAGGATTCATCAAAGTCAATGCCTTCAATTTTTGAGTACCCTTTGCAGACCAATCTTGCCTTGTTTCTTATTACTTTACCTTCTTCATTCAGCTTGTTTCAAAAAACCCACTTTGTACCAATAATGTTCTTGTTGTCCGGCTTGGGTACAAGTTCCCAAGTATTGTTATTCTCTATCTGATCAAGCTCTTCATTCATATCATAAAACCATTCTGGACGATCAAATTCTTCATTTACATCATTCAGTTCAACTTTCGAATAAATAGAAGTATGTGATATAGCATTCGTTGTTCTTCTTGTTTGAACCCTCTTATTTTTATCTCCAATAATGTTCTGAGCCTCCACTTGTTTCCTCAACATAGGATGAGTTGTTTGAACTTCATCCTCATCACTTGATATTTCTGACTTAGATTCCTCTTCTTGAGTAGGATGAACAATGTCTGCAACATTATCAGAATTGTTAACAAAACCTTCTCTATCCTCCTCGACTTCTATATCAACATATGAATGCTTTTCTTTCTCATCATTTTCAACAAATTTTACATCCTAAGAATCAATAATTCTTCCTGTTTCTTTGTTGAGGCATCTACATCCTCTTCCTTCTGGAGAATAGCCATGAAAAATTCTGTCATCTCCTCTTTGCTCAAATTTTCCCAGATTTCCACCTTTCTTCTTTATAACACATGGACTCCCAAAAACTCTCAAATGTTTCAGACATGGAGTTTTTCCATAGAACATTTCATATGGAGTCATATTTGAGTTTGGCCTATAGAAACACCGGTTCTAAATATACACAGCAGTGCTCATGGATTTCCTCCAATAATAATGAGAGAGACTATGTTCAAGTAACATAGTTCTCCCCATTTCCACCAGACTTGGATTCTTTCTTTTAGCCACCCCATTTTGTTGAGGTGTGTATAGTGAACTGAACTCATGTTTAATCCCATGTTTCTCAAAATAACTTTCAAACTCTTCATTCTTATACTCACCACCATTATCAGTTCTCAACTTCTTCACTGAATACACACATTCTTTCTCTGCTTTCCTTCTGAAACTCTTAAACATTGTTAGAGCATCTGACTTTTGTCTCATGTACATAACATAAGTAATGCGAGTAAATTCATCAATGAAAGTAATGAATTAATTATCTCCATTTGAATATTTCTTGCTCATTGGTCCACATATATCTGAGTGTATGAGTTCTAAGGGTCTTTTTGAGTGAATTTCAACTCTCTTGTGCATAGAATTAGCAATCTTCCCTTTCTCACAAATAGTGCAGCACCAATCTCTTTCTCTTGATAAATCAGGCATATCCCGAACACTTTCCCTCTTTGATAACTTGCCAATATTTCTCTGAAACATGTGCCCCAGCCTTTTATGCCATAATTTATTTTCATCCACCACACTCATGTAACAAGAGTTCTACATATCCCCAACTTGGAACAAATTCCCTCTTGTACGTTGGCCCCTTGTAACTATGTTTCCGTCATTTTCACTTTTCACAACAAATCCATCTTTTCTGAAGATCACTTCGTTGCCCTCATCACAGAGTTGTGACACACTAACCAGGTTATGTTTCATCCCATCAACATATAGTGTTTTTCTGGATTTCATCTTTTCTTTTCCAATGATGTCTGATCCAACACCTTTGATCCTTAGAGATTCATAATTTCCAAATGTCACAGTTACTTATTTAAAGTATTTCAAATTATTCAGTATCTTTATGTCTCCTGTCAAATGAGACGAACATCCACTATCAATAATCCATGGATTTTCTCCTTTTGTAGCTTTCAAAGCAGTTTCAACAACAAGTGCTTTTTGTTCTTTCTTTTCCTTTACTTTCTGTTGTGCTTCTTCCAATTTCCTAGCCAAATCAATGTGTTTTGGCCAGAGAACCATGCATTATTTCTCTTCAGACCTATCAGACTTTTCCCTTTTGGATTTTAAAAACTCTGTCTTCTGAGGATTATTAAGAAACTTTTTTTTCTCTGGTAAAACACTAAGGCATCCCTTAGCAAAATGTCCAGGTTGATCACATATTTCATAATAAGTTTCCAGTGGTTGGAATCTATTATCAACTTTCACACCAGTCTTCTCAGATATCTTATGAAACTTATTTGGAGACCTTATATTTTTAAAGGGTTGACTCCCCCTCAATCCTTGTATTTCAAAACTTTTGGAATAGTTGTAATGTTGTTGGATGAACCAACACATACTTGCCATGTGTCCGAATCCAACACAATACCAGCAGTAACCATAGAAAGAATATTTACCTCTGAAATTTTTATACTGACTCGAGTTGTGAACATGCTTCTCAAGAACCATCATGTTTTCATTTGTAACTCTCTTCTTCAGCTCAGATTCATCAGTACCAGAAGTATTAGAAGTTTTTCTTGACTCAAGATTTTTATTCACTTCTGATTTTTTTGCATTGATGATTTTGACCACATACTTTGTCTTTCCAGCCTTGTTCTTATCAAAACCAGTTTTGTCTTTCATTTCAACCTTTGAAGGTAACTTTTGTAGATCCTTGTTTGTTTCATTCTTACTGGAACATTCTCCAACTTCTGAGATATAAATTTTGGAACTGATATTCATTTCTTTAGCTTTATGCAGTTTTTGTTGGACAAGTTCCAACTCTTCTTCTTTTGCCTTCAACTTCACTTCAAGATGATCATTACGATTCTTTGTATTCTCAAGATAATTTTTCAGACCATCAATCTCCTTTTCCATCTTGATTTTCTCATCAGTAAAACCTTCTTGATTTTTTATTGTGGAATTTTCATTTATCAACTTCTTGTTTTCTTTCTCAAGCTTTCTGACCTTCCTCAAACATTCCTTCAGCTCTTCTTTCAGATACTAATCAAGTTGAGTCTCTTCTTCTTCAGTACTAATACTCTCATAATCATCATTATTCACTGTTTCAAAAAAGGTACTCTCTCTAGTATTTTCAGTAGAAGATTTTTCTGATTCAGTCTCGCTATCATCATCTTCTTCATCTTTTGACAAAAACCTTCTTCTTTTTGATTTAAAGAACTTTTTATTCAGACCTCTACCAGAATATTTATCTTTTCGACCCTATTTCTTCCATGAACTTCTTGGTCCTTTATCTTCTTTATCACAGACATCATCTTTCCCTTTTTGAGGGCAATTAGCCGCAAAGTGGCCAACTGCTCCACATTCAAAACATTTCAAAGGGAGTTTACCTTTGTATTTCCCTATGCCTCTTTTAACATTCTTAGAAAACAAGGATAGAATTTCATCAAAATTTTGTCATACCTCATTTTCAGAGTCGGATTCACCAGCTTCCTCATTAATAAGAGTTTTCTTCAACTTCTCTTTCTTTTCTGCCTTGAAATACATTTCTCTATCAGTTTTTTCTTTGCTCTTCATGGTCTTCTCTCTTCTCATCTCATAAGTGACGAGAGTACGGTGCTTATCCTTAGGGACATCCCTAGACATACCATAGAAATATCTATAGGGATCTCACTAACGTTTTCGCATCCTAGTTTCCAAAGGTTGACTAAACCTCCCTCTGATACCAACTGTAGAGACCCAAAGATTGACGTATATGGACATTACATTACTTTTGCGGAATACTTAGTACATAACAAAAACACACACACAAGGACCGTAATAGTTTAGTGTCTTTGGAAACTCGGAATATAATCTTCTAATCGTGGTGAAAGATCTTCAACATCTCCCATAAAGATCTTTCCTTTTTTTTAACTAAAACCTTTCTTTATATCCTGGGGAAAAGAAAACATAAAAGGGTGAGCTAAAATGATCTGTAAGGGTAAACAAAATAAATATCAATCACATCATATTCATAAGAACATAACTTTTGGAAATCTTAACCTGAAAAAGAGAGCATAATTTCATAACATGGGATAAATCATAGTAGTGAAATGGAATCCCAATAATCATAACATAAAACATGAAACTTTGTGGCATACACACATAATCATAAAGAATCATTTCTTATTAGTCAAGAATCATTTCCAAGACTATCTTAGTGGACAAAGTCCATTTCTGAACCGAGTTCACTCCTCGTTTCAGTCCTGTTTCACTGAACCGGTATAACCTACCGTTCCAGCCATTTCTATCTCATGAGATATAAAATCTTTACCCAATGCATTGGAGGGAGATATAGGTCCCACTCATCTCATAATGATACCATTATTATGTGTGCCAAAAAATCATAAACCATACATCATAGCATAACCCATGTAATAAAAATGGGAATCTTAAACATCATGACATCATAAAACAATTCATATAAGATAAAGGAATTCATAAAAATAATTCCATCACAACATAGTCAAATCAATGTAATAATAGGGAAAGAAACAGAACCCTTTATTATCTTAGATGGAAAATAATTTTGATAAAACACTTGAACTCCATTCTTGAGGAAAATATCCTTTCTTCTTCAAAAACATTTTTCCGTTCTTAACATGTCATAAAATTTTAAAATAAAAGAAGTTGATTAAAAATAAACTTGAAAACTTGTAAAGGAATATTCTTGGAAATAATGTTTTAAAAATCCATTCATGTCGTATAAGTTAAAAAAACATTCTTCTCGTACTTTTGTCGGAAAAGTCAAAAAGTACCTCGTACGAAAAATGACAAAAGATTCCTTTACTAAAAACTCACCGAAGGGTAAAATTGGATTTAAAAAAGTGTAGGTGGATGGAAATAATATTACATATTGTGGAAGCATGGACGTGAATGATAAAATACACCCCAGTAAATATCAAAGTATAAACAATCTCGTATAAAAATGAGATTGTGATATTTCCATTACCTTAGGTCCGATTTGCTTCATAAGTGTCTGAACCTCCTATATAATGATTTAAATAATGTCATTGACTTATTCCAGAATCATAAAATTTGTTATGATATTATATATGGTTCACTTATGACTTTATATTACACGTTCTTTTGTAAATTCCTGGTTAAAGAGCGTTTTTGGTAAAATCGTTTCATTTGTCGTCCGTGTTTTGACTTGTAATTATTCATATGATTACTTAGATCATGATTACATAATTCCAGAATATAAAACATGATTTATATATAATATATATTCAGAATATACATATATATAATAAATTAGTAAATGGAAAGAAATACACCGTTCATGGAGACGGTAGGCCGTACGTACGCATGAATGCTGTTTTCGTTCCCTTATTGAGTTGAATGGAATTAAGTAGATGACATACATATATATACACATAAATCCAGTAACATTATTCTTTCATATATTTCATGATTACTTATTATATGTACTTTATAATCATTAATGAATGGTTAAAGTGGAGAATGAATCTCATCGCGTTGTGGAGACGGTAGTCCGTACGTACGCACGAGCGTTGATATCGTTCTCATGATCGTGGGACTGTATTGGAGTGTATGTATACTATTTCAGAATCAATATCACTTTAAAATAATCATATATAGTTATTATTTACACCATTATACACATCCAAGTAAGTTGGTGGTGGAAAATAGATTTCACCACGGCGTGAAGACGGTATTCCGTACGTACACATGCGCGGTGATTTCGTTTTCCGTAGGACGGATATATGGTTAAATAGGGTTGTTTCATACTTATAATAACATATAAGTATATGAGTGATACTGATGTTATTACTTCATAATGAAACAACCTAAGAAGAATAAGTGGAAGAAGAAATAAAGTTGAAAGAATCGGTAACAGACATTACCTCCTCTTTGAAGCGCTTCTTTGAGACCTCCTTTTAGGGAAATAAAATAGGTCTTTGAAGAAGACCAGAACCTCTAGCATGTTTCTAGGGAATTGGAGAGGAGATATTGGCAGGGGTTGGACGATCTTGAAGGCTCAAATTGGTGTGAGGAAGATGGGGAGGAGGTTCCCTTTTATAAGGGAGGAGAGGGGCACCATTGGAATAACTAAAACTATTATTTTATTATAAAGGTAATTTCGGTTTTAAATAGCTCCAAATTTATTTATTTAGAAGATAATGTGGGGTTGGGTCGAAATCCTCTCATCCAATAGAATTTAGACAAGTTTAGGTTCCTATTTTAACCTTATCATTTACTTTTAACATTAAGTTAAATAATTTTACTTTTACCGTGTCTTCTTGTGTTCATACACTATAAGGTTAATAAACTTACTATATCAAGCCAAACGAACCCCAAGATGTTTATTATTAATATATATATCCTTATCTAAGTCATTTTGCCGAACCTTAGATTTTTAGGATTAAAATAACAATCAATAATATAAGATTTGTTTTAAAAACTATTTTATGTCAATTTTGACACTATTTAGTAATTGATTTTTGTGAAAATCATAACAGAATGATTAGTTCTAAAAAGGTTTCTTAAATCAATAATAACATGTCATATTAATCAATAAAATTATTGGAATTCATAAAAAGTCTCAAATTAAATTTATTTGGGTATTTATAACATCAATTATTTCAATATTTTATTAATAAGATAATTACTGCATCATCGTTGTGTCATAAATAAATTAAATTATATAATGTCTAAAAATTAAAAATAAAATATCATTATTTAGGAAATCTTTTTATCTTTCTAATTAATATTTATAGTCGAATTTATCTTATGTATAACCTTTTATTAAAAATGATTTACTTATTAAACATTGATTTTAACTATTTTAACCCTTCTTTAAATAAATTAATAATAAATGTCCTAATCTAATCCAAGTGGTTTTAAATAGTAATATTTTATTCATAAGGTTTTTTTTGGTCGAATTAAACTTATCCAATAGAATTAGGACATGTGTTAGGGTAATAATAATATCATTTTTACCCTTAATTACTGTATTTACTTTTAACCGTGGTAAAAAAAGTAAAAAGTTACTATTCATAAAAAATTATTTTCATCTCATTGAACCACATTTTAGTCCTTGATATTAACCGTGTCTCTCGTATTTTCGAAATTCTACTCACAGAAGTGGTAAAATTAAGTTTTATGAAAAAATTCAGTTTTTTAACTACCACTTAGTGGTTTCACTATTCATCAAAAAATGAAAGTTTCCAGAAAAATAACAAAAATTAGGCCTAAGATATATTTGATATTATGAATTCAAAAATGATTTCTATTTTATCAAATTCAAAACCTATCAGTTACATTAACTAATTTAAAAATTAACTCCCGTCGTCAAAACAAATAGCGTGTTTTTAAGAGATAATAACTATCAAAAGATTGACACTTGTTTAGAACTTGTTTAAATGTGAAATTACATCCAATGACCAAAATTGTATTAAATTGTAAAAATATATTCTAAATATACTTTAAAACCACTCAAGTTAATAATTTATCACTATTAATTATTTCTATTAAAAAAGTTGTTTTTAATTAAAATTTAGTAATTTTCACTATTCATCAGAATATGAAAGTTATCCGAAAAGTACCAAAATTTCACCCTAAGATAATTTCGATATTCCGAATCCAAAAATTAAGTCCATTTTGAAAAATAAAATTTAAAAAATTTCAAAAAGAGGTTATTACTATTCATAACGGGTAGTTTTAATAATATTTTAATAGCATATCGTTGTTTAGTGAAACTCGGTATTGCGTACTACACACGCTATCGAGGAAGGTCGTGATTGCGTGTAATGCAAGGCAAGTCAAGGATGCGTGTTGTGCAAGCTCCTTTTGGTGTAGCATACAACACAAGACATTAATGAAAAGAGTATTTTTCATAAAATCTCGGGGTGTTACATTCTACCCCCCTTAAAATGAATTTCGCCCTCGAAATTCGTCGGGGTTATAAATGGTTTACTATTTGAAAGTTTCATTGATAGAAACCCACATAGTAAAAATGAATACCAAAAACAATCTTTAAAAACAAAAGTATGAAACGTAACGATTACCCAAATAAACTAATCACTGGGTTTCCACATAGGTGAAAATATGGATATGGAAGAGAAATCTAACCATCATGTTCTGATGGAGAGTGGTAGAGAACATAGCTATGGAAAAGCCAGCAATCACAAAGCCATAAATTTGTGACGATATAAGGTACCATATGATTCATCAGATATAAGAGAACTAGGACAACATTTTTGGTTTTCAAGATCGTTTCCCTAAAGTTGATGAAATTGGAATTAGAAGAAATACTTTCGTGATTTCGGTATAGTCCCACCGTTGGTCGTTCTTTGGACAATTTCCACTTCATCTATTAAATAAATGAAGTTGAATTTGTCATTCGTGATGTGATAGAAGATCATGTGATAGAATGATAGGTCATTCCATCTGTCTCAAACAAAAGGTTAGAAAAGTTATCAAAAAATACATAAGTCCATCTGTAGTGAGATTAATCATATATGGTTCCTAAAATGGACTTATACTTCACATATCATACTACTTAATATAATAAAACTAGTTTCTACTAAATAGGGACTTCCTGTAGGGTAGTGGTAGGCGATAAAGGCCAGTCACACTTCGGTTGTGGGTTCGATTCCCACGGCCTTGTCCGACGTGATGGGTTGTCGCCCGTCCTGCAGGTTGTCCTTTTTCTAAAACTATATTACTATAACATCCCATCAATAATATCGAAAAAACTTCTATCCTTAAACAATACTAACTTATGTCCAACATAATCCATTCCAATCTTTAGGGTTATCCATAATACTGCAGTCCACTCTCATAATATAGTGAAAACGATTACCAGATATTTAATACCATCATTGATCCCCATATATCATATGATATGTCTTGTTGGTCACATTCCAAACATTCGAAGGCCTTAATCATGTATTCTCTTGAAAAATGAATACCCATTAAACCTTAGTGAAAACATGAATGATGTCAAAAGTTAACTCTTTCCACATACCAAAATACCAAAATTCTATATACTCAAACCATGATATAACCTTCTCCTTATATCAGTCATGAGCTCATGAATACTATCAAACATTTAATTTTCTCCTTATCCCTTCATTATGCGCATATCATCTACATTCCAAAAATATATGAATAACCTTTCATGGATACTGGTACCATTAATCATACACTTTCAAAACTCAAGGAAAGACAACAGTGGAACAATCCTTAGATGTCTCTTTATTCCATAGTACCATGAGATTACTTATACAACATTACACATGATAAACATGTAATCGTTCCACTACATTCTTAAACCATTGACCGAGCTTCAACAATTCTTTCAACTCACATATCATTTGTAGTCTCTCCATCATCATCAATATAAATACTACCCATACGATCATACTGATTCTCTTCATGAGTCTTTCCCTTAGGGCATTGGTTTTCATAATTATCGTACATTCCACATTTAAAACATTTAACCATTTTTGATGTCGTAGCAATACCATTATCCTCATCCATGGTGTTAACTGAACCTTTTCCTTTGCACTTACTGGATTTGTGTCCTTCTTTTCCACACCCAAAGCATCTTCCAGTTCCTTTGAAACATTCTCCTTGATGCCTCTTCCCACATGATTTACATAGGGGAAATTGAACTTTCTTTCCTCTATGATCATCATGAAACTCCATCTTTCTCTTATTAGCCGAGTCAGGAAACTTACCAAGTTTTACTTTATTAATCATATTATGAGATTTCTGATTCGGCATAATAATGATTTTTGGACTTCCAAATCCCATTTCATTTGGTTGCTCATGAAGAATACCATTCCATTGTCCATCATATCCTCCATTATCGTGAATCATCTTGTTTCCAACCATTTTCTAAAACCCAAAAAGAATAGTGTCAGAGGAAAAAATCATATTAAATGGGGATTAAATTCAATATGTAACATCTTTGGTTTAATCTAATATCATTACCATAGTTCTAGGACTATATCCTATACGTATACTTATCCTTAGGGACATCCCTAGAAATACCTTAGAAATATCTATAGGGATCTCACTAACGTTTTCGCATCCTAGTTTTCCAAAGGTTGACTAAACCTCCCTCTGATACCAACTGTAGAGACCCAAAGATTGATGTATATGGACATTACATTACATTTTCGGAATACTTAGTACATAACAAAAACACACACACAAGGACCGTAATAGTTTAGTGTCTTTGGAAACTCGGAATATAATCTTTTAATCGTGGTGAAAGATCTTCAACATCTCCCATAAAGATATTCCCTTTTTATTACATAAAACCTTTCTTTATATCCTGGGGAAATGAAAACATAAAAGGGTGAGCTCAAATGCTCAGTAAGGGTAAACAAAATAAATATCAATCACATCATATTCATAAGAAAACAACTTTTGGAAATCTTAACCTGCAAAAGAGAGCATAATTTCATAACATGGGATAAATCATAATAGTGAAATGGAATCACAATAATCATAACATAAAACATGAAACTTTGTGGCATACACACATAATCATAGAGAATCATTTATATTAGTCAAGACTCATTGCCAAGACTATCTTAGTGGACAAAGTCCATTTCTGAATAGAGTTCACTCCTCATTTCAGTCCCGTTTCACTGAATCGGTATAACCTACCGTTCCAGCCATGTCTATCTCATGAGATATAAAATCTTTACCCAATGCATTGGAGGGAGATATAGGTCCCACCCATCTAATAATGATACCATTCTTATGTGTGCCACAAATTCATAAACCATACATCATAGCATAACCCATGTAATAAAAATGGGAATCTTAAACATCATGACATCATAAAAAAATTCATATAAGATAAAGGAATTCATAAAAATAATTCCATCACAATATAGTCAAATCAATGTAATAATAGGGATAGAAACAGAACCCTTTATTATCTTAGATGGAAAATAATTTTGATAAAACACTTGAACTCCATTCTTGAGGAAAATATCCTTTCTTCTTCAAAAACATTTTTACTTTCTTAACATGTCATACAATTTTAAACTAAAAGAAGATGATTAAAAATAAACTTGAAAACTTGTAAAGGAAGCTTCTTGGAAATAATTTTTTAAAAATCCATTCATGCCGTATAAGTTAAAAAAACATTCTTCTCGTACTTTTGTCAGAAAAGTCAAAAAGTACCTCGTACGAAAAATGACAAAAGATTCCTTTACTAAAAACTCACCGAAGGGTAAAATTGGATTTAAAAAATTGTATGTGGATGGGAATAATATTACATATTGAGGAAATATGGACGTGGATGATAAAATACACCCCAGTAAATATCAAAGTATAAACAATCTCGGATAAAAATGAGATTGTGATATTTCCCTTACCTTAGGTCCGATTTGCTTCGTAAGTGTCTGAACCTCCTGTATAATGATTTAAATAATTTCATTGACTTATTCCAGAATCATAATCATTGTTATGATATTATATATGGTTCACTTATGACTTTATATTACCCGTTCTTTTGTAAATTCCATGTTAAAGATCGTTTTGGGTAAAATCGTTTCATTTGTCGTCCGTGTTTTGAATTGTAATTATTCATATGATTACTTAGATCATGATTAAATAATTCCAGAATATAAAACATTATTTATATATAATATATAATCATAATATACATATATATAATAAATTAGTAAATGGAAAGAAATACACCGTTTATGGAGACGGTAGGTCGTACGTACGCATGAACGCTGTTTTCGTATCCTTATTGAGTTGAATGGAATTAAGTAGATGACATACATATATATAAACATAAATCCAGTATCATTATTATGTCATATATTTCATGATTTCTTATTATATTTACTTTATAATCATTCAAGAATGGTTAAAGTGGAGAATGAATCTCATCGCGTCGTCGAGACGGTAGTCCGTACGTACGCACAAGTGATGATATCGTTCTCATGATCGTGGGACTGTATTGGAGTGTATTTATACTATTTCAGAATCAATATCACTTTAAAATAATCATATATAGTTATTATTTACACAATTATATCCATCCAAGTAAGGTGGTGGTGGAAAATAGATTTCACCATGACGTGGAGACGGTATTCCGTACGTACGCACGCGTGGTGATTTCGTTTTCCGTAGGATGGATAGATGGTGAAATAGGGTTGTTTCATACTTATAGTAACATATACGTATATGAGTGATACTGATGTTATTAATTAATAATGAAACAACCTAAGAAGAAGAAGTGGAAGAAGAAATAAAGTTGAAAGAATCGGTAACAGACATTACCTCTTCTTTGAAGCGCCTCTTTGAGACCTCCTTTTAGGGAACTAAAATAGGTCTTTGAAGAATACCATAACCTCTAGGATTTTTCTAGGGAAGTGGAGAGGAGAAACTTTTAGGGGTTGGACGAGCTTGAAGGCTCAAATTGGTGTGAGGAAGAGGGGGAGGAGGTGCCCTTTTATAAGGGAGGAGAGGGGCACCTTTGGAATAACTAAAACTATTATTTTATTATAAAGTTATGTTTGGTTTTAAATAGCTCCAAATTGATTTATTTCGAATCTAAGGTGGGGATGGGTCGAAATCCTCTCATCCAATATAATTTAGAAATGTTGAGGTTACTATTTTAACCTTATCATTTAGTTTTAACATTAAGTTAAATAATTTTACTTTTACCGTGTCTTCTTGTGTTCTTACACTATAAGGTTAATAAACTTACTATATCAAGCCAAACGAACCCCAAGTTGTTTATTATTAATATATATAACCTTATCTAAGTCATTTGGCCGAACCTTAATTTTTAAGAATAAAATAACAATTAATAATATAATATTTGTCTTAAAAACTATTTTATGTCAATTTTGACACTATTTAGTAATTGATTTTTGTGATAATCATAACAGAATGATTAGTTCGAAAAAAGTTTCTTAAATCAATACTAAAATGTCATATTAATCTATAAAATTAGTGGATTTCATAAAAAGTCTCAAATTACATTTATTTGGGTATTTATAACATCAATTATTTCAATATTTCATTAATAATATAATTACAGCATCATTGTTGTGTCATAAATAAATTATATTATTTAATGTCTAAAAATTACAAATAAAATATAATTATGTAGGAAATAGTTTTAGATTTTAATGAATATTTATAGTCTAATTTGTCTTATGTATAACCCTATATTAAAAATGATTTACTTATTAAACTTTGATTTTAACTATTTTAACCCTTCTTTAAATAAATTAATAATAAATGACCTAATCTAATCTAAGTGGGCTTAAATGGTCATATTTTATTTCTAAGGTTGTTTTTGGTCGAATTACACTTATCCAATAGAATTAGGACATGTGTTAGGGTAATAATAATATCATTTTTACCCTTAATTACCGTATTTACTTTTAACCATGGTAAAAAAAAGTAAGAAGTTACTATTCACCAAAAATTATTTTCATCTCATTGAACCACATTTTAGTCCTTGATATTAACCTTGTCTCTCAGATTTTTGAAATTCCACTCACAGAAGCGGTAAAATTATGTTTTATGAAAAAATTCAGTTTTTTAACTACCACTTAGTGGTTTCACTATTCATCAAAAAATGAAAGTTTCCAGAAAAATACCAAAAATTAGGCCTAAGCTATATTTGATATTATGAATTCAAAAATGATGTCTATTTTATCAAATTCAAAACATATCAGTTACATTAACAAATTTAAAAATTAATTCCCGTCGTCAAAACAAAAAGCATGTTTTTAAGAGATAATAACTATCAAAAGATTGACACTTGTTTATAACTGGTTTAAATGTGAAATTATATCCAATGACCAACATTGTATTAAATTGTAAAAATATATTCTAAATATAATTTAAAACAACTCAAATTAATAATTTATCACTATTAATTATTTCTATTAAAAAGTTGTTTTTAATTTAAATTTAGTAATTTTCACTATTCATCAGAATATGAAAGTTATCCGAAAAGTACCAAAATTTTACCCTAAGCTAATTTCGATATTCCGAATCCAAAAATTAAGTCCATTTTGAAAAATAAAATTTACAAAATTTCAAAAAGTGGTTATTAATATTCATAACGGCTAGTTTTAATAATATTTTAATAGCATATCGTTGTTTAGTGAAACTCGGTATTGCGTACTACACACGCTATCGAGGAAGGTCACGATTGCGTGTAATGCAAGGCAAGTCAAGGATGCGTGTTGTGAAAGATCCTTTTGGTGTAGCGTACAACACAAGACATTAATGAAAAGAATATTTTTCATAAAATCTCAGGGTGTTACAAAACTTTAGCATCAAATTTGTCAGGTAGAATTCTCAGGATCTTTTCAACAACTGTATCATCTTCTAACTTATCACCAAGACATCTGATTGTACTGAAAATGTCATTAACCCTAGTAAAGAAGTCCCCAACAGATTCAGATTCTCCCATTTTCAAGTCTTCATACTTCAGTCTCCAGATTTGTAGTTTAGCCTTCTTCACTTTTTTATTTCCTTCATAGATGTTCTTCAGTTTGTCCCAGATTCCTTTGGCTGTAGCAACACCTTTCACTCTTAAAAATTCACTCTCAGAAAGAGATGAGAGTATTTCATTTTTAGCTCTTCCATCATTCTCAATATTCTTCTTATCGACAGGAGTAAGAGGAACCTTGTCATCAACAGCAAGAAATCCATCTGTTGTAGTTTCAAGAACTTCATATCCAAGAGACATAAGATAAGGCAACATTCTATATTTCTAGATATGATAATTCTTCCCATAAAATATCCGAATCCCCTTACTGTTCACGCAATTTAGATTATCCATTACAACTTTAGCAAAGAATAAACTAAGGGAACCTCCCTCTGATACCAATTGAAGTTCCTAGTTAGGATCCAAGTATCCCTGAGAGGGAGAGGGGGTGAATCGGTGATATCTTTTTCTTTTTATGTTTCCCCTTTTTGAAACAACCTTCTCCTCCTGTTAAAGAGTTTCTTCCCTACTGAACACACACAACCATAGGAACAGAAGATTTACAAGGTTAACTACTCAACAAGAGTAGCTACGTCCTTGGTATGGTACATAAACAATCCAGTACCACACAATCCACTAGAAAACAATCCTTTGATGTGGAATACAATGAGTAGGATATACCCTTACACTCGTGCAACACTTTGAAAACAATTCAATAGTGTGTGTGCTCCCTCTTAGCACAAATAGGGTAACACAATGTTTTAGTGCTTCTTTACAATTGAATAGTTGTATTCTCTGAAGTACAAATCATCACTTTCTTACCCAGAATCCGGTAAGAACTCCCTTATGCACTACTGAATACGTGCGAAGACCCCAAATATTTCGCGCAGCATTTAGGTTGCCTTGCGTGCAATTCAAATGGCTTGTGCGTAAAAACCCCTTTTGACGCGAAAAACGTTTTTTCACAACTTTCATTTTGCGCGCAACTTTTTCTCTTTTCACGCAACTTCTCAATTTTTCGCGCAGCTATCCTCTTTTCATGCAAACTTCTTTATTTTCACACAACTCACTTAGCGTATAATTTATGCACACTAGAGCTTGAGATTTCTTCTAAGTGTAGAGCATTAACAACTGACAAGGGTTAGCCTCATATTTATAAGCATTTTTGACCCCGTACGAAAAAAACTAATCCGCGCGTAAAACCTCCTCCATGCGCGTAAAAAAACTTTTATGAAACTTCATATCTCGCTCCATGCTTCAATATTTCGCACACCTCATGCCTTTGCCATTTTTCATCCTTCTAAGCATGAAGCACCAATTGCGCGCAAAATTCCACAGGACATTCCATATATCGCGCAAACCCAATCTTTCCCATGACATCATATTTCACGCACTTCTCCAATCTTTCACGCATTTCATGCCTTTTCCAATTTCTGTGCATCTGATCTCGAACCACATTTTGCGCGAAAAACATCATTCCTCTATTTCGCGCATCCCGCAGATTTTTCGCGCAACCCACTACTATTTCACGCACCACTTTATTTTTTCATGCAACCTGCCTAATTCCCGCACACTCCATTCCTATGTCATTTTTCAATGTTCTGACCTTGAATAATTCCTTGAGCGTAAAAATATAAACCATCTTCAATCTTGCGCGCAACATCCATTTCCAAGCACATTTATTCATCTCCCGATTTTTTGGCCCTAAAATTTGGTGAACATTGGAAAACGACGCCACCTTAAACTGTGCTTTTCTGCCGTCCCCATATTGTCTATTTCTTTGTAATTTTATCTCCTTAATGCTTCCCATAACCATTCTTCTGCTCTTATCACGAATCCCACTATCATGATATTTATCCTTTGATAGATCAGCTTAAGCATCGTCAGAGTTACAATGGGAACTGAAACTTTCTTATCTCCCAGCAGCATCATTCCTTCCAATAAAAACTTTATATGATTGGCATCATCATTTCTCCCCCTTTCCTTTATAAGTCTTTCATCACAAGTTCTCATAACTCATGATATGTGTGAAATACATACCATTAATGCATCGTCTGATTTTTGATCCTTCTACAAAGTGAATTGATTTATCTTCTTTGACAACAAAATACAACACTCTACAAAGGATACCTCTTCAAACATTCTTCTCCATTCAACTTGGTCCCAACAGATTCTATCAAATGCACACAAATATTCTATCATATAAAGTCGAGTGGTAGAGAATAGACAAATCTATCTGGGACCCATCGATGATATTTTATTTCCCCGGATCTGAATTCACCATAGAAGGGATGTTTATAAACCCTTATATATTAAGTATAACATTTAGGGTTAACAATATAGGGCCATGTACCATATATTTGACCCATTCTAAAGGGTAAGAAAAAGAGGCTAGTTTGTGGCTTTTAGTCTTAGCCGACACACTATCAAACATTACTGTCTTGAAACTTTATGTTTTCTTACTCGACTATTCGGTATAATATAAATATATCCAAATATTTATTAAAGAAGTTTCTTTGAGTCCAATACGAGGGGAATCGCTTTCCAATATATATAAGTACTAGGCCAGCATCCCTCTCAGGTGTAAGAAGATCAACTACATTGCCAAGCTCCAACTCTGCTTTTAACTTTAGTCAGATCCTCCTAGAGTTTGGAATCAGAAAGAGAGAATAGGGATGTACTTAAAATCAAGGAATTGGAATAAATCCTATTTCCTACATGAAATATATATAAGTACAAGATTTCAGTTAAAACCCTTTTTACTAGAAATTCATATCTCAGTTTGAAACCACAATACTTGCTACTTCAGAAGAGGCATCTTCTAGTATTAGAAAATATCCACTCCTTAGACTCCTAGTCAAGATCCTCTATTTCTCCTATCCCAGAAGATGGGAAAACCTTATTAAGTCTTTTTTCTAGAGAAGGACTATATAGAAGAGTACTTATCCACTCCTTTATCTAGTTCTTCTTAGTACCCTTTAATTAATGTGAAGAAGAAGTGGGAAGACCTCCCTACCCAACCGGTTGAGGAGTTTGAAACTCAGATCCCAAATCTAAAGGTAATTTTGACCCGGTCTAACAGCATATTTTCCACTCAAACTAATATTTTTTTTGGAACCTCCCTATTCCTATTGGTCGATTGAGCTCTTGCTTCTCCACTTCAAGTAGCCGACTCTCCCTTTCTTACCATATATATAATTCCCTTTCAAAAGATATTGAGTGGTGATTTTCTTCTTCAACACTTGGTGGGCTTAGTCCGAATTACCTCATTAGTGGTATAAGATGGTTCATCGACTTAATCTAGTTAATCAATCCAAAGATCCTACTCTATGACTCCAATAATAGATTCATCTCCAACTGTGCTTTGATTCATTCTTAATCCTGACCCTTTCTAACTAAATTTTCTACTTAATATTAATATATAATGGTTTAGAACATGGGATACATGAAGTATCTTACTGTCAAGATTATACAGATGGAGGAACTTACCCTTTAGAATTTTGTGTTACATAATATTAATATATAAGGGTTTAGAACTCGACTACTTAACCCTATTCATTATTTGGTGCTACTTAATATATAAGGGTTGAGAACCTAGGATACATTAATTATCTTACTATCTAGATTATATTGATGGAGAAACTCACCCTTTAGGGTCATATCTAGAGTACATGACCCTATATAGTTTATCCCTATCAGTGAATGACTCTAGAACCTTCCTCACTCTAGAACCAGTGGGAGACTCATTGGATAACTCCGACTCATACTCATACTCTGTATGATATAGGTAGTAGACATATAGGATATATTTCTCTAGCTAACTTTGAATCACTTAGGTGACCTACTATCATGGGTGGCTTGAGGAGATGAGCAATTATATTCTAACAGTTTAGTATATGAGTTTGTTGCTTCCTTTCTAGAGGGATTGAAAGAGTTTTTATAATATAGGTAGCAGTATAGTTGAAGGGTTGGAGGGAAAGACAAGGTGTTAGATGAGGGTTAGCGAGTGTAATGGTTTGCATACTACAATTAGGTTAGAGGGATAAACTCATACACCTACACTAGGGGTGAGAATATAGCCTGACTCTCAGCTTTTGGGTGATACCGCAACTAAGAAAAGTAGCGCATGGGATGACTAAACCTATAAGATGCTTCACTTTCTTCCTCGACTACTTTATATCTAAGGGTTATAAAGGGTTATATCTATAGTACATCACCCAATATAGTTCACCCATTGAATTCCATTTGTGTGGGTATACTGCACTACCTATATTATACCGAGAGAGGTTTTGGTTGGATTGAAGAGAGAAACAAGGAATAATATGGTCATTTCCTCTTTAATGGTATATGATGCATCATGTTCCAGCCAGGAATACCCAATTACAGAGCATTGGGAAATGGGTAAGGTACTCTGTCTGTATAGTACTATTAGAGTGGAGTACTTGAGGATGAAGGAATAGTTCATGAGAAATGAAAATATGGTGCTACTTATATATATTTTCATTGGATCATCAACTGATCAATAGGCTATTTTGATCCAAAATCCAGCCATTTTGTTTTCCATCATGAGAAACCATTGAAAATTTGACTCGAGAGTAGGAAATGGCAGATGGAGATCTTGTTAGTGATGCTCATGCCGACAAAGAGTTGAGGCGAAGCACTTAGAGTATGGAATGATGTCCATTGAGTTCCTTTTCCAGTGTGGTTCTTTACCTATTGTTTTCTATTAGATTAGAGTACCAACTTTACGAGAGGATTAAAATCGTTATAATATAGGTAGTAGACTATATTAGTATAATATAGGTAGTATAATATCATGTGCTTTCCCAAGAAATAGATTTAGGCACTTGGACGACTGGAATCCTATCCGGTAGATGAGCCCATACCTTAAGTAATGTCAGTGCTAAGTCCCTTCCTGTACCACACACATAGTAGGATACTAAATATCCTACTCAGATATATTCCTATCATATTCTTCTAACGACAATGACATAATCACCAGTTCACCAAGTATGTGAAATTCCTCAAGCGTCTCCAATTACATTCATCTAGCTCCAAGAGGGAAGCTTTCTGAGACCTAGACATCAACATGTGGAGGGAATCTACAATGAGCAAAGTGCTAAGAGGTACTATAATCAGTGGTTCAATCCTAAGGCGGTGACGATCTTTAGGGTAGAAAACTCAAGTCTCTTATAATGGTGAAATGAATCTTTCATACACATACATATGCTTCAGTAGACTTTCCCAATGAAATAGGCTATAATACAGTTAAGAACCTACCCATGAGCTAAGATATTATCATTGTATTGTGTCACATCATCAACACTCTTCTAATAGTTTTGATGAATATATCTGTAGTTGAGAAGAAAGAAGAAAAACTGACTGATTTGAAAGTAGGACCGAGAGAGAAAATGGAAGGATGTGCTATCGAATCTGACTTCTTATTATAATAGACCTCTCAGAGACAACAAGAATTGCAAATACCGAAAATAAAGACAGATTAGTGTATGAGATACAATAAATGAATCATGTATCCTAGGTACTCACTAGGATATGATACCTCGCATATCCCATTTCCTCTTTGGTATAATATAGGTAGTAGACCCTTCCCTCTTATAATCTAGAGTATCCTGGAGCACCTCTTATTATCTAGAGTAGCCTGGCTTGTCTGACCAGGAAAGGTCAGACCAGGTATTGGGACAATAGAACGATAAGCTAGAAGAATCATCTCCTCCTACTATATACACCTCAAATTCAGATATTCTTATAATATAGGTTCTTGAATCAAGGAACTATATTATAAGAATACCCATGGAAATATCAACCCTAATACCAGGGTCAGAATAATATGATTGGAGGTGTCTTCCATGATCTAGCAGTGATAGGAAACCTTTCTCTGTTTACACTATAAAAAAATAAATTAACATTGTTGTCACCATAGTAGATATTGTTTGTGATGAAACTCCTCCATGTCTCTTAGGATCTCAGGAGGGAGCCACACCAATCATGCAGGGGATCATTTAGTTACATAATGATATCTTTCACTTCCTTTTTTTGATCTTGGGGTTTGTTTCACGACCTACCAAAATGACATAAAAACTACCCTACACTCATCATAGGTGACTTATTTGGGGTACAAAGTAAACCTATTAGGGATTTAGTCTAAACCTACGGAGGATACCCAAATAAGAGGTAATATTCTTTAACAATAATCTTTATTTTACTTCTTTATCCACCTCCTTAAATTATTATTATACCGTGATGAAATAATAGAATACACATCTTCCATAAATTTAAATATTTTTAGGTTGAGGTTAATACCTAAAACCACAAAAACATCCATAAAATGGGTTAGAAAATCATCATTCATGTGTACGACAGACTACAACCTCTTGAAATGATGTTATTCATTTTTTCATTACTACCTATCACAGTTTGGTATAATGATGGATTTAATGTTTATATATGATATTTTTAACATTATTTTACCTCTTTATTAATTATATATTTTATATAAATTTAAATTCTATACCATAGGGGATACAATAACGTCGCTCATATGTATGACAGACAACCACCTCATGAAGCGATAAGATTCGTTTTTCACTAACGCATTATATGGAAGGTATCAAGGGTAAATATAATAAATATATGTTCTGTGTATGAGATATTTATGATATTCATGAAAAAATTATAATTTTTTAAATCTAATATATTAATTTTATTTTACCCTTTCAATCACTGAGAGAATGGCTACGTCATTCGTGGATGTGTGGACGGTTGCCTCCTCAAAGCGATATGATATTCTTTCAATAAACAGAACACAAAAATGATACATATAAGTATATATAATTAAAAAATATTTTATTTATGATATTATTATAATTATTTAAATATAAATTTAACTTACCTTATTTCCATAATGATCATTGCAAAATGAAAACACTACTCATGCATACGTATGACCTACCGTCTCCATGATCATGATATTAGTTCATTTTTCATAACCATATTTTATAATCAGTTTTAAAAGTATCAGTTATTTATAAATATAATAAATATTTCATGATAATTTTTCTAGTTATTTTTAAATAATGAAATGTTTGACAATAGTTAACCTACCAAATTCATTTTCGACGCATAAGCTGAATATGGTCAAAACATTCCACGTAAATTTAATTAATTAAGTAATTGTCTATAAAAAATTAATAAGTGAAATAAAAGAAATATTAAAACTGAAAAAGTCCTCAATTAGTAAAATATTTAACATAATTTTATTATTGTGGAATATAAAGACACACATGACAAGTCAAACTCAAGGTAAGGGTTTTCTTGTATCACTTTTATTTATGTGAGATATATTCCATATAAACCAATTATTTTTGTTGTATGGTGTATATAATGACCAATAATGTATTTTATTATTATTTTAATCACATTTATGGGAATTTACATTTCCATTTTAGGATATTTCTTTCATGGGGTTTATGGTTTCAAAGTTACTAAAGAGGTAATGGTTTTTTTTGACATAATTTGCTTTCTATGATACTTATGTCATCTTATACACTAATATTCTTTTATGATGTGATTATAAATTCCATTTGATATTTAATACCACGAATTTATTTATTATTTTTGTATTTTCTGTTGAATTTAATTTAATCCTATCACGAGGCTTATAATTCCTAGATACCAAAGTGATAAGAACATTACATTATGATCTCATCCGTTATCAGGATTGTTTATGATTATGATTCCAATGTTGAGATTGTATGATCCATATATAATGAAAATCATTAACTTTATTATCCTATTGTTACTATTGATAATTTAATGTAATATTATCTATTTCTACCTTATTTAATTAAAATTATCTCGAAAATGTTTTGATGAAAATCCAACTTCATGTCTCTCTTCATTCAGAAATATGTTTTCTTTAAAAATCATGTTTTATAAAAATGTATTAATTTTTTTTATAAATTATTAAAATGATTTATTAAAGTAATTTTTTCCCAGTTTTACCCTTAAATTTTTTTTTCAAAGGAATCTTATGTTATTTTTAAAATAATGTCTATTTGTATTTTAATGAAAATGTGAAAAGATTATTATTATCATTTAATGAACAAAGAACTTTCATAAATTTAGTGAAAATGGGATGTTCTTTAATATCATGTATGGAATTTTCCCACCATTACGACCCTAGATTATTTGAATCTTCCTTTGAATGTTTATGAGTCTATTTTTAAAGAAAATGTTTTTTAATGAAATGGATTTTAAAAATGACTTTTGTTTTAAAAAGAAATTTAAAAAATGGAATGGATATTTTCCCAATGAATGTTTTTATTTACCTTTAAATGATATTTCCATTAATCGAATTCAAAAACTCTTTTTTTATATATCCTCCATTGGGGATATTGGGTATTGATAATATCCTCATTCTTTCTCTATATGGGATAAAATTGTTCTAAAGACATTGCTATAAAACATATTCATCTTCAATGGGTTAATCATTCTTCAAAGAGACTGTTATGAAACCCATAAATTTTCAATGGGTAAATCATGTTTATAAGATATTGACATGACATATATTTATTTTCCATATTATAATCATGTTATGAAGGGAATAATGACCATTAATATGAGTTTTATGATGAAAAAAAACTCTATATAATTTATTCCTATAGTGGTTCTTGGATATTATAAACGATGGGTGCCCCTCAATAGATCTGGGTGAGCCTCATATAGCTTATATGATTGGTGAACCCAGATAATTATCTAATGCATTGTGTAATGATTAAATTCTTTGGAGAATTATATTTTTTTGTCCATATGATTATTCAAATTTTAATGGTTCTATAAGTGTTTTGTGAAGATGATATCCTAAGATACCAACAAATTTTTTCAATGGATTATTTGGTTTTATGATGTATAAATTTATCATGATTGATATCAAATGACATGTGATTATTAAATATTATGACATTTTCCATTTTTTCTAATACCTTACTCCATGTTTTCTTGTTTGATGATTCATGTTGTGAAATCTTAGCCTAAATGACCACTAAGATAGTAGCAAAACTGGTGGGTGAAATGGCCCAAGAATGCCTCCTCATACGCTAGAGGCTGCTGAACAGTAACAAGGGTCTAAGGAGGTGATAGTGGGGATACTATACCATCATGATCAGAGTAGCACCTAATTATATTATAAATTAAACAACAAAAAATTCTTAAATTAGAAATAAAGGAAAGAAAAATTAGTGTAATAATAATATAATATAAATATAAAAGATGGATAATTCCATTATACAATAGATTCATGAAAGTCTTAATGATAATACATAATCTAAAATAGAATACATACATCAGGAAATGATACAATATAGTACAAAAAAAAGAATGAAAAATACATAAGGGGAAACATAACGAGAATCCTAATCTCCCACTTGGTACTACGCTCCTAACTCTTAGGTACAAGTAATCATCAAAAAACATATGAACATAAGTATCTACTCCAGTACCACAGTTCCATGGTGGACTGAGCTAGATGTGAGATATAAATCCTAGTATATTACCACCCATGGTGGCTATGACTAAATCCATCTAATGAATATAAGTAATAAATTTTTCATGTAATAAGAATAATAAATAGAACCGAATAAATAAACAACAGCCCACCCAAGTTCTTAAAGGACACCTGACGGATCTACCAACATTGACTCATGATCATGAAGTGATGTCTGACCAGTATCTATATATATATTTATATATTTTTATATTTATATATATAGTTTAGTTATATATTTCTTCCATCAATATGAAACATGTATGTACATATGTAAGTAGTCATATACCTGGAGTACTAGGTGCGTGCTTGACCGACGCGTAACTCATTCATCCATAACTAGTATGAATGATCATATAACCTCAAAACAAATTTGTACATGCCCTACATCTCAAAATAATTAGGATATTTCATGATCATCACTAAATATGGTAAGTTTTCCATCCTATCAACAGTCAAGCAGTGGTGAGTGCGTCATCATGTCAACAATCAACAAGGGACACAGTGTGTCATGCCCACCATCCAAAATAATGAAAATGCAGTGAGATGAAATGGGTCAAAACTTGTTGTAGGGATTGTGATTCTTCTATACTAAACAAAACCCTTTCCATCATTACATAAACTTTATTAATGCATAATCAATTTTATCATAATACTATGAGGAATTTACTCTTTTGATTTACATTTTTCAAACCATTATAATCTGGTCATAACATTTAATTTTACTACATATATTGAGCATGAAATGATTTTAAATTCCTCTACACCCTTTATAGTTCATATATATTAAATCATTAAATCCATTGGAGGAATGGAAACTGCCACGAATAAGTCCTTAACTATACATTTCATTCCATTTATATCAAATGACCTGATTAATGAAAAAAACTATCATAAATTAACTTATCAATTAATAATATGCCATTGAATCTATCAAAACAAGTAAATTTATTTAACAAGGTCAAAAGGGGAACTTAGAAAGTTACTTGGTAAAATAAATCAATTACCTATATTGGAAATCTCGTTCATAAGTAAGGAAAAGCACTTAAGAGGTGCCTTGGTTCATATAAACATTTTTATCAATGGAGGGAAAATCTATTTAGAAATAACCAAAGAGGACATGTAAAAAAAATTACATATGTATAAACTTAAGAAAAGAATAAGAAAACCATTAATGTCGTAAGGTCAAGAATGATGGAATTCACTAAACATCACTTTGTAATTTTGATTGAAATTCACCTCATCTGAAGTGTTTTATTAGAAAAACATGACCTTGTTTCTTAAACAATTCATTTAGCCCAATAAAAGATCAAATTCAATTATCAAATATAAAATTACTAATATAGGCATCTTTTAATTCTACCACACATTGAAAAAAAATTATAAGGTTCTTTATGGCACTTAAGAGGTGCCTTTATGAATTGAGATTTCAATTACAAGGGGAAATTCCATTTGATATTTAATCCAAATGCTTATAAGGAATTTCGATATTTTTAAAAATTAAGTAAACAAGGGAAATATGAGCCGACACACCCAAGGGTTGTCCATGATTGAGGTTTCAGAACTCTATAAAGTAAATAAGGAACATAAGGAGTGTATCTTGGTGCGTTGACCAATTTGATATGAATAACTCAATTAAAGGATGACTCTTGGAAAAGGAAGAAATGAATCATAGTAAAAACATTCATATTTTAATAGAAATTTAGGGAAAAAGACATAGAACACCTACCAACATAATATGATTATTCCCTCATCTAATATTAATAATTTATTTGTTCTGGTTTGGATGAAATCTAAGAAATATAAATCCACCCTAAAAATAAGGAAAAAGATCTTACACCTCAAAAGCATTTTTGAGTGAAAAGAAAATAAATTCTTAAGAAGAATGTATATCTTACTAAGAGGAATCCATAGGGATTGAAACCACTCAAATTAGATTATGTACAACAATGATATCAAGAATCAAGGAATAGGATTAGAGGAGAACCAATGAATCCATGGAGGAGGATCACTCTAGAGAAGGATTGAAAATAAAGAAATTATTTTTTAAAATAATTAAGGGGAAAATGGTAAATTTACACTAAAAACTAGGTCGCAAGATTTGGCCACACAGTTTGGTCAAACCGTGCATCAATAGTGTATTACCAACTTCCTTAGAAACCACCTTGCTCGGTTTTTCTCGCACGGTTACTCTAACCAGGAACCAACTGAGAAATGAATAGTTATTAGGTAATTCCAAAGTGGAATTTACCATGTAGGATATGTTCATAGTTTAATTAAACCATGTGAATCCCATTCCTTCACATATGATCACCTCCATAAGCAGTATTGTTTTCTACTAGGGGCCACATGGTTTCATAGATAACTTATTCCATGCACAGACCACAAAAACTGGGGATTTTGGATCCATAAACTCCCAAAACATAATGAGACACCCGAGGGACCCCTCAGGCCTATACCCAAGTCTAAAAATAAAACATTTAGGTTTTAAAACTCTTAGGATTAGGTTCTGAATCTTTGTTTGAAGAACAACCCATCCACTAAAGTCCAAAATTCAAATTCCCTTGGAATTTTACCTTAGTACAATGCTTAAACCATAAAGACCTAATACAATGCTTATTTTATATTTAAAACACTAAAATGGTACATAACTGACCCCGTTTAGCTAGAGACATGACCACGTCATCACCTCATTAAACATCGGGCCATAGGTTCTCCCCACCACAGTCTTTAATATCAAAATGGGCCAATTCCAACCCATGGTACACCTCCACCACCCGAATTTCCTAAAAAGAACACCTCTAAGATTTATAGAAAAAAAAATAGCATGATTTATTTAATTGGGAGGACCTAATCACACCTGAGGTCATATAAGAGATATATCTAGAATGAAACAGTTGAATCTTGATTGACCAACCTGAAACTGGTCTCCTAAGCTTTCGTGGAAGAGACAACCGACCTTTATTCCGCACCTGACTTAACCTAACAATGTGCTTTAAAAAAGTTCACTCGACCGTATCCATTGAATAAGAGGGTCAAAATGTTGGTCAACCTCCAGTTGAACATTCCAAAATTCATGACTTAGATGGTCAGTATACTAAAACTTGAACCACAACACCTTCTTCTAAGGCATCATGTGTTCAAAACATGTACATTCACCAAATTCCATACCATAATTCCAATGGAGTTCTTTATCTATACCATCACCTAGTAATTTAAATCATCATATCTCAGTATGAATGAGGGTGTAACATAGACCCAACCCAATGGAATCATCACCATTTCAAATTCAACCTCAGAGACCGATATGATTTCTGAGATGACCTCAGGATCAACAAACTTGAGTCCAATGAAGTAACCCAAAGTAGTATGTACTCCATGTTTACAAGTTAAACATTAGTAAAAATCCAAGACATACACATATGATACATTATTAATCATAGAGAAGCATCCTCCTAATGGCCAAGTCAGACAAAAATGGATTCTCACCAATAGTTTGTCCAAGGCATTTGTATACAGGAACCCATGTATCACTTTGGTGTAAACACACCTCAAATAAAACCACGTATCTAGTATGAAACTATGATAGGGATCAAATATCAAGAAAAAAACATCAGAACATTAGCGCAACATAATACCAACACCCACTTAGTTCCTTAAAGATGGCTTGTAGATATGGTATATGCTCGCCTCTTCCCGAAGAGTGCACTAAGAGGATTTAAATGGTTTCCAACCAACCAAGAGAAAAAAATAAAAATAGCAGAACTACTACTGGTATACTTCACAAAATAAAATCTTCTTCACCTATCAATGCTTCGCCACCGATAATTACCATTCCTTTTAGAATGTTAACCACATGATCCCAATGCCCATGTGATAGAGTCACCATCTTTTATAGAGACAACCAATTCATTACAACTCAATATTAAATAACATTGACATTTATAACCATCCCAAAATAATACATGGTCATATATCATGGTTTCATTATATGGGTAGAAATTCCCAAACCAATAAAAATAACATACAATTTATAGACCATAGTTTAGTTCCCATTTAACAAAAACCAACTCACTTTAAAAAAATATGAACTTTAGATGACTTGAATTTTTTTAAAAAAGGCCTCTTGATATCTATTCAATGTTCAAAAGATGGTTCAGGTATACAGGTTAACTTTTCCCAATTATATGGTTCCCATACAACTTACAAAAGAAACTGGTTTCTTTTTAATAACATCTAATAAATTTATTCCATGCAAACATTTACAGGTTTCCAACGAAACTAGGAATGTAATCACAATAAGTAACCATAGAAAGCATGCTAACAAGAACAGAAGCACGTTACATAGGCAAGAAATGCTAAATAAATATGAATAATAGCATTTAATAAGCTAATCATGTTATATAAGAAGTCTTGTTGAAGAAAAAAAGCATGGTCTAACACTTAAGTCACACAAATCAAAATTAGTAAAAAACCTATAAATGCAGCTACATGGCATTACATATACAAGGAATATGAATTTATATGTTACTATAATGATTAATATAATGATTCATCCTTTTCTATACCATTCCAAGGGTAATTATTATAAACATCCTAAATCAATAATTAGTGGAAAGTACACCAATCACTTGAGGTGAAATCATAATCAACTGTAATAACAAATAACATTAACGACAATCCCATACCCGGCCACTTGGACTTATCCCCATACATGGGTTGATCACTCTAAAGTAAATTTATTTACCAAGTGCCAACACATTCCAAGCATCTTATTTACCAGAGAAAAATAGTAAGACCAAGGAAAAACAGCTCTAATACCACTTTGTATTGTTCTAGACTGACAAAACACTAAGACAGTAGCTAGATTGGGGGTCACACAACCTCAATAGTGCCTCCCCAAACACCAAAGTCTACTGACTAGCAGCGAGGGATTTAAGAGGTGATAGGGGGGATATTATTCCCTTATGAAAATAGTAGAAAAATGGTATATCATTAGATAAATAATAGACAATTGTGAAAACAATAATAAAGGAAAGGTAGATAAGTGGAAGAATAATATAAACTAAGTATAGAAGATGGAAAATGTTAATATACAATAGATTCATACATGTCCTCATGATAATACAGAATCTAAAATAGTATAAATAAAATAAGAAATGATATAGTATAGTAAAAAAAATAAAAATCTCCACGAGCATCCTCAGATCCCACTTGATGCAGTGCTCCTAAATCCAAGGTATATGAAATCAACCAATGTCCTGTGAACATAAGGATTTACTTGGGTAATGCAGTGAAATGGAATCCTGAGTAGGGTGTGAAATATAAATCCATGTAGGTTACCACACATGGTGTATATGAATAAATCCAGCCTGTGAATATATGAAAAGTAGTTTTCCGGTAATAAGGATAATAAAAAAATGAATAAATAAAAAAATCCCACTCAGGTTCCTAAAGGACACATGGAGGCTCTACCTACTTCGGATCATGATCGATAAGTGATGTATGACTAGTATATATATATATATATATATATATTAATATTCATATATATAATTTGATTGTATATTTCATCCACCTATATGAACTAAGAACATCTGGACGTAAGTGGTCATATACTTGTAATACTAGGTGTTGGTTGGACCATGGCATAACTCAGTCATCCATAACTAGCTTGAACGAGACTATAAGATGAAACTGAAAGTGGACACACCCTATATCTCATAATGAGTGGGATAAATCATGATTTTTACTTGAGATGATGAGTGTTCCATCATGGTGGCACTCAAACTGTTGCAAGTTCCCATCATGTCAACACTCAACAAGGGACGTGGTGCATCATACCCACCAACCAAAATAATTTCAATGGTATAAGAAACCATAACTAAACATCTAATGTAAGGGAGTTTTATTATTCCATAATCAATAGAACACTTCCCATCAATTAACAACCTATATCTAAGTGTAATCATATTTATTATAAAATACATGAGGTAATACCTCTCATTCTTTACATTTTTGAAGACATTATAATGAAGTAAAGACATTTCAATTTATATCATGCACTAATCTTGTAATGATTAGTGTGGAATTTTCACCCATTATAGTCTCTCTATATTAAATCACTAAATCTAGACATGGAAGAAAACCCACCTTGAATAAGTCCTTCCATTTACATTTCATTCAATTTAAATCAAAATATTAAATTGAAGGAGGCAACCATGATGAATAAAATAATCAATTAATAACATGCCATTGAATATATAAAAACATATAAATTCATTTAACAAGGTCCAAAGGGTAACTTATAAGGTTCCTTGATCAAATAGGTAAATTACCTTCATGGGCATTCTCGTTCATAAGTTAGGCCAATCACTTATGAGTTTCCTTGGTTAAGATAAAACTTTCTATCAAATGAGGGGAACTACATTTAGATATAACCAAAGAGTCTATGTACAAAACATGACATATGTATATCCATAATAAACTAATATGAAATCCATTAATTCTATAGGCCTAAGAAATATATAATTCATTAAACATCACTTTGTAATTTTGAAGACATTAAATCTCATCTGATGAGTTTTATTATAAAAACATAACATTATATCTTAAACAACCCATTTATCCCAACTAAGCATCAAATTTAATAATAATATCTAAAATTACTAATATAATCATTTTATAAGTCTACCACACATCGAAAAATAAATATAAGGTTCTTTATGACACTTAGGAGGTTCCATTGTCAATTGGTCATTCAATTACATGGGGAAACTCCATTTAAAATATAAGTTGATCAGATATAAGGAATTATGACATTTTAAAAAACTAATTAAAAAAGTCCAATATGAGTTAGCACACCCAGGGGGTGTCTTTGACTAAGGTAGGAGAACTATATATACTAAACAAGGATCATAATGAGTGTATCATGGTGTGTTGATTAATTTGATATGAATAACTCAATTAAAAGGCAATGCTCCCTAAAGGCTAGTGTAAGAAATAATAAAAAATTCACATTTCAATGTAAATATAGAGAAAATATGTAGAATACCAACCTCAATATTAGAATAATTCCCTCATCCAATATCATTCTTTGATTTGGACTAGTTTAGAAGAAATCTAAGAAACAGGCATCCACCATGAAAATAAGGAAAAAGATCTTTCACCTCGATAACATTGTCGAGATGAAACTAAAAATATGAAGGACGAAGAAGAATATAGATCTTACCAAGAGGAATCTATAGGGATTGATGTCGGTCAAATCATAAAATAGAATAAAAAGATATCAAGAATCCTAGAATAGGCTTAGAAGTGAACCCACAATGTCATGGGGGAGTTTCAAACTAGAGTAGAAGGTTGAAAAAGAAATAAATGAGTTTTAAAAATTATTAAGGGATAAATGATAAATTCACCCTAAAACTGGGTCACATGATTTGGTAAAACCATGCCCCAACTGTGCAACACCAACTACCTTAGAATCCCACCTCGCATGGTTTTTCCCGCATGATTACTAGAATCGTGCACCAACCATGTGGTGAATAGCAGTCAGGTAATATCAAAGTGGAACTAACCATGTAGGATGGGTTCATATTTGAGGTACATCATGCGTATCTCATGCACATCACATCTTATAACCTCTAGAATCCGCACAATTTTCTACTAGGGGCCCTAAATTTTTAGACAAATCGTATGCCCTATGCATACCACAAAAACATGGCATTTTGGAGCCCGGTGCTCCCAAAACTCATCGAGACACCCAAGGAACCCCTTGGTCCTTTACCAAGACTATAAACAAAACTTTTAAGTGTTCCAACTCTTAGAATTACAGTCTGCAGCCCAGTTTAAAGAACGACCTATCCATTAAATGACAAATTTCAAATTCCATTGGAATTTTTTCTTGAATAAAAAATAAGAGTCGTTAAATAGGTATTGATGGGTATGAATATTTTTATTTTATACAAAACCAATTTTATTAATTCATAATACCATTATTATCTTCTTACTCTAACTAATGAAATTCATTTATTAATGGTTACATGTTACCTTAATGAGAATTTGATCTCAAACTTATTATGTTTATTTACCCCAGTTATAAATAAATATCTTTAATGAGTTATGTATATAAGGTATTCCATATGGATGATTATGATGTCTTAATTTGAAAAATAAGAGATGGGTTTAGTGGGAAAACTTCTCATTTAATTTATTGTGAATTATTTTTGAAAGAGTTTTTACTAATAAACTAAAAATCCAAAACTAAAAGGTCCTTAAGTATGTATGTGATCAAAAAACAATTTGATGTTGTAAGGTTTTTATAGAATAAATGGGTTAAAATTATTTCCATCAAAACTAAGAAATTTAAAGTTTATGATTTTGACACTGAATCTGGGAGTGCAAGTTCTGATCTCTTATAGTCGGTATCAAAGTTTGATTCAGATAACTTTTGAGATTATGGTATTTTCATGTGGGGATATTATAAGAGTAATGGATACAATTATAGGTATATAAGATTGTGTTTAATCATAATTTCTATGTCTTAGACACCCCATTTTATGGTGCTATGTAATAATTGTTTTGAGGTTATTAATGTTGTTTTTTGGAGATATTTTATTGGGTTTGTGTATTGTAACCCCTAGGACCAACATGAAGTGTTATTTATGGAGGAAATATTTATTAATATTTAAATAAAGAAAAGTAAAGCCTGAAGGTTCAGTTACAACCCATCACATTTGGTAAGTACATAGGACACGAAACCACAATCGAAGGGAGATAAGGTTGATGTGCCTACCACATGCATACGTGATGTCATGGTTAGTAAGCTATTTCAAAAGGAAAATATTTTGTTAATTTAAGATACATATGGAATTTTATTTTCAGAATAATGGTCGATTTATCCTGGAAGAATATGTGATCAAATGATTTTAATCCTTAGGTTTCAAACATAGTCACGAATTATTTGTATAATTTTATGGATAATTATTTATGGAATTATTTTTTTGAACCTTCATTATTACTATTTAATATTCAATATTAATGTATCATATATATTTTTCTTCATGTTGGGAATTATCTTACCATGTGCTTACCATTTTGTATTTGGTTAATGTTTAAAGACAAAAGGAGTATCTTGTAATCTATTTTATGGTTATGTGGATTTAAAATTGTATTTTTGTGTTTCAATCATGAATAATTCATCTTGAATAATCACATTTAGAGAAAAATTTGTGATATTGGTTGAAATTGGATAAAGGATGAAATTCTACTTGACAAGTAAGTATATTTCACCATGTTTTCAATCTAAATGGTGAAATAATTCTTCAAAACTAGAAAAAGGGTCTCGAAAAAAAGTATTATATTAGTGAAATCCTTTCTAATAAACAAACTATCTATTCAAGCATCACAGATTTATGTTTTTGTGGCCCTTATCTTTCCATTGATCATTCACTTTCTTGTGATCAGTGACCTCAACCACTCTCTATAATTATTTATGATTTTCTACTATTATCACCTATGTTTTCATATTTGGAAACCTAGTTTTGTGTTATTTCATACGAAACTTTTACCTACCTTTATATATTATTAATAGAATTTTTTATTAACACTTTTTATGATTTGTGTTTATAAAAAAGTATTTTACAATGTACAACTTTTGATTGCCGAGATAATGATCAAATTATGAGGATTAAATTAATTAAAATGGTGGAGGTTGTAAAACCCAAATATTTTAATAGAAAATAATTATATTATATTTCATAAAGTATACACCACAATATTTTTATGTTGAATTACAAACAACACTCAATTAGTTTTCATTTCATTGTTGCACCATGTTTTTTATGTTCGAAAACATATTTATCATGTAATATCAAACTTAAACATCCCATGTTATGTATTATAATTTTAAAATATCCATTTTAATAGTGAGTATGATCATAATTAACTGAATTATAAAACCATTCTTTATATATATTCTTTGGTGAAAAACTAATTATAAATGAAAATAAAACCCTAAAGAAAAGAAAAGGAAATCTTTTTCTCAAAAACTACTTTAAGGCGCCCAAGAATGTTTTGTACCTTTAAATTAAACAAATATACCTTATGGGGATATATTAATGAAATTTATAAATTATATATTAAATATAATTTTTAAATGTATTCTTATGTGTTTTTTAGAAAAGTGATAAAAAATAAATCCAATATCATGTTTAAAATTGTATTTCTTTCCAAAAGAACTCTTGTCGCCTTTTTATGCTGCCCCAATCATAAAAATAATTTTTCATACTTTTATAAAATTTATTGGATTAAATTAAGATAATTTTTTAATCATAATATAAAAATTTAATTTGGATTAAATGTTTAATTTTTTTGGAAAAAATGATTTTTCAGTGTAGAGTAAAAATTACCATTTTTTGTAAAAAAAATTCTTTTCAATAAATTAGGTGATTTAAAAATACCAATATGTCTTTAATATGTTTTAATGTGACCTAAGTAATATTTAATCAACCTAATTACTTTGAATAAAATTTATATTGGTATTTATTATAAGTTTTTAAAAAAAAACATTTTTCTAAAAACTATTATAAAATGCATAGTGTTTCTCTATTTTAGTAATTAAAGTAGTCCATAATGGGGAATATATAAGATTAAATTAATATAATATATATAATTAAATATTAATTTAGTTTTTTACTATGATTATTATTATTCATAATGTTAATATAGAATCATGTTTTCTACAAAAATACGCATCTTAAAATCAACTCTCTTGCCATGTATACAAGATTAATGTTAAATTAAAGCATTCAACTTATGTGAATTGAATTTATAAAAATGGATTATATATTTGAAATAATAATATATTATAATTTATCATATGTTCAACTTATTTTTTAACCAAAATGAATATTAAATGAAGTTAAAATTAATTACTGTGGTTAAAGTAAAAATTGATTTTCGGGAGGTAAAACTAGAATGATAAAGGTGGAAATTAACAAAAATATTATATTAAATTTATTTAATAAGTTTATCTATAACATGGACATAAAATACTATAAAATATGGAAATTTCGTACCACTTTCCATTGAATATGGCCCAAAAAATATTTTATGTAATGAAAAAGAAAAAAGATACCTTTCTTCCTTTTAATTTCATTAATGATTTCCTTTATGGACAACAAAAACATAAGATAAGATATAGAAATTATTATTAAATATATATTATTTTTTAAAAATAATAAAAAAAAAATTAAATTATATAGGTGAAATAACTACATATAATTCTTAATAAATGCCAACTTAGTAATTATTTAGTTAGAAATTAAATAACATAAATAATACTAAAAATATTAAAAGAGAATTAAAATGATGGAATTATTATGTTACATTAATTTTTATATTAAAATATCAACTTAAATAGGTTTTATAATAATATATTATAATTCCATCATTGTCTTGATATTTTTAAATTCAAATTAAATGAATAGTGTCTAATTTGACATCAATGTTACTTTATAAGAAATTAAAATTTATTAAATTATTTAAATAAATTTAAATACTAAATTATTCCTAGTGATATATAAATGTTAATAAATATCAACTATTTCCCATTAATTTACCAATTAGTTTTTTATAATTAATACATTGACCTCTAATTAGTAAAAAACTATATTAGCACAGTTAAGGTTAAAGTAACATTTTTTGCACATTACATGATCATGTGTTAAAAATAATTTTCAAATAACATATGATTTTAATTTTATATACTCGATTTCATATTTATAATCAGTGTGTCTAATTGTTTTAATAATTTTAGCTTTAATTTTTCTTAAATAATAAATTACCTAGGATAGAAAATTAGTTACCGTAGTAAAAACCCAAAATTGTAAAAATAAGGAAACTTAGATGTTAAGTTACAATATGTTTAAAATTAGTTTTTTATTGTGTGGTAAAGGTTTTAATAGAACATATAATCCCTAAAACCTATTAATTATCAATTTTGGAGCCAAATTTGGTAATATCAACCTCTTAATAGTGAATACATTTGAGTATTTACAAGAATGTCACTACTCCTCAACTATAATAAGGAACCCACTCACCTCAATTATTCACACCTATAAATCCATTTGTTTCATCCATAACCTTAAAATATTACTTAAAAACCACCTACCCTCATCATAGACTCTTTATTTTGGGATTAATTCTAAATTTTCAAGGATTTAGTGAAAACTTAAGGAGGATACCCGAAGAAGAGGTAATATTCTTCGACGTCTGTCTTTATTTTACTTCTTTATCCACCTCCTTTAATTGTTATTATACTATGATGATATAATAACCTCAGGATATTCAATATAATTGGATATTTCTATTATAATGGCCCGGACCTCTCCGGTCCATTACTTTGGGAAATGTTGGTGTTGGAGGTGTTTCGGGAGGTCAAGGGTACTTATCCCCAACACTTTTCCAATTTTCCAGTTCTGTGAACAGTGTTTCCAGTTTTATGAATAGTAACAGATCGGTCTCACCGATCGGCCTGACAGATCTGTCTCACAGATCGGTGTGACAGATCGGTTTCACAGATCGGTCTGACAGATCGGTTTCACAGATCGGTGTGACAGATCGGTTTCACAGATCGGTTTGACAGATCGGTTTCACAGATCGGTCTGACAGATCGGTTTCACAGATCGGTGTTACAGATCAGTTTCACAGATCGGTGTGACAAATCGATTTCACAGATCGGTGCGACAGATTGGTTTCACAGATCGGTGTGACAGATCAGTTTCACAGATCGGTGTGACCGATCGGTTTCACAGATCGGTGTGACAGATCAGTTTCACAGATCGGTCTGATAGATCGGTTTCACATATCGGTTTCACAGATCGGTTTCACTGATCCGTTTCACAGATCGGTTTCACAGATCGGTTTCACAGATCGGTTTCATGTACAGTAACAGTGGGTGAACAGTGTTTCCAGACTCCTACAGTTTTGCCCCTTTTGACGTTTCCTTTGACGTAAAATACATTTAAAGCCTTATTTTTTTAGGGATCTTAAGGCCGTTTAAAATACCATAAATCCTATATTAATTATTCCTAAGGCTTGGAATGTTTTACTTGGTCAAACCGCGTGGGTTAATGCGATCCGTTTTTAAGGGAGAATTAACCGGATCTTAAACCATTTCCCCATTTAATCTTCAAAAAGGGACGAGATATCATTCTCCCTTGTTCTTTCCCTTTGTTCTCAACTAGAAGGCACTAGAACCTTTCAATCCTTTCCGTAGGAGTTGCACAATCAATATTTACTCCTAGGATTGATTCTGCTCTGTTTTGGATGCAACTGAGCCGTGTCGATCAATCTTCGATATAAGGTATATTGTATCATCGTTCTTTTGGGGTTCATCTTCTCCTATCCTCTTTTCTATAATTATACCATGTAATTTCCAAGATTCTAATGGGTTTTCTTGGGGTTGGTTGGTACTGTCGTACTGCAGCATCCTCCGGTGGATGCAGTTGTCACGAGGGGAGGATCGTGACCTGTTGTGTGGATAAAGAACGTGAGGAACTGTTTGAGGTAGGGGATTCATGGCTTCTCTAATTGTATATGTGCAATCCTATAGTTAGCATGATTTATCCCTTTGGATCACAATGAAATTGACCTAATTAAATACTTGAACTGGATTAAAAGAATTGGTTGATCGCATGTTGTTTCTTTATACCGTGATAACAGTTTGCCTCATGTTTTCCTAGATATAGTGATATATATGTTTTCTTTGATTTTTTGTTCATTCATGATAGAAATTGATAATGAACGTAAAGCCAGAATTAATTGTTAATTAATTGGCTAAAGATAAAGAGGCATGTAAATTAGTTTGGTTATTGCCGTTGTTGTAGTTGTTCTAATTTGAGGATAATCAAATTAGGGAAGTAAGCATGGTTATTTAATTGGGATATCTTGCTGATTAGGTATCCGTGATTTGAACCTACGAATAACAAATCTGCCAATTCAATATGGATTAGAGAACAGATTATGTGGGAATTTCTAAAAGGGTTCTAAGTTACCCTCTTGTTTGTTAAAGGGTCAAGAGCCCATGATGTGATGTTTGTTTTCCTGCTGCTTATGCTGTGATGTGATCCTGGATGGTTGTTGTGATATGTGGAGGCATGGAGTCCTTGTGGTTATGGCATCATATGACGCCTAGAGTGGCGAGATGCATCATTTGTTTGCATGTGGGTGTCGGGGAGGACACCAGGGGTGATGGAATGGGATGGATGTGGTTGCCGGTTGCTTGCGGTTTTCTTGAATGTTAATCTACTTTTCTCTTCCCCACTGCTCAAGGCAGCTGGTCTTGCTACCATTCTTCCAAAGGAGGCGAAGACGCACGGGGTATGCCACGTGCTTTCCGTATTTAGCCTCTCGAGGGAGAATGGGTATATGCTCTTTCTATAGGCGGCAAAGACTCGACGGGTAGTACATATACTCACCGTGTTGAGCCTCCTTTGTGTTTAGAAGCATAGGATGTTTTTCTAGAATGCCTGGGAATGTGGAAAAGTAATTATATAATTAATGTTTGATTAAATGGTGAAAATCCATGGGGATGGAGATGCTGGAATTTAATGGTGATGTGAATCTTAAAAAGGAGCAGTTTTTTTTTGAATGTGATGCCAATTCAGTTTAATGTGGAATTGTTCATTCTTAATTAATGTTTAAAGAATTAATTAATGTACAGTGGAACTGATAAAATGAGAACGGAGTAATCTAATAAATCTCTTCAAATGTTTGTGTGCTTATAGGATACCAAGTCTTAGAAGTAGCAGCCTGGAGTCTGAGAGACGTTAGCTGTAGTTGTATCTAAGACTAGGTAATTCCCATAGTGTGGATGTGAGTTACTTATATATTCTGTACTTTTTGTGTTTCTATACGCTACTCCACCCTGTCGGTAAGGGAAACTAACACCCCAGGGATTCTGAGCCCTGGGGGGGTGTTTTTCCCAACATTCTGATGAGAGGTTGAATGGCTGACTACCCCCTTTGGCTCCGCTCTCTTCTCTTGGTAGATACTTGTGCCATGAGGCACAACGGTTAGTTACCCCATATATGTGTGTAGAGGGCTGTAATGGCTTGTGGTTATTCACACACATATATTATGGATATAGTATCCTACGGACTACTATATGTGTAACATGTATAGGCTGTGATGGCATGCGGATCCTTACTCGGCGTATGGGCTGTAATGGCTTGAGGTATTATACCCGACGTATGATACACGTTATGCGAGCTGTGGTGGCTCCTGAAAACTACCTGGTTACCTTTGGTTGTGAGGACGGTGTGGTGCTTCGCCCAGGTGTCTATGGGCAAGACTTTATGGTGCACGAGGTGCAGATTCTGGAGCTTAGCCCAGGTGTCTGCGGGCAAGCCTTTGGAGAGAGATGCACAGGACGTATGTCGTTGGGGCAAAGCAGCAAACCAGTGGGGAAGTAGTAGCGGGGAACCCTTGATATTCTTTACTATATGATATATTCTTGTATGCGTTACTTGGTTTGAGTATCCATGGTGAGGTTGGGAACATAGTATACCTGTTTAGATGACGATTTAGTTTCACTTGTTGTTCACTGGGCTTTAGCATGCTTTCTTTACCTTTGCACGAGAGGCTTGGGGAGGATCCTACTGAGTATACTGTTATACTCACCCTATGTACATATAAACTGTTTTTCAGGTCACTTGGAGCAATTTGGAGATCAAGCGGGTTACTACTAGCTTGTGGTTGGAGGAGGAGCTGTTCGGGCTCGTGGTCGCTGCTGTTTTTCTTTCTTTTGGGTACTTTTAGTTTTCCCTTTCAGTTGTAGTACTTTTGCATGACATTTCATCTATGTACTTGGGTTTCTTTTATATTTCAGTTATGAGTTGGAGTTGGTTGGATTCTATTCTATCTCTCTCTTCTGCATGTGTTCTCTTAGAGGGTAATGTCTCCCATTTGTATGTTATTATACCCTCGGTACTAGTCGCCAACTCGGGGCCTACTGGAGGCGGGACTCGGGGGTCATTATCTCCCTTTTCACATTGCCAGCCCAGGAGGGGTACACTTTGTGGGGAGGGGGTCGTGACAGAGTGGTATCAGAGGTCTGGTTGAGGGATAGGATGGAGTTTGGAGTTAGGCACGGGTGAGGATGCATGAGATGGTAGGGCAACAATGTCATTCATGTTTAGAAAGTGGGGTAAACACTGGAGACCGGAAGAGACATAGGCGTTCAGGGCCCCCTATGATCTGTTGCACGGAACTTTAAGTTTACGATGGCTACTAAACAAAGTGATACTGGTTGCAGGGTAGAGACCTAGGAAAGGATCATGCATCATTATTTTTTGAACCTGTGTTTGAATGGGTAGACCTTGGGATAGGTAACCTGAAATTAATAAAACAAAACAATTAATTAATTAATGTTGAGTCTTCCATATTCCAGGATTAGGAGCTCTAACGGTTGTTATTTTACAGGTATGGCTCCAGGTCGACGTCCTCGTCAGGTTTGCGCAGAAGATGCCCAGCAGGCTGTTCCAGCAGATCACCGCCGAGCAGAGGTTGACGAAGATGACACTTGGAGGAAGACACTCCGAGAGTTTCAGCGCCAGAGTCTACATAAGTATGAGGGCTTCGTTTCAGATGCAGTCACAGAAGACTGGTTGGAAGAGATCGAGATAGGCTTCATTTCGATTCGTGCTCGGAAGGAACACTGGGTGTCCTTGGTTGTGACGACGCTGCGTTGAGCAGCAAGGCAGTGGTGGTTCTTGTTCCTCAGTGATCGTGAGGAGTCAGCAATCTCATGGGAGGAGTTTTGAGACAGGTTTAGAGTCGAGTTTATTTCAGCGACTACGAAGGAGTCCAGTTGCGAGGAGCTACTCACCCTTCGACAGGGGAGCTCCAGTATTCGAGATTTTGGAATCCGTTTCAGGAACCTTCTACGATATGCTTCAGACCTGTTACCAGATGATGAGGCCAGGGCGAGGCATTTCGAGGAGGCTTTGCGTCCCGAGATCCAGGGCCAGCTCACCCCATTTATGTTGAAGACATATCTTTAGGTGCTGGTGAGGGCAGAGGTTGTTGAGAGGACTTTGGCTAGGACTGTATCGTCACGAGAGGGGAATCGTCATGATTTCTCACGAAGTAGAGCTGTGGCCCGGGGTTCCCGGTTTTCAGGACAGAAGAGTTTCCGTTCACCTGGGGGTAGGTCCCAGCCCTTCCCATCTCGTTTCTCTGGAGGCAGCAACTCTCCGGCCTATTCCAAGGGATCAAGCGCTTGTTTTTCTTGTGGTGGTCATGGTCATCAGTAGCGGGAGTGCCCGACTTTTCAGAGCAGTCATCGTGCACCGGGCGCTCCACTCCAGGTTCCTCCGTTGAGGCAGTTCCAACCGAGGCAGCAGCAGCAGGTTGCACCAGCTTTAGATCACCAGAGGGTAGATGGAGCAAGCAGAGGACATCCCCATGACGCTCCCTGTCCTCAGAGAGTAGAGTGCGGCTGTGGTGGTGGTCGTCATCAGGGTCAGAGAGGCCGTGGAGGTGGTCGTGGTCAGCTTCATGCTCTAGCGTTGCCAGCTCCAGGCGAGCCAGACGTCGTCTGAGGTACCCTTTGCTTGTTTTCTACCTTGGTGTATTCCTTGTTTGATTCAGGAGCGACACACTCCTTTATATCCCCTACCATTGTCCACGCTTTGGGACTTGAGGTAGAGAGGCTTCCAGTGCCCTTGGCATTGACTATGCCAGTTGGAGGTCGAGCTAGCTTGTTTGAAGTATATAGAGACTGTGAGCTAGTGTTGGGGCAGCACCGCTCTTGGGTAGATTTCCTATGTTTACGAATACAACCATATGATGTCATCCTCGGCATGGATTGGTTGTATTCGGTGCAAGCTATTGTGGATTGCTACAGGAAGAAGGTCGTTTTCTTTGATTCATATGGAGATAAAGTAGTGTTTGTTGGTGAGAGAGATCCTTGGATGAGTCATAGACGAGTTTCATCCTTATCATCCATGACGGCTGGGAAGATGCTGAGTTCTTCAGAGGTTCAACAGTTGGCGTTTCCTAGGGTCGTAGAGGAGTACCCTGACGTCTTTCCAGAAGAGGTTTTATCCTTACCCCCTCGACGAGAGATCGAGTTTGGGATCGAGCTATAGCCGGGAGCGTCTCCTATCTCTATGTCTCCATATAGTATGGCCCCTTATGAGTTACGAGAGCTACGTATACAGCTCTATGGTCTGTTGCAGTGTGGTTTTGTTCTCCCAAGTGTGTCACCGTGGGGTGCACCAGTTTTGTTTGTGAAAAAGGATGACGGCAGTTTGCGGTTGTGCGTCGATTATCGTCGATTAAACAAAGTGACAATAAAGAATCGCTATCCTCTTCCACGAATTGATGACCTATTCGATCAACTGAAGGGTGCAAGTTGGTTCTCAAATATCGACTTGTGGTCAGGATATCATCAGATGCGTGTAAAGGATGAGGATATCCTAAAGACTGCTTTCCATTGTCTTCATGGGCATTATGATTTTGTTGTAATGCCATTCAGCATGACGAATGCTCCAGCTGTTTTCATGGGGTTTATTAATGTTGTGTTCCGTGAATTCCTGGACAAGTTTTTTGTGGTTTTCATCGATGACATCCTTGTGTACTCCACATCTGAAGAAGAGCATGCAGAGCATCTACGACCCGTTTGGGAGTTCTTCGCCAACATTAGTTGTTTGGGAAGTTGTCCAAGTGTGAGTTCTGGGCTCAAGAAGTTTGTTTCTTAGGGAATGTTGTGTCCCAATAGGGAGTAGCTGTGGATCCTTCAAAGATAGAAGTAGTAGAGTCTTGGGCAGCTCCCAAGACTGTGTCAGAGGTGCGAAGTTTCCTTGGTCTCGCAGGCTATTATAAGAGGTTTGTAGCCAATTTCTCTCGAGTTGTGACTCCTCTGATAGCTTTGACCAAGAAGGATCAAACATTCATATGGACTGATCAATGTCAGCCAGCTTTCGAATATCTAAAGGAGAAGTTGGTAAGTGCTCCAGTCCTTTGTCTTCCAGCGGAGGGAGTCCAGTTTGATGTTTTCTGTGATGCTTCACATATGGGGCTAGGCTGTGTTCTCATGCAGCAGAGGTCAGTTGTTTCTTATGGGTCTCGGCAGTTGCGTCGACATGAATGAAACTACACCACCCATGATCTTGAGTTGGCAGCCATGGTGTTTTCTCTGAAGTTGTGGAGACATTACCTCATTGGTGAGCACTTTGTGGTTTTCACCGATCATAAGAGTTTGAGGTATGTTTTCTCCCAACGTGACTTGAACTTGAGGCAGCATCGGTGGATGGAGTTCTTGCAGGAATACGACTTTGAAATATCGTATACACCTAGAAAAGGGAACTTTTTAACTGATGCACTAAGCCGAAAGTCACGTAATGATGTTGTGCGTGAATCTGCTGATTCCTAGAGAGTGATGGAAGAGCTAGCAGCTTTGGATCTTGATATGGAAGAGGTTGGAGGTAGAGGTTGTATTTTCCAGATGATGGTGCAGTCATCTCTGATGCAGAAGGTGGAAGAGTCTTAGTTGGGTGATCTAGAGGTGGAAGTTTGGAGAGACAGAGTTTTGTGTGGTGAGGCCCTTGATGGTTGGTCGGAGGATGAACAACACTGAGTGTTGTATCATGGCAGGGTTTTTGTTCCCTTGGTGATGCGCGAGACGGTTCTCCGAGAGTTCCATAGTTCACCCTTGGCGGTACATTCTGGTGTGACGAAGATGTTCCGATCCTTGAGGAGTCAGTTTTGGTGGCCTGGGCTGAAGCGTACAGTTGCAGAATGTGTGTCTCGATGTTTAGTCTGCCAGAAGGTGAAGGCCGAACACCGTGTTCCTGGTGGTTTTCTCCAACACATAGAGATTCCTCAGTGGAAGTGGGAGGACATCTCAATGGACTTTGTTACAGGTTTACCTCGAGTTCCGGGAGGACATGATGCTATATGGGTGGTATTGGATCGTTTAACTAAATCGGCCCACTTCATAGAAATCAAGGAGTCGAGCTCAGTAGAGGTTTTGTCGAGGCAGTATCTGGAGGAGGTGGTGAGGCTTCATGGAGTTCCTAAGACGATCATTTCTGACCGAGATCCTCGTTTTACCTCTAGGGTGTGGAGAGGTCTCCAGCATGCTTTTGGTTCTCAATTATGCCTTAGCACTGCTTTTCATCCTCAAACGGATGGTCAGACATAGCGAACCATCCAGACTCTTGAAGACATGATGCGCTCTTGTGTTCTTGATTTTGGACGTTCATGGAAAAAGCACTTACCCTTGGTAGAGTTCGCTTACAATAATAGTTTTCATTCTACCATCGGCATGGCGCCGTTTGAATCCTTGTATGGCCGGCCATGCCGTTCTCTGTTGTGCTGGACTGGGGTCGGAGAGTCAGCAATTCTCGAACCAGAACTAGTGCAGAATACAACAGAGATGATACAAGTGATTCGTGAGAGGATGAAGACAGCACAGGATCGTCAGAAATCATATGCTGATCAAAGAAGGAGACTGTTAGAGTTTAATGTTGGGGATCATGTGTTTCTAAAGGTGACTCTCCATCGTGGGCAGCGAAGGTTTGGACGTAGAAGTACGCTTTCTCCTTGGTTTGTTGGGCCTTTCGAGGCGTTAGCTCGTGTTGGAGCTGTGGCATATCGAGTAGCACTTCCCCCTTAGATGAGTCGGATACATGATGTTTTCCATGTATCACAGCTCCGTCATTATCTTCATGATGAATCTCATGTTATCGATTAGGGAGAGATTGATATTGATGATAAAGCAACCTTCGAGGAGCGACCTATAGAGATCCAAGACCACAAGGAGAAGGTGTTGCGTGGGCATTCTATCCCCTTAGTTCGTGTATTGTGGCGACACGGTGGCATGGAGGAGAGTACCTGGGAGCGTGAGTCACAGATACGTGCTCAGTACCCAGAGTTGTTCAATGTTTAACTCCTTTCATGTAATGATGTTTCCTTTATGGTTAGACCTTTCATGTTTTATTTATGTACCTTTGATGTGATGTTATGAATGAATTGTTTGGGTATGGATTGTTTGTCCCCGGATGTCATAGTTTTGTTCCAGCTTTCGAACAACTCATTGTGGTTTTTCCCTGAGAGGTATCTTATGGGGTGGTTGTTCGGACCCCTCTTTTCTTCTGGGTTGGTTTTTAATTCTCGAGGATGGGAATGTTTTGAGAGGTATCTAATGTAATGGTCCGGACCTCTCTGGTCCATTACTTTGTGAAATTTTCGTGTTGGAGGTGTTCCGGGAGGTCAAGGGGACTTATCCCCAACACTTTGCCAATTTTCCATTTCTGTGAAAGGTGTTTCCAGTTTTATGAATAGTAACAGATCGGTCTGACAGATCGGTCTCACAGATCAGTTTCACAGATCGGTGTGACAGATCGATTTCACAGATCGGTCTGACAGATCGGTTTCACAGATCGGTGTGACAGATAGGTTTCACAGATCGGTCTGACAGATCGGTTTCACAGATCGGTGTGACAGATCGGTTTCACAGATCGGTGTGACAGATCCGTTTCACAGATCGGTGTGACAGATCCGTTTCACAGATCGGTGTGACATATCAGTTTCACAGATTGGTGCGACAGATCGGTTTCACAGATCGGTGCGACAGATCGGTTTCACAGATCGGTGTGACAGATCGGTTTCACAGATCGGTGTGACAAATCGGTTTCACAGATCGGTGCGACAGATCGGTTTCATAGATCGTTGTGACAGATCAGTTTCACAGATCGGTGTGACCGATCGGTTTCACATATCGGTCTGACAGATCGGTTTCATAGATCGGTGTGACAGATCGGTTTCACAAATCGGTCTGACAGATCGGTTTCACAGATCGGTTTCACAGATCGGTTTCACAGATCAGTTTCACAGATCGGTTTCACAGATCGGTTTCATAGATCAGTTTTATGTACAGTAACAGTGGGTGAACACTGTTTCCAGACTCCTACAGTTTTTCCCCTTTTGACGTTTCCTTTGATGTAAAATACATTTAAATCCTTATTTTTTAAGGGCTCTTAAGGCCATTTAAAATGCCATAAATCCTATATTAATTATTCCTAAGGCTTGGAATGTTTTACTTGGTCAAACCGTGTGGGTTAATGCGATCTGTTTTTAAGGGAGAATTAAACGAATCTTAAACTGTTGCCCCATTTAATCTTCAAAAAGGGACGAGATATCATTCTCCCTTGTTCTTTCCCTTTGTTCTCAACTAGGATGCACTAGAACCTTTCAATCCTTTCAGTAGGAGTTGAACAATAAATCTTTACTCCTAGGATTGGTTTTGCTCTGTTTTGGATGCAACTGAGCCGTGTCGATCAATCTTCGATATAAGGTATGTTGTATCATCGTTCTTTTGGGGTTCATCTTCTCCTATCATCTTTTCTATAATTATACCATGTAATTTCCAAGATTCTAATGGGTTTTCTTGGGGTTGGTTGGTACTGTCGTACCGCAGCATCCTCCGGTGGATGCAGTTGTCGCGAGGGGAGGATCGTGACCTGTTGTGTGGATAAAGAACATGAGGAACTGTTTGAGGTACGGGATTCATGGCTTCTCTAATTGTATATGTGCAATCGTATAATTAGCATGATTTATCCCTTTGGATCACAATGAAGTTGACCTAATTAAATACTTGAACCGGATTAAAAGAATTGGTGGATCGCATGTTGTTGCTTTATACCATGATAACGGTTTGCCTCATGTTTTCCTAGATATAGTGATATCTATGTTTTCATTGATTTGTTGTTCATTCATGATAGAAATTGATAATGAACATAGATCCGGAATTAATTGTTAATTAATTGGCTAAAGATAAAGAGGCATGTAAATTAGTCTGGTTATTGCCGTTGTTGTAGTTGTTCTAATTTGAGGATAATAAAATTAGGGAATTAAGCATGGTTATTTAATTGGGATAGCTTGCTGATTAGGAATCCGTGATTGGAACCTATGAATAACAAATCTTCCAATTCAATATGGATTAGAGAACAGATTCTGTGGGAATTTCTAAAAGGGTTCTGGGTTACCCTCTTGTTTGTTAAAGGGTCAAGAGCCCATGATGTGATGTTTGTTTTCCTGCTGCTTGTGTTGTGATGTGAGCTTGGATGGTTGTTGTGATATGTGGAGGCATGGAGGCCTTGTGGTTATGGCAGCAGATGACGCCTAGAGTGGCGAGATGCATCAGTTTATGCATGTGGGTGTCGGGGAGGACACCAGGGGTGATGGAATGGGATGGATGTGGTTGCTGGTTGCTTGCGGTTTTCTTGAATGTTAATCTACTTTGCTTTTCCCCACTACTCAAGGCAGCTGGTCTTGCTACCCTTCTTCCGAAGGAGGCGAAGACGCACGGGGTATGCCACGTGCTTTCCGTGTTTAGCCTCTCAAGGGAGAATGGGTATATGCTCTTTCTATAGGCGGAAAAGACTCGACGGGTAGTACATCTACTCACCGTATTGAGCCTCCTTTGTGTTTTGAAGCATAGGATGTTTTTCTAGAATGCCTGGGAATGTGGAAAAGTAATTCTATAATGAATGTTTGATTAAATGGTGAAAATCCATGGGGATGGAGATGCTGGAATTTAAAGGTGATGTGAATCTTAAAAAGGAGCAGTTGTTTTTGAATGTGATGCCAATGCAGTTTAATGTGGAATTGTTCATTCTTAATTAATGTTTAAAGAATTAATTAATGTACAGTGGAACTGATAAAATGATAACGGAGTAATCTAATAAATCTCTTCAAATGTTTGTGTGCTTATAGGATACCTAGTCTTAGAAGTAGCATCCTGGAGTCTAAGAGACGTTAGCTGCAGTTGTATCTAAGACTAGGTAATGCCCATAGTGTGGATGTTAGTTAATTATATATTCTGTACTTTTTGTGTTTCTATACGCTAATCCACCCTGTCGGTAAGGGCAACTAACACCCCGGGGATTCTGAGCCCTGGGGGGGTGTTTTCCTCAACATTCTGATGGGAGGTTGAATAGCTTACTACCCCCTTTGGCTCCGCTCTCTTCTCTTGGTAGATACTTGTGCCATGAGGCACAGCGGTTAGTTACCCCATATATGTGTGTAGAGGGCTATAATGGCTTGTGGTTATTCACACACATATATTCTGGATATAGTATCTTACGGACTACTATAGGTGTAACGTGTATAGGCTGTGATGGCTTGGGGATCCTTACTCGGCGTATGGGCTATAATGGCTTGAGGTATTATACCCGACGAATGATACACGTTATGCAAGCTGTGGTGGCTCCCGGAAACTACCTGGTTACCTTTTTTGTGAGGACGGTGTGGTGCTTAACCCAGGTGTCTGCGAGCAAGCCTTTGTGGTGCACGAGGTGCAGATTGTGGAGCTTAGCCCAGGTGTCTGCGGGCAAGCCTTTGGAGAGAGATGCACATGACGTATGTCGTTGGGGCAAAACGACAAACCAGTGGGGAAGTAGTAGTGGGGTACCCTTGATATTCTTTACTATATGCTATATTCTTGTATGTGTTACTTGGTGAGAGTAGCCATGGTGAGGTTGGGAACATAGTATACCTGTTTAGGTGACGAGTTAGTTTCACTTGTTGTTCGCTGGGCTTTAGCATGCTTTCTTTACCTTTGCACGAGAGGCTTGGGGAGGATACTACTGAGTATACTGTTATACTCAACCTATGTACATATAAACTATTTTTCAGGTCACTTGGAGCAAGTTGGAGATCAAGCGGGTTACTACTAGCTTGGGGTTGGAGGAGGAGTTGTTCGGGCTCGTGGTCACTGCCGTTTTTCTTTCTTTTGGGTACTTTTAGTTTTCCCTTTCAGTTGTAGTACTTTTGCATGAAATTTCATCTATGTACTTGGGTTTCTTTTATATTTCAGTTATGAGTTGGAGTTGGTTGGAGTCTATTCTATCTCTCTCTTCTGCATGTGTTCTCTTAGAGGGTAATGCCTCCCATTTGTATGTTATTATACCCTCAGTGCTTGTCGCCAACCCGGGGCCTACTGGAGGTGGGACTCGGGGGACATTATCTCCCTTTTCACATTGCCGGCCCAGGAGGGGAACACTTTGTGGGGAGGGGGTCATGACATTTATGTTTATTTTACAAACAACAGCAACACACACTTCCATCAAATGAGTCAAAAAATCATCATTCATGTGTATGGAGGACTGCCACCTTGCGAAATAATTTCATTCATTTTTCCATTACCACCTTCCACAATTGGGTATGTTGATATATATAAAGTTTATATATTATATTTATAACCTAATTATACCAATTTATTTATTATATAATATATATCAATTTACATTATATACCATAAGGGAAATGATAACATCCCTCGTGTGTATGACGGACTACCACCTCACAAAACAATGTGATTTTTTTTCACTAAGGCGTTAAATGGAAGGTAATAAGGGTAAAGATAATAGATATTTGTGATATACATGAATTATTTATAATATTAATTACATATTTATAATTCTTTAATTATAATATATCATTTTATTTTTACCCTTTCACTCACTTAAACAAACAATTACATTGTTAGTGGACAAGTGGGATTCTACCTCATTGAAGTGATGATATCCATTTTTTCATAGCCAAATCACAATAATGAAACATATAATTTCATATAATTAAATAATATTTTATTTATTATATTATTATAATCCTGAAAGATAAATTTTACTTACCTTTTTTCAATAGTGATCATTGAAAAATGGAAATGTTACTCATGCGTATGTGTGTCCTACATTCTCAATGATCGTAAAGTTAGTTAATTTTTCGTAAATATATTTCATTATTGGTTTTTAAAGAATAATTTATGCATAAATATTATAATTATTCTATAATTTTTTAAATAATTTCCTCTTTGACCATATTCAACCAACCAAAGTCATTTATGAGACATAAACCAAATATGGTTAAAACACTTGACGTAAACTTAATCAATAAATTAATTTTATATATTATGTTAATAAGTAAAATAAAATTAATAATAAACATTAGACATTTTATAAATCAAGTAATAAATTAACATAATTTTTTTATTCAGTAAGATAAAGACACATGTGACAATTTGGACTCAAGTTATGGGTTTTCTCTTCTCACTTTTATTTCGGTGCGATATATTCCATATTCATTGGTTATTTTTATTATGTTGTGTATATACTACCCATGAATGTATTTTATTATTATTTTAAATAAATTTATTAATATTTTAATATTTATTTTAGGATCTCTATTTTATGGGGTTTAAGGTTTCAATGTTACCAAAGTGGAAATTGTTTTTTAACAAAATTTTCCTTCTTTGAGACTTATGTCATGTTATGAAACTATATTATTTTATAAGGTGTATATACATCCCATTTTTCATGTAATATCCTGAATTAATTTATTATTATAGAATTTCAAGTTTTATTTAATGTAATACTTTTATGGGGCTTATGATTCAATGATACCAATGTTGTAAGAGTCTTATGTTACAATCACTTCCTTTATTGGGATAGTTTATTATTATTCTTCCAATGACGAGATATTATCATCCATCTTTCAAGAAACTAATGAATTTTATTATTCTATGGTAATTATTGAAATTTTCTTGTAGTATTACCTTTTCCCGCTCTTTAGTACATAAAATTATTAATATTTGTTTTAATAAAACCCTAATTCATTTCTCTATTTTGTTTGAAATATGTTTTCTTCCAAAACCATTTTTATAAAAATGTTTTGAAAAATGTACTTTGATTTTTAAAATAATTTATCAAATTAATTTTGATCAATTTTTACTCTTTAATTTTTTAAAGGAATAATATGTTGTTTTTTAAATAATTCTAGTTTTTATTTTACAAAAATTGAGAAATCAATCTTCATATTATTTTTGGAAAAAGTAATTATACTAACATTTTATAATGAAAAAGGAATATTCTTTAACAACATGTACAGAATTACCTAAAGTTATGAATTTCATTGATTTGAAACATACTTTTAATGTTTAAGATGTTATTTATAATGAATTTTTTTTAAAATTATTCATGAATGAAACGCATTTTTAAAATGTTTACTATTTTAAAAAGTGATTTTCTAAATGAAAAGTATATTTTCCTAAAGAATGTTTCTATTTATATTTTAATAGAATTTTAATTCATCAACATCAATAACCCTTGTTTTTACTTATCATCCATTGGGGATATTTGGTTTTGATACCATCTCCATTCATTCTCCGTATGGAATAAAATTGTTTTGATGAGATTGTTATTAAATAGATTTATATTCAATGGGTTAATCATGTTTCAAAGAGAATGTTTTAGATTCCATTTGTTTTAAATGGGTCAATCAAATTTAAAATACATTTACATGAAACCCAATGTTTTTACATGGTTTAATAATGTTTAATGGGAATAATTATTTTTTATATGAGTTTTATGATGAAATGAATGATCAATGTACTTTAATTAGGTAGTGGTTCTTGGAAATTATAAATGATTGGTGCACCTAGATTACACTGGTTGAGACTGATATAGATTAAAATATGAATGAATCTATATAGTTTTATAATTCATTACGTAATTATTATGATATCTAGATAATTGTCTTGGATTTAAACTGGATTGTTATTCCAATGCAAGGGTTCTATAAGGCCTCTATAAGTTTTCTATGAAGATGATATCCCAGGATACCAATATGTTTTTGTATGATTTCTTTGTGTTTATCATGATTAATTTTATCAAGATTTATATCTCATGTAAAATTATTATTGGATCTTATGAATTTTCCTTTTTTTAATTCCTTAGGTCATGTTTCCATGTTTGATGATCTAGGTATTGATGGGTACACATATTCATATGTTACACTCATACACTTTGATTATTCCATCATAAATTTATACTCATCCTATGATCTTCATATTCTCATTTATTAAATTAATTTGTTAATGGTTATATTTTACCTTACTGATCATTTGAGCTCAACCATATTAGTTTTCATTTTCCCAAGGTTGTAAATAAGGAGGTTAAACATGTTATGTCTATAAGGGATTCCATATAGATGATGATGATGTCTTATTGTGAAATAGAAAATTTGGTTATGTGGGATAAATTCTCATTTAGAGTCATTTGAATTATTTATGTAGAATTTTATTAGTTATATGAAAATGTAAACCTAAATGGTACTCAGGGATACAATTGATCCAATTTTTCCATATAATGTTGTAATGTTTGGATGGAAAAAATTGGGTTATAATTATCAGCATCCGAGATATAAATCAAAATTTAATAATTTCAACACCAAATTTGGGAGTGTGGGGTTTTGTATATTATAAGAAGGTCCCGTCTATCACATAATAAGTCCAATTCATTCTGTAGATGAATAAATAATAAATCATAATCAACTTTCCTTATCAAAATTAATAATTGTCGTATTGTAAGAACTAATCATATAGAATATAAATACCTACCCAGTCAAAATGATCATAAACCATATAAAGAAATATTATGAAAGATATCCTTAAATTTAATTCTCAATATAAAATTAAACAATTTTTTTTCTTCCTATAAATGACAATACATTAATGATATTACTGTAATATTTCATGATAAAAATTCCCTTTTTACTTCAAAAATATTTTTTAAAATATAAAAAATATGAACATAATATAGAAATTATTTTCATGAAAAAACCTATTGAACTACTAAATAGTTCTATAAATCATTAAGTAATCATGATTATTGGAAATTTAGTTCATTATCTATAAGAAAAATGTAACACCCGAGATTTTTATGAGTAATATTTTGTTTTTATGTTATATATATATATCATCAAAGGAATCTTTTTCTACACAACAGTTTCTTGGCTTGTTTTACACGAAATCGCGACCTTCCTAGATAGCTTGCATTGTACGCAATACCGAGTTTCACTAAACAAGGATATGCTATTAAAATATTATTAAAACTAGCCGTTATGAATAGTAATAACCACGTTTTGAAATTTTATTTTTCAAAATGGACATCATTTTTGGATTCGGAATATCGAAATTAGCCTAGGGTGAAATTTTGGTATTTTTCTGAAAACTTTCAATTTTTGATGAATAGTGAAACCACTAAGTGGTAGGTTAAAAACTGAATTTTGCATAAAACTTAATTTTACCGCTTCTGTGAATGGAATTTCGAAAATCCGACAGACACGGTTGATATTAGTAATTAAAATGTGGTTCAATGAGATAAAAATAATTTTTTGGTGAATAGTAACTTTTTACTTTTTTTTACCGCGGTTAATAGTAAATAGGGTAACTAAGGGTAAAAATGATATTACTATTACCCTAACACATGTACTAATTCTATTGGATAAGTTTAATTCGACCAAAAACAACCTTATGAATATAATATGACCATTTAGGTCCACTTGGATTAGATTATGACATTTAATATTATTTTATTTAATGAATAGTTAAAATAGTTAAAATCAAAGTTTAATAACTAAAACATTCTTAATATTGGGTTATACATAAGATAAATTCGACTATAAATATTCATTAGAAAGATAAAAAGATTTCCTACATAATTATATTTTATTTATAATTTTTAGACTTTAAATAAATTAATTTATTTATGACACAACGATGATGCAGTAATTACCCTTTTAAGGAAATGTTAACATAATTGATGTTATAAATGCTCAAATAAATGTAATTTGAGACTTTTTATGAATTAACCTAATTTTCTAGGTTACTATGATATATTAGTGTTGATTTAATCAACCTGGTTAGAACATATAATTCTGTTATGACTTTCACAAAAATCATATATAAAATAGTGTCAAAATTGACACAAAATAGTTTTTAAATCAAATATTATATTATTAATTATTATTTTATTCCTAAAAATCTAATATTAGGCCAAATGACTTATATAAGGATATATATATTAATAATAAACAACTTGGGGTTCGTTTGGCATGTTATAGTAAGTTTATTAACCATATAGTGTAAGAAAACAAAAAGTCACGGTAAAGGTCAAATTATTTAACTTAGAGTTAAATCTAATTGATAAGGTTAAAATAATAACCTAAACTTGTCTAAATCCTATTGGTTGCTAGGATTTCGACCCATACCCACTTTACCTTCGAAATAAGACCCTTTGGAACCATTATAAACCGATTTTGACTTTAATATAAAATAATATTTTGAGATATTCCTAAGGTGCCCCTCTCCTCCCTTATAAAAGGGCACCTCTGCCCCCTCCTACTCACACCAATTTGAGACCTCAAGCTCGGCCAACCCCTGCCAAAATCCCTTCTCCACTTCTCTAAAATAATCCTAGAGGTCCTGGTCTTCTTCAAAGACCAATCTTAGTTCCCTAAGTGGAGGATTCAAAGAGGCGTTTCAAAGAAGAGGTAATATCCATTACCGATCTTTTCAATTTCTTTCTTCTTCAACTTCTTCTTATTTAGTTGTTTCATGATAAAGTAATAACATAAGTATTACTTACATACTGATATGTTATTATAAATATGAAACAACCCTAATTCACCTTCTATCCATCCTATGGAAAAATCAAATCACCGCGCGTGCGTACGTACGGAATACCGTCTCCACGCCGTGGTGTAATATATTTTCCACCATCACCTTACAAGGATGGGTATAATGGTGTAATGAGTAACTATATATGATTATTATAAAGTGATATTGATACTGAAATAGTATAAATACACTTAAATACAATTCCACGATCATGGGAACAATATCATCGCTCGTGCGTACGTACGGAATACCGTCTCCACGATGTGATGCGACTCGTTCTACATGATCATCATTACATAGTAATTATATAAATGAATTTAATGAATAAATATGATATATGTTACACTAATACCATTCTGGATATATGGTATCTATATCCTTAAAAGAATAATACGAATTTATTTGGCAAAACTCGCATAAGAACAAAAGGCAATAAAGACCCGAGTAACAAGTAACAATGAAATATTACTAATAAGAAGCTAATAATATGACCATATATGATATCATATCAATATGTATGACTCTGTAATAAGTCAATAAAATTATTTAAACCATTATATAGGAGCTTCGGACACGTACAAAGCAAATCGTACGTAAGGTAAGGGAAATATCACAATCTCATTTTTATCCGAGATTGTTTATACTTTAGTATTTACTGGGGTGTATTTTACCATCCACATCCATGTTTACTGAATATGTAATATTATTTACATCCACCTACAAATGTTTAAATCCAATTTTACCCTTCGGTGAGTTTTTAGTAAAGAATATGAAATGAATCTTTTGTCGTTTTTCGTACGAGGGACTTTTTGACTTTTCTGACAAAAGTACGAAGAATGTTTTTTTAACTTATACGGCAAGAATGGATTTTTAAAACATTATTTCCAAGAATCTTCCTTTATAAGTTTTCAAGTTTATTATTAATCAACTTATTTTAGTTTATAATTGTATGACATGTTAAGAAAATAAAAGTGTTTTTGAAGTAGAAAGGATATTTTCCTCAAGAATGGAGTTCAAATGTTTTATCAAAATTATTTTCCATCTAAGATAATATAGGGTTCTGTTTTTATCCCTATTATTACATTGAATTGATTATGTTTTGATGGAATTATTTTTATGAATTCATATTCCTTATATGATTTGTTTTATGATGTCATGATGTTTCAATAATCCCATTTTTGTTACATGTGTTATGAGAAGATGTATGATTTATGATTATGTGGAACACATAAGGAAGGATTCATTATAAGATGGGTGGGACCTATATCTCCCTCTAATGCATTGGGTAAAGATTTATATCTCATGAGATAGACATGGATGGAATGGAAGGTTATTTCGGTTCAGTGATACAGGACTGAAATGAGGAGTGAACTCGGTTTAGAAATGGACTTTGTCTGCTAAGATAGTCTTGGAAATGAGTCATGACTAACAAGAAATGATTTTCCATGATTATGGGTGCATGCCACAAAGTTTCAAGTTTTATTTTATGATTATGGGGATCTCATTTTCACTTCTATGATTTATTCCATGTTATGATGTTATGATCTCTTTTGCATGTTATGATTTTCAAAAAGATATGATATGATTTTTATTTCCTTTATTTTCCCTTGCTGAGCATTTGAGCTCACCCTTTTTTGTATGTTTTCTTTTCCCCGGGTCAGGAAGATGGATATTAAGTAGAATATGCTAAAAGGGACCCTAGATATGATGAAATAAATGGGAGACACTGTAGAAGATTTATGAACCAGTTGATTATGTTTCCCAGTTTCTAAAGACACTATACCTATACGGTCCTTTGTGGTTTTGTCATATGTTGTAATAAGTGTGCTTCAATTTTGAAGTATTAACAATGTATGTAAAGTATGGGTCCTTATAGTTGGTATCAGAGGAAAGGTATAGTCAACCTTTGGAAACTAGGATGTGAAAGCCTTAGTAAGAACCCTAAGGATAAGTCTAAGCATAGAACACAATGTTAGTGTTTTAGAAATGGCCATGAATAACCTAGGATAAGACCTTAAGCGTGAAAATTTTATTCTTGATTATGTGGTTTTCCTATTATAATTAGTGTTTCTCACACTATTCTTCTTGGTTTTAGTCAATGGCTGGAACCTGAAGGAACCGTGTTAATGCGGAATGTGATGGGAAATGCAATGATTGTCCCCCTGAGAAACCAAACGATATGGGAGCTGGAATGCAAAATCTTGTAGCCATGCTCACACAACATTCTCAAGCTATGAATCATGCAGGATTTCCAAACGAGCAAAGGAAGGAGAAACATTCTGTTGAATCCTTCATGAGGCAGCGTCCAACTTCTTTCAGCGGGTCTACTGATCCATTAGTTTCTGAACAATGGATTAGTACTACTGAAAAGATATTTTCAGTTCTTCAATGTTCGGAACATGATAAAGTCATCCTAGCAGTGTATCATTTGGAAGGAGATACTGATCAATGGTGGAATCTTATTAAGAATACGAGGCAAAGGGATGAAATTGAGTCCATGGAATGTGACGAGTTCAAGAACTTATTTTTCAATAAGTACTTCCCTCGTATTCTCCAAACAAAGATGGAGAAAGAGTTTCTTGAACTAAAGAAAAAGGATGATGAATCTGTTGGTACCTATGAAGAAAATTTTACAAGACTTGCAAGGTACGCTTCTGGTATTATTATCCAACCTGAGAGTAAGATCGATCTATTCTTTAGTGGCTTAAAACCATGTCTTTGAAGGGCGTTAGCCATAAGGGACTTCAATAGCTACGAGGAAATTGTTCGATGTGCTCTCAAAGTCGAGATGGAAATTGGAGTAACCCATCAGTCATATGGGTTTGATAAGAAGAGGAAAATGGAATTTAAAGGAAAATCTAAAGAGCACACTGAAAAGAAGATGAGCTTTCCCTTATGCTCAAAGTGTGGAAAGAAACATGGAGCGCGTTGTCTTAAAGGGACAAGTAAATGTTTCAAATGTGGAAAGGAAGGTCATCGGGCATTTGAATGTCGCGATAATGGGAAGAAGATGTCTAATGATGCAAACAAAGGAAGGGATACCCAGAATGAACCTACTACACTTCAATGTTTCAAGTGCAAGGAGATGGGGAATTATGCCAATCAATGCGCAAATCCAAGGGTTGATGATGATGGTCGACATCAACAAACTCTTAAGGCTAAAGACAAAGGAAAGTCACATGCAATTTCTATCAGCGATGTGGAGTACGATAACGATGTGGTGAAAGTTACACTTACCATCCACTCTATAGTAGCAAATGTTTTATTTGATTCTGGATCCACCCACTCTTTTATTTCTGAATAATTTTCTAAGGGTGTCACCGTATTACCTGAACAATTAGATGTTTAGTTAGTTGTGACAACACCTAATGGAACAACAGTCGCATCAAAAGTTTATAATTCTTCTCCGATTGATGTTTGTGGGAAAGTGCTTCCTACAAATCTTGTGATCCTTCCTATAGTGGAATTTGATGTGATTCTTGGCATGGATTGGCTTTCTTTATATGGAGTTCATATCAATTTCCAAAGAAGGGAAGTCACATTTCATATTCCAGATAAATCTATGATCGTCTATCAATGCAAGGATGAACATAACCTTCCAGTGGAAATTTCATCCATTTTATGGGTATTGATTCCACTAAATGAAGGTTATTTATCTCAAATGGTTGGTGAGAAACTCGTGATTAAGAATATGCCCATCGTACGGGAGTTTGATGATGTCTTTCCAGAGGAATTACCGGGTCTTCCACCAAATCATGAAGTTGAGTTTTCAATAGAACTCGTACCGGGTGCTTTGCCTATTTCAGAGACACCTTATAGAATGGCCCCAATTGAGTTACAGGAATTGAAGAAGCAACTCCAAGAGAATCTTGATAAGGTATTCATAAGCCCTAGTGCGTCACCTTGGGGAGCACCTATTCTATTTGTTAAGAAGAAATATGGATCAATGAGACTCTGTATTGATTATCGAGAACTTAACAAGATCACTATCAAGAACAAATATCCTCTCCCACGCATTGATGACTTATTTGACCAACTACGCGGAGCTCAATACTTTTCCAAGATTGATCTTCATTCAGGGTATCATCAATTAAGGGTCAAAATGGTGGATATACCAAAGACGACTTTCCTTACAAGGTATGGACACTATGAATTTATAGTGATGCCATTTGGTATTACTAATGCCCCTGCTATCTTCATGGATCTAATGAATAGAGTCTTTAGAGACTATCTTGATCAATTTGTGGTAGTCTTTATAGATGATATTCTTGTCTATTCAAAGAGAAAGGAAGAGCATGAAGATCACTTGAGAATTATATTGAAGACCCTGAGAAAGGAGAAGCTTTATTCCAAATTTACCAAGTGTTAATTTTGGCTTAAAAAAGTTGCATTTTTGGGTCACATAATCTCAAAAGAGGGGATATCTGTGGATCCAGCAAAAACAGAGGTTATCGAAATATGGTCGAGACCAACAACAGTAACTGAGATCCAAAGTTTTCTTGGTTTGGCTGGATATTATCGACGTTTTGTAAAAGTTTTTTCACGATTATCTAATCCACTCACCAAGTTGACTCGGAAAGTAGTTAAATTTGTTTGTACAGATGAATGTGAAGAGAATTTCAAGGAGTTGAAAAGAAGGTTATCCAGTGCACCTGTGCTCACACTGACTTTTAGTGGAGAAAGGTTTGTGATCTATAGTGATGCATCCAAGAAGGGATTGGGGTGTGTTCTTATGCAAAATGATATTGTGATAGCTTATGCCTCACGACAGTTAAAAATCCATGAGAAAAATTACCCAACACATGATTTGGAGTTAGCTGCGGTAATCTTTGCATTAAATATTTGGAGGCATTACCTTTATGGTGAAAGGTGTGATATTTATACTGATCATAAAAGTTTAAAGTATATTTTCACACAAAAGGAGCTGAATATGCGTCAAAGAAGATGGTTGGAGCTGATTAAGGATTATGACTGCTCAATCCATTACCACCCTGGGAAAGAAAACAAGGTGGCAGATGCATTAAGTCGACAAGACCATGCTAGTTTATCCATGATGAGGATCACAAAAGATCCTATATTTATGGATTTACAAAGGATGGATCTTGGAATTATAATGGAAGGGAAAAAATCTTATCTTTCTCAAATGAATGTTCAACCATCTATAAATGTGAAGATTAAAGAGGCATAGAAAGAAGATGTCGAGTTACAAAAGAAGGTGAGAAATGTTCCTGAGTTCAACCTTGATTGTGATGGGATAATAAAGTTCTGGAATCGGGTTTGTGTTCCTCCCATCCCCGAATTAAAGAAGGAGCAGCTGGATGAGGCTCATAGTTCTTCATTCTCTATTCATCCTGGAAGCACGAAGATGTATAGGGACCTGAAAGAGTACTTCTGGTGGGATGGAATGAAAAGAGATGTTGCTGAATATGTCTCTCGATGCTTGGTTTGTCAACAAGTTAAAGTTGAGAGACAGAAGTCTAAGGGGATGTTACAACCATTACCCATACCCGAATGGAAATGGGAAAACATTACTATGGACTTTGTCACAGGACTTCCTAAAACATCCAAAGGCAATAATGCTATCTGGGTCATAGTTGATCGTCTTACAAAGTCTGCACATTTCATTGCTATTAGAGAGGATTTCTCTCTGGATCAGCTTGACATGATATATGTAAAGGAAGTGGTAAGATTGCATGGAGTACCACTTTTTATTATCTCTGATCAGGATCTGAGATTTACCTCGAAGTTCTGGCGAAGTCTTCAGTATACTCTGGATACAGAGTTGAGTTTCAGCACTGCTTGTCATCCTCGTACAGATGGTCAGTCTGAGAGAACAATTCAAACCCTAGAAGATATGTTGAGAGCTTGCTCTACAGATTTCAAAGGAGGTTGGGATCAACACCTACCTTTGGTGAAATTTTCTTATAATAATAGTTTTCACTCCAGTATTAAGATGGCTCCTTATGAAGCTCTCTATAAAAAGAAATGCAGGAATCCAACTTGCTGGGATGACGTTGGGGAAAGAAAGCTATTAGGACCTGATCTCGTTGATGAAGTGGCAGAAAAGGTCAGATCTATTCAACAACACATAAGAGCAGCTCAGAGTCGACAGAAAAGTTATGCCGACAACCAAAGAAAAGACCTAGAGTTTGAAGTGGGTGATAAAGTGTTCTTACGAATATCTCCCTGGAAGAGGGTTATGAGATTTGGAAAGAAGGGGAAGTTGAGCCCTAGATATATCGGTCCTTTCGAAATACTGGATCGTGTTGGAAAGGTAGCTTACCGATTGGCGCTTCCACTGAATCTCCCTCAAGTTCACGATGTGTTCCATGTATCTCTCCTGAGAAAGTACATACCTGATCCTTCACATGTACTCAGCTCAGAAGTTGTACCGCTGGAGCAAGATCTTTCTTATGAAGAACAACCGATAGAGATTCTGGGTCATAGCGAAAAAGTCCTACGAAACAAGACCACTCGATTGGTGAAAGTTTTATGGAGGAACCACTAACTTGAAGAAGCTACATGGGAGCTTGAGGATATGATGAGGGAGAAGTATCCTCATCTGTTTTTTACAAAGTGATAAATTTCGAGGGCGAAATTCTTTTTAAGGGGGGTAGAATGTAACACCCGAGATTTTTATGAGTAATATTTTGTTTTTATGTTATATATATATCATCAAAGGAATATTTTTCTACACAACACTTGCTTGGCTTGTTTTACATGAAATCGCGACCTTCCTCGATAGCTTGCGTTGTAAGCAATACCGAGTTTCACTAAACAACGATATGCTATTAAAATATTATTAAAACTAGCCGTTATGAATAGTAATAACCACTTTTTGAAATTTTGTTTTTCAAAATGTACTTCATTTTTGGATTCAAAATATCGAAATTAGCCTAGGGTGAAATTTTGGTATTTTTCTGAAAACTTTCAATTTTTGATGAATAGTGAAACCACTAAGTGGTAGGTTAAAATTTTAATTTTGCATAAAACTTAATTTTACCGCTTCTGTGAATGGAATTTCGAAAATCCGACAGACACGGTTGATATCAGTAAGTAAAATGTGGTTCAATGAGATAAAAATAATTTTTTGGTGAATAGTAACTTTTTACTCTTTTTTTACTGCGGTTAATAGTAAATAAGGTAACTAAGGGTAACAATGATATTACTATTACCCTAACACATGTCCTAATTCTATTGGATAAGTGTAATTAGACCAAAAACAACCTTATGAATATAATATGACCATTTAGGTCCACTTGGATTAGATTATGACATTTAATATTGTTTTATTTAATGAATAGTTAAAATAGTTAAAATCAAAGTTTAATAACTAAATTTTTTTTAATATGGGGTTATACATAAAATATATTCGACTATAAATAGTCATTAGAAATATAAAATGATTTCCTACATAATGATATTTTATTTATAATTTTTAGACTTTGAATAAATTAATTTATTTATGACACAACGATGATGTAGTAATTACCCTTTTAAGGAAATGTTAACATAATTGATGTTATAAATGCTCAAATAAATGTAATTTGAGACTTTTTATGAATTCCACTAATTTTCTAGGTTACTATGATATATTAGTGTTGATTTAATCAACTTGGTTCGAACATATAATTCTGTTATGACTTTTACAAAAATCATATATCAAATAGTGTCAAAATTGACACAAAATAGTTTTTAAATAAAATAAAATATTATTAATTGTTATTTTATTCCTAAAAATAAAATATTCGGCCAAATGACTTAGATAAGGATATATATATTAATAATAAACAACTTGGGGTTCTTTTGGCATGTTATAGTAAGTGTATTAACCATATAGTGTAAGAAAACAAAAAGTCACGGTAAAGGTTAAATTATTTAACTTAGAGTTAAATCTAATTGATAAGGTTAAAATAATAACCTAAACTTTTCTAAATCCAATTGGTTGCTAGTATTTCGACCCATCCCCACTTTACCTTCGAAATAAGACCCTTTGGAACCATTCTAAACAGATTTTAACTTTAATATAGAATAATATTTTGAGATATTCCTAAGGTGCCCCTCTCCTCCCTTATAAAAGGGAACCTCTTCCCCCTCATCCTCACACCAATTTGAGCCCTCAAGCTCGGCCCACCCCTGCCAAAATCCCTTATCCACTTCCCTAGAATAATCCTAGAGGTCCTGGTCTTCTTCAAAGACCAATCTTAGTTCCCTAAGTGGAGGATTCAAAGAGGCGTTTCAAAGAAGAGGTAATATCCATTACCGATCTTTTCAATTTCTTTCTTCTTCAACTTATTCTTCATTAGTTGTTTCATGATAATGTAATAACATCAGTATTACTTACATAATGATATGTTATTATAAATATGAAACAACCCTAATTCACCTTCTATCCATCCTACAGAAAAATGAAATCACCGCGCGTGCGTACGTACGGAATACCGTCTCCACGCCGTGGTGTAATCTATTTTCCACCATCACCTTTGAAGGATGGGTATAATGGTGTAATGAGTAACTATATATGATTATTATAAAGTGATATATATACTTAAATAGTATAAATACACTTAAATACAATTCCACGATCATGGGAACAATATCATCGCTCGTGCGTACGTACGGAAT